>JAJJWX010001896.1:0-710926 GCA_023529315.1 Papaver bracteatum
GACTATACTTACCAACAGGAATACTTAAGTACAAGGGAAGAATATACATTGGCCAAGAAGGTAACCTAAGGCAGAAGATCATCTTCTCTAGTCACTCTTCTTGTGTAGGAGGATATTCTGGAGCTCAGGGTCTACCTACCAAAGAGCCAAACTCTATTTCTTTTGGATGGGAATAAAAACTGATATCAAGGAGGTGGTAAGGACCTGTGAAATATGCCAACAACACAAGGGGTTTAACACTTCACCATCTGGCCTGCTTCAACCACTTCTAATACCAGGACAAACTTGGGAGCACATCAGCATGGACTTTATAACTGGCCCACCAAGATCTGAGGGGAGAGAAGTGATATTGGTAGTGGTAGACAGATTTACAAAGTTCAGCCATTTTTTGGCCTTGAGTCACCCATACATTGCAGCATCTGTGGCCAAGGTATTTATAGATACTATGTACAAACTTCATGAACTTCCTAAATCCATAGTTTCAGATAGAGATGTTGTGTTTGTAAGCAACTTTTGGCAGGCCCTATTTGCTAGGTTGGGAACAAAATTACACTTGAGTACTTCCTATCACCCCCAGACTTATGGGCGAAATGAAAGGTTTAATGCCTTCCTAGAGTAATATTTAAGGTGCATGACCAGTTTCAAGCCAAGGAAATGGGTATCCTGGATGGCAATGGCTCAGTGGTGGTATAACATCAGCTACCACACAAGCTTAAAACTTTCTCCCTTTGAAGCCTTGTTTGGATATGCTCCACCCAAGTTTGGGATCTCTACTTCAACACAAGGAGTTAATGCTGAGGTTGATAAATACATTGAAAAGAGGCAAACAATGAGAGTGTTACTGAAACAAGCCCTAAATATGTCCCCAGCAAAGAATCAAAAATCAGGATGACAAGAAGAGATCAGAAAGAGCATTTAAGGTAGGGGATTAGGTATACTTAAGCTTACAACCCTACAGGCAGACCTCAGTATAGTTGAGGAAGAATTTAAAGCTCTATGTTAAGTTCTTTGGACCCTATTAGGTAGAAGAGAGAATTGGGAAGGTGTCCTATAAGCTTAAGTTACTAGCAGTATATAAATACACCATACCTTCCATATGTCTCATCTTAAACCAAATTTGGGAGATGGAGTAATGCCACAGACAAATCTTCCCGCTACAACTAAGGAGGGAGAACTTAAATGAAGCCATTACGAGTGTTAAGTACTAGAGTAATAAAGAAGAACAACCAGATTGTTACTCAAGTGTTGTTTTATGGGAGGGTTTTACTAGTGATGAAGCTACTTGGGAAGATAAACACTCTCTAGAACTGCAGTTTCCAAAAGTGATTCCTAAGAACAAGAATATGGAGAAGGAGAGGGATTTGTCATAAACCTTATGTAAGTTTATGTTTAGAGCACCCATTAGTCTAATAGGGGCACCCCAGAGGTTCTGTTAGTGGGGTTAGTTTTATTCTGTTATTTCGTTTGTGTCATCCACATGTGCTGTGCACGGGAGTCTCATGAGATGTGGTTATAGTCTGTAATTGACTCTTTCACAGTCATAGAATAATTGTTAATCAAAATTTCTTTCTCTCCTACCAATTTATGTTCTCCCCAGTCTAATCTCTATCCTTAGAGATTCAGAGTTGTCTATGTTCTAATTTGTAGTGTAGATCACTACATATAATATTTGTTATTCAAATGTCAACAACGGCATTTATTGATTGAATATATTCAAGTTATTGTGATGTTGAAACTTTGAATCAAGCGTATATAAAAATTAATTCTTGTAATTTGTTTATCCATATGTATTAAGAGTTTTGTCACTAAAATTGACAAATAGGGAGATTGTTAGACCATAGCTCGGTTGAACGCACCAAGCGTTGGTATGTCAATTTTGGTTGTCATATTTTAGCGTGTCAAAACTCATCTAAGAGTCGCTTGATTATGTACTAGAGACAACTTCGTTTAGCTTAGACTAGAAAGTCTAGGAATATTGAGACATACAAGTATTACTCAAACACCTGAAGAACGTGCAGAAGTAACGAGCTACAACAACGACATCATTCTTCCACTTGAGGTTAGTAATATTGACTTGAACTGTTTCATTCCTAAGGTACCTTTCAAGTCGTGCTATATTAAAAACATAATTGCAAAGTTGTGTATTAGATATATTACTCTAGTAGTGAGACATGATCATATGATCATAGTATTAGGGAATTAGACTACGAAGTATAACACTTATATTTTAAACTTCGTAGATATGACATCGACATAATCTTATGAATGTTGTTATGATTATGTGAATGCATAATGGACAAGATTTCATCCTAGGAAATAATGCTTTACGTTTGTTTAAAGGAAGTACATTCATGAACTTGTTTTATGAATCGAAAGGGAAATCGCTAGGCTTATTGGTACGGTTATTCATTGCAAATCTTTGGATTACCAATATGTGTGAGATGGTAGAACCCATCGTAAATTTATTATGTATCTTGGTACAACTAATCACAATGCATGACTTATGATTTGGTATGACTTGTTTTGATTAATTAGTGTAACCGATCCTAAGTAATCACCATGAGATGGTATGATCGATATTTGTAATTGGTGTGACCGATCCTAGTAATTGGTGTAACCGATCCTAGTAATTGGTGTTACCGATCACAAGACCTTGTAATCGATCCTTTTAATTTGTGTAACCGATCCTAGTGACTGGTGTGACCGATCACAAGTGGATACCATATATAAATGTAATCGATCTAAACTAGTTACTTTTATATGGTAGTACTTGACTCTACCTGATTATTTTTATAAGGTAATTGGTGTAACCGGTCCTGCTAATAGATATAACCAATCATGGTAACTGATGTAACCGGTCCTGGTAACTTGTGTGACCGATCACAAGTATATTTAGGTATAATCTATCCTACCTAATTATTTTTAATGGGTAAAATCAATTCCTACCCGGTTACTTTTATAAGGTAGAATCGATTAGCTAAAGATGTCAACATACTTTGAACATGAGCAGTAACTCATATCATTTATTATTCATTGTTCAGAGATATTCCTTAGTACTCAAGGAGATCATGTGCTAAAATAAATTGAGAATCTTTTAATTAATGTTTTTGGTTTTATATGCTTTAATTACCAGCAATTAAATGCATATCTCTAGAGAATACAAATTAGTAATGTGCATTTACTAATTGGAGATTTTCTATTGAGAGATTTCAGAAATTTAGGACAAGCATTTACTAGAATTATGAAAACTGAATTTTTCCATTCATTGCATATCTTGAGAATATTTTCGGTTTTGGAAATTCCTTGGTGTCCAAACATCTTTTGTCTATAAATACCTAAGTCTGAATTTCTATCAAGCTATCCTAACATCCATGCAAACTTCATCTTTTTGTTTTTTCTGGTGGAGTCGTCTATCCGGAGATGAAAGTACACTAATTAGGAGAAATCTCTTGATCGCTTGTTTAAATACTTCTGTGGGATCAAGAAGCTCTACAAGTACCGTTGGTAGGAAACTAGATAATTGTAGTGTTATTAGTTTTCGATTGATTTGATTGACTAACGGTTGTCGAAACTTTGATTGCACCTAGTTTTTTTATTCTTGAGAATCTTCTCTTTTGATATAAGATTCACTCAAACTAGATCGAAGTATCGACGGGATCTTTAGAACTATTTGTATATCAAAACACATCTGATAATCCATTGTCAACAGACTCAGTTCCGTGTGTGATTGATCATAAGAGATTCAAGTGGTGTTGTGCAGGTTTAGTAAGAGATTTAAGAAAATTTGAAGACGAAGAATATTTATTATTGGTTTCTCATATCTTTATGTTGCACAAACCTTGATCGGATGTGATCCAACTAGAATCGAATTTATTTGATTGATAGTTGCATGAGATCGGTAACGCCTAATAGTTCTCTTGAGATCTATTCTGATTGTTAAGAATCTGAATCTTATTACTTCGGTAACAGAGATTGGATTTATCTAACCAGGAAAATGAGTTTATTAGCTTAAACGGAAGAGCCTTAGCATATGAATTGAGATATCTTATCTTAGAGAATCAATAGGGTTGTTACCAAATATATTTGTTGTTCCTTTACTGTTTTGAATACGATCCAAAGGAATTTTTCCAGTGTGTGCACTCATCGAAGTCGGAAGCACAGGGATACTGAGGAAACTAAGTGAACTAGGGGTAGTTGCTTGATCTCAGCTATATGAAGTTAGTTTAGATTTTGTAGAGCGGCTTAATTTTGAGAGTATTCAATTCTGGACTAGGTCCCGGGGTTTTTCGGCATTTGCAGTTTTCCTCGTTAACAAAATATTGTTGTGTGATTTACTTTTGTTTTTTGTAATTATATTTGTTTATATAATTTAAAGTAAATTACACAAACGTTAACTCTGTATATACTTGATAGTTATCCTATAGAGTTTGGTTAAGTCTGAACCTATTATCAAGTATCACACTTTGGTAGTCGTATTGTCTCGATATCGTATCCATATACAATCACACAAAGTGTGAATACCGATTTGTTGCATTGTCTCGACTCTGTCCGTAGACGATCACTTTCGGTAAGAGGACTTATAGGTGGATAAATAAAATATTATGGTGTATTTTGGTACCCTTGTCTTTTCAGTACTCCTTTCGCCAACTAGCATGTTAGGGATAATACTCCAAGGATATAGTATTAAGTAGATGTTCTCTACTCCATATTATCCTCAAGGGAATGGACAGGAAAAAATCACTAATAAAACACTGATCTGTATCCTCAGTTGCATAGTGCACGACAACCTACGAACAAAGAATGAATAGTTACCGAAATAACGAGGGTACCAAGTACGCCACAATCTTTTCGATATCAACCTATATGACTGATACCTTGCGTTATCTAATATAGATAGAGATTGTCAAGAAGATAGAAAATACAAGGTATACACTTGGTATAAAGTACAAGTCCGAAATCGAACATGACAATAAGGATCAAATAGGAGGTAGAAGTACAAATAGGAGAGCCATTCTTGATTTTACTGAATTTTTTGATACTTGTGAACTGGTCCAGGCTCCTCATACTTGTTAGAGAATAGCTCGGTTGAACTCACCGAGAGTTGGTATGTCAAGTTTGGTTGTCATATTTTAGTGTGTCAAAACTCATCTAAAGTCAGTTGATTATATACTAGAGTCATCTTCGTTTAGGTTAGACTAGAAAGTCTAGGAATGTTGAGACATACAAGTATTACTCTGAAGACCAGAAGAATGTGAAGAAGAAGAAGCGAACTACAACAACAACTGTAGGATCAGAATATCGCTCAGGATTATCCTTACGAGCAACACCTTTGCCTTTACCCTTGGTCCTTGTAACCTCAACAGGTTCTATTTCTTTAATAACCTTCAAACACAGATAAAGATAAGAAATAGAGGCAACAATATATTATTAAAGAATCAAAAAGGAATATTTCTTACTTCATCTGTGATTGCCCGAAGAGCTAATAAAGTACTTCGTTTCCCTAATTTCTGGTAGCTAGTTTTCAATCTTTTAATCTGGAAAAATTGGAGGGATCGGCGAGAGTATATATAAAAACATGAGGAAAATAACAATATAAACTTAAAGTTGCAAAGATATACCTCTCCCTCTCTTTCAGGCCATCTGAACACCCATGGTTGATATGCTGCGAGGTTCGCAGATACAACATGAGAACCAAAGATGTATGCACCTTCCAGAAATAATGGGAAGACACATAATCTATTATCATTAGAGTAGCGAGGAGATGTATTGTTGCCCGGGTGCCAGTCAATATCCAACATAAGAGCCTTATCTTTAGCGACGTCATCTTTTTTCTCTAAACGGACACCCCAACAAGTGTTATCCTTCCTCATGGGAATAACATCATAATTCGCGAAGAAATTCTCTACATTATACTTCGCAGGAACAATAGGAACATATTTGAACTTAGGGTTCTTTGCCTCAGGAGGGTAGAGAGACTCCTTACCAGCGCCGCGAGTAGCAAACTCAAGCAGCAGAATGCAATCTCCACCCAGTTGATATATAGCCCGCGAGAACTTCGCATGAGAAAGAATTTCATAGAATAAAGGAAGTTCAGGGTTATAAAAAGGAATGTGCAGGCCAGCTTCAAGTTGACCTAATGAGACTATGATTTTCTCGCCATTACATGGATGATCATAAAATAGTTTAATGGAGAGTTCAGCCTTAGGGCTTTGATCAGGAATAGTGGATAAGTTAAAACCTTTACCTTTAAGTTTCTTTTGCATCTTCTCAAAGGCAAGTACATTTTTATGACCATGAGGAGGCATCCTTAGTATGGGAATGAAGGAAAGATCGAAAGAAGAAGAAAGAAATTATAATAGTAGCAGTTGCGGAAGAACAATAAAATTGCAGAGAGAAATAAGAAGAAAGTAAAAACAAGAAAAGAGAGAACTAAAGAAGATATATATAGGGGATAAAAGTTCTCGAGAGGATAAGCGCAATTAATGCAGAGAAAAGACGTGAATGTTTGGATTGCAGTGGTTGAAAAGGACGTGTCAGAAGTTAAATGGATAAAAAGATACGTGTAGTAAATCTGGCGAGTGATGAAGATACGTGTCATAAAAAAAGAATGTGAAAAGATAGATAGCTGCGGCATTTCAAGAAATTTCAATTTCTCATGATCTTTTCCCCTTCGCAGAAAAGACATGAGAAGAGGAAAGATGTAGGATCAGAATATCGCTACAACAATATTCATGTGAGATTTACAACAACGTTTCTGCGATCTTCTCAACAACAATCTGCGAGCGTCGCAGAATAATTCAAAGAATGACGTAATGGATGACGATAGCAGAAACACGAAAATAGCATGACGATTCTGCGAAGAATATAATATCTGCGAGAGTTAGCATTACAACTACCGCGAGAGCATCGCGAGCCAGATCCGAAATTAAAGGTTAACTTAGATGTCATCCACTATGTACTTACCCTATATAAAGAGAACCAATAGATTGAGAAAGGGGGGATCAATTTTTAGAGTGTTGAGAAAGTCTTGAGGAGAGAGAAAGTTCTTGTGAGCGGTTGTATTCTTGATTCCTTTAATTTCTTGTAACATTTCTGAGAATTAATCAATAAAAGTGTTGTTCTTAATCTTCAAATATGTGTTGATAATGGTGAATTCTTGTATGGGGTGTAGTGTAGGAAATCCTGGAACTACATAATGGCGCCAGAAATAGGGATGATTAGAAGAAGAAAGGATTTACAGTGATAATTTGAATTTTTTTTGAAGAAATTGGAAAAGATTTTTATGTGATTTACAGCAATATCTCAAAATTGAAGGAATGGATAGAACAAGAAACACATCATAACAACCAACAACCGTAAGGAGGAGTAGGAGAATTGTTGGGGAAAAGACAAGTGAAATAGGAGAATCTTCAATATTGAGAAAAAGGAGAAATAGAACAAGGAATAATGAAGGAAATCAAATTCAATAACCAAATCAGCAAACACCAATAAAAAATAGAGTTGTAGATTATGATAGAGTGAGCGTGCATACTTGGCGATTGGATTCAATGGAAGAAGCGGAAGATCGACAATTAAGAAATGAAAGGCAAGAGGAAAGAAATCAAGAAGTGGTTGAAGGATTAATTCATGGAGAAGGCGAAGATGAAGCAGTAGATGATTTAAGACAAATAATACAAGAGGAAAGAAGATTAGAAGCGGAAGAACGTGTGAATCTAACAAGGCAGAATCACGAGTTAAGAATGGAGAATTTGATATTACAAAGTAGGAGATCAAGAAGTACTACTAAATCAAGTTCAAGATCATTTAGATAAGAACCAAGGAGAAATTCCCCTATGAGAAATGCTGGAGCAAATATCCGAGAGGAAATGCAAAATCCAAATAAAGAGCAGCATCATAGAGAAGAAGAGATGATTAATGATCGCTACATTCCACACGGTGAAACTGTGAATGGTAGACGTAATAATAGAAATCAAGAGGGTGGAAATAACCAAGATGGTGAAGAAAATCGAGAAGAAGGTAGAAGAATATTACATGGGCGAGAAATCCAAAGAAATCAAAGAATAATTGAGGACGAAATTGAGAGGCATTATGTTGAACAAGCACGTCTAGCTTGCGAAAGAGAAAGATTAAGAGCAGAAGTGGAATAAAAAGAGTTTCAAGAAGCAATACAGCAGAATAATCATGATAATCGAGAAAGGAGACGCACACAAAATCTCCATAACAATAATATAAATGAGGAATATGATAGAATACAAAGGATAATAGAAAGACAGCGAAGAGAAACGATGAGAAATGAAGAAATTCGCAGAGAAGAAATTGGAAGGAATAATCAGTTGCGAATTCAAGAAGGAGGTGAAGAGGGAAATCGCAGAAGAAGGTAGAATGAATATGCAGATGAAGATACACAAAATCTCGCAAGACAAGAAAGACATGAACGCAGAAGAAGAGAAGCTGTACTGAAAAGACCAATGGAGAAAAATTCAGCTGGGAATGAACAAATTTTAAGAGAGTTAACATAAATGAGGGGAATGTTGAATAACATAAGAGAAGGAGGCAGAAGGCAACTTGATGAATCCATTGAAGAAGATGCGAGAACTCCATTCACTCAAGAAGTACAATTAGGAGGAATACCCCAAAATGCAATTTACCAACGTTAACCAGTATCTTTGATGGGACCACTTGTGTTGTTCAGCATGTCAAGGATTATGTTAGGTGTATGCTACAATGGGAAAACCATGATGTTGTATTATGCAAATATTTTGCGTCTTTAATCAAGTAGGCGCTAAAATGGTTCGAAGGCTTACCCAAAAATACTATAACTTCTTTCGACCATTTGCAAGCTACATTTCTGGGAGCATATATAAGCAACAATTCTTCGCGGCCCGGTATTGAAGATGTATTTTGGTTAAAACAGAGGATTGGCGAGAGTCTAAAACACCTAACCATAAGATGGAAGATAATGTGCAGTGAAATGGCAGGAAGGGTGGATGAGAGATACCTCATTTTATCTTTCATTAATGCAATGTTTGCAACCAATCTGTTATACATACAAATTTTCAGAATCAAAAATACAATCACCATGACGGAGCTGCGAGAATTACAAGAGGAATACATTGTATTGGAGGAGAGTCAAAATGAGATGGAATCATATCCCATCGCGAACACCAGTTCTGTTGCAGCAAACGCAAGTCTACTTCCAAGGTTAATAAATACGGTGGCGAGCACTTCGCAGGTGAAGCAAGAAAAGAATAAGAATGATAATCAACAAAAATTAGTAGCTATGGGAAGCAGAGACCAAAAAGAGTTTGAAAGGGAAAGAAATTTCTTCAGTAAAGGTGGAAATAATAAGGTTCAGAGACTTGATCAGCCACAGGAGACTTATGGTGGTCAAAGGTAAAATCATTATAGAAGACAAGGAAGTCAGAAGATAATATGGGAAGAAATTAAGATGCCACCTCTAAATGCTAGTATAGAGAAAATTTGGTAGGCTGTAATTCTGATGGAAGACATACCTATACCATGGAATAAGGGAAAAGAGCCACACCCAAATAATCGAAGTTCAGAATTTTGCACTTATCATCGGTTTCATGGTCATTAAATAAATGAAAGCATGAATGTAAAAAGAATTATCTTGAAGATGATAGATCAGGGAAAATTAAACCATTTTTTAATAAGACATACACAACCTCAGCAACTACCACCAGCTCCAGATATTCGCAGAGTGAATACAATTAAGGAAGGCGAAACGTTTGTGATAGAAGTGGGAGAAAAAGCAAAGAATCTGTTCTGTAATTCCATCATACATTCGTACAAGACTATAGAGGATTTCCACGATAATGTTCTAAGTAGAGTTTTAGCGAGAGACATAGATGGAAGAGAGATAATGAATATTGTGAAAGCTTCGCCATTAGAAGAGTGGCAAAAGCAGACTATTTATTTCACTGCACAAGAAGTACCTGAACCTGGAGAGATGCATGATAATCCGCTTGTGGTAAGATTAGAAATAAATCCAAAGCAAATAGAAGATGAAGATGAAGAAAATGAGGATGATGAAGTTGAAGATTCTTGGGCAATTAACAGGATTCTAACTGACACTGGAAGTTCAGTGGATATCTTGTTTTATCATTCCTACAAGGCCATGGGAGGGAGAGACGAGGATTTGATACCATCAACATATAATATCTATGGTTTTAATGGTACTTCCAACAAGCCCAAAGGAGAAATTACAATGTGAATTCCATTAAAGGGGTTATCTTCTAAGATCCTATTCTGCGTTGTGGATATTGAATCACCTTATAATGAAATGATTGGCCGACCTTGGCTACATGGGATATTCGGTATGACGTCAAATTTCCACCAATGTATTAAATTTCCCCATCCTAATGGTGTTGGAGTTATAAAGGGAGACTGGGTTGATGGGAAGAAACGCTATGAAATTGATATGGAATCTTTCGAGGAAAGGGATGTGAAGAGCAAAAACTGGAAACATAACATCAAGCAAAAACAAAGAGGTGATAAGCTGATGGTTGATACAATAGAGCGGCGAGAGGAAGGAACACTGTGGAATCAATATGAGCTGCAAACAATAGATGGCGAGCATCTCGCAAAGGGAGAAAATGTAGCAAAGCGCAGCAAAAAAGTAGAAGCATAAAATAGTAAGTAAAAAAGGTAGAGTTTCTAAATTATGAAATACAAGAGATGTACGAATGATTCGTCAAAGAAAAAAATATACAAAAAATATGTGCTTTGATTCAATGAAGAAGATGAAATTAAAAAATTATTCAACAGCTGAAATGCAAAAAGAGACAGTCAAAGAAAAAAAGAAATTACGATATTCGCAAGAAATTTATAAGAATGGGACGAACCTTTATGGCGTACACCCTAGTTCGCGGATAAAATTTTGCAAGAGGCAAATGTAAGACCTAAAGTACATCATATAAGAGGGTATCTGTTTGCATGGCTCAGGGATAAGGTTATACCGCTGCTTGAACCTGAGTCATGGATATCTTGGGTCCATATCCTTGAGAGATACATATCCAGGAGAGGTACCTTGGATTTCCAACTATATAAGGTTATACCCTGGTTGGGTGACTGAGGATCTCTCCTAAGGAGTGCAGAGTATGACCAAGGCGCCGAGGTACACGGTTGATCTAAGGGTGCCCGGGGCGTATGAAACTACCCTGTCCATCCTTAGCAAGTCTTGGCTATGATGCACTCAGCCCGAAGAAAACCCCACTTAGGGTGCAGTCACGTAACTATAAGTCATATAGGCATAAAGGATAAGAGGTTGCGAAAACAACTGGTTGTTATTAAGACCGGATGGGAGGAGCTAGTCTTGTATGGCCGATGTGCCCTCCTTGAAGGGGCAAACAGGGGGAAGATAAGGGCGGCACCCTCCATTAGGGAGCTGTTAAGTGTCTTAAGAATACAATTATACAGAGGCAAAAAGCCATGAGAAAAAGATAAGATGAGATCAATGGGTTTTTACATGAAAAATGTAAAGACGTCCTGCGATTTCATCGCAAGACGGCAATGTCATGGGGATTTATTTTCGCAATAAAATATAGGCCTATCATATTGTCGCATAGAAATTGACAAAACACGGATAAGGCAAGATCAATGGGTCTTTACATGCGAATATATAGACGTCCTGCGATTTTGTCACCAAAAAAAAATATGGCTAAATAAGACCTTTAACTCGGAAGGCATAATAAGACCATAAGAGTTCATGAATTATGCAGAAATAATTTGCGAAATTTACGCAAAGATCATGAAATTATGCAGAAATGATCTGCGACATTTACGCAGAGATCATGAGATTATGGAGAAATGATCTGCGACATTTATGCAGAGATCATGAGATTATGTAGAAATGATCTGCGATATTTACGCAGGGACAGAGGCAAAAATTTATAAACAGATCTTATTAAAAATTAATTTGCTCAATCTTTCATATTACAGATGAATAACAGAGGCAAGTATGGGAATGAACAGAATGATGAAGTTGTTATTCATCTTTATATGACAAATTTACGTAGATTAAAAATCAATAAGCATTTTGATTAACCATATTGCAAAAAGGAATTATGTTTTAATATATGCAGATAGAAGCAAAAGAAACATATATATCAAAGAACTTGAGAAACTAGAGAGATTCGCAGCAATGTGTTACAAGGGAAAAGAGATAAAATAAGTGTACAAATATTACAAAGAGATTCCAAGAAAAGATAAATCTATTTAGATCCTTCATTATCTTCACCAGAGTTTCCCTCTTCATATTCTTCAGCCTCACTATCGGAGATGACAAGATTGGGAACATTCTTTGGTATTTCATTCGCGAGATAAGGATACACAGAATGAGGAATCTTATGATCATCGCAGACCATTTTAATAGAATCATTACGAACACCAACAAGAGTATTACTAAAGTTCGCCAGCGTAATCTGAAGTTGCTATTTGAACTTGGAGCACTTTTCGTTGCGAGAGGATAGGAGCTCTGCGAGTTGCCCTTTTTCTTCTTCTAATTCTCCAATTCTTTGGCGAAAATTATTTTCAGATACTGCGAGCAAATGACAACATGTTAAATAAAATAATGGAGATTCAGTTAAGAAAGGGATTAGCGGAAAAATAAGAAGAACAACCTTCTCTGTCAGAGATCATATCTTTAATCAAGGAAGAATGATCAGCTTGAAGACTAACATTTATACCTAAGTTATTCCTGGCGTTATCAAGAACCTTTGCGGCCCAAGAAAACTCATCTTCACTACTAATGAGGAGGCGAGAGCAAACTTGATTTTCCCTTTCAACAAGAGCTTTATTCTCGCAGATAAGTCTATCTCTTTCAATTTGAACATCGAGAAGAGTCTTATGGAAATTTGCTAAATCTTGAGCACCATTTTTAGTAATAAAATCTTTTTCGTCAATAAGATCACTGTACTTGGTTCTTAATTTATTAGTTTCTTCTTTTGAGTCAATGTAAAGGCGTTTAAACTTATTGGTTAAACTCAAGTTGATTCTATGTTCAATCCTTAAGAGATGAATTTTGGATCTAAGTTCATCTATGGAAAGAGATTCAGTTTCATCATTTAAAAACTTGCTCAAGGAATCATTAAGGCGATTGAGGAGGGTATCATCATCTATTGGATTTGGAAAAGAAAGAAGGAATACAACTTCATCAGAGAGGCTGTAAATATCTACGAAGAGGACTGACTAAATAAGAAAACACAAAGGAATACATGGATGAAAGGAAAAGAGAAAATTTTCTTACCATAAAGTTGATCATTCGCAGCTTGAAGACTAGCAACCTTATCCTGTGAATAAGAGAGCTCGGTTTCCAATCGTTTGATTTTTTCATGAATCTCAGCAGATCCAGATTCCAATTGTCCGCGAAGATTAGAAGATTCAGATTTTAATTCTTCATTTTCTTGGCGAAGATTAGCAGACTCATATTCCAACTTTTCATTATTCTGGCGAAGAATGGCATTCTTCTTTTCAAAGATTTTATGTCTCCTCTCTAAGTCTGAGGCAACTGAAAAAGAGGCTCTTCCAATCTGCGAAAGAAAATTATCAAAAATTATCAAGATAAATACAAATTAAGATTTTGCGAGGAAATAAGAATACGCATAGGTGGCGAAGAAATAAAAACATACCAGAGAACCAAGTGAATGTAAGAAACTTGGAGATATGGATCTGGGAACCCCGTGGAGAGATTCATTATTCTCCAAGAGAGGGGCATCACAAATAGCTGCCATGGATTTACAAGCATCAGCAAGAGGAGTATCTCTAATCCCTAACATAGTGTCAGAGAATATACTGGAAAGCTGAGACATAGAAGACTCAAACTGGGAGGATTCCTTCACAGAAGTGAAATCAACATCATCACCATCGCAATCATCATCATTGTTATCATCGTTAAAATTCTCGCCAGATTGAAAAGTTGAAGAAGGAGAAGATTATACTTTTCTTTTGTTTAAAGGAGGAACACCAGATTTCTCCTTATGTGAAACATCAGGATTATCCTTACGAGCAACACCTTTGCCTTTCCCCTTGGTCCTTGCAACCTCAACAAGTTATATTTTTTCAATAACCTTCAAACACAGATAAAAATAAGAAATAGAGGCTGTAGTTGCAGGAAATTATACACTACACCCTTGTTAAGAATTTGCAATCACCAACTCAAATTTGAAGATTATAAACGACACTTTATTATTTGATTTTCAAAAATGTTTACAGGAAACGTAAGAACTCAAGAATACAACTTTTCTCTTGAAGTTTCTCTCTCCTCAAGACTTTCTCAACTCTCAAAAAAAATACATCCTCCTTCTCTGAATCTATTGGAACCCTTTATATAGGAAATGACATAATGGATGACAGATAAGTTTTCCTCTTATTTCGGATCTACTCTGGGATCATATCGCGAGAGTTTTAATGTTGGTTCTCGCAAGTTTGGTAACCATCGCAGAACAATCATGTTCTTCTCGTGTTTCTTCAATCGTCAGCCATTACATCATTCTTTTGTATTACTCGTTAAGTGTTGTTGAAGAGATTGCGATGACGCTCACAAAGATGTGTTGTTAATCTTGCAGAGAAGTGTTGTAGCGATATTCTGATCCTACATCTTTCCTCTTCTCATGTCTTATTCGCAAAGTGGAGAAGATATGAGAATTTCCAACTCTTCATAGCGCTCGCAGCTTCTTTTCTTTCCATATTTTCTTCTCGACAAGATTCCGTTGATTTAGCTTAACCGCCTACACGTGTTGTAATTCTTCTTTTTACCGACACTTCTTCACCCAATAGGTCATCCCCTTTTTGCCTATAAAAGGTAGAGTTAGGTTATTGAATTAATTTTCTTCCTTTACTTTTCTACTTTCTTCGTCTGTTTACTTTGTTTTCCGTCTGCAACTTTTCTTCTCCTTCATATTCTCCTGCTACTGTTCTAATGGAGTCATCAAGGTATGTGTTTCAATTACTTTACCTGTTTGAACCAATTTTTACTTATGTTCTTCAATTTTATTTATTTGATTCTTCATAATTCTTATTATGTTTTCTCTTTAGTGGAACCATCCCTAATACCCAGTCTGTAATTCAAAACCCTAATTCTCGTAAAAGGCAGACTGAAAAGACGAAGAAGAGTTCTGCGAGTAATAAGGTAGTAAGAAACACATTTTATTTCTTAATAACAATATTGTTGCCTCTGTTTCTTATCTAAGTTATTATTCGCAGAATGACGAGCATATCGCTAGACCTCCCAAAAGATCCCGCCAAGTTAAAACTCTTGAGGCTGATATCATTATTCCCCAGCTGACATCTGCGAGGGTTATTCCCACTCCTTCGTAATTGAATCCTTCTTCTTCTATCTGTGAGAACCTCGCTGTCAATACCCCCATCTCTACTGAGTTTTTGACAAACCAAACTCCTAAAATTGTTGTGACTGAAACTCCTTCTAGTCCTTTGTTGCCTTCAACTGTTACTTTTCCAGAAACTCCTCCTTCTGATAATACAACCATCGTAAATAATCCAGATCTCCAGCTCGCCATTATTACTACTTCACCTTCTACATCTCTTCCTTCATATAATGAAGCATCAGTAGGAATCGATGCTTCCTTCAAAGTCTTATCTAACATTTTAGATGATGCTAGGAAATCTTCTACTGATCCCCTTCAAATATGAGGTTTGTGAGACTTTACTTAAGTATTTTGGATCTGACTGTACTGCTTCGCGAGCATCTCTATATAATGAAATTGAAGCTCTAAAGAGAGACCTTCAAGCCAAAACTTCAGAATGCGTTACTCTAAATCACAAGCTTCGCAACTCTTCACTTGATTGCGAGAATCTTCGCAAGAGAAATAGTGAGATGAAAGGTATAATTTTCCTTCCTCTGTCTTTTTGCTTTTCGGTTCTAATAAGTTTTCTTCTTCTCTGTAATTAAGTTTCTTTCTTGAACTCTTGGCTTGTATATTTAGTTTTGAATTAGACCCGATTCATTGAGAGACTTAAATTTGAATTTATCGCTGAAGAAGCTTGTGTTGAAAAAGTGTCTTGGATGGACCAGTTTAATAGATTAGATAACCTCTACACATATTCAATTGATCAAATAGATAATCTTACTAATGAGAATAATCATTTATTGCAAAGTCAAAATTTATTAAGTAGCGAGGTTGCTCGTCTCTCATATTCGTTAATCAAGGCTAATTTGGCGATGTAATCTTTATCAGACGAAAATAAAACTTTATCTCAAGAAAAATGTAGTTTTTCAAGCTTGATGGCGATTTCCTCGCAACAACTGAGTAATCTTCAAATAATATGTGATAATCAAGAGCAATCTCTCCGTTCTCTTAGGGACGAACTCAAGAGGGTAACTGAATCATCTGCCGCTGAGGTGGGTCAACTTATCAAGGGTAGATTAACTCTAAGTTTAAATGCTAGCAAGCTTCAAGACAAATATGCCCAATTAGAAGAATCTTATTATGTACTCGCAAAGGAAAACTCATATCTCCTTTCCAAAGAAGAAAACATAAAAACTCGCCTGAAGGGTATAGTTGGGGATAAGTTTGACGATGCCATGAATCAATGGGAGAATTGTTGTTTATTAATATAAAATTTAACTTCACAAAAAAGAAGGTAGTCATTTGACTACCTCACTTTCTGGTTTTTCTGTTAAATTTCTATGTTATATTCCTTGCGAGATCTTCATTTGAATATTTTCTTGTTATTTTTGTTACTCGCAGAATCTGAAAGAAATCTTCACTCTACCATTTCTGATTTGACTGATAAATTGGATAAAACTCGTCATGAAAATAGGGTTCTTACTTGCGATCTTGTAAAATCTCACGACCAAGCAGAGAGAAGATATGATTATCTTGAATACTTTAAGAATATGGAGATTAGAAATCGTGACAGAGGTTTCCTTCGCAAGGTTCACCTTAGTGCTAAAGTTCTTGTGAACGACATTCTGATTTCCCACTCTCTCCCTCCTGTATCTATTCCTCCTTTAAAAGTTGATAATGATGAAGTTCCTCTTCCCATGGATAAGGATTTAGAGTTTCCGAGTGTTGAAGAAGATATTTATCAGGAAAATGGTGAAGAATAAAGAAGTCCCCCCAAAGAAGTAACTGCTGGTGGTAAAGAAATCGCTGATGAAGAATTAAAAGAAGGAGAAACTCGCAAGGAGAAGAATGTTGGTGAAGCTGACAATTCTGGCAATAATGAATCTGGTGAGACCAACGTTGAGGCTTGAGTTTTGCTTTTGTTTTCTTTTCTTTCCTCTTTCTTGCGAGCAATGTAACTTTTTGCAACTTTAGAATTCAACTTTTACTCCTGCTATTTTGAATATTCTCAAGGAAGATAATGACATTTTATTTATCCACTCCCCTACTTGCCCTTCATTATCTTTCTTGTAATAATGAATCATTTTCTGTATCTTCCTTTTGCCAGTTGTGTGTCTATATTTCTTGTGATATTAAGAATAGATCTGCGATGTGATAAATACTGCTGCGATATTTTCTTCCAATATTCCTGCTCTGAGACCTTGAATAATGTTTCTGAATTTTTTTGAAGTGATCTTTCCTGCATTCTTAAATGAAATAGTTAATGTTTGAGATTATTCTGTTGGTCTTATTTTTCCTTCCTAGTTAAAGGTCTTATTTTGCCAAACTTTATGTCTGCGACAAAATCGCAGGATGTCTTAGCATTTGCATGCAAAAACCATTTGATCTTGTCTTATCCATATTTTTTCAACATTTCTGCGATAATATGATAAGTTTAAACTCCCTTGCGAGAACTAAATCTTATGACATTGCCGTCTTGCGATGAAATCGCAGGACGTCTTTAAACTTTCATGTAAAAACCCATTGATATCATCTTAACTTTTCTCTTTTGGCTTGTTGCCTCTGTATATGGCAGGCCTAAATGTTCTTGCGATCATAAAGCCCCATGACATTGCCGTCTTTGGACACTTATCATCTCCCAAATGGAGGGTGCCGCCCTTATCTTCCCCCTGGTTTCCCCTTCAAGGAGGGCACATCGTCCATACAAGACTAGATCCTCCCATCCATATTTGCCAACAACCAGTTGTTTTCGCAGCCTCTTGTCCTTTATGCCTATATGGCTTATAGTTACAAGACTGCACCCTAAGTGGGGTTTTCTTCGGGCCGAGTGCATCATATCTAAGACTTTCCAAGGATGGCCAAGGTAGTTTCGTATGCCCCGGGCACCCTTGCCTCAACTGTGTACCTCAACACCTTGGTCATACTTTGCACTCTTTAGAAGAGATTCTCGGTCGTCCAACCAGGGTATAACCTTATATTGTTGGAAATCCAAGATCTCTCTCCTGGATAGGTTTTCTTTTAACCCCAACATCTGCATAACTCAGGTTCTAGCAGTGGTATAACCTTATCCCTGAGTCATGTAAAGAGATACCCCCTTATATGACACATTATTAGGTCCTACATTTGCCTCTTAGGAAATTTTAATCGTGAACTAGGGTGCACGCCATAAAGGTTCGTCCCATTCTATTAATCTCTGCGAAATTTTTATTCGCCTTTATTGCGATGATGCTCGCAACTCTTGTTTTTCTTTGTTATCAGAAGTACCTCTCAGTTATAATAAAGAAAGAAGAATTTATTATCTGTTTCATCCTACAACGCACCAGTATCCCTTATCTCGCAGAAGTTGTTATTGATAATACCTTTTCATAAATAGTCTATTCCATGGTCTATCAAGTCTTTGACCAACATCTCTTCCTTCAGGATCCATTAGTTGTATGCCCCAGTTCCAACTATCTCTTTAATGATGTACGGTCCATCCCATTTTCTCGCCATTTTTCCACCATTTTCTCGCTGATAACTTGGTGTTTCTCGCAGCACTAAATCGCTAGGTTGGAATTCACATTTCTTAACACGTTTATTATACTCGCGAGCTAATCTTCGCTGGTAATTTTCCATATGTTATAAAGTCTTTTCTCTTTTTTCTTCTAATTCATCCAATTTATTTAAAATCATTCCGGCACTTAGATTTCTTTCACAAGCCTCTCTTTTTGTTGTAGGAATTGCTACTTCTGTTGGTAACACAACTTCAACCCCATATGTCAAACAAAAAGGTGACATTCCAGTAGCTTCTCGTCTAGTTGTATTGTAAGCCCATATTGCATTATGCACTTGCTCGCACCATGCCCTGTGGTATCCTTCTAGCTTATTTTTTAAGATGTCTGCGATTGTCTTATTAGTTGCTTCAGCTTGACCATTTGCTTGTGGGTATAAAGGAGTAGATTTTCCACATTTTATCTCAAATGCATTGAGTAGCAATTCTATATTCTGCCCTTCAAATTGCTTTCCATTATCAGACACCAACTGTGCTGGAATCCCAAATCAGCAAATTATATTTTCAAATATAAATGTAAAAATATCTTTATCGCGGATATGTTGTACTGCTTTTACTTCTCCCCACTTTGTGAAATAATCTGTTGCGACAATTAGATATCTTCTTTGTCCAGAGCCAGGCACAAATGGTCCCATAATATCTAATCCCCATTTCCCAAAAGGACATACACTTGTTGAAGATGATAATGGTGCTCCTGGTGCATGTATCTTCTTTCCATATCACTGGCAATCTTCGCAACGCCTTGAGAGTTGCTTTGCATATTCATGCATATATGGCCAGTAATAGCCTTGCATTTTTGTTCTATATGCCAAAGATCTTCCTCCACTATGATTACCAGCATCACCACTATGTAACATCTTCAATATTTTTTGTCCTTCCTCCCTCGTCAAACATCTTAGCGATGGTCCACTAAAAGATCTGCGATATAATACTCCATCTCTTAACTCATAGTTGGTTGCTCTACTTTTTAATTTATGTGCCTCTAATAAATTTCTTGGAATTTCTCCTCTCGCCAAGTATGCATGAAGATCTGCTTGTCAATATGTAATGTTGTTCTTTGATTCTTCCTCGCCAACTTATACCATCATCACATCTTCCTCTTCTACTTCCTTGTTTATCGCTGGTAATAAAAGTGTTTGAATTTTTATGCATCTCGCAGCTGGATTTGTCATCATATTGGATATGAAATCAAAAGCATCTGCGAGCCTATTATCTTTCCTTGATATGTGTCTCCATTTTATTTTTGGAATCCTCGCAGACAATTCTTCAACTAGTCTTTTATACTTTCTCAAAGATGGTTCGTTTGTTGTGTATTCTCCTTATTATTTGTTTGAATGGTCTTACATCTTTGTTGATTTCTAATTTATGACATGCTATTGAGGGATCTATCCCTGGAATTTTTTCCATGATTCACGCGAAGATGTCTTTATATTCTCGCAAAATATTTATAGTTCTTTCTTCCTCATCTGCCTCCATTTTAGTCTCAATTCTCAATATTTTAGGCTCTTCTTTACTCCCAATATTTACTTCCTTTGTTGGTTCTGCTGCAGTGTAACTGGATTCAGGTTCTCCCATTGGTGTTGGTGCTTTCATGACTCTCGCGAGTTCATCTCCTTTTCGCGAAATTTCGCTGGGTATTCCTTTTCCTTCTTTTGCTCTTATTATGTAAATTTTAAACTCTTCTTCTTTCTCAGTTTCTCTCGCCAATTTTCTGCGAGCTTTTCGCATCTTTAGACGCTCTTCATAATTTCTTACTTCAATTTGATAACACAGCTTCGCGAAATTTGTATCTCTTTAATTTCTCCAATTCCACTGGGCATAGGAAATTTGATGTATTGATGCAATGTTGATGATACAGCCTTGATTGCATGTATCCATGGTCTTCCCAATATCATCTTATACGGTGATTCCATGTCTACCACACATAATGTTACTTGTGTTTCAATCTCTCCTAGCGGAATTCGTACCGCTATTTCACATTTAGGTTTTGTTAAAGATTTTCCAAAGCCATGAATATGATATGTTGAACAAGACATTTCTTCATCCTTATATCCCGTTTTCTTAAAAGTATGACAAAATATTATATCCACAGAACTTCCTGCATCCACCAAAGTTCTATTCATAGCCCACTCTTCTACAGATTTTATTGACTCCTCCTTTCTCATTGGTATAGTGGATACCGTGATTACCAAAGGATATATATGACTTAGATTTACTTTTGGTACTTCTGCTGCTGTAAATGTGATCTCCTGATTTTCCCAATCTTTCAATGATGATATTTTTTCTACCGTCATAATCTTCCTTCCTTCGAAATCCCGTTTATGTATCTTTCCCTTAATATTTTCATGAAATCTATCAATCATTGTTCTTGTTACCATTTCATACTCCAATTTTCTACAATCCTCTTTGATTCTGTTCATTCTTCCTTCAATTATTTCACCAATTTGCTTAATGATTTTATTAATCTTGAACAAGTCTTATCTTCTTCTTAACTTTTTCTGTGATTTTCGTTAATTCAATCCTTGTTTCGGGCGCCAAAATGTAGTTGCAGGAAATCATACACTACACCCTTGTTAAGAATTTGTAATCACCAACTCAAATTTGAAGATTAAAAACGACACTTTATTATTTGATTTTCAAAAATGTTTACAGGAAACGTAAGAACTCAAGAATACAACTTTTCTCTTGAAGTTTCTCTCTCCTAAAGACTTTCTCAACTCTCAAAAAAAATACATCCTCCTTCTCTGAATCTATTGGAACCCTTTATATAGGAAATGACATAATGGATGACAGCTAAGTTTTCCTCTTATTTCGGATCTACTCTGCGATCATATCGCGAGAGTCTTAATGTTGGTTCTCGCAAGTTTGGTAACCATCGCAGAACAATCATGTTCTTCTCGTGTTTCTTCAATCGTCAGCGATTACATCATTCTTTTGTATTACTCGTGAAGTTTTGTTGAAGAGCTTGCGATGACGCTCGCAAAGAATTGTTGTTAATCTTGCAGAGAAGTGTTGTAGCGATATTATGATCCTACAGAGGTAACAATATATTATTAAAGAATCAAAAAGGAATGTTTCTTACTTCATCTGTGATTTCCCGAAGACCTAATAAAGTACTTCGTTTCCCTAATTTCTGGTAGCTAGTTTTCAATCTTTTAATTTGAAAAAATTGGAGGTATCAGCGAGAGTATATATAAAAACATGAGGAAAATAACAATACAAACTTAAAGTTGCAAGGATATACCTCTCCCTCTCTTTCAAGCCATCTGAACACCCATGGTTGATATGCTGCGAGGTTCGCAGATACAGCATGAGAACCAAAGATGTATGGACCTTCCAGAAATAATGGGAAGACACATCATCTATTATCATTAGAGTAGCGAGGAGATGTATTGTTGCCCGGGTGCCAGTCAATATCCAACATAAGAGCCTTAGCTTCAGCGACATCATCTTTTTTATCTAAACGGACACCCCAACAAGTGTTATCCTTCCTCATGGGAATAACATCATAATTTGCGAAGAAATTCTCTACAGTATACTTCGCAGGAACAATAGGAACATCTTTGAACTTAGGGTTCTTTGCCTCAGGAGGGTAGATAGATTCCTTACCAGCGCCGCGAGTAGAAAACTCAAGCAGCAGACGAATGCAATCTCCACTCGGTTGATATATAGCCCGCGAGAACTTCGCATGAGAAAGAATTTCATAGAATAAAGGAAGTTCAAGGTTATAAAGAGGAATGGGAAGGCCAACTTCAAGTTGACCTAATGAGACTATGATTTTCTCGCCATTACATGGATGATCATAAAATGGTTTAATGGAGAGTTCAGCCTTAGGGATTTGATCAGGAATAGTGGATAAGGTAAAACCTTTACCTTTAAGTTTCTTTTGCATCTTCTCAAAGGCAAGTACATTTTTATGACCAGGAGGAGGCATCCTTAGTATGGGAATGAAGGAAAGTTCGAAAGAAGAAGAAATAAATTATAACAGTAGCAGATGCGGAAGTTGCGGAAGAACAGTAAAATTGCAGTGAGAAAGAAGAAGAAAGTAAAAAGAATAAAAGAGAGAACTAAAGAAGATATATATAGGGGATAAAAGTTCTCGAGAGGATAAGCGCAATTAATGCAGAGAAAAGACGTGAACGGTTGGATCGAAGGTTGAAAAGGACGTGTCAGAAGTTAAATGGATAAAAAGATACGTGTAGTAAATCTGGCGAGTGATGAAGATACATGTCAGAACAAAAGAATGTGAAAAGATAGACAGCTGCGGTATTTCAAGAAATTTTAATTTCTCATGATCTTTTCCCCTTCGCAGAAAAGACATGAGAAGAGGCAAGATGTAGGATCAGAATATCGCTACAACGATATTCATGCGAAATTTACAACAACGTTTCTGCGAGCTTCTCAACAATAGTCTGCAAGCATCGCAGAATAATTCAAAGAATGACGTAACGGATGACGATAGCAGAAACACGAAAATAGGATGACGATTCTGCGAAGAATACAATGTCTGCGAGAGTTAGAATTACAACTACCGCGAGAGCATCGCGAGCTAGATCCGAAATTAAAGGTTAACTTAGCTGTCATCCACTATGTACTTACCCTATATAAAGAGAACCAATAGATTGAGAAAGGGGGGATCAATTTTTAGAGTGTTGAGAAAGTCTTGAGGAGAGAGAAAGTTCTTGTGAGCGGTTGTATTCTTGATTCCTTTAATTTCTTGTAACATTTCTGAGAATTAATCAATAAAACTGTTGTTCTTAATCTTCAAATATGTGTTGATAATGGTGAATTCTTGTATGGGGTGTAGTGTAGGAAATCCTGGAACTACATAATGGCGCCAGAAATAGGGATGATTAGAAGAAGAAAGGATTTACAGTGATAATTTGAATTTTTTTTGAAGAAATTGGATAATTTTTTATTAATTGGTGTAACCAATCCTAAGTAATCACCATGAGATGGTATGATCGCTATTTGTAATTGGTGTGACCGATCTGTAATTGGTGTGACCGATCACAGAGTGTTATGCAATTAATCCTTGTAATTGGTAACCGGTCTTGGTAATTGGTGTAATCCTGGTAATTGGTGTAACCGATCCTGGTAACTGGTGACCGATCACAAGCAATACCATGAGAATATGGTAACCGGTCTTAGTAATTGATGTAACTGATCCCAGTAACTGATGTAACTGGTCCTGGTAACTTGTGTGACCGATCACAAGTATTTCCATATTTTGAGGTATAACCGATCCTAGAGATTGGTAGAACCGATTGAACCCATGTATGTGATTTGATATTTGATCAATCATATAGTAATCTAAGAATATAGGTGAACCAATTAGAATACATGTGATTTGATGTTTGGAATTGTGGTATAACCGATTCCAAGAGTATAAATCCATGTAAATAAGAATAAGGATTTACAGTGAAAAATGTCAACATACTTTGAACACGTACAGTAACTCTTATCATTTATTGTTCAAAGATATTCCTTAGTACTCAAGGAGATCTTATGACGAAATAAATTGAGAATTTTTTAATTAAGGTTTTTGGTTTTATATGCTTTAATTACCAGCAATTAAATACATATCTCTAGAGAATAAAAATTAGTAATGTGCATTTACTAATTGGAGATTTTCTATTGAGAGATTTCGGAAATTTTGGACAAGCATTTATTGGAATTAGGAAAACCGAATTTTGCGATTCATTGAATATCTTGAGAATATTTTCGGTTTTCCTTGGTGTCCAAACATCCTTGGTCTATAAATACCTAAGTTTGCATTTCTAGCAAACTATCCTAAGAGCCAGGCAAACTTCATCTTTTTGTTGTTTCTGGTGGAGTCGTCTATCCGGAGAGAAAAGTACCCTAATTAGGCGAAATCTCTTACGACCGCTCGTTTAAAGACTTCTGTGGGATCAAGAAGCTCTACGAGTACCGTTGGTGGGAAACTATATAATTGCAGTTTTATTAGTTTTTGATTGATTTGAATGACTCACAATTGTTGAAACTTTGATTGCACCTAGTTTGTTTATTCTTGAGAATCTTATCTTTTGATATAAGATTCACTCAAATTAGATCGAAGTATCGACGGGATCTTTAGAACTGTTTGTATATCTAAAGACATCTTATGATAATCTATTATTAACAAACTCCATCCTATGTGTGATTGATCACAAGAGATTCAAGTGGTATTGTGCAAGTTTAATTGAAGATTAAATAAGATTTGAAGACGAAGAAGATTTCTTATTTAGTTCTCATATCTTTATGTGTGCACAAACCTTGATCGGCTGGTATCCAAGTAGAATCAGATTTATTCGATTGACTACTTTGGTAGTTATTGGATAGATTGATATAACCATGCAAATAAGTTTATTAGATTAAATGGAAGATCCTTTGCGTATGACTTGAGATATCTTTATCTTGAAAGAATCGAAAGAGCTTTTACCAAACATATTTGTTGTTCCTTTACTGTTTGAAATACGATCCAAAGGAATTGTTCTAGTGCGTGCACTCATTGAAGTCGGAAGCGCAAGGATACTGAGGAAACTAAGTGAACCAGGGGTAGTTACTTGGTCTCAACTATACGAAGTTGGTGTAGCTTTTATATAGCGGTTTAATTCTGAGAGTATTCAATTATGGACTAGGTCCTACGGTTTTTCTACATTTGCAGTTTTCCTCGTTAACAAAATCTTGATGTGTCTTTTACTTTTCTATTTCCGCAATTATAATTTTTATTATAATTAAAAGTAAAATACACAAACATTAATTCTGAAATACTTGATAGTGATCCTATAGAGTTTGGTTAAGTGCGAACCTATTATCAAGCATCATACTTTGGTAGTCATATCGTCTCGATCTCGTATCCATAGACAATCACACAAAGTGTGAATACCGATTTGTTGCATTATCTCGACTCTGTCCATAGACAATAACTATCGATAAGAGGACTTATAGGTGGATAAATAAAATATTGTGGTGTATTTGGGTACCCTCGTCTTTTCAATACTAGTTTATAGTTTTCTCGGTCTAATTGTCATCAAGGTAGCAAAAGGGTTTTTTGTGCACTAGACAGAGCAGTCTTTAATCATTTATGGTTGCAAATATATGGTGAATGGGGTTACAAAATTAGTACAAGAATTTCCTCTGATCATGCTCCTTTGTTAGGTGGTTGTGTTAATATTCCAAATCCAAAAAATGCTCCTCAAAAATTCCAAAAAATGTGGTTGTCTCATCCAGGATTTATGGAAGTAGTTCATCCATGTAGGTCAGAACCCATAAGTGGAAATCCAACTTTTGTATTTCAAAGCAAATTGAAAAGGAATGTGTTTGTTGATGTTCATGTTAGGATAAAAGAGGCAGAAATAGCAGTGCAAGAAGCCATGAATATCTTAGATAACAATCCTTTTGATGTTGAAGGTCTGAACACTTTGGTTGAAGATGAAAATGTTTATAATTCTAGAGAAGTTCAACTAAATACTTTATTAAAGCAGAAATCAAAAATTAAATAGGTCAAAGATGGTGCAGCCAATACATCATTTCTCCATACAAGTTTAAGAGTTAGAAAAGCAAGAAATTTTATCAGTGAATTAGAAGCGGGTAATGGAAATGTAATTACTGAACAAAAGGATATTGCAGATGAATTGGTCAAATATTTTGAGAAAAAATTTGAGTTTCAAGTTATTTCAATTGAAAAATCTTTGCTTAAGAACATTTCTGAGGTGATTACTTATGAAGACCAATTGATGTTGGATAAAATTCCCGAGGAAGAAGAGATCAAAGCTACAATTTTCAGTATGGTAATAGTTTACCAGGTACAGATGGTTTCTCTGGGTGCTTTTACAGATCCTGTTGGCATATAATTAAAGATGATGTGGTCCAAGCTGTTCAATTCTGCTTGTCAAGAAAATTTATACCAAAAGGGATGAATTCCAATTTTTTAGTTTTATTACCAAAAGTTGAAGATGCTAAATCTCCTAATCAGTTTAAACCAATTGGTCTAAGTAATGTGAGCTTCAAATTTTTTAGAAAGATCATCACTGGCAGAATGAGTAGTGGTTTAGTGACAAAGATTATTTCTCCTCAATAGGTTGCTTATGTTAAAGGAAGGTGTGTTCAAGAAAAAATCTTACTTGCTTCTGAAATGGTCAATGAAATGAAAAAGAAAAGGAGATGTGGAAATGTTGGGCTTAAACTGGATATCTCTCAAGCATATGACTCAGTTAGTTGGAACTTTCTTTTCCAAGTGTTGCAGAAATTTGGCTTTTCTAAAGATTGGTGTGAATGGCTCCATGTTCTTTTTCAATCTGCTAGAGTATCTGTTGGAAGAGGCTTAAGACAGGGAAATCCCTTGTCTCCAATTTTATTTGTTATGATGGAAGAAGTTTTGAGTAGAAGCTTAAATGGTGGAAACTGGTCTTATAATTCCAATGGTTATAAGAAAAGGCATATATCCAACTCACTTATTTTTTGCAGATGAAGTGTTTATCTTCTTAAATGGAGCCAAGAAAAGTATAATGAATCTTCTCAAGCTACTAGATGACTACCAAATAAGTTCATGACAGATAATAAACAAATTTAAAAGTAAATTTTTTATAGATAGAACTTTTGCTTTGAGAAAATCTTTAATTCAGAATGTCATTTAAAGTGAAGTCATTGAGTTTCCAGACAAATACTTTGGAGTAGTTCTTGTTGCTGGTAGGGTGAAATCTTCTACTGTTTGGCCAATGGTACCTAGAAAGGCAAGCTTTCGTCATTCCAAGAAAGGTTAGTGCTCATTAAATTAGTTCTGTGTAGTATTCCAGTTTATAACATGGCAATCTACAATCAGCAATCAAAGATTGTGAAAACATTATAAGGAACTTTCTTTGGTATGAGGATAGTGAAGTGAGGAAATATACTGTGTTATCATGGAAAAAGGTATGCAACCCTTATACTGAAGGTGGTTTGGGAATTCAGAGCCTTGAGATTATTAATAAGGCTTTTCTTATGAAGATGATGTGGAAAATAGTTAATTCTCAAGAAGATTGGGCCTTATTCTTCAAACCCAAATTTAAAGACAACCACAATCAATGGAGCACAAACTGGCAACTATCTTTAATTTGGACAGGTTTAAAATAGGCATGGCAATATTTACAAGAAGACTTAAGATGGTGTGTTGGTAATGAACATAGAACTTTTGTGTAGTTTGATGTCTGGGTTGGTGAAATTCCACTGATTAATGTTATGGGTCATTCTCATTTTCATAAAAATAATATACATATGAAGGTAACTGACATTTTAAGTATTAATGGAAATTGTCTCATTCCTGAAGAAATCAAAGATGAAATATATTCTCTTAGATTTCCTGAAGTTAGTGGTATGAATGATGAGTTTATTTGGAAGAAAACTCTTTCAGGAGATTTTGCAATTTCAGCTATTGTGAATAAGCTCAGATTAAAAGAGGAGAAAGTTCAATGGTTAAAATATAATTGAAATGATTATTTACATCCAAGTATTGCTAGCAATATGTGGAAATTGATTCAAGGATTATATATTGATGATACCAAAATGGTCAGTAATGGATATGAAATGGTTTACAGGTGCTGCATTTGTGAAGAAGCTGAAGACAACATGCACCATCTGCTCTGGGATAGCAAATTCAGTTTGAATATATGGAATTGGTTATGTTTTATATTCAATTTTACTCCTCCAAAGTCATTTGATGAAGTCTGGAGAAGTGAAAAAACTAAAAGCTCATTGGTGTAAGAGGTATGGATCATTTCTTCTTATCTTACATTAAAGGAGTTGTGGTTTCAAAAAAATAAGAGATTCTTTGAAGAGATAAAACCTGATATAACAAAGTTCAAATGTAAACTACTGAAGATAATTTTTGAGAAAAGTCTTAGAATAAAAGGCAAAAAATGAAACCAAGAGTATGACTCTCAAGTTATATCTTTTTTTAAGTCGGGGACAAGAAATTCCAAATTTCAATGTATTAAAGCTTGTCAGTGGACTTCTCCTGATAGTGATTTCACTCTTTTTTGCTGTGATGGTGCTTCTTTTGGAAATCCAAGTACATCTGGCTTTGGTGTTGTTGTTAGAGATAATCTAAATCAGGTACTTGGGTCAATCACTAGAGGGTTAGAAATTGCTACTAACTATATTACTGAGGTATATGTAGTAGTTAGTGCAGCTGAATTAGCAGGTGTTTGGAATTTGCATAAGATTATCATAAATTCTGACTCTAAAATAGTTTTGAACCAATTACCTTGGTTCATAAAAACAAGGTGTATGAATGCAATTAAAAAGATGACTACAATCAGGTTTTCACATTGCTTTAGAGAAGTCAATTTCTCTGCAGTCTGCGCTGCCAAAAATGGTGCTAAACTACAAGCTGGAGAAAGACATATTTACATTGGAAGACCTACTTGGTTAAGAAGAATTGAAATGCCAGGGGTACTCTATTACAGATTTAGTTAAGCTTATGTCTCCTTGATCTATTAAGTTAGAAGTTTAGAGTGTCAATTTTAGATCGTATAACTGGCTCTTAATTTTGTTTGATTTTCCCTTCTATATTGTAATTCTCATTTTAATAAACAAAATTATATGATTCAGCAAAAAAAAAAAAAAAAAAAGGGATCAACCCAAGTATTAGAGCACTGCTCGGTTGAACTCGCAAGCGTTACTATCTCAAGCTTGTTTGTCAAGTTTGATTGCCAAAACTATAAGTCCTGATTTCTAGTCTACTTATAGCTAAGTATCGGACTAGGATAGAAAGTTTAGTTGAGCTCTAGACTCCACGGTGTTCATCATGCAAAGACGAAGAACTACTCAAGGAACTGGTGGAACTTCATCGACTAAAACGTATGTGGAGACTTGAACTTGTCTATCAATCAAAAGTTTATCTACTATATCTCCTATCTTGGGACAAAAGTCATATTGCTATATATACTTCGATTATATACATTTTCTATTTCGAGCCGAGTTTATCTCGCTTATCTATTTCTCGAAATATGTGTTGGTAAGCTTTCGCTTTGGCCAAGTTCATCTTTACAAGTGACGAAAGTCATGTTGATTATTTCAATATCTTGAAAATTGCTTTGATGAAAAATAGTGCGTGAATAACCTCTATTTAACATCCTCAAAGAATGTTTCAATGATTGAAATGAGAGTTTAGAATATATAACCTTGAATGGATATAAACATTGTATGTGAACTCATATGTGTGTAAGTCCAAAATCCTTGGACCAAAGTATGCGTACTTTGTTGCTCATGATAACCGGAACTAAAGTTTGTAATCGTCCAATCTTTAGGCAAAGGAATCAGTGTTGTGATAAACCTAGATTTTCCTATAAACGTCATACGAATACTTTTCACAATTGTAATGGTTATTAAAAGGATAACTTCGTAAATTCGAAGACAATATCCGATGCTCCCAGTTGGAGAAAAACTAACTTGCAAAAGAATAGTCAATCTGATTCTCTTCCGAGAATTCTAGAAGAGAATAATGGGAAGAAGGTTATGATTGTTCCTAAAGGAACTCAAAAGTGGATACCAAAGAAAGTATATGATGTTTTGAGTGTGAAAAGGAATGATCTCCCAGAAAATTCCATGACTATGGAGAAGGAAGTATCAATGATGTTGAAACTTAAAAAGTTCTTTGGAAAGATGGATTTGGATGTGAAAGTTTCTAAAAGTGATTTCGTTCATGATAATCCAAAAGTCACTTGTGGTGAGCAAGAAATTTCTCACCTCAATACAACTTGAGTTTGTTGATAGTGCATCCTTACGAAGGAATGCCCTGCTATGTATACGGTGAGGGAAGCACAAGAATTGGGGCGCACATATTATGTTCGGTAAGGGTGTAGAATTCGATTGGATTCTTATAAAAAGGTATGTCTATAAACTTGAGAAAGATTTGTGTTATTATTTGCTTAGAGTACTTATAATGATCCATGTACCTCACTTATAGTTCATTTCTACTTAAATTTATGTTTAAGGTTCTTAAATATTTAGGTTTGAAAATAGTAGTTCGGGATGTTTGGACTTCATGGTACACATACCAGGTATGCATACCATCATTTAAATTCAAAATCCAGGGATTTTAGTAAGCATAGCCGTTTGCGTACTGCTCCAGGTCATGAAAATTCGTTTGCAAACCGGTATGCATACTTGACCGTAGACGTCAATATTCGGTAAACTTGTTTTGGACGTAACTTCTTCGTCCGAACTCAGGATGTAGGTACTGAATATCGCAAGATAATAGTTCACGAGTATCGTAATAAATAAAGGAGGAAAGAGTTATAAAATGATACGATGATAGAAGTAGCGCGGAGAAATATGAAGTTTTGTGAAGATGAAATAATTTTGCGAGAATGAATTGCGATACTCATATACAACTGTATAAGTTTTACTATAAATAGGAGTTCAAATGTAAAATTCGAGAGGTTCTTTTAGTGAGTGTAAGAAATTATTTTAGGAAAGAGAATAGAAAAAGTTGTAACTATTCTAGTTCCATTTTGATAATTCTATGTAATCAACTAAGAGAATTAATAAGAAAGTTATCATTCACCATCAAGAACTTCTTGAGTTTTTACTAATTCTATTGAGGGTGTAGTTGTAGGTTATTCTGCAACTACATAATTGGCGCTAGAAACAGGGATTTTAAGAATTCATGTACCAGAAAAATGACAAGAAGAAGAAACACATCAGAACCATTAACTGAAGTAAGAAGAAGTGTAAGACTCGTAGGAGGAGAAGCAAATATAACAGGAGAACCTAGTAGGAGAAGGAGTAATCGAAGAAATCAAGCTCAACAAATAATAGATCATGATCGAGCGAGTATACACACTTGGAGAACTGATACACCAGGAGAAGAAGATAGAGAACCACAAATCAGAGAAAATGTGAGGTTGATGGGAGGAACAATTCTTGAAAGAGAAAGGGATATGTTAGAAACATTGAGACAAGGAATCCAAGAAGAACGAATGATCGAAGCTGAAGAACATGCCAATTTAACAAGACAAAATCAAGAATTGAGGATGGAAAATGAGATGCTACAAAGAAGGAAATCTCAAAATGTTGCAAGATCAAATGTTAGAACAGAAAGAGAAGGACAAAATTCACCGATAATCAATAATGAAAATAATATGAAAGAACAAGCGCAGAATCAAGGTGAAAGAAATCAAGAGAATCGTTTCATTTTAATACCAAACCACGAACAAAACATGGAAAATTTACGAACAAGGCCAAATCCTAGAGAAAACAATCAGAATCGAGAGGAAGAACAACAACTTATGGAAGAAACTGAGAGACAACAAGCAGTACATCAAAACAATCACGAGAATGGAGTAAGAAGATATGAAGAGGCTCGTAACAAACAAAATGTTGAGTATGAAAGAATTAAGAGAAGAATTGTAAATCAACAAACAGAAGTAGAGAGGAATGAACCAAACTCTCGAATCAGAGTACAAACAAATCAAGAAGAAGTAAATCACAGAAGGAGGAGAAATGAAGAAGAAGAAATTCCTGATATTCGCATGAGAAGAATAGAAAGGGAAGAACAAGAATTCCAAGATACTCTGCGACTGAACAATTATGATAATTTAGAAAGAAGATATTTGCAAAATTATGCAAATGAAAACATTAATGAAGAATATGATAGAATGCGAAGGATCGCGAGGGAGGAAGCGCAAGAACGTAGAAGAAGAGAAGCTGCATTAAAAAGACCAATGGATGAGAATTCTGAGGCAAATGCACGGATCTTTCGAGAATTAGCAGAAATGAGAGGGATGATAAACAATAGAAGAGGAGGGGATAGAAGGCAATTAGATGAAGCAATAGAAGAAGCTGAGAGGACTCCATTTGCTAGAGAAGTACAATTGGGAGGAATTCCACCAAAATGAAATTTGCCCACACTTACCAGTATCTTTGATGGGACTTCATGTGCTATTCAGCACATTAAAGCATACATAAGATGCATGTTACAATGGGAGAATCATGATGCTGTGTTATGCAAGTACTTCGCATCGAGTTTAACAGGGGAAGCTTTAAAGTGGTTCGAAGGACTCCCTAAGAACACTATTACGTCACTCAGTCATTTGCAAGCAACTTTCCTCGGAGCATATATCACAAATCACTCTTCACGGCTTGGTATTGAAGATGTATTTGGTTTAAAACAAAGAGTGGGTGAAAGTTTGAAGCATTTGGTAAGACGATGGAAGACTATGTGCAGTGATATGGCAGGGCGCGTGGATGAGAGATACTTGATTCTGTCCTTCATAAATGCGATGTTCGCAACTGAACAATTATATGTTCAAATCTTCAGAAGAAAGAATTCCATAATGATGACAGAGTTACGAGAATTGCAAGAAGAATACATTACACTAGAGGAAAAGCAAAAAAGTATGGAGTCATATCCAGTAGCAAACACTAGCAATCAAGAGGGAGGAGCAAATTTACTTCCCAAAATAATCAATGTAGTAGCAGGTACTTCGCAAACATCCTCACAAACTTCTTCGCAAATTTCAGAGAGAAGAAAATCAATGATAGCCAGCCAAAAATGGTAGCAATGGGTAGTAGAGATCAAGAAGAGTATGATAGAGAGAGGAATTTCTATAATCGAATAGGAAATAACCAAATTCCAAGATTAGATCAACAACAAGAAAATTATGGGGGACAAAGGCAAAATTATTTTGGACAAGGGAACCAGAGACAAAATTATAACAACGGTCAAGGAGGTCAAAGAATGATAAGGGAAGAGATAAAGTTGCCACCTTTAAATACAAGTGTAGAAAAGATATGGCAAGCAATTATCCTGGTAGAGCATATACCAACTCCATGGAACATGGGAAAGGAACCACCAATGGGTCCAAGAAGTCATGAATTTTGTTCATATAATCATTTTCATGGACATTCTACAAATAATTGCCATAATATCAAGAGGATAATTTTGCGAATGATTGATCAAGGAAAACTAAATCAATTTTTACTTAAGCAGACACAGTCGCAACAATTACCACAGGCTTAAGCCATAACTCGCAGGGAGAACACAACAAAAGAAAAGGGAGAAGAAATCCTACATATAAAAGTGGGATCAAAAGAAAGGAATGTTTTTTTGTAATTCCATTGTTCATTCATATAAAACCATAGAGGATTTTCATGATAATGTATTAAGCAGGGTATATGCGAGGGATGGTGAAGGAAAGGAAGTAATGAACATCACAAAAATTTCACGACTTGAAGATTGGCAGAAACATGAAATTTCTTTTGAAGCCACTGAAATTCCAGAAGGTTTTGAAGCACATGATAATCCATTGGTAGTAAGATTAGCAATCTACATGAATATGGAAGAAAACGAAGATGATATGGAGGAAGAATCAATTGGTCTTAATAGGATTTTGATTGATACGGGAAGTTCTGTCAATATCCTCTTCTATTCTGCTTACAAAACTATGGGGGGGAAAAGATGCAGATTTAATACCTTCTACTTACAGAATTTATGGTTTTAATGAAACTGCCAACAAGCCCAAAGGAGAAGTGAGCATGCGAATTCCATTAAGTGGAATGCGAACTGAAATTCTGTTCTGCGTTGTTGATGTCGAATTACCATATAATGCTTTGATAGGAAGACCATGGCTTCATGGAATTCTAGGCGTAGCTTCCACTCTACATCAGTGCATAAAGTTTCCTCATATGAAGGGTATTGGAATTATCAAGGGTGATTGGGCTGAGGGAAAGAAATGTTACGATACAGAAGTAGAAGTTTGCGAAGGAAAAACTACTGAGAAGGAAAATTGGAGAAAAAGAGAAAAGGCTGTGAAAAGAAGTGAAAATTTAATGGCGGAGGATTAAGGAAAAAGAGAATAAAATTACGATGATAATCATACAAGAAATTTACGATGATAATAAGGGGTTGTGATTTGCGAAGAAAGAAGAAGGAAAATAATAAAACAAGAAGGTAATCAGTATGTTTGCTCGTGGAAATGAGGTATGTGGCAAAACAAATTTTTTTATTTCGTGATAAATTTTACGAATATTGTTTGCTCGCAGGAAATTGGGAAAAGTTACGAATTTCAAAATCTATATTGCGATTAAACTTTCATTAATTTGCGAATAAAAGACCGCAATCTGTGATCAGCCTCCAAAAAAGAAAGAGAGCCGTAGAAAATTTTATACATGCAAACCTTTGTGGCGTACACCCTAGTTCGCGAAGCTATATTTCGTAAGAGGCAAAGTCCTAAAGTACGTCATTTAAGGGGGTACCTATAAACGTGGCTAAGGGTAACCGGAACACCACCAAGGGCCCTTAGTACATGGTAAAAATTTAGGGGTACAACCCAATAATGGGGTACCTATCCGGGTTAGACACCTTGGATTCTCACCTAATCTAGCGACATTACACAATATAAAATGCGGTGTAAGAGGATTTAGGTTGGGCGACTAAGGCATACTGTCTTTCCCAAGAAGTGCAGAAAACGATCAAGGCGCCGAGGTACACAGTTGAGTCAAGAGTGTCGGGTGAGGTTGAACCACATCTGCCATTTTTGACAAGTCTTGGCAAATGATGCACTTGGCCCAAAGATACCCCATAGGGTGAAACCTCGTAACTATAAGCCCTATAGGCAAAAAGGATAAGAGATTGCGATCAAAAGATGGTTGTTGGCAGAACCGGATGGGAAGAGCTAACCTTGTATGGTCGATGTACGCTTCCATGAAGGGGAAATCAGGGGGAAGATAAAGGGAAACACCCTCCATTAGGGAGATGATACGTGCTATAAGACACAAATGTCACGAGGCTTCTTGTTTGCGAAAACATAAAGGCTTGTCATATTTGTGCAACAAATGAAGTTCTGCGAGAATTCTAAAAAAAAAAAAAAACTCGCAAAATGAAACAAAGAAGTTAAGATGAGATCAATGGGTTATTACATGAAAGTGTAAAAACGTCATGCGATTTCATCGCAAGACGATAATGTCACGAGGTTGTATGTTCGCAAGAATGTTCAGGCTTGTCATATTATCGCAAATACAAAAATTTACTACAAAAGAGGTGGAAAAATAAGACCTTTACTTAGGAAGGCATGATAAGACCACATAAATTAATGAAATACATTACATCAAAACCATTGAAGAAATTATACAAAAATATACATTATGAAGATTTGAAAAGAAGACAACTTCATCGATATCATTGAAGAAATTTTACAAGAATATACATCATGAAGTTTTGAAGAGAAGATAGCTTCGTCAATACCATTGAAGAATTTTTACAAGAAGTCCTATCAAAGAAGATAACATCATTGAAGAATTTTCACGAAGACTTAACAAAAGATGCGATTTTGATAGCAATCAAATACAGATAAGATCATACTCGTAAAATGTTACGAGAATTAAATACTTCTTATAGGAGATATATTGAATATTTCTCCACAAATTCAATACTATTTATACTTCTTCAAGAATATATCATATTTATTATACTTCTTCAAAGGATATTTAATTTTGCGAAGGTTAAGTACTTATTATACTTCTTCATACAATGAGTAATAATTCTTATACTTCTTCATATATTGGGCAATTCTTCATGAATTAAATGCTGCTAATACTTCTTCAAAGATATTTTATACTTCTTATACTTCTTAAGGGTATTTCATATTTCGTATACTTCAAGGGGAGATTTATTATTTACTTCGCAACATTCCGCAAAAGGCAAGAGGCTTATATTTCTTATACTTCAAAGGGAGGATTTTTTATTCATAATCACAATAAGAAGAAACTTCGTAAGATAAATTGAGAAGGATATTCTAATACTTCCAGCGATAGTTGATCATTTGAAGAGCAATAATAAGGGGAAAGGGAATACTAAGCTAAGTCTTTAAGATATATTATTTCTCTCCACATGATCAAGTTATGCGAATAAGGGAAACAATCAATCAAAGAAAGATTAATTCAAATTAAGCTTTGAAAAATAAATTGTTGGATTGATTAAAAGTGCAATCAAGAAGAAAGTGTTGTATTGAAAAGAAACAGAACAGACATAAAAAAAAGAGTGAAGTTACAGAACAAATATACAAAAAAGAGTGAAGTTATTTTTCAGGCGATCTATTCCCATCAAAATGATCTTCTTCTTCAACTTCACCATCATCTTCAACTTCACTATCAGAGATTTCCAGATATGGAGTATCTTTAGGAATTTCTTCAGAAAGGAGTGTATGGTAATTCTTGAGAGGAATTTCATTATCTTCGCAAATCTTGCGAGTCATCTTAGCTCGAAAACGCTTGACATATAAACTATGGTTATGTTGGGAAATTAGAAGCTGAGATCTCAAATCAGAAATTTTCTTATTACGATTAGCAAGGATAGTTTCCAGATCGTTATTCATCTTCGCATAATTTTCTGCAGCAAGGAGAGAAATTAAGGAATTGGTTAGCAAATTACGAAGGAAAAATAATCAAAATAATTACCATCGCAAAGAATTTACCTTCTAATTGCTTCTTATCATTACGAAGAGAAGAATTTTCAAGCTTTAATTGATTATTCTCCTCAAGAAGAGAAGAATTATCAATTGCAATGCTTGCAGATTGTGAATTATATTCATGACGGGATATTAATTCTGCGTTATCAATACTTAAATCCTCTACTTTTTGACGGAGATTTGAATTTTCAACCTCTAACTTCTTACAACGATTCAAAGTTTTCTTCTCAGCAATAAAATGACGTCTTTCCCAATCAAAAGCAGCTGCACAACTAACTCTTCCAACCTAAACAAGAAAAAAGGGGTTAGAAATCAATAAAATAAGGGAAATAAACAAGGAATAGAGAAGAAACTTACCATGCTACCTAAAGCATATAATGAAGCAGGAGAGACGAATCTTGAAATGCCTTTGAGGGAGTTATTATCAATTACAGTAGGAACTTTACACGCCTTCGCAATAAGTTTGCGAGCATTCGCTGTAGGAGAATTTCCTAATCCACGAGAAGAATGGAGGAAAGCCTCAGAGATGCTAACCATTGCTGAGGCAAAAGTTTCTGGGATACTGCAATCTTCATTTCCACCTTCATCAACATCATTATCATCATCTCCTTCGTCAGAAAGGGTATCGGAATTAGAACTAAAGTCCTTATCAGGAAATTTATCATCTTCATCACCAAGATCTTCCTCAATATTCTCATTAGAAGAGATTACATTGGAATGATACTTGGTTGAGAGTTTCTTCTTTTTACTCCTCTCGTAAACAACATCTTGAAGTTTCCTTTTCCCTTTGCAATTACCAGAAGCTTGGGTAACCTTCGCAGAACGAAGAGTTTGTTGTCTTGCAGTAAACCTTTTAGAAGAAGTAGAACTCTTATTTTCACTCGCAGCAATCTCAGGAATAAGTGGAATCTGCAAATTCAAATAAGGATAAGAAACAGAGGCAACAATATATTGTTTAGAAAAATACAAGAGTGTTTCTTACCTCATTTGAAATTAAAGGGTAACAAAAAGATAAGGAGATGGAAGTACATACATTTCTAAAAACCCAAGGTTGATAATAGCGGTTATGAAGGTTCGCAGGAAGTTATACTATCCCAGAAATATAAGAACCCGATAATATTAAAGGGTACTTATACCAATCTTCATCATTAGAACGACGAGGTGTCTTATTATTTCCTGAAGCATAATCAATATCGTGCATGAGAAGATCATCTGCTGCGATATTAGCTTTATGATGAAGACGAACACCCCAACGATTATCTTCTTTCCTCGCAGGAATTACTGTGTAATTTTTGAAGAAACCCTCAACTGTAAAATTCACAGCAACAATTTCCATATTTTCAAATCCAGGTTTCCTAAGATCAACTGAATACAAAGATTTCCAAAAAGCGGCACGATTTGCGAATTCAACTAAGAGGCGAATACAATCACCAGTTAATTGGTAAATGGCACAATAAAAATTGGGGTGGGAAATAATTTCATAGAATAGAGGAAAGTTAACATCATAAAGAGGAAGAGGAAGAGGAAGAGGAAGACCTGCGAGGATTTGACCTCGTGAGATTAAAATTTTCTGATCATCCCAAACATAGTTGGTAAAGAGCTTCACACAGAGAGAAGATTTATTATCATAACCTTCAATCTCAGAGAGAATGAGGTCCCTATCAGCAAGTTCCACATTAATCTGTTCAATAGTTTTCTTCTTTGGTGCCATTGAATATAAGAGGAAAAATAGAAAGGAAAAAAGATAAAAGAGATTGCAGAGGCAGAAGTGGTGAAGAAGGTGAATAAGATAAGAGAATAAAAAGAAAAAACAAAGGATAATATTTATAAATATAGAGAGTTTGATGAAGATAGAAACTCATTAATACGAGTAAGCGTGAACGGTTGAAAAGAACGGTTACGAAGAAACGTGTCAAAAAGATAAGGGAAAAGTAAAAAGACGTGTTGCGAACTTGATGGGTGGTAAGAACTACACTAAATTTACGAGAATAGGGATTCTCATGACATTTCTTCTTCGTAGAATTGACATGAGAAGAGGCAAGATGTAGGTACTGAATATCGCAAGATAATAGTTCACGAGTATCGTAATAAATAAAGGAGGAAAGAGTTATAAAATGATACGATGATAGAAGTAGCGCGGAGAAATATGAAGTTTTGCGAAGATGAAATAATTTTGCGAGAATGAATTGCGATACTTCGCAATTCATATACAGTTGTATAAGTTTTACTATAAATAGGAGTTCAAATGTAAAATTCGAGAGGTTCTTTTAGTGAGTGTAAAAAATTATCTTAGGAAAGAGAATAGAAAAAGTTGTAACTATTCTAGTTCCATTTTGATAATTCTATGTAATCAACTAAGAGAATTAATCAGAAAGTTATCATTCACCATCAAGAACTTCTTGAGTTTTTACTAATTTTATTGAGGGTGTAGTTGTAGGTTATTCTGCAACTACACAGAATTACCTCATTATTTTTGAATTCTATTCCTTTTTGAATTCCCTTCAAAATGGAGATGAGAATTATTGAATTTGGATGAGTTAAGATTGGTCTTTGTGATGTCTCTTGTTTTTGAGTGTTTTGGTCCGTTTCGTCGCACTTGTTCCACTTATCTTGGAATTGGGCATTTGGATTCTTTAAGTACTACTCATCTAAGCTCATTTTTATCTTTTACAAGAATGTTGTTGGAGAATCACAAAGAAGGAAGTTCAAGAATGGGTAGTAGTACGCATTGATATGGAATTCTTGAATATTCACAATCATCTTATGTGAACTATAGCGCATGGTCGTTAATGACCTTGTATGTTCTTCTTTGTTAAGAAAATATTTTTATACGCCTTTGGAAGCTATTATTGGTGTAAATCCGTGCGAAAAAAACTGATTCTACCTTCTAAGGATAAAGATTGTTTTTGCAGTGTTAATCTTTATGATTTTTTATATTGAAACTCGTTATGGGATATGGTTGTTTGCGTCCGTGAACTGTGATTGTCCCATACGTGGTCAAAATTTAAGTCCTTCATATGTCGATATGCAAGTATTGATAAAAGATTGAATGAACTTTTGAAAAACAAAAGAAAAGCCTATTATGTCATTATGCAAATATTGATGGAGGATAGGATGAGCTTTTGTTTACAAAGATTAAATCTATTATATGTCATTGTGCAAATGGTGATAAAGAATATAATAAATCTTTGTTTATTCCGCATTATTGATCTTCCCTGATCCATATTCTTATGTTAAATACTGTGTGGCTCCGTAAGTTTTCTTATGTGAGCATTTCCGATTACATTAATCATGGGTTCTCTTGTGGTTAATTTAATTGAGTTTTTTGATACAAATTCATATTCTTATGTGATTTGATAATGTCCAAAGAAATCCTTCTTTTCTTGTGAAAGTAAGGTCGCTCTTGTTGTTCATTCGGGAATGACATTTTATGGGAGAGAGTTCTTAATTGAACTTGTGCTTAATTGCAAAAATTTTGTGGGGAGTGCGGCTGTGGAATATTATAAGGGTTATCTTGTATCTTTATAAACTCCTTGATGAATGCATTTAGTTTCGGCTATATGATTGTATCTAAAAAGTTGGTATGTACTTTCTTTTGGTCATGAAATGTATCAATGGAAATTTCATTAGGATCCCACTAGTTTTTGTACCTTTGCCAATTTAATTGACAAAAAGGGGGAGAATTAATATACATATGGTTTTCGGATCATTATGTAAGGGGGACTGGTTTCCATATGAGATGGAGTATTGACTAAGGGGGAGTGATACATATCACCTTAGTATTATTGTCAAAGTTGTGATACAATTGAACTTTGATGCTATGTAATAATACACTATGACACTGTGTAACAATAAATGAGAGCTATTATTTTCTCATTGTTATGGCTACGGATCTTCAACAACGGTGATGCGGATTTGAATATCTTTGGAATCATTGGAGTACTTGGAAGTGACGAAGATTTCGAGTAATGTTGAAGAACCCAGGAGATCATGCATGTGGATGAGAAGCTGCAAAGTTTATTTATTTTGTATTCCATATGTATTGATAGTTTTGTCACTAAAATTGACAAAGGGGGAGATTGTTAGAACACTGCTCGGTCGAACTCGCAAGCGTTGCTATCTCAAGCTTGTTTGTGAAGTTTAGTTTCCAAAACTATAAGTCTTGAAATCTAATTTACTTATAGCTAAGTCTCGGACTAGGATAAAAAGTATAGTTGAGCTCTAGACTCCACGGCGTTCATCATGCAGAGACGAAGAACTACTCAAGGAACTGGTGGAACTTCATCGACTAAAATTTATGTAGACACTTGAACTTATCTATCACTCAAAAGTCTATCTACTCTATCTCTTATCTTGAGACAAAAGACATATTGCTATATAGATTTCGATTATACACATTTGCTATTTCGAGTCGATTTTATATCGCCTATCTATTTCTCGAAATATGTGTTGGTAAGCTTTCGCTTTGGCCAAGTTCATCTTTACAAGTGACGAAAGTCATGTTGATTATTTCAATATCTTGAAAATTTCTTTGATGAAAAATAGTATGTGAATAACCTCTATTTAACATCCTCTAAGAATTTTTCAATGATTGAAATGAGAGTTTAAAATATATAACCTTGAATGGATATAAACATTGTATGTGAACTCATACGTGTGTAAGTCCAAAATCCTTGAACCAAAGTATGCGTACTTTGCTGCTCCGGAACTAAAGTTCGCGTACTGCCGGAAGTTTACATACCGTGAATTTCTGCTGGAGTTTATGAACAGAAAACAAACTCAATCCGGGTACTTAAGTATGAGTACTTGAGTGAGTTATTTTCTAAAAATGGTTTATTCGTGAACTTAAACTTATATAAACTAAGGAATGCATATTTGCAAACCGTGGCTATAAAGATCATGAATCGATTCAAGTGAATCAAAATCTTTTTTGCTTCGATTGTGTCTTGTGTACTTCTATGAGATCTAAGCAATTAAAAAACTCTCTAACTAGTTCTTTTGAGTCATTTGAACTAGTTATGGTGAAGATTAATATGGTTGATATGAAAGTGCTCATATGGATGATTCCATTTGGTTAACTACTGTTGTACCAACTAGATATACACGGTTAGGTAAGGTTACACAAACCTAAATGAATGTGCATTTCATTTGTGTATAACAAGCTAAGTTCGATCTAACGGTTGAAATATATTAGCTTGAATCTAATCGGGGTTTCATCTAATGATGAATATTGAATGCTTTGTTACCAAGGTAACTTAGATTGCAAACCCTAATTTGGAGACTATATATAAAGGAGAACTCTAGAAACTGGGAAACCTAATCCCCACACCTCCTGTGTGATACTAGTTGTATAAGCAAGAGTCGATTCTCCTTTAACATTAGGTTTCTACCGAGACCCTGTAGGTTAACAACTTGAAGACTTCATTGGGATTGTGAAGCCAGCCCCAACTATTTTCTCTGTAGTTGCGTGATCTGATCTTGTTGTTTCTATCATGATTGAGTGCAATCGTAAGATTGGCTTGAGATTAATTTTTCCGATAGGAATGATAGAAAAGTAGTCACAAACATCTTCGTCTCATTGTTTGTGATTCCGCAATATCTTGTTTCGCTAGTCGATTAATATTATTGTGAGGTGATTGATAATTCTAGGCTGATCTTCGGGAATATAAGTTCGGGTTATCGATTGGTTCATTTTCACCTTGATTTATCAAAAGACATAACAAAACTCGTAGGTATTTCTGTGGGAGAATGATTTATCTATTCTTGTATACTTTTCTGTGTGATATAGATTTGCTTATTAAAGTCTTCGACTTTGGGTCGTAGCAACTCTTAGTTGCGGGTGAGCGCAATTGTACCTTGGATCAGTGTGAGCTTGATTGGGGTTCAACTACAACCCAGACCGAAGTTACTTTGTAGTAGGCTAGTGTCTATAGAGGCTTAATACAGTGTGTGTTCAATCTGGACTAGGTACCGGGGTTTTTATGCATTTGAGGTTTTCTCGTTAACAAAACTTCTGGTGTCTGTGTTATTTGTTTTCACATTATATTTTGTTATGTAATTGAAATATCACAGGTTGTGCATTGTATCGATCAATTGGTAAATCCAACCTTAGGTTGTTGATTGAAATTGATTGATCCTTGGACATTAGTCTTTGGCACCATTCAAGGTATTTCTCTTGTATTCAATCAGGCTCACAGATTTCTATTAGTTTAAGTAAGGATTGAATCGAGAAATTGAGAAATAACTCATTGATATACTTTTTATTAAGATTGAGTCTGACTGTCTAGTTGATTATCTTAAAAGTATATTGGAGTTAGTCCATACAGATTGCTAAGCGAAATATTGGGTGAGGTTGTTGTACCCCCACTTTTTCACTAAGTCTTTTGATTAACGTACAAGTGCAGTTACTTTATTATAACTAAACAATTATTATAATACAGAAAGTAAAGTAAATGCACACAATAATATTTTGTTAACGAGAAAACCGCAAATGCAGAAAAAATCCAAGACCTAGTCCAGTTTTGGATACTCACAAAGTTAAGTATCTATATAAAGACCACTACCAACTTCGTATGGTTAAGACCAAGTAATCTTCCCCTAGCTACCTAGTTTCCTCAGAATTCTTGCGCCTACAATCAATTTGAATCTCCTAACATAGAGTTTACTATGTTAATTTTCTTCGCTTCCCTGTGAAGCCTTCAAGCACTCAACTCCTTTGGATCGTCTTCCGAAATAGTAAAGTACTAATCTATTTTCGGTAACTACTCTATCAATCTCAAGAAGTAAATAAGAGATTTTTTTGAGTTAAACAAAGGATCGACCATTTAATATAATAAACTATTTTTTTCGGTTAGATCAACCAAGATTAGATTATCAAGATAACCAGATATAGGTTTACAAACTAATATATTCGGATACTAAAGAATACCACAAAATGGTAGTTTGTCGATCTAATGTGACTAGCAGTCAATTATCTATCAAAGATAAACAAAGCTTAGTCGGATCCTGATGAGCACGCAAGTGTGACGCATTTTCACCCATAAATACATTAGCTAGGACTCATTTTATCACTAATAAACTTGTTTGTAGATATTTTTGGGTAGTAAACCTTTTTGAAAAAATTGGCTCGAAAAGTTGTTAAAGGCACCCCAGAGGACACATACTATTCAGACTCGCAGTTTTGGCTAAGGGGCATCCAATTACTAAGGGGCACACTAGCTTCTATTTGCACCCAAAGACTGGCCCAAAGACACCCCAGTTGCTAAAGGGACCCCAAGTCTGGTTAGGGGGACACCCTTCTTCTTCACGTTTAAAGAACTTTTTGGCGGGAAATTGTATTTTCAGCTGCGAAGGTTTCTGCATTGAATTTGGTCGAGTTATTATTGGAGATTTTCACGGGATTTGCTTGGAATTAGCCTGTTTGACCAAAACAAGGGAGGTAATTGATTCATGCACGAGAATAAGGGAAGAATTGGGCTGGATAATCGCATTGACGAAAACAGGGGCGTGCAAGATACGCAGAGCTCCGGAAGTAATTACAAGAGATTCTCTCGAGATTTTCTTACTGTTTTTGTTGGAGAATGACCTGTCACGATCAAATAAAGATGGTAATGGCTTTTGTTTCGAAAAACAAGAGAGGTTGTTCATCGAGTTTGGATAAGTTAGTGCACAAGAATATTGGGTATTCTCCTGTGGCTACTGTGTTCTCGGTGGGAGTTGGCTGAGTTTTTACTCTATCTGAACGTGAACACAGGATGTTGGGAGTGTGTCGACATCAAAAATGCTTGATGAAGGAAATAAAATCTTTGCAGAGAAGGAAAATATCGTGGTGATTGATTGGAAGATATGTGAACTTCCGTGAATAATAAGAGAAGATTTGTAGCAGTTATTACGGTGTTGGTGGGTATATAAACTATGCTGGGATTGCAGAGATGAGGATGGAGAGTTTGGGTGAGAAAATGAGCGTGAAAATCATGTTTCAGAGAGTTTGTTGTTGCTTCCATTGAAGAAGAAGATGAAGAACACTACACTGCTACAAACAGTCATTTAAAAACCATTACGCTTTCTTCCAGAAAAGACTGTTGTACTGCGACAGTTCTGAGCGATAGTTTTCTTATAACAGTTACTTTGTAATAACTCAATTGTGATAGTGGGTTCTGTAACGACCGGAAAGCATTACAAATCTCTGTTTATTATATTCTCTTCAATAAAACCACTTTTTGAGCAATGAAAAATTCTTTTGAGTGTGTTTTTACCAGGGGAAGCTAGACCCCAGATCTGGGACGACGGAGGAGGTCAAATTTCATGAATGCGGTAATTATATTAATTCTTTTTATGCCTAATTACACAGTTATTTAATTGAAATTATGATTATCATTGAATGGTTGTCATTTCAATTTATGGGTTATGCTTGCTTAAATGTTTTGATATCCCATGCTTTAGATTTACATTCATTACTTTCGAAATCTACTCTAGGAAATGAAATTAGAGTCAATGAAACTTTATATTATGAGCTATCTTATTGTTTAGAATTGGTATTTGAACTGCATGAAATTGAAGTTTGGTGGAATCCCGAGTCCCGGTCATCTCTTCATCCTGTGACATAATTTGTATATTTTCTTATTTTTAGTATTTTCTATATTTAAGCCTAAATCAATCTCAAAAAAGTCTGAGTGAACGACAACCTTACTTACCACTCTAGATACCATCAGATCCCATCCGATCAAGTGTGTGCACGGTCTAAATCACAAAGATCAGAAACTAATAATAAGAAATCTTCCTTCGAAATCTACTCTAGGAAATGAAATTAGAGTCAATCAAATCTTCTTATTGTTTATGTCTTCAAAGTCATCTCTTCATCCTGTGACATAAATATTTTCTTATTTTTAGATATTTCTAAATCAATCTTGTAATACCACTCGATCACGGTCTAAATCACAAAGATCAGAAACTAATAATAAGAAATCTTCCTGCCATGGATGTCTTCAAAGTACCTGTATCAACAAAAAAAAAACGAATGGATGGATGATCTAAAAACAGAAGGGAAGGTTCTCAGAACAAACAAACAAACTAGGTGCAATCAAGGTTTAACAATCATTAGTCAATCAAATCAATAATACAAAATTAAAATAACAAAGAAAATTCTAGTTTTCCACCAACGGTACTATTTAGACGCTTCTTAATTCCACAGAAGTCTTTAATCTAGCGGACGTAAGAAATTTCACCTAATTAGGTTATTCTCTTCTCTAGTATAGTATTACAAGTAATTTTATTAGTCGCCTACAACTAGGACTACAAAATGAAGTGCCCGCCTCATGATAAGTTTGTAAGAAGAACAAATTTCACTATTTATATACCAAGTAGTTTGGACACCAAGGAATTCCCATAACCGAAAATATTCTCAAGATGTGCAATATATTTCCGTATTCGATTTTGTCTAATTCCAACCAATATCCAACTGCAATACCGTAATCCATCTTGGAATACAACTCAATATTACCTAGCATACAAGTATAATTTCCTAATATATTTTCTCGATATATGTCTTACTTGCTGGAAAAATTAAATCATATACGTTCAAAAATCTTAATAAAAAGATTTTCAAACATTTTGGTTTGGAATCTCACATTGAGTATTTATGGGTTTATATAAAGTTAATTGCGAATGTACAAGGTATCTTAGTCGTCGATGTGATGGTAGTACAATGGTAAAGTTATTGGGCGATAATATCAATGACCTTAAATAGAAACCCTCGAGCATCAAAACTATTTATCGATAAAAAGACATCTTCTAATCCGTAAGTATCCTAAATGACTCTCCATAACACGTATTCCACAAGTATTTTATAGGTGATAAGAGCAATCACTAAAAAGAGATATTTTATTGGCTTTGACTAAATTATGGCCAAAAGAAATTACTATAGAGAAAAATTCTCTAGATTATTGATTATATCCAAGCCTTGGCTTGAGTTTCTATTACAAGTCACACCATACGAATGCCATAATTTTTGCTTTTCCCATATATACCTAAAAGAATCGAAATGTATGATGAAAAACAACTTGACGAATATTGTATGGGTTATTTATAAGGAAACTGAGTTTTTGTCACCATATAACCTTTCTCCACAGTACTTTTTTGTTTACTCATTTATTTCAGAACTCAACTTGGTAATGTAAAGGATTTTCTTTTTGGTATGCTCTATTGTGTGAAGATATTTTTTTAGCAAGTTCTTATCTTCTCTATTTGAATTAAAAGGTAACAAAGATGATTCAGTTCAAGATGGCATAGTGTTACATTTACATCTCAATTTTAATTTTTTATTTCGAAGAACTCAGCTCGGATCCGAAGTTAACATATTATGCAACTTATTAATATTTCTGAGTAATGATCAATTTGTTTTATTACTAACAAGTCCAATATTATTCGAAAAGTTGCGCAAATAATATTATTTCAATATTTGCACAAAACAAAAGGTTTTACAACAAATGATTGTTATTTGTTTCTCCTCAAGGATAAAAGTCAAGATGAATCTAATTCCTCTTCCCAACAACTTTATTTGGTCTTGTAAAATTCCAACTAATGTTTTTTGTCTGCCACTTTTTTCTTAATAAGATTGGTACAAGAGACAATCTTGAGAACAGAGGTATACCTATTTCGGGTTTGTGTGAGATTTGCAACATAGATAATGAATCAATAAATCATATATTCTTAGAGAGCTAGTATACAAATGCAGTTTGGATGAGTTGTACCTCAACTGGCAGGCTGGTAGTTGACAAGGCCTGTTAAATTTTACAAATTCTGGAAAGCTAGACAAAGGTATATTTCAAAAGATTCTGATGCAAAAATTTGATCTTTGTTTTTGGATGTTTCATTATAGCTCGGTTGGAAGAGCGAGGCAATACAATTTTTAATATAAAAGAATACCAATTCGCACCAATTGACCTATAATATTAACGTTATTGTCTTCTCTTGGATGCAAGTTTCTATCCGAAGTTGGTCCTACCTTTTATCATTCAGATGTTATGCTGGGCAAATTTGTTCACTTGGCAACCACATTGATCCTTTTAGTTTTGCATTACTTGTTTATGTATTATTGTGGTAGTTTAAAGAATCACTTCTTGTATCATTTGTACTTTTGTTTCTTTTCCAATTTATCCCAATTTCAAAAAAATAAAAAAATATATGTATATATAATATTTTTTTTTCATACCCTCGGCTTGACGACATATATTAATTGTTGTCGAAAAATTAGTGCCCAAAGTGCTTACTACGATGTATAACTAACTAACTAAAATATTTTTTAAAATTTAAATTTTAATACATCAGTTTTTTTGTTAATAAAAGAAAATCATGAATTAGATTAATGATAGATAGTGAATCGGGATTGGCATCCTTGCAAGAACAACAAACACAACTGAAACATCAAAGATAAGCAAATTACAGAAGTTACAATCACTTATTAGAGAATAAGTCACAACCTTCCCGAGGATCTTAATCGAGTGAAACAGAGAAAAACGACTACAATAAGGTTAAATGTCCATGTGTGGTGGTTCCCAATTAAGAGAACCCAATTAACCGATTTGTAAATAGCAGAAAAATTGTCGGGATTTTAAGATGACTCAACCATTTCTCAGGGTTTTCAGTAATATTAATGCAAAGTAACTAAAGTAACAATATCAATAGTAGTATGGATCGGTCTAAATCAAAAGAAATCGGTGTGAATCAGGTAGAGTACTCGACGAATCGAGTTTCCGAAGATGGATATTGTTGCTTGTGTTGTTGTTGTTCAACTATCCGATGATAATGTTGCTGAAACCAAAGGTGATTGAGTCGCTGAAACCAAAAGAGATTGAGTACCCAATATCGAGATGGCTGGATTTTTTGATGAACAATTGTTACTGTGGTGTGATTGAAGCATAAAACATCGAGAGATTTTGCTTTCACCCAAATAGAATCAATTATTCCCATGACTCAAAACTCACAAAGACAGAGAAAATCTAACATACATAAACTAGAAATATGAACTAAAATCAGAAAATTAAAACCTAAAGAAGTACTTAAAGGGAAGCAACAGAAGAGAGTAAGAGACGAAAGCGAGATTGTTTTATGATGGGCTGCTCATATCAGTTTCCATGAAAGCTTTCTTTGGAACGGATCTGAGAAAGGTGCTCAACGGTGTTGGTTTCTTCAATCGCCTCTCTAAGCCAAGCACAATAGTGTTGGATTTCACTTTACTATAGCTTAGCAATATCCAACTATTATGGTCTTTCGTTTCACTTTAATGTGGGGAAATCCCTTCGCCACTCTAAAAGGTTGATCAAATCTAATCACCTTTTAAGGTAAAGGAAGTTTCTGTTTGAAAAGTTACTTTACGAAAATTTAGTATCCGTATGATTTTGAACGGATACTTAGTTTTCGTTTCCGAATTTTCAGTTTTACTCCGAATTTTCACTTTTAATTCTTTTATTTTTCTAAAACTCTTTTTTACCCATTGTATCTTCATTTTCTCTCTTAATTTTATTTGACCTATAAATAATATTTGTCTAAATTGGTTGAAATAAAATTTGGAAAAAAAAGAAAACTGTATTTCCGTTTTGCACTATTTACACGAAAACCGAATTTCGGTATAATTTAGTTAAGCGATGTCATGCACCCATAATGAGGTGCACCTCACTACCATTTCTCTTAAGTTTCAATTAAGCTATACCTTGGGGAAATGCACCGCCATTCTGCATGGCCTAAAGCATTACAATTTTGGTTCGAAATTCCAGAATAACCAAATCCGAGATATTGGGACCATTGACAATGGGAAGCTAACGCGCATGGCCATGTATAGGTCCACCGACTCCACCCTATGACTCTATATACTTACTGAACGCATGATCCCTTTACTTATTGGTACCGCCCGTGAACTTGTGGAAGAAGAATGAAGCTGCACGCACGACCAGTACTGACACGTTATCGTGGATTCCTAAAGCGTATATCGTGGTGTTAATTTGTTCGTCTTGCAATCGATGGTTTGGCCAGGTTGGTCCATTTCTTTTTTCGAGACGTCTTTTCATTTGGTACAGCATATTTTTTGATTTTTTCTCCCTGATTTATGGATAAAGAAACTGAAACTGAAGATTAATGCGCAAAGCGTGAGCTGGTGATGATGCAACCACTTAGAAGGCTTTTTGTTAACAGAAAATTAAGATTTATACGTAGATTTTGTTATCCAACAACTCAAAAGTGATAATTTTAGCTTGACCTGTAAAGTATTGGTTTATGTTGAGATCCTATTCTATGCTTGTTGTTTTGTCTAGGAATTGACTAGCCTAGTAATATGTTATCTCCATAACCTGTCACAAAGGTATAGGGCGGCAAGTGTGTTGGAATATTTTCAACTGCGCTATCCAAAGGGGTCCTGGAAGAAATGGAAGAATTTTTTGGTGGTAAGTAACTGTTTCGACAGTTACAAACATATCCAGAATTTTCGAATCCAACAGACGCCATTGATGTCTGATGATGAAGAGACTCATCGTTTCGTGAAGAGAAACTTGTTGGTGAAAAGATGTCTATTCCCAACAGATGCGAAAAACCTCTATAAATAGCATCTCCCAAACTCGTTTAAAAGATATCGAAAAAACCTTTTCTGTTCTCTCTCTTTCTAAAGCATCATCAGAAATTTTGTTTACATGTGTTCTTGATTGGATCAAAGGGTACAAACCTTGAATTCAATTTCTGTTGTAGGGCTTTCATTGTATCCTGAAGGCATTATTTCACATACCTGTTGTAATCGCCAATTTATTGGGAGGGTAGAAATAATTGTCTAAAAGAAATCTTATGAGCCTTGAAAGTTTGGAGTACAACAATCTCTTCCTGTGTTATTTCATCTTCTATTGCAACCCAGTTTTTTCCAACAAAGTGTGATAGAAATGTCCCTCTTATTGGTTAGGGGGTGTCCTATAGGGGGTGTAGATTGACTAGATTACCCTTTTCACCTTAAATCAACCAAAATCAAATCATTTTTTTTTAAACCTAATAAATAAAAAAAAATCAAATCAGTTTTTTTTTTTCATCTTCTTCTTCATCTTCTCTTATCCTCCATCAACCGTAACCTCCATTAAAACTAAAAATTTCATCGTCTTCGATTAATCGGCGATTTGAAAAATGTTTGGAAAAACCCAGTTAGGGTTTAGTTTATCATGTTGGATTTAAGTTAATTTTGTATCAAAAATTAGGGTTTTGTATGAAAATTGAAATTGCAATTTCTGGGTTTATGTGAGTTACGGTTGGTAATAACTCAATTACGAACCGTAACCGAAGATTTTGAAGAACATACGATTGGTAATAGAACTATTACCAACCGTATGTTCTTATATCTGAGAATTTTCTTCAATTACGGTTGGTTTCGAGCATTTAATTACCAACCTTAATGCAATTATGGTTGATATCGAGCATTTAGTTACCAACCGTAACTGGTTTTACGATTGGATCTTCCCCAAATTTAACCAGTTACGGTTGGTATTCGATAACTTACGAACCGTAACTAAGAGTTACGGTTGGTAACAAGCAAAATTGCAACCGTAAGTTCTTCTGAAAATTCAAAACTTTTGATTTTGTTATGTACTTTAGATAATTTTGAGCGAGAAAAAGCTAATGGGAACTAATTTAGAAGTATACCGGGTCACTGAATCACTCATTTTGGTTGAGTGAATTAAAATCTTGGGTTTCACAAATATCACATAAGTTTTCTTTTTCTTCTCCTCTAATTTTTTTTTTTATAACTCTAAAAATCTGATGTTAAAGTTATAATAAGTGAAAATTAATTATCAACACTAATCTTGATTATTAACAATAAAGGCTAATTAGTCATTTCCAGATTTTCTTTAATAAGGGGCACTTAAATTACCTTGTAATGACATTTTTTGTCTTATTAAGTTGCCGCCCCTCTATCATTTCTTGTAGCCCATTTTTTATCTTATTAGGTTTATGTTGAGATCCTATTCTATGCTTGTTGTTTTGTCTAGAAATTGACTAGCCTAGTAATATGTTATCTCCATAACCTGTCGCAAATGTACCGATACATTGCTATTAAGTAACGACACACTGGATGCAGGTTCTTAAAGGTTCACCAATCCTGCGCGAAGGGTTCAATGACACATCATCGGGGATAAAAGTGGGGAATGATAAGAGTTCAGAATATCAGTGGCCACCGATACAAGATCCTCAAATAACACCAGATCACATCACATAGATAGAAGAGGCATTGTTGTTTTCATTTGTAGCGCGCTGATACTTTATGTGATTATATCGTTCATATCAGCGTGTTACAGACTTATAAGACACATATGCGTAGTATTCTTTATTTTATTTATATATTCATTTATAATATCAGGTACCACTGCTCAACCATGATTGATACAGTCAATAAAGTCATCAACAGTACAGCCTCTTTCGTGGTAAGATGATATGGGCGGATAAGATTCCATTCTTGACACTATATAAGAATTGGACAATAGAGAGTGCTCATAATAGTTCTCGTGAATTATGTGGTACTGATCAAATTTGCTACTATTATTCTCTCTCCCTCTCTTCTCCTTCGATCGGTTTCCTTTTTATTTCCTCACATCATAATGGAATACTCATACTTCCATTGTCCTCTGTTGAGATTTGCGGTGACCTTTTTCTTTGCTACTCTTCTCGTTGGAAATGTTCGTGCTCATCCTTCTTCCTCTTCGGGAACTTATAATCCTTGCAATTTTCCAGCCATTTTCAATTTTGGTGACTCAAATTCTGATACCGGAGGCTTTTCTGCTGTTTTCGGACAAGCTTGGCCACCGGCAGGGGAAACCTATTTTGGTGCTCCTGCAGGAAGATATTCGGATGGACGCCTCATTGTCGACTTCATAGGTACGTCATTTTACTCAGCGCTTTAAAATCTTCTGTAAGAAGAAATATACTATCTTCAGCGCACGTCGCCATTCATGCACATAGAAAGAATCTGCGTTCACCTGATTTTTTTGGTCAATGTACCCTCCATTTCGTTTCTGTTTCTTTGCGTTACAAGAGCGATGATTCCAATTAGAGCATTAGGTCGCGTCTCTGTTTCTTGCAAAAGTAAATAAATGAATAAATATATCTCGGGTCCGCAAAGATGCTTGGCTATTGCAAATAAAACCAAAATCAGCTAGCTGTGACTCACATACTACCTCCTCACGAGTAAGACTCTCTTATGTACTCTCGTTCCAAATCAACAGATACGACAAACAACTTCATCTCTTGGTCACATTTACGCATGTGTTCATATTATAAAAGGGAAATATATTTAGGCATGAGCTTAAATTAGTGTAATTAATATATGTGAGATAGAGGCCAACCAAAACTAACATGAAAGGAGGCAATGAAAACAGAGTTAGAAAGGAGTAGTGCTACGCTGACACCCAGTAACACCGTGTAAAATCCCGCAGGATGATCCAATGTCTGAGAAGGGGAGCGTGTGCGTGTGCTTAACATTAGGATGGTAAAGGCTCATGTGAGTCCCGACATTCTCCCACCTCTCCTGACACGGATTTAGCTACGGGATTTGTTACCGGTACACCAAACATTACTGGTTAAAAAGGTAGAATGTGACCAAATATCTGTCTTTAGATAGAAATGTGTGGAAGTTAACGGTCCACATGCCATGAACATGACCTAAAGAGTATACTAAGACTGCTTAAAGGGTACTGTTTAGCAACCAGGATACACTTAAGGACTTTGGCCCCTAAAAAATTTGTTAGTAGATTTTTACTAATACGTTGGGTAGCATTATTTTACACTTTACTTTGATTTCGCTTTTTGATTTGGCAATTTGACATTAATTTATTTCTAGATACCCGAACTTGTTTGGCACTAAAGGCTTGGATGTTAGGTTGTATTTATGATTAACATATGTGTCTTTAACGTTAGTTAACTGGCGATTTGTTATACTTCCTCTTTGGAAGTTATATGAACAACAGACTGCATCACTCAAGTATCGTAATATGTTGACCCCAAATTTCCAAAAACCCTAGTTTCCAAATATTTGTCATGATGTAACTGAAAATGAAAGTGAGATTGAAAATGAGGATGAAGTATTTTTTTTCTATATAAGTTTTAGGACTCTATAAGATGGTTGGAGCATGCATCTTAAACCATATCAAGTTTCATCACTGGACATAATAATCAAGGGAGGATCCAAAAATTCATTAATTCTAGCTCTAGCCCCATCCCAAAATCTTTGTCTCCGTAACTATAAAAAAACATTGATTTTATCATATATTTTGTATTCGACCCACCTGGTATTTAGCATTTAGTACTTTCAAGTCCTTTTTTTGTACAACTTTTTTTTACCCCCTGAATATTAATTCATGGATCTTCCACTGAATACCAATAAAACATTCTATCATAAATAGTTCTTTTTTTCTTGACCGGTAAAGATTAGGATGATATATGTAAGGACTATTGAAGTCACAGTTAAGAATTGTTAAAATTTCCATTTTAGATAATCATACTTACGTAAGCAACATTATAAACATCTTTCATGAAAAATATAACTAAAATGTCCACCAATAATAATGGTATGACAGACATCTATTGTAGAAAGTTTCTCACCGCACAAAGGTATTTTATGTTTTTCAGCGGAAAAACTAGGGTTGCCTCGTCTCAGTGCCTATCTAGATTCCATTGGGACAAATTTCACTCATGGAGCTAACTTCGCGACTGCTGCATCAAGGATTCGAAAGTTGAATCACTCACTTCCTCAGGGTGGACTAAGTCCAATTTCATTAGATATTCAGAAGAATGAATTTGCACAATTCACTACAAGAACTCAAACACTCCGAAATCAAGGTAAACACTATAGTTATTTCAAAAATATACTGACAACATAAATATGCAGGTTAATGATTAAATAATCAAATAATAATATCCTGTTTTATGTTTTCTATAATTTACAGGTGGACTTTTCCAAAATTTAATGCCAAGAGGTGAATATTTTTCACGTGCTTTATATACTTTTGATATTGGTCAGAATGATATCACTAGTAGTTACAACATTAGTATGACAAAGGAGCAGGTTAGGGATTTAACATCTGACATTCTTGATGAATTCTCTGAAAGTATTAAGGTACGTAAATTTCGCATTTTATTTTACTTTCCATTCCTCATGGAAATTATTTCTTCGTCCAACTCAAATCTGCATTCTATTATAAAACCAAGATTCAGTGTTGTTTTGGATTTTCGGGCCCATTAAGGATGGCCTTAGGCAGGGAAACTATGCTTAAATTCCGTCCACATGATTGGGCAAACAAGATGACGAGTTATTTTTAACAAATATGTCATTTAGCAGATTTTTTTTTTGGTGCAAGTACTATCACCAAGTGTGTATAAATTAATTAGTTATGTTCATAGCTTGAGCAAAAAAAAATTCAATTAATTTGAGGGCTGTTTTTGGGCATACTAAAAAATTATCGGGCATACATTTTGTCTAGGTTCGGCTCACAACTTGTGAGCCGAACTTAGCAAACTTAGGCAAAAAAAAAGTTGTGAACCGAACCTTGAGTATGTCCGATAATTTTTTGGTATGACCAATAACATGTTTTATTAATTTGGCTAGAAATTAAAATTTTATTTGGCATATACTTGATTCAGGGCATTTACGGTCTAGGAGGGAGATATTTCTGGATCCACAATACTGGCCCAGTTGGATGCTTAGCGTACATGTTAGATTCCCTACTAATCACCGCAGGGCAAATTGATAAAATCGGTTGTGTCAAACCTATCAATGATATAGCTCAGTATTTCAACCGTATGTTAAATGAAACAATTGTCAAACTCAGAAAGCAACTTCCATCAAGTGCAATCACGTACGTGGATGTCTACAAAGTCAAATATTCACTCATCAGCAAAGCTAAAAAATACGGTAATTTTCTAATTTGATATAACAAAGGTTGAAAGTTAAGACTGAACTCAAATAGGTTTGATTTGATGATTTGAATTATATGCGCAGGATTTAAGCAGCCTCTAAGAGCTTGTTGTGGGCATGGAGGTAAATATAACTACAACTCAAAATATGGATGCGGAGCAAAGATGAAAGTGAATGGGACAGAGATAGTGGTTGGTTCATGCAAAAATCCAAAGGTTAAAATTTGTTGGGATGGTGTCCACTATACAGAAGCAGCAAACAAATTTGTGTTTGATCAAATTGTTGATGGTGCTTTCTCAGACCCGCCAATCTCATTGACTATGGCCTGTCGCAGCAGACCAACTTCATACTGACTCAAGAAAGTGCTCCATCCATTCTTGTTTCAGTCTATTCATCTTTTGCTATTTTGGTCATTCTTTCAAATGGTTCGTCTATCATTTAAATAAGGGATCCCTTTAAATAATAATTAATCATTGTTGGAATTCTAAAATTTTAGTATCTCTGAACATTGGTTCCGTAACTTTTTGGGGTTTTGATTTAGTGTCACTAATGTGACCCTACTGAACCAAATCAATAACCGATGAATATCGTATCTGATACGGGCACATGGAAGGGTGGGTGTGCACTTGCCCACCATTGGTTGCCAAACTCCACCACTGGGTCTTAATTTCTCCAAGCCCAATTTTGATTTTAGAAAGTTTTGCACCCCTAAAACATAGCTGTCCACCCCCTTAAAAAGCTCGCCTATATTAAAGTTATATACAAACAGAGTGAGATCGGGAATTCCTAAATCTAGGTACTGAAAAAACTTGCCATGAAAGGCATGAGAAGACATCAAATCACCGGAGAATTGTAAGGGATTTAGACCAAATCGTTGTTAATTACTGCAAGTGTTAATTGTTGTGAAGTATTTGAGAGAATTTCATCATGAGGTAGGGTTTTTTTCTTCCTTCTCAAAATTTAATCTTCATATTGTATTGAAAAACAAAACTGTGAAGATATGTTTGGAATGGGTAAATTTATTGAATTGGTTTTCGTTTACCATTTAAAGTTGCATATAATCAAGATATTAGGATTTAGGTTCCCTAATTTTCTCTTCTTAATTTCAATTTTATTATGAATTTGTTAAAACTAACTTAGGGTTCATGTTAAAATTTGGGGTTTTTATTATACATCATGTTGGGTGTTCATTATTTCCTCTTAATTGATGTTTGATCAAGAAAATTTGATTCAATTTAATAACTAAATGATGTGTGGGATCAAGGGGTTTAATATCTCAACTGTTTTCAGGTATGGATAAGTTTGTGACCAGAACTAAGAGACTGAGAACAACAGATGTTTCAGAATTGCCTTCAGTTTCAAGTATTCCAAGTTCACAAGTACCTCCTCCATCTTCCAATACTAATGGTCCACAAGTAGTACCTTCCATCCCTGCTCCTACTCCGCAACAACAATCAGCTTCTAGTACTGTCCAGGATGAGTTCTCGATATGGAATCTTCAAACAGACCCTGCAATGAGAAAGCCAATATCAAGTTATCATCATAACGATCAAGACAAAGTACAAAGAGCTTACATAAAGATGGTTCCTTAATTTTATGAAGTCATTGATATGCAAATTGATGCAATTAATGACCGACTTGATGAAGTGAACACCGAGCCACTTCTTTGTATGTCACATTTGAATCCAAGCGACAAGTTTTCAGCTTTCGATAAAGGTGCGTTAATTCGTCTTGCTAAACTATATCCAACTGATTTTTCTCAAATGGATATCATGATTCTCGACCGATAACTAGATACCTTTCTTGCTGATGTTCTTTCTAGTAATGATTTTTCTGAATTATGTGGTATATTAGTGCGCTTTCCCGGAAAATGGTTGAAACCAAAAGAAATATAGTGTACACTTTAATCTACTTGCTGATTACATTATCTTTGATATTGCCGTTTGCTACAGCTACCGTTGAGCGAGTTTTTTTTAGCAATGCATATAGTGAAGAATCGTTTACGAAACAGTATTTGGAATGAGTGGTTGAACAATTGTTTACTAACCTACATTGAGCGGGAACTTTTTTGCAAGATTAGCACTGACAGGATTAGACAGCAATTTCAAGATATGGCAACACGTCGCGGACAGTGTTGAATATGAAAACAATTTGTTTTTTTTTGGTAAAGTATAATGTTTGTACCCAAATCACTTTCGGGCACGAAACACAATGAATCGATAGTTTGGTTAGTATTTTGGGTTAGGACTGGATTTGAAGAACAAAAAGAAAGACAGAAGTTTAACATGGTTCGGCATGGTTGCCTACATCCACGGTCGAATCCCCTTGGGGAGAAATATTTTATTCACGTTTGTGTTTACATTGCAATTTTTCCTCTCTCTTGGCTACCCCCTTATGATTTCTGCTCCTCTCCTTTTTATACATTTTTCCATCTAATTTTAATTATCCACATAAATTGCATTATACTTCCCATTTATGCTTTCATCATCAATTCATATGAAACTGCCCTCTTTATGCCTCTTTCATGAATTTCGCATGAAACTGCTGTCTTTATGCCTCCCTCATGAATTCTGTATGAAACTGTCCCTTTATGTCTCTATGATAAATTCTGCATGGATGAAACTGTTGGAATTCAATGGTTTGAAAGCTTCTTGGTGTATCTTGGATTGATTGGCGGTGTGATTGGTTGACGGTTGATATGGTCGCAGATCTTTGACTGGCAGACATGCATAATGGCTGGCAGCATGGGTGGAGACTGGTTGGCAGGGCAGATGAGTTTTTGGCTTGGAATTGGTTAGCAGTATTGCTGGCTACAAGACTGAAAATTGGCTAGAGGTGCGACTGACTTCGATAGCTGACCGACGATTGACTTTGACCGGATGTTGACTTTGACAGTTGACCGACTTTGACCATTGACCGGTCTGTGCAGACTGGTGGTCCGCCTTGGTTGACTAGTTAGCGGGCTTGGATGAGGACCAAAAGATGATTCAAGTGTCGATCCGGCCCATTAAGCTGTATTTTTACCTATGGTATAAACATCGCCCCTTCTTAACCTCCAACTTGTTGGGGGTTAAGAAAATTTCGTTTTCCTTAGTCAATGATAGAACTCACCCCCAAGTGTGGATTATTGATGTTAAGGTGACTGGAGAACTTCCCTTGTTGTTTGCGGAAATTACAATCAAGGCGCCCCCAAGCGAGGCTATTGTGACTGGGAGATCGGTGAAAAACAGTTGAGCATGAACCATTGTTGTATGCAAAATCAGGACGGAAGGATGAACTGTTCTGTAACAGAAGCGTGATGCTTGAGTGGAGTGATGTTGGAAATGAGCGGTAACAATATTGAGTGAAGCTGGTCTGCTGCAGCTGTGATCATCTGGACTGCATAAGCGACGAGCAAAATTATACAACAGCAGATGCGATCAGCTGGACTGCAGGATATGCGAACACAGCTGAACTGCAACAACTTCGATCAGCTGGAATGCAGCAACAACGAATAGAGTTACACTACATCAGCTGCGAACAGCTGGACTGCATCAGCTGCGATCAGCTGGAATGCAGCAACATCGAACAAAGTTGCACTATAGCAGCTACGATCAGCTGGACTGCAGGAACTGCGAGCATAGCTGGACTGCAACAACTTCGATCAGCTAGAATGCAGCATCAACGAACAGAGTTACACTGCAGCAGCTGCGAATAGCTGGACTGCAGGAACTGCGAGCATAGCTGGACTGCATCAGATGCGATCAGCTGGAATGCAGCAGCATCGAACAAAGTTGCACTGCAGCAACTGCGATCAATTTGGATCATAGAATCGCGAACATAGTTGGACTTCATCATCTGCGATCAGTGGAATGCAAAGAAGAACGAACAAATTTATCTTTATGACATCTGCGATCAATTTGGACTGCAGGAATACAAAACACAATGGATATAGCGACTTTGATCATTTGGTACAGTGATTCTTGAGGATTTGGACTTAAATGATTCGATAAACATAGGTGTAACATGATTACAAATAAAACTAGACAAAGATCGATTCGTCAATGAGTACATAATTCACATGAAACTGGACCGCGTCGATTGCGTCCAACCGAATGCAGCAGTTGCTTTTGAACTGGAGTACAATAACATAACTATGGCAGTTAAAAATTATTGATTGTAATAATTGCGTAAAAACATTATGGTGTATGATCGCCCCCTCTTAATCCTGCAATTCATTGGAGGATTAAGAAGTTCGGGTTACCTGAGGTTTCGATTTTCAGAAGCTTAATTCCGCATTGCACTTAGGTGCTATGTAACTCGCCCCCAAGTGTATGGAGTGTTACACAGCTTGCCCCAAAAGAGTTATTTTCAGACCATGAGGTGTTACATATCTCGCCCCCAAGCGATTGTCAGTCATGTTGAAGTGATATGAAACTCGCCCCCAGAAGATAATGATTGTCATGCTGCTCAATGCTCGCACAAGGGTGCAATGCCTTGCTGCATTTTGCTCGCGCATGGGATTTGAAGATGTATGCTATCTGGAATTCGCGCGGTGGCCAATCCCACTATTCCAGATGCGCGCAGAATTGGAATGTGTGCATCTCCTCATGAGAAAATGCTCGCCACATTTCAGGTGTCTCACTGAACAAAAGTATGCATGATTATATGTAAAGATGCAAAAATATGTAAATTGTATATGTAGATGTATTTTACTACCAACTACATCCAAAGGATAGAAAGCTTCTACTCAAGTCAAATGAAAGTAAGCACTCAATAATGAACACAAGATATACGTGGTTCGGTATGATTACCTACGTCCACGAGGGTGAAAGGGTGAATCTTATTACTTCAAAGTGTTACAAAGGTGTTGCACTTAGTCGGATTTCCTTACAAAGATGAACTTACTTCTCCCTCTCTTCTTCTTGGTGTAAACTCGAGTTTCTATCCCTCCCTCTCTCTCAAAATTACAACCTACCTCTCTTGGATACAAGTCACTCAATTTATAGGATAAGTTCCATACAACCAAGTTAGGGTGTGGGTCGTGTTACATCAATTCTGAAGTTCTGTGATCGGGCTTGCTTGTGTCGTCCATTCTTATATGCATGTGGCCGATGTATCTTGAGTCCTTCTCTTATATCTTGTCCGGGCCGACCTCTTCGTGTGTTCTCTTAGCGCGATGTCGCCTGTATTGTGTGTCATCCTTCTTAGTTGGCCGATGTGATGCGTATCTTCTTATCCATTTGACCACAGCTCCTCGTTTGACCCGCCGTGTCTTGTCTTGTCAGCTTTTCCAGGAGCCTGGGTCAAGTCTTGTCCGACATTTGTACGCACGATCCACGTGGCTCCTTGAATCTCGCGCTTTCTAGTCTTCATTCTATGCTTCGCGTCTCTTCGTTTTTAGGTGCACCAAGGCTTAAGATGTTGCCACCTGGATCCGTGGATAATTTACACCTATATTTATGACCCTTATTTCGCTCGTGTGGGATAGACGAGTGGAAGAACGTCTTCCCAACTTCCCACGTCTTCGTCCATGCCGAAAATCCTGCCATGCAATGCCCCACTATCTGCACTTTATTACCTGTAACCGTCGGCGTCGGTTACAACTCTTCCCATTTAAATAGCCCATTTATTTTTCTCCTTCTTCTTCTTCTTCTTTATCCTTTCTCTCTCTGTTCCCTGCGGCTGCAACTTTTCTCTAAGATTCCTTCATCACTCTTTGCTTCTGAGAACCCTAGTTTTCTTGATTTTCTTCTTTCATATCCTCCTCACCGATTACTAAAGTAGCCGTTGTTACAGTCTCGTCGCCTTATCTCTCTTCGTCGAGAACCAAGTTCTACATTATTTCCGTTAATGGCTTCTTCTCCCTCCATGACTGAGATAAGGTCTGTTGATGACGTTTTTTCCGAGTTTGATGCTTTTTCTCTTGCTTCTCTTTTTTTGTTTGATAGTCCTTCTAAATATGATGATCGCGCCATGAGCTCTATCTTTCCTGATCGTTCTCCTTCTGTTTCATGCAGGTCCGAGAGAAGGGTGAGAGATCTTTCCGATGAGGAGTTCATTCAACAGCTGAAGGAAAAGTACAACCTTGGAGACTACGAAGTTACCCTGCTCTCGGGCCAAAACAGTCTCTTGAAGAAGTCCGATATGAAGAAATACGATCAGTCGGCTGATTGCGTGGTCATCACTCAGGGCCAACTGGAGCTAGGCCTTCGTCTTCCCCTATACAACCCTGCTAGCCCTTTTTATTACGAGATTCTTTCTCAGCTCAAGCCTTCTCGTGCTTTGGCTCAATGGACTGGTAATACTTTCCGAATTATGAACGAATGGAGGGATCGCCGAGACGGTCACGGTTCTACCGCCGAGTGGTCGACCTACAAGCCCGAGGACGCTCCCGAATATACCACTTCCAATTTCCTTGTCAACTATCGAGATGGTACTTCAACCTTAGGCGACCTTACCGGTTTTGCTGCTAGTCCTCATCGGGTCAGAACTATGCCCGATGGTGTAGAAAGGATGATGCTGGATGCCAATCCCATCGGCCAGGGTTCCAACAAGCAAGCCCGCCATTCTAATGACCCGATTTATCCCCGAGTTCCACTTCTAGTCCTAGGTCCCATTCTTCATGGTAGCTTCCCGTCGCCTACTTTTCCCGCCGAGCCCTATCCTTTCTGGGTGGTTAATGACGACAAGGATGATAAGGTATGCATTTTCTCCTTTGTTGTCGTTTGCTATCTTGTTGGCTTAGGGTGTTAACTGGTCATTTGTTGTTGTTTGAAAATCTTAGGGCGATTCCACCAAGGGTGCCAGATCGTCTAGGAAAAGAGGTGCTGGCACAAGGGTTGAGGAAGGCCAGGGGAAGGTAACAAACACACTGGTTTTCTTATAAGTACATATACTTGCCCCTGTTTTTTACCTTCACATGTTCTAACGAGACACCTTGTGCAGAAACATCATAGGCGCGATGATGATGATGTTGACGAGGTTGACCCTCACCCTCTTAGGCGTAATCCCCTCAGAGGTAAGCAAGCTTCTAAACTCCCATCAAAGGGCGGGCCAGTGATTGATATCCCCGATGAGGATGAGTTATTTGGTGATGATGTCTCGGGTGGCAAGGACGATGAGAAAGGGAAGGGCGGCCAGCAGGAGCCCCTGGAGACGCCCGACGCCGAGAAGCTTGTTTTTGATGTATCGGTAGAGATTCCTCGTGTGCCCCGGATTAGTGAGGGGTCGTCTTTTAGCGCTGAAACTTCATTCACTGTCTCTGGCCCTATTATGAACTCTCTGGGTGCGCTTACTTCCTCCGAATTTGGAGCGTATACTGACGAAGAGATGTTGAATGCGGTGCCCCTTTATGGCGATATCGCCCAGACTCTTGACACAGTGGTGAGCGGCTCGTTTTAACATAGTGGTGCCCCCTTGTGATTTCTGTTCTTATTGTCGCTTACAATTTACTCGCGTTTACTTATGTTAGATCCTGAACCGGATACGCTTAGATGCCGCCAGTCGCCTCAGAGAAAATCAATTGTTAAAATCTCTCCAACTCCGATTCTGAGAACGAAAGGAGCGCGCAGCTGAGCTAGAAATTAAACTCGCCGACGCCCAAGGTATGTTACAATTCTGCAACTCTTAACTTATGTTGATTGAGTTTATCGTGCCATCATCCTGTGTCGGGTATCCTTCTGCTAGCCGAGGTAACTAGTGTAGGCTTAGACGCGTCTTCAGAGTTTAGGATCATGAAGAGGAAATGGGATATTGAGAAGGATTTAGTAGAGAATCTCCGTCGGCGAATGGAAAACAAAGATGACAAAATAGATCGCCATGATGGAGAAATCGAAGATCTCAAGGAGGAACTAGAACGGTATCGTCAGTTTGAGTACGACCCGGCTGAGATAGACAATTTACAAGCTCACCTGGGCTCTTCCCAGCGCCTTGATGCTAAACAAACTACTCTGGAAACGAACCTAGAGAAATGGGTAAACACTTTGCAATTACAAAATCGAGACCTTCATGAAGATCGTCAACGAATATTGAGGGATAAAGACTCGGTGGAATGAGCCAACCGGGATCTCCTGGGGCGAGTCGGCCAGCTTGACAAAGTTGCAGGAGAACTGGAATAGAGTAGGTCGTAGCTTACAGTTCTTCAGTCGTCACGCAATCGCTTGATGGATGAGTGGAGTGAATACAAGAAGTATTTCCCCAGTAACGAATTCAACGAGCAACACTATAACGAGTTAACCATGAAGTTATCCAAGGCCGAGGATGAGTTGTCCAAGTCGGCAGAGTCGCTTCAGTCAGTGTTACCAGCCCTTTCAGGTCTCTTAGACGATGTGTTGGGGCCGTTCCTTAGGTTTAGATTACGTCTTATTCTTGCAAAATTGTTAAACCGTGTTCGACGAATAATGTTCTGTCTTTGTGATTTTGTAGCCGAGCAAAAACATTCTCAGGAGCTGGATCAGGATGTCCGTCGATTTAAGAAGGTCGAGGTTGATTTGAGTTCCCAGCTAGCCGATGCCGAGGGGAACGTTTCTCAGCTTACCCAATAACTCGAGGATGAACGCGTCGCCCATGCGGATGAGATAGACGAGAAAGTCCAGACGGGTATTGAGACGTGGGTGGAGAACAAGCGGCGCGAGGTCGCACAGAAGAAGGCCGACACTGTTCCTCCGAAGGCTTGAACTCCTCTTTTGTAGTGCTGCGTCACTAAGTTGCCCCTTTCCGTCGGGTTGTAAATCTCTTTGAACACTTGTCCCCTTTTTAATTTCTGCTACACTGCTTGCTTGTTTTTATGGGGGTGCTGCGTTGCCGACGTTGTTTGTTTTATTTCCGTTAAATTCTTCATTTCGCATGGTTGCACGATATTTTCTGTACTTTCTTACTAGACGCATGACGCAATCGAATTATCCTTTGTTTCGCATGTTATTCCTGCAATTATTGTTCAAGTAAGTTAGTATTTTAACCATTTCTATCGAACACGCCCAACAAGGAGGGTGATCGGGCCCAATGCCATGTCCTGATTGGGGTATCTCATCACTATCTCTTTGGATTCAGTGGAAGGGTATCATTCAACCTAGTTCTAGGCTCGATATTCCCGAGCGGTTATCGACCAACCAGTCTCGGGCAAGTGGACACGGCCACTTGCGATGGGGGCGACCTTTCAAATGTAAGTAGGCCACCTAGCTGAGGAGACCTCGCGTCTCAACAACCTTTGGAACTGGCTTCCAACCACCAGAACCCTTAGGCTACCTCGGCACTTGCACACTTCCACTGCCCCGAGTACGAATATCCAGGCGGATCAAGGAACCTAGGCACTTCCACACTGGAATTTCCCCGAGTACGAATGCCCATTCGAGTGTAAGGCACCTCGGTACTTCCACACTGGCTTTGCCCCGAGTACGAATGCCCATTCGAGTGTAAGTCACCTCGGCACTTCCACACTGGCTTTGCCTCGAGTACAAATGACCATTAGTCGCTCAAGTCCTATCTCATACCCCTCACGGTTTCAAAGAAATAGGAGACATGCATGCTTACCGTTTTTTCGTATCTCCCATCAAGGATGGTAGAGTTTCAAAAACTTGATGTTCCATGGTTTGAGCTCTTTTGTTCCGTCGAGTCGCAGTAGTCGATACGATCCCTCGCCTGCCTTAGATTCAATTATATATGGCCTGCCCCACTTTGGTGCTAGTTTTCCGCCCTTTTTGTCTCGCTCCCATTCAGCCAGAAATTTCAATACTTGTTCCCATGGGTTAAATTCTCTTGGTCGAACTCGCTTGTTGTATTCTCGTTGTAACCTCCTTTGATAGTTTTCCATTTTTTGTAACGCTATTTCCCTTGTTTCTTCCAGATCGTCGAGTTTAGCCAAAATCATATCGGACGAGACGTTTCGCCTCCAATCTTCCGTTCTTGTGGTAGGGATCATTCATTCTGTCGGTAAGATTGCCTCGGTTCCGTAGGTAAGCATAAACGGAGAGAATCCCGTAGCTTCCCTTCGTGTGGTTCTGTATGCCCATATGATGTTATATAGCTCCTCACACCAGTTGCCATATTCCCCATCCAGTTTCTTCTTAATGTTATCGGCGATAGTCTTGTTAGTGATCTCGGCCTGCCCATTACTCTGGGGGTAAATCGGGGTAGCTTTTCTCTTTCTGATGTTGTAAGTGTTGAACAGGAGATCAATGTTCTCGCCTTGTAGTTGCTTTCCATTATTCGAGACGATAGCTGCAGGGACCCCAAAGTGGCAAATGATATGTTCCCAAATAAATTTGAAAACGTCTTTGTCTCGGATGTGCCTAAGTGGCGCTGCTTCTACCCATTTGGTAAAGTAATCCATGACCATGATCAAATACTTCCTTTGACCGGTTCCTACATGTAAGGGCCCGACTATGTCTACCCCCCACTTAGAAAAGGGCCACGGGCTTATAACTGAGTTTAAAGGTACTCCGGGAGCATGGATTTTCTTTCTGAAACGCTGACATTCTTCACAAGCTTTCGCCATTTGCTTTGCATCTTCGTTCATGTATATCCAAAAGTATCCCATTTTTTTCGCCTTGGCCGACAAGCTTCTGCCCGAGCTATGGTTTCCGTCCGCTCCATAGTGTAGTTCGTGAAGGGTTATGTGGCCCTCTTCTTTACTCAAGCATCGTAGGAGCGGTCCTAGGTAAGATTTCCTATAAAAGATCCCTTCCCTTAACTCGTAGGCGCCCGACTTACTTTTGATTTTGTTCATCTCGGGACGAACCTTAGGTAGCTCACCCGTCTTTAAGTATTGATGTATCGTCTTTCTACAGTTTCCTTCTTTGTATCTCTCGGCTGTGTTAATGGCCACCTCGACTTGTACTTCTGGTGTTTCCGGGATAGACGGGATAAGAAGCCTCATGACACGTATGCCTTCGATGCTCGGGTCTACTAGATGTGAGGCGATGTATGATAGAGCGTCCGAGTGCCTGTTATCTTTTCGGAAAATGTGGCGAAATCTAATGTTGGGTATTTGCTTGATGTAAAATTGAGCAAGCTCCCAATACTTTTGCAGCACAGGATCGTGTGTAGCGTATTGGCCCGTAATTTGCCGAATTACTAATTGTGAGTCGCTAGTCAAGCGGACCTCTTGCATCCCCATATCCACAATTATTCGTAAGGCATGGATCACCGCTTCATACTCGGTGACGTTGTTTGTTGCCTTGAATTCTAGTCTGAAAGAATGCACGATCTTCCTCCCTTTTGGTGTGGTAAATACTAGCCCGAGGCCCGATCCTTCTTTGTTTGATGCCTCGTCGACGAAGACTTCCCATCGTGTAGGGCTAGTGGCGGATAATAGGTCCTCTGGTTCCTCTTGTTCCTCCATCATTCCCGGTACACCTTCTACCTCATCCTCATCACTAAGGGGGAAATATGCCAAGAAGTCGGCCACTACTTGACCTTTGATCGCGGTTCTTGTCTCGTACACCACGTCATATTGTTTGATTAAGGCTCCCCATTTGGAGATTCTTCCTGATCGTCCAGCACTATCCAAAACTGCTTCGATAGGAGATTTGGTGAGCACCCGTATTCGATGAGCTTGAAAATATGTTCGGAGCTTAGAAACAGCAAAAGCTAGCGCGAGTACCATCTGCTCCATTCTTGTATAGTTTCTCTCGGCCGGGCTTAATGTTTTACTAGTGAAATATACTGGCTTCTCCACATTTCCCTCCGATTTTACTAGCACTGCACTAATGGCATAGGGTGTCGCCCCTAGGTATAGGGTGAGAATTTCTGACGGCTCGGGCCTCTGAAGAACCAGGAGGCTAGCTAGGTGTAACTTGATATTTTGAAAGGCCTCTTCTCTGGCGTCCGTCCATTGGAATTTTTCTCCTTTCTTCAAAATGTCGTAAAAGGCCTTGCATTTGTCCGATGATCGTGATACAAATCGCCCCAATGCTGCTATGCAACCATTTAGTTTCTGCACGTCTTTTACCGTCGCGGGAGATGGAATTTCAAGGACTGCCCGGACCTTCTCGGGATCCGCTTTTATTCCTCTAGGGGTAATGATATACCCCAAGAATTTCCCTGATGTGACCCAAAATTCGCACTTGGCGGGGCTAATCTTCATCTTGTGTTTCCTCATTGTCTGAAAAATCTCCCGAAGGTCTCGAACATGGTCCTTGGCGCGACGACTCTTGATTAACATGTCGTCCACGTAGATTTCTATGGTGTCGTGAATCTTATCTTAAAACATGTCGCCTACCAATCTATGGTATGTATCCCCCGCATTTTTAAGTCCGAATGGAATTTTGGTATAACAATACAATCCCCTCGGTGTGAAGAAAGAAGTATGCTCCTAGTCCTCGTGCGCCAATGGTATTTGGTTGTAGCCCATGTATCCATCCATTAAGGTCATCGCCTCATATCCGACTATCGATTCTACTAGCTGATCTATGCTGGGGAGGGGGAAACTGTCCTTCGGGCAGGCCTTGTTCAAGTCGCTGAAATCAATACATATTCTGACCCCTCCTTTCTTTTTTGGCACCACGACCATGTTAGATATCCACTGTGGGTAGTGAGATTTCCTTATTATTCCGGATTCCTGTAGATTCTTCAGCTCGGCCTCGACTGCTGCCTGTAATTCTGGTGCGATGCGCCTCATTTTTTGTCTAACTGGTTTGAACTTCAGATCAATCTTTAAGTGGTGACAGCAAACCTTCGGGTCAATTCCGTCCAAATCGCGCACTTCCCAGGAAAATGCGTCTAAGTTTTCCCTTAATACTGCCGTGAGTTGACTTTCTTGATCGTCCGATAACAATGTCCCGATCCTTACTACCTTTGGCGCCTCTACCGTCCCCAAGTTTACTTCCCGAGTCGGTTCGACCGTCGAAAAATTCGATTTGTTCTCCCGGAAGATAGCCGCTTCCTTTGATTGTTATAAAGGTTCTTGCTCTTGGGTTTCATATGCCATGACCACTTGTGAAATCACCTCTTCCAAGTCCTTTGTAGCTTTTATTTCCTCGGCTTTACTCTTCTCTCGCCTTTGCTGAGCTCGCCGATCCTCATTAATTTTTGCATCTACTTGCATACATTGCCGTGCTGCTTGGGAATCTCCCATAACTTCAGCTATTCCCTTGCAGGTTGGGAACCTTAATCTATGGTGGTATGCCGATGCTACCCCTTTAATTCCAGCGATCCATGGCCGCCCGATAATCGCTTCATAAGGTGAGGTGACGTCGACCACACAAAAGGTAGTTAATGTGTCGAGGAAGCCGCCACCATCCGAAACCCTTAGGGTTATCTCGCCCCTAGGGATAGTTACTGTGCCATTGAAGCCGTAGATGCGATACATTGAGGGGACGAGCATGTAGTCTGATAGTTTCATTGTTCTGAACGTGTCGTAGAATAATACCTCGACTGAGCTTCCGCTATCCACAAGAATCCTTCTTACTCCCCAATTTTCGATCAGTAAGGTGATGACCAATGGGTCACTGTGTGCTTGTCCATTTGCTGGGACATCCTTGGCCGAGAAAGAAATGGGTTGCACCATCCAAGGTTCCATAGGTAGGGCCTTAGCTACACTAAATATTTCCTTTCCATCACGATCCATTTTGTGGATCCTAGAAGTAATTACTGGGCCCAGAGTTTAGTCTTGAATAGCCGAGTGTGAAATGGTTCTCACGAACTGAGTTGTTCTATCGATGCGGACTTGATGAACTGGTGCATCGGGTGTTTCTGTCGGCTGTGGTGGATGCCGGACAAATTGCCTCAAATACCCATCTTGGATGAGATGCTGAACGATATCTTTTACTTCTCGGCAGTTGTTGGTGGAATGGCCCCTATACTGATGGTAGTGACAATATTCGGGGTGATCCATGGTTTCTTGGAACTGAACTCCCCTCGACGCTGGGTAGTTTATATCGTTTGTCTTCTCGACTTCCTTGAATACCTCCTCCAAAGGAGCATTTAGGGGGGGTATACGATCAGGCTTCCTTCCTCGGCTTCTTCCCTTTAGCGATCCACTCTCTCTTTTCACTTCTTATCGGGGGTGGATCCGATCTCTTTTCTGGTCGCCTAATAGGGTCATCTATGACCGCTTTAGCTTCAGTACCCGCTTCAGCACTAGCTTCTTGTATTCCTATATCTCTTGAATCGTCCTAAATTTCTTCCAAAGCGATGTAATGCTCCTGCATTTTTCTCATCTCCTTTAAGGTTTTCGGTTTCTCGGAGAACATGGCTATCCAGATGGGGTCTGATCTCCCTAACGCGTTTTCAAACCCAAAGATGGCCTGATCCACCGGCACCTTCCCAATGTCAGTACATAGCTTCCTCCACCTATCGGTCAGGGTTCTTAAGGTCTCCCTGAATCTTCGGGCGAGGGTAAACAACTTGTTCAATATGGGACGAGGTCGACTGTTGTGCATGTAGGTCTCAAGGAAGGCTTCGACTAACATCTCATACCCATTAATCGACCCAGGTGGAAGAGAATAGAACCAGTCTCGTGCCTCGACCTCCAGGCTAGATGGAAAAAATTTACACATGACTACCGGGTTGTTCTTCCATTGGATTAGCGACATGGTGTACATCTTCAGATGCTCGATCGCATCTCCTGTTCCGTCGAACCTAGAAGGAAATATAGGTAATGTACACTTTGGTGGGAACGACATTTGTTCGAGTTCTTGAGAGAAGGGCGTCTTCTCGGCTTCGCTCATGATTTCTGCCAATTTGTTCTCTTCGCCTCCGCCCGAGAGCTTTTTGATTTTTGCCTCCAATTCCTTAAATTTAGCCTCTGTTGCTCGATCATGTCGCCCGTCTCTACCTTGCCTATCCTCATCAGTGGACGAGTCCTCGGGTGGCCCGTATCTTTGCGTGGGGGGTAACGGAGGCGATGGTGGATGACCTGATTGGCCGGACTGATTAGGGTTGCTCGGTCCCATCATAGGTGGCGTGTGACCTGATCGGTCATGGTAAATCGATGTTCCTCGGATGGACGAGCCTCTTGATCTGGTTCGCTGATTTCTCAACTGATAGTTCTCATATTCCAAAGCGAGGTTCCGTTGTTGGAGCTCTCTTAGTGACGCTTCTTGTCTCATTTGACTCTCCATAATGGCCAATAATGTCGGGTCCGTGCTTTCATGACTAGAATTCCCATTTGGGTTGTGCGGCCGAGGCTGTAATGGTACATAAGGGGGTGGTGGGGGTATTATCGGACCAGTTACATGGCCAACCGTGTGAACGAGTGTTGGGCCGATGTTGCTAGCTGTTCCTCATCCCAGCTGAACCCGCCTGAGAAGCTCTTGCTGCCTAGCTGGTACTCAACTTGTTGCCTTGCTCTTTGTCTCTGGGCTTGTGATGCAAGCGCTACCTCATCGTCATCGGTATCTGAATCTGTGAGCCCATCAACTTGTTCAACTCTTCTTTGAGTCAAAATAACTTGGTCCGAGGGTAGAGTGTTATCGTCTCGCCTCAGATCGACCTCCTCATCGACAATTTCATTTCTCGCGCAGCTGCATGAGATTCCTCGGGCGGTGGTTGTCGACTGTCTTCTTTCCTCGGCCACGTTACCCCTGCCTGCATGCTGCTGCTAGTTACTGTACGATTCCTCAACATCCTTCTCGTTCCTGAAGTGCTATCCATCGGGTACTTCGCGTAGTTAGCTGAGTATCGCCCCAACCTACGTCAGCAAATACAAAGAACACCTTACTTTGACCTGACTTTTGGAACATAAGTTCAAACAAAAGACCAAAAAGTTCGACTGACACCACAATTACTACTACGCCTGCTCTTGTTGACACAAAGTTTCTTCATATTACTCATGTGGGTCCACCTATCTATCCTGTTTTGGTCCTACGCTGAATCTGCGTCAGGTTTTTCTCATTCATCCTTATCTCTCCGTACGACGTCGCTTTCAGTACCCGACCTATGTATTTAAGTTAGTTTGTCCTTTGTTCTATATGCTCCAAATCATTGAACTTATGCACATGATGCTTAAATGGTACGGCACACAACCCCAAGATTCAAACTAATTTTGTACTAGCTCCACTTTCTCGAGACCTAATCATGACCTTTCCGACAACTTATGTTACACCGCCGGCAAAATCTCCAAACGGTTAGCAGCTTAACACACGAGGAGATATCTAAAACGTGTACCCTTGGTAAATCTAAACGCTCAACTCCATACCGTAGCTAGAGAACAACTTGTTTAACATCACAGATCACTCATCTATTAGAAACAAACAGTCTTCCTTTCAACAGATTCTTCATCTAGATTCTAACCCGAACTGTTAGTCGCTGGTGAGCTTATGAAGACTCTTGGCTGATCTAACTGTTGACAGGTGAAGAAAATACGAGAACTGCTACTTTCGAAGACACTACTACTGCCCTAACTTTACATGCACAATAAATGACTCAAAGCAAACATTATTTCGGCCAACAGAGTTCATCGTAGCTTCAACTACAACACGTTAACGTGTATTTAGGAGCTTTTGATCGTCTCTGAAGGTTTTCACGGCAAGGTATCCGGAGATCTTAGTCGTATCCCCTTAGTCAGCGCTAGAATGTAGATGTATTTTACTACCAACTACATCCAAAGGATAGAAAGCTTCTACTCAAGTCAAATGAAAGTAATCACTCAACAATGAACACAAGATATACTTGGTTATGTATGATTACCTACGTCCACGGGGGTGAAAGGGTGAATCTTATTACTTCAAAGTGTTACAAAGGTGTTGCACTTAGTCGGATTTCCTTACAAAGATGAACTTACTTCTCCCTCTCTTCTCCTTGGTGTAAACTCGATTTTCTCTCCCTCCCTCTCTCTCAAAATTACAACCTACCTCTCTTGGATACAAGTCACTCTATTTATAGGAGAAGTTCCATACAACCAAGTTAGGGTGTGGGTCGTGTTACATCAATTCTGAAGTTCTGTGATCGGGCTTGCTTGTTTCGTCCCTTCTTCTATGCTTGTGGCCGATGTATCTTGAGTCCTTCGCCCGTATCTTGTTTGGGCCGACCTCTTCGTGTGTTCTCTTAGCGCAATGTCGCCTGTATTGTGTGTCGCCCTTCTTAGTTGGCCGATGTGATATGTATCTTCTTATTTATTTGACCACAGTTCCTCGTTTGACCCGCCGTGTCTTGTCTTGTCAGCTTTGCCAGGAGCCTGGGTCAAGTCTTGTCCGACAGTTGTATGCCCGATCCACGTGGCTCCTTGAATCTCGCGCCTGTTAGTCTTCATTCTATGCTTCGCGTCTCTTCGTTTTTAGGTGCACCAAGGCTTAAGATGTTGCCACCTGGATCTGTGGATAATTTACACCTACAATATACTTACCTTATTGGAAATGTTACTGCGACTTCGTTACGGAGTGATTAGGATGCCCATTGGCTATGTCGGTGTTTTCCAGCGACGATGATTAGTATAGTTGCCTTAGCGTCTCGTCTCGACTTAGTAAATTGATTTGTCTATGGGATTGGAATGCACCAATTAAGTCCAAACTTGATTGAAGACAGTTTCCACGGAACTGCGTTTCTGCGGATGCGATCAGCTGTACTGTAGCAGTTATGCATAAAAATGGACTGAAGCGGTTGTGAGGAAAACTGTATTGAAACAGTTTTGGGGAAATTCGGACTACATCAATTCGACCAACTTGATTGTATGAATTAAAAAGGACTGCAGCATTTCGATCAACATGCCAGCAGCTGTTGCTATGGAATTGGATTACAACAGTTCGATCAACTAACTGTAATAGTTATGTGAAAAAGAAGTGCAGCAGTTCGATCAACTGGACTGCAGTATTTTCGGTGGTGATTGAATGTGACCGTTTCTGGTGCTGTCATTTTAAATTTCTAAAAATTTAATTTTCTCCGAAAATTGAAATTTCACCTTCATGACGTTGGGGATTGACATACGATCTCATTGGGCCGAAAATCACTCCATTTGGATGTACGAAGGAGAAGTTATCGGTGAAGCAAAATTGGTCGGTTAGCCCTTTGCTTCAAACATGTTGTTGGACCCGAAAAATATTATTCTCTAATTGTAAAATTTCACCTTCAAGTTGTAGGATATTGAAATGAGATCGCTACGAGCCAAAAATCATCCAATTCGGACATGAGATGAAGAAGATATCACTGAAACAAATTTTTAGACCAAACCCAACTGAGGCGTACATATCCGCAAGGCAAGAGAGACTGGGAGGAATCATCCAATGGCCAAGGAATTAATCGCCAAATAATCTCCAGAACGTCCAAATCGCCAAATACGCGGCAATTAATCGCCGATTGCCACTGGGTGTACCCGCCGGATCGGGCCGCCGGCTCTGGACGCCGGTTTTTTTTTTTTTGATGTGAAACTGAGCATCGAAATTTGATGTACCGGAAACATCAGCGGTCCGTGTGTCCTGCGTATCGAAGATTGATGTACCACTGTTGCATCGAACTATTGTTGAGATTTTTTTTTTGATATATCGGGGAGCATCGAAATTTGATACACCCAATAACATCAACGGCTTGCTAGCGAATAACATCGAACGTTGATGTAATTTGAAGCATCGAAGCTCTTCCCGTATAGCTAACGGATGTGGGTGAACAAAACCTCCGTTGAAGTGGGTTAACCGAAACTCTAATGTGGGTTAACAAAATCTGATGTGGCTGACCAACTTTTGACGTGGGTGAAGGAAAACTAGAAGTGGGTGAACAGATCTGGAGCCGGGTGGAGCCGCCGGCTTTTTTTTTCTTTCTTTTTCGTAACACGTTTCTACGAACTGTGATCTGTTCCTTCGGCGCTTTGGTGACACTTTTTCTGGAAATATTGTCTTTTTGATGGAGTATTCTTGCAACGGCTTTCTGTAATGTGATCTTTTAAATCAAAGGTGTTGCCTTTTCTTCCTTGTAACGGTTGTTGTAACGGTTTAAGTAATTGTTGACTTTTCTTCTAGAACTGTTGTTATTTCTTTATGGTCTTTTCACCATGGTTTTGCTGCACCTTAGCGGACTTTTCTGACACGCTTTTCCAGAGGTTCTCTCTTGGGTATTCATGCACCTAGAGATGCAAGCAACTTGACACCTCTGCGATCATTCAGTAGTGATTTTGACATACTACAAACTCGAACAGGCGAAAACTACGCCATTTGAGAAGCAAAAAGTTTTTCACTTTGGGCTTGAATATGTCACGGATCGAACATCCTGACAACAATCTTGGTTATTTTCGCAGTGAGTCAGCTTCGGTGGCTTCCGACTGCGATGATGGACTCGCGGCGATTGCGATCCTGACTGCGATGGCTGCAATTAACTAGTCTGCAGCAGCTGCGATCAGCTGGACTGCAGTGATTGAAAACAAAACTGGATGAAGCCATGTTGCAGATCGAACACCCAGCAACAATTTTGATGATTTTTTTTTTATGTAACGTGCTGCAGATCGAACATCCTACAACAGTTTTGATGGTGTTTCACTCCAACTTTTTATCGTGGACCAAACATCTTGGCAACAACTTAACCAGTCTTTCTACTGATGCAACTTCAGTGGTTTCAGTAAATCTCGAACCTCGAATCTGGATAACAGCAGTTGCAATCAAATTAATTGCAGTATCTGCGGTTACATGGTTGAAGCATTGCGATCGATTGATTGCACCAATTGAAACAGATTGATCATGATTCGTTCAACTAGACTGCAACAGTGATTTTCAAGCCGTTCAAACTACTTTTCGACGGACATGACTTGAAGCATTTTCTGCAACTTTTCTCAATGGGAGAACACGATTATCTTTTCTCGTCTCCCCTTAGTTGGCGCCAATGTTTGTACCCAAAATCACTTTCGGGCACGAAACACAATGAATCGATAGTTTGGTTAGTATTTTAGGTTAGGAGTGGATTTGAAGAACAAAAAGAAAGACAGAAGTTTAACGTGGTTCGGCATGGTTGCCTATATCCACGGTCGAATCCCCTTGGGGAGAAATATTTTATTCACGTTTGTGTTTACATTGCTATTTTTCGTCTCTCTTGGCTACCCCCCCTTCTGATTTCTGCTCCTCTCCTTTTTATACATTTTTCCATCTAATTTTAATTATCAACATAAATTGCATTAAATTGCCCATTTATGCTTTCATCATCAATTCATATGAAACTGCCATCTTTATGCCTCTTTCATGAATTTTGCATGAAACTGCTGTCTTTATGCCTCCCTCATGAATTCTGTATGAAACTGTCCCTTTATGTCTCTATGATAAATTCTGCATGGATGAAACTGTTGGAATTCAATGGCTGAAACTTATTTGACTGGATTGACGGCATTTGTGACCCAGGTTAAGCTGAGCGAGCATAGGCTATGACCAGCTTGATGCGGCGAACATGCATAATGGTGGCAAACATGGGTGGAGACGGTTGGCGGGCGGATGAGTTTTTGGCTTGGAATTGGTTAGCGGCATTGCCGGCTACAAGCGAAAATTGGCTAGAGGTGCGACGACTTCGATAGATGACCGACGATTGACTTTGATGGGATGTTGACTTTGATGATTGACCGACTTTGACTATTGACCAGTGCATGCAGGCGGGTGGTCCGCCTTGGTTGACTGGTTAGCGGGCTTGGATGAGGACCAAAAGATGATTCAAGTGTCGATCCGGCCCATTAAGCTATATTTTTACCTATGGTACAAACATATACAAAGTTTTCTTGTGTATAAAATTAGAGAACAATACATGATCGAAAAATGAACTAGCTTAACATATCTCTAGAATTGTATATTTTGTTGCTACAAAACACTATTAGGTGTTGTAATATAATCTTTCATGTGTAATGGATTTTTTTTTGTTGTTGTTGAGTTATTATTATTATTTTATTTTTTTTGTGGTGTACTTTTTTTGTTGCCTACCCTGCTTTGAAATCTTGGCTCCGCCCTTGCAGCGAATCACGGTCGAAAGATACATAGTTTCCGGATTAAGCTATTGTTATCCATCAAAACTCAAACACCTTGTATATTTTTTTTTTTTGAATTATAATAATGTTACAAAAGCCACATTCCACTTTCCCCCAGAAATATGACAGTAAAATACTGATGCCCATATCTTCCGTATCTAAAATGTTAAAAGTTGTCCCCAAAAGACTCATGTGCCTACAACAGTACAGCCAATTTCCGGCTAAGATCTGGGCGGATAAGATTCCACTTCTTAACAATATATGTAGTAGACAAAATAGACTGCAACAGTTCTCGTGAATTCCACTCTTAACCATATATGTAACTACTACTCTCTCACACCTTCAATTAGTTTTCTTTTTCCTTTTATTTCCGTTATGGAATACTCCTGCTATTTCCATTGCCCTTTCTTGAGATTTGCAGTAACCTTTTTCATCACTACTCTTCTTGTTGGATATGTTGATGCTCATTTTTCTTCTTCTTCGGGAACTTATAATCCTTGCAGTTTTCCAGCCATATTCAATTTCGGTGACTCAAATTCTGATACCGGGGGTGCTTCAGCTCTTTTCCGACAATTTGGTCAACCAGAGGGAGAAACCTATTTTGGAGCTCCTGCAGGAAGGTATTCGGATGGACGCCTCATCATCGATTTCATAGGTATGTAATTTTACTCAATGCTTCAAAATCTTCCGTAAGAAAAAATATACTGGCTTGGGTCTCTTGGAAGAGTGCACAATGGCGGAGCTAGAAAGTTTCCGTTGGGGGACAAATATATATAAAGTGGCGGATGATAACATCACATAGAATCGCGGGCGAAGGCCGCAAATTTTTTTTTAGAAAAAATGTAAAAATGTGTTCTCCTCCTTAAGGAAAGGTTGCTAGTTTGGAAAACTTATATGCTAAGCAAGTCAGTTTACAGATCATTTGAAGAATTCAGTAAAGAGTCGTATTTTATAAGATTGATTATCACTAATTAAGTAAATAATTGTAGTTAGTTAAGATATAAACTAATCATTTTTTTTTCCGGTTATAGTAATAAACTTTACCGGTTTGACCTACAATTTCACCTATCTATCAAAAAATTGGGAGGACAAGTAGAGTGTTTAATTAGGGAGGTAAATATTCAGTCAACCAAATATTATCTCTGCTAATTTTTGCTTACCAAAAACTAGTGAGGACAAGTGTCCTCCCTAGTCCCAGCGTGGCTCTGCCCCTGAGAGTGCACGTCGCCATTCAGGCACATAAGAGTTCACATTATATGTAAGTAAATCCATGGGTACACACAATGCGCATGCTGAAATTAATATTTGCATAAAAACGAAATTGCGTAATATAGTTTGGCTACTATTCGAGCTTACTCACATTGCGTAATTAGTTGCGCAAAATGAACAAATAATTGTTCATTGAAATTCAAGTTAACCTTGCTTTCAGATTACTATTATGCTCATAAAAACATTAGCTGCCGTATATTCCTCATAGAGGTTTTTATGTTTTTCAGCGGAAAAATTCGGATTTCCTTATCTCGGTGCGTATCTGGATTCCATAGGAGCAAATTTCAGTCATGGAGCCAACTTTGCGACTGCTGGATCGACAATTAAAAAGTTGAATCACTCGGTTCCTCAGGGTGGACTTAGTCCAATTTCATTAAACATTCAAAAAAATGAATATGTACAATTCACTACCAGAACTCAAACACTTCGTAATCGAGGTAAAAGATAAACTATTTGTGAATTTTTCATAGTATTAGGAAGTATGTTAACAAATTATCAAATAATTCTAACTGTTCATATTTTATTTTACAGGTGGAGTTTTCCAAAATTTGATGCCAAAAAATGAATGTTTCTCACAAGCTTTATACACTATTGATATTGGTCAGAATGATATCACTAGTAGTTATAAGATTGGCATGTCAAAGGAGCAAATCAGAAACATAACATCTGACATACTCGATCAGTTCTCCGAAAATGTTAAGGTACGTAAATTACTCACTTCTTATTCTATTTTCTTTTACTCTTGAATGAATATAGATTCAGAACATTTTCGAAGTGTTAAAATGATCTCATTTTGTTTGGATGGAAACTTAAATCATTATCATTTGGCATGAACTTGATTCAGAATATCTACGATCTTGGAGGAAGATATTTCTGGATCCACAACACTGGTCCAGTCGGATGCTTAGCGTACATGTTAGATTCACTGCAAATCACCGCAGGGCAAATAGATAAACTCGGTTGCATCACACCTATCAATGATATAGCTCAATATTTCAACCGTAGGTTGAATGAAACAGTTGTAAAACTCAGAAAACAACTCCCATCAAGTGCAATCACGTACGTCGATGTCTACAAAGTCAAATATTTGCTCATCAGTAATGCTAAAAAATATGGTAAACTTTTCTAAATTAATACTCACTTATTAGAGGTTGGAAATTGAGAATCTTGAGATTGAATTAGAATGAAGTTGATTTGATGATATTAAATTGAATTGTATGAACAGGATTTAAGCAGCCTCTTAGAGCTTGTTGTGGACGTGGTGGAAAGTTTAACTTTAACTCAAAATATCAATGTGGCGCGAAGATGAAAGTGAATAATGGAACGGAGATATTGATCGGTTCATGCAAAAATCCAAAGGTCAGAATTAGTTGGGATGGTATCCACTATACAGAAGCAGCAAACAAATTTGTATTTGATCAAATTGTTGATGGTTCTTTCTCAGACCCGCCAATGTCATTGACTATGGCATGCCATAGATCAACTTTATAGTTCATACTGATTCACAAGTAAAAATAGAGATTCTCAGTGAACACGAGATTTTTAATCTGAAGTAGCTCAGTATACTCATTCAAGAAAAACTCCTTCCTGCTGATAGGTATCGAGGTGAGCTCATTAGTCGTTTCAGAAATGCTCTTTCCGGATATATGTTACGTTATCCATTTTTATCTCAGTCGTACGTCAATTCATCTTTGCTTCTCCGTTCTCTCTTTCATAAGTTTTGTGACTTGCTATCAAAAATATGTTTTCGGAAACCCTCACCAAACAGAATCCTATATAGCATTCGTCTGTGCTCATATTTTTCTAAGGTAAAGCTCACAAGAAGATTTTTTTTAAAGGCAAAGAAACTAAGCCAAAACCTCAAAAGAAATGAAGGGAAAAAAAGCAAGAAAACATGATACACACTACAAAGCATTTCGCCAACCACCGGGCTGAATGTACGATATCTATTAGTACATTTATTGTTGACCTGACTCTGGCTGCAAGAATCCCCATCTTGATTTTGAAGTATCAAACTCCATGAACCACCCTAGTTGATGTGCACCAATGACAATGGAAGTCTTAGGCTTTAAACCTCCATCAACAAATCCTAAACACCTCACAGCATCATTGTTGACCGATACCAGATCCCGCCAAACAATCCTCCATTCACTCTTGGGAAAGATGAAGGCCACACTTCCTGGCTTAGAGGTCCAAGGAGGTATCGTGGATGATTTGTAGCATGCACCAAAAGGTGCAACTGGAGTAACCCGAGAAACGTTCATGCCTTTAGCCCATTTAGTATGCACCTTAATGAAGGCCTTATAGATTGACGTCTCCAAAACAGTGTAAGGTTTTAGAATGTCGATTTTCGCTCCTCCAACTCCAGTGGTTTTGTTAATGGACAACAACTTTTTATCTATTGGTACAGTTTTACCATGTATCTTGACTGATTTGACATCAATGAAATATTCTTCGATACTTTTTGGGTTAACCAAGAGTGGAGCGTAATGGAAAAGCTTGCTCAAATCACCAAAAAACTTGCCATATGAGTAAATGTAAGGTCCGCCCCCAAAATAAATTAAAAGGCCAGACAAATCCAGAGCAAATGTACGGCGAAACTGCGGAAATGTGGCTGAAAATTGTGAAACTAGGGAAAGACGCGATGAACGTCCTAGACCAGCCACTCCTTTAGCACCTTCACCCAGTCCTTTCAGAAAATTACTAGTGGTTGCACAACCGAATGAAATCGGGCGAAGATCAATGGGACCCCGTATGAACCCTTCATTACCGAACGCATATATAGATTCAGTGTACACAACATCTGATATGAGCTCACCCTTGCCGGAAAATCGAGTTACAGGGTTTCTTGTGGAAATGCTACAAGCATTTTTATGGCACCATGTGTTTTTAGGATTAGTGCCATTGCACGATACACATGTAACTGGTATGCTGGCTAGAGAGCATTGCGGTGATAAGCACTTGATTGGTTGGTACGAAGATGATGTATAGGCGCCTTTATTACAATAGAGCGCGGATAGCTTTCCACTGAAATCAAGGACTAGTTTTACAGTAGCTAAAGGAGTTCCCTGGTTGATATGGATCCTATATTGGAGGGTTAATGGATCTCTGTCAAGATTGAAGATTATATTGGAGAAAGAAGGTAAGTCATTTGCAGCACTGGAGAAAGAAACAAGGAAGAACAGAAGAAGAGGAAATTGAATAACATAAGAAGGAAAAGAAGAAGAACCCATGGGATTCAGATAATGATCAGTATGTGATTGATGTATCAGTACTAGCTATAACTAGTGATGATGATGATGAGAACTAAGTGGGTATACATCGGTTTTTATAGCATTTAGTGTTATGGTCAACCAAAAACTCTGATGAACAAGTGGCCTTTTGTTTGAAGTTCGTTCGTCTATAGTTATAACCAAGTTGATATAAATAACCATCAACTTTGTTTTCATTTAGTACTTCTGATTAAAGATCACATGCGTCCTGGTTGACAAACAACACCATATGGAGCTGCGCTAATTTAGCCGAGCATAAGTGGAGACTAGTTTTGTATATATATACACAAGTATATCATTATATCCTAGGTTTACCCTCAACTTGTGCAGAAACATTGGCATGATTCTAATTACACAAAAAAGGTCAAACCTTTTTCGATGGATAAAGATGAAACAACGTTTTGTTTGGACCAAAGACAGAATTCACATACTATGTCAAAATGAAGAACATGCAAATCCTTTGAGAAGCAAAGGGAATCGGAGCATGAATTGAATCCACTATTTATGAAAATACCATGTGCCACTACAACTATTATATGAATTTATATCATAGTCTTTTTTTTAAGTTTGAATAGTAATTTCAGATGAAATAGTCAAACTTGGTTAATATTTGTAAGTTGGTAAATGGGCTCATCATCAATGAAACATTGAATCAGATTCTATTGCGACCTTCAAATTTTAGCGCACTTCAAAACTCCCGCTGGCTTAAGGCATCATTGTGGTGAGACGGAGATACGGAGTGATAATTCAGTTCACACAAAATGAAGGGCTTGGCTTTCCTTGCCTATATATGCTAGGTTACTGCATGCTTCCGCATCCTAATCGAACAGTATCAGCTCCAAAAGAAAAAAAAAAAAAACTCAGATAAGATGTTTTGCGTTTAATAATCGATATGTATTTAATAAAAATTGCTCAAATATTATCCGGCAAAAACATTAATTAAATTAAAAAGAAATCCCGGAGATAATATTTGGGATTAAAATCTGTCAATCTTGTCCGCCTTGACTTGAGGATTCAATTTTGCAAGTGTTTCTCTTCCGACGCCCTTGTAGTCGAATTCACATGAATGCTTCTCCGGGTAGCGGTGAGCCGAGCAGAAAACTGATCCGCACTTGCACTTGATCCCTGTCAATCCCACTTTCTTGTTACAACTAAAACATCTATGCTTCACCACTGTACCCCTTTCTCCATTACAACTTGGTGTTGCTGAATCTGACGATGCTGAACTTGGCGAAGCCGTAGTCTCGTATGCAACACTAGAATCACTTGAGCCGACTGATTCTGCTTGGGTTGTAAGAGCTTTCTTAGGGTTTGCAGATTTCTTGAAAGCCGCTTTGGCTAACATTGATTGTTCATCTGCCTTGACTTGATCCCTATAACACTTGCTACATAAGTTCATATTCGCAGCTGTTCCGAAAAATCCACATCGGTTTGCACAAAGTATATGTGCTTCACATCCATAAAAACTATCTTGAGATGCCATCCTCGACTTAAGTCTGTTAGTACACAAAAAAATAAAATCTTTAAGAAAGTCTGTTAGTAAAGAAAATCTTAAGAGGTGTGTATTTATACAATAAATATACTGCTTCCTTGTTAGGTTAGGAATTAGGATTTCCTATTTCAAAACACTTAAATATAGAATTAGACGTGTATTTCTAAATTATTGTTTAGTACTTTCAATTAGGAAGGATCTCAAATTCTCAATAGGATTCGAAAAAGTGGCTGCGTTTTGAAATTGCACGTCTACTTCGGTCTCCTACTGAGATAGGTACCTCTGGTACACGGATAGAGAGAATGAGGCGATGAATGATATTGCAGTAAAAACCTTCAGTGATGATCTCCAAGTTCAACCACGTGTACAGTGTCGACCGTGTCTTGTAAAAAGGTCAGGGACTTATTGGCAACCACCAATGAACATCTACTTCTTCAATGGTGCATTCCGACAACAAGAATGGATGCCTTTTTTTTCTTGTGGGGATTTAAGTATGATGTGGATATACATTATGGGGATTTAAGTATGATGTGGATATACATTATGAAAAACTGGTATAAAACTTTGAAGAAGCAATATAATGTGGTCCTTCTGAAGAATTTTTGGCGGGATGATACACGCGAACAAACCTGGTATAATTCATTATGTCAACGTCCAGTTTATCGCTTGTGTTATATAACATTGCACTTGTTTTTCTTCAGCTGATATAGCATGTTATGTGCAGATACATAATGATGCCAAATTAACACCATATTAATAACATAACAGTATATTGATAAACCGGTGCTCAGCATCTCCACATAATCAACTGATGAAGCATCCTGCATAGGATAGGTAGAAGCAACAAACATGCACGATATTTGAGAGGTTCAGCGGTCAATTCATATTTAAAGTCGGACTGTGAAAGGTTTAAGGCTAGCAATCTGTCCCAAAGGTACGCTCATCTGGAATTGACATTGTAAACAAAATTGAGGTAGACTTTAGGGACACATCTATCGTGCATATGGACCACCATAGCAATAACTGTAAAGAAGATGCCTTCAAGTTACCGTGGGGAGTTGGGACTCAGGTCGGGCAAATCAGTCCAAAACAACTACTACCCTTGTCGAACTTAGCCAGATTCTTTAGCTTGATCGTTTTTGTTCATTCATCACTTCACTCATTTGTAGCGGTCATCCTCTATAAGTTAAAATAGATATTTTACAATGTTGCTCAATTATTAAGGCTGCTTGGGCGCAACAGCCTTAATAATTGAAGCAAAATGTTTAGTCACTGCTTGGGCGCAACAGCTTTTGGCAATCACATCTTTTCTGCAGGTGAAAACTGGGATGCCATTTTTCACTAATTGTAATTGTTTTGTTCTTTGTTTTCTGTTTCTGTTCACTTTGCTACTGCTTGTAGCTTGTTTGTAAATTCTCTTCTTTAATAAATTCTATCTCTTTCAATCAAAAAAAATAAATTTAAGGCTGCTCATTTTTCCAGTAACGTTGTTCAAATTTACAACACAGTACCTTAATTTGTCTATATACACAAATCAGTTTGTACCATAAACCATTACCAACACGATAAGCAAACGATGGATCTACCATCTCTCCTTGTGGTACTGCAGCAATGGTTAAGAGAATCAATAGCACAGTTTTCAGATTTACACTTGCTGTCAGTCTCATTTCTATTACTTGCATTATCTACTTTACTTCTGCTTAAGATCCATAGAGTTTGTTCATTATCAAAATCATCCAATACTCTTAAACTACCACCTTCTCCACCGACGATTCCGATAATTGGTAACCTTCATCAAATAGGAACATTGGATCATCGATCCTTCCGACGTCTTTCTCAAAAGTATGGTCCATTGATGCTATTACACTTGGGGCAATCGCCAACTCTCATAGTTTCTTCCGCGGAAATGGCTACAGAGATAATGAAAAACCAAGATCTTGTCTTTGCAAATAGACCCTCTAGCACGGAAACGAATGCGTTATTCTATGGATGTACTGATATTGGTTTTGCACCTTACGGCGAATACTGGAGGCAAGTGAGGAAGATTTGTGTTCTAGAGCTATTGAGTGTAAAGAGGGTTCAATCGTTCAAGAATTTGAGAGAAGAAGAAGTCAACGCAGTAATCCAAAAGATATCAAGTTCATGTTCCTCAATGGAAGAGGGAGAAGTAGTAATTGATCTTAGTAAATTACTACTAACTCTTGCAAACAACATAGTTTCTAGGTGTGCTCTTGGTGCCAAGTATGAAAGTGTTGATGAAAACAAATTCGGCCAACTGTCGAGAGATGTTTTCAGGTTGCTCGGAGCTTTAGTTTTGGTGATTACTTTCCATCTCTAGGTTGGTTGGATGCTGTTAGTGGATTAAAAAGTAAGCTTAAGAAGGTGTCTCAATAACTTGATGCTTTCTTTGACCAAGTCATTGACGAGCATCTCCTTCGTCATTCCAAATTACAAGATGGTCATGGCCAAGTAGAAGATATGAATAAACTAGACTTGACGGATATTCTGCTCCTTTCTCAGAAGGACAATCCAAATATCTCTCGCAATAATATCAAAGCAATAATCCTGGTTGGACCTCTCACTCTCTTCAAATATTTTCCTAGGAGAATACTCATTCACTAATTATTAAGTCAATCCTATTTCTTTGTCACTAACAGGATATGTTTACGGGTGGAACCGATACAACAGCGACAATCATGGAATGGGCAATGGCGGAGCTAATTAAAAATCCGATAGTGATGAAAATTGCTCAAGATGAGGTGAGAAGAGTAGTGGGAAACAAATGTAAGTTAGAAGAGGAGGACATTAAACAAATGGACTATCTGATATGCATTGTTAAGGAGATTCTACGACTACATTCACCTGTACCTACTTTAGCTCCAAGAGAATCATCTAAGGGTACCCAAATAGCAGGCTACGATATCCCTCCACGCACCATAGTTTACATCAACGCTTGGGCAATACATAGAGATGATAAATCCGATCGATTTTATGGGGCAAGAATTTGAATTCATTCCATTTGGGTCAGGAAGAAGAGGGTGTCCAGGAATATCATTTGGTATCAAGGTTGTTGAGTACGGTCTCGCCAATCTATTGTACTACTTCAACTGGGAACTTCCACCTGGTGACAAAAGAGAAGACCTTGACATGACTGAAGCTTTTGGTCTTACGGTTAATAAGAAGATCCCTCTTAACGTTGTTGCGGAAATATATGCATCGCCTCTGCTTGACAATGGAACAGAAGAATAGTCACGCTTGTGAAAACGGTGCATGTGTATTTGAATTTGTTAAACATCGTATCGAACTGGTTCCCTTTTAATAATAGAGAAAGTATCATATTACATGCATCTTTGTATTGGCGTATCAGTGCTTTAGTGGTGAAGGTAGGATAAGATATTGTTGAAGAATAAATCAAGATATTATGAAGAAGATAAAAGGGATCAACTATGAGAGTTGATACACTTAGAGTGGATCAACACGAGTTGTTGATACAGTATGAAGAAAATAGTATGGATCAACTATGAGAGTTGATCCAGTATGGATGGGTAAACGGGTACTGTTGATCCAATAAGAATGGATCAACAATACTTGTTGATCCAGTGGTACGGTTTATAGAAGTTTGCTTGGGTTACAAGTATTACTGGTTTTAAGAGTTTGTTTACGTGAGAATTGTCTAGAAGTTTCTTGTTAGAGTTTGATTAAGTTAGGAAAGTGTTTTTACTTGAGAGTCAAATTTGTTAATCATATAAATAGGCTGTTGAGCCATGAGTCGAATTACATCAATTAAGAGAAGTTTGTTTTGTGTTCTTTTCATTAAGTCTTTGATATCAGATTTTCTACATCTGGTATCATAGCACTGGTATCAGATTCTAGGGCTGTGGGTATGCATGAGAAGTTAAGTTGAAGAAGATGACAAGTTTAAGTTCAATTAAAGTACCTGTGTTTGAAGGTAAAAACTTTGAACACTGGAGGTTGCAGATGGAGAATATTTTCATATACCAAGAGGTGTGGGATATCGTGAAAGATGGTTATGCAGAACCAGCAGAAGAAATTGCAGTTGAAGGAGCTGCTCTAACTCTGTTAACTGATAACAGGAAGAAGAATTCTAAAGCTACCTATATTCTTCATCAAGGTATTCATGAATCTCTAATGGATAGAGTTATCTACATTAAAAATGTGAAAAGAGCATGAGATGGTTTGATAAGCTACTACACAGGTTCTGAAAAAGTTAAGAAGGATAGATTACAAACCTTGAAAAGAAAATATGAACTACTACAGATGGAGACAACTGAAACAATTTCAGAGTTTTTCTCAAAAACACTAAACATTGTCAATGAGATGAAGGCCAATGGTGATATTGTAGAAGATTCAACTTTTGTAGAGAAGATTTTAAGAAGCTTGCCTGAGAAGTTTGAATCAAAGGTTACTGATATAGAAGAATACAACACAGTTGCAACCACGACTCTTAATGAGTTGTTGGGTTCATTACAAGCTTATGAACAAATATTGTTGGAGAAAACATCAGCTGTAAAACAAGTTGAAGAAGCGCTTCAGAGTCAAGTTAGTTGGAGAAGTAATCAAGGAAAATATAATGCTAGAGGTTCTCAAGGAGGATACAATAATGGAGGAAGATCAAATAATGGAAATTACAGGAAGCCATATGATAAATCAAAAGTACAATGTTATAATTGTGGAGACTTTGGACATATTTCTACTGATTTTTCAAAACCAAGAAAGACTGTTGCCAATAACTAAAAAGCAAATTTCAAAGCTAATATTGCTGAAAGTCAACAAGAAGAAGAAGCATAAGAGCAGATAGATGAAAACATGTTACTAGCTTGTCATACAGCTGAAGAACAACCTCAACATAAGTGGTACTTGGATACAGGTTGCAGCAATCATATGTGTGGCAAAAAAGATTTATTTGAAACCTTGGCTGAGTCTGTAAGATCCAAAGTGAAGTTTGGAAATAGTTCAACAATTCCAGTTATCGGAAAAGGAATAATAGGAATTGTTCTCAAGAATTTTTCTAAGGCATACATCATGGATGTATTTTATGTTCTTGGTTTACATAAAAATTTGTTAAGCATGGGTTAATTGTCTGAAAGAGGATACTCTATGAATATTTACAGTGGTTTGTGCTTCATCAGAGATAGAAGAAGAAGGTTGATAGCTGAAGTTCAGATGACAAAGAACTTGTTATTTCCTTTGAATATTCAACATTAGAAGGAAACTTGTTATAGTACCAGTATGAATAATGATTCTTGGTTATGGCATAAGAGAATGGGACATGTAAACTTTAATAGTTTGCAAACTTTATCAAAGAAGGAGATGGTGTCAGGATTACCTTTCATTGAACTTCCAGAATCAAGATTTGAAAATTGCATCTTTGGCAAGCAGCACAGAGATCCATTCTCAGTCAACAAAGCCAGAAGAGCTGATCAACAATTGGAGATTGTCCATAGTGATTTGTATGGTCCTATTGAAGTAACTTCACATGGAGGTAATACATATTTTATAACTTTCATTGATGATTTTAGTAGAAAAGCATGGGTTTATTTGCTTAGACAAAAGAGTGATGCATTTCAAGATTTTAGAAGTTTCAAAGCTTATGTTGAGAAACAAACACTACACCAAATTTAGCGAATAGCAACAGTAACTGGTAGTTGCAAAGAGGGGTCGTAACGGGTCTGCTCTGTTACGAAAGTCGATGTTGCAATGTTTCGCAACGAATAAATTGCCGTTGCAAATTTTCGTGCGCAACAGTTTGAAACTGTTGCAACGTCTAAAAGTCGCAACTGTTTGAAACTGTTGTAAAATTAGGTAGACGCAACTGTTTCCAGTAGTTGCGAATTTTTTGTATGGTAAAAAAAATATTGGTTTTGACCGGTCAAAACCAGTCAAAAAATAATGGTTTGATCGGTCAAAAAATAGTGGTTTTGACCGGTCAACACCAGGTCAAAATTATAGCTCCCTGTAACAAAAACAAGTTACCCCATTCATTTAAAAATCAAATTAATCCAACAAATCAAGATACCTCTGTTCTAGAACCAAATTTAGCTAAGCAATGTACTTTACAAAAAATTGTTGAACAAAAAAATAAAACTAGAAATGAAATATTCTAGAAATGAAAAGGACTTATTTTCCATAAGATATTTCTATGTTTTGCAAGTGCACCAATGCAAGAAAATATGACACCTAGCCCAAAAACTGAAGAGGAAAGAGTACATAACAGGGGAATGAACTTGTTTCGTGCCTGATAATAATGCTGAGTGCACCAAAAGGAGTGACCACAATAGTTGGCCCAAATGCATAAGTTGCGAAGTCAGTAACTTCCCGACAACCACTGCAAAAATGAAATCATCCCATTAGTAACGTAGTCTAAAAATAAAACATCCCGCAACTCAAATACATTCCTAACATAATACAGATGCATTAACTTCATAAGAGATATTGCATGTTATCAATGTTAATACTTTAAAAAAAAATTGATGCACAAAATAATTATGATGCATTGCAACAACATCCAAATCCGCATCAGTTGCTATCTCAATATAACTTTGAGAATATCTTTTCTGTTTTGAACATCTAGTAAATTCACCATTTTTGCAGAAATAGTTGGATACAAGATAACCGTTAACGTGAAAAATAAAAAATAGCATTCATGATGATGAGCTAATATGTTCAAGGGAAAGTAACCCTTCACATGCTTCCCTTCAAGGAAGCATCTTATGACAGCATCATCGATGGTTTATTGGTAGCAGCAAATACCAACACCATGTGGTCCTTCGTGCATACATTATCCCAGCTTACCAAGAATTCAGTGTTCATTCTTTGTGCAGTTTCAGATTCTTCTTCATTCTCACGTCTACCTGACATGATGTCAGCCTTCAATGATAAGGCGCTGTGAGAATGGAAAACACACCTGGATATGCTGCAATTTCTAAGACGGTAACAACTGAAAGTAATACTAACCTCGTCCATAAATACAATACTAGGTGTTATATTGTAATCCACCTTAACATACTTCTCTCCCTCCCTAAAGACCTGCAAAGCAGAGCGAGTTAGACACTGTAACCCACAACTAAAGAAGGCAAAAAGTCAAAACTCAAGAAATAATAATCTCACCTTTGATGTTATATATACTTGACATGGATATGTTAATAAAGTCTGCACCTGCCTAGGTTGCCATAGTTTTCGTAGGCATCGTTTTCCCAGTACCCGGAGGACCAAAAAGCAGAATTCCCTTGCATGCCTTCAAGCACAAATGTGTTCTATTGAGTATAAAGAAAGATTATGAGAACTTGAAAATCAGGATTTCATTATCATGCTCCTATGTTTCACGCTAGCATTTCGTTGTAAAATAAATGGAACTCATGTTTCCACTACAAGAATAATATATTTATCACCAGTAGTAACATCTTGCACTTGAAGGACCTCTTCTTGCTTACCTTCTATGCAAAATTATAAATCAGAAGCTCTAATGCAAAATTTGGTCTTAGCATTTTCTCAAACATCTTTCTTGCATCATCCTTGCACCATTGGCTGCTTATTTTCTGATTTGTACAACTCCAATCGTCATAACTTGCGAATTGCATCACCAAATCAATATGAAGGCATTTAGAACAGAATCTAACAATAATTTCCAATTGCATCAATTCCTTCAAGTAGTTCCAGTATCATCCTAAAAATCTGAACAAAACCCAACTATGTTTTTTCTCTTTTTCCAGTGAAAAGGAAACTAAAATTGATTGAATGTGATCGATCTAATGAAGATTTTTAAGAACTTAGAACTGTTAATCTATTTATCTATAGGTATTTGAAATAAATCTATAATCAATTTGTTTGATCATCACAAATTGTCTCTCAATTTCATGATATTTTGGATTTCTTTTTTTTGGTGAGAACCATTAAAGTGTGACGGACAAACTACATGGGACTGACCATATAGAAGGTCTCCCTTTGGTCGACCGATAAGGTAATCAAAGAGGAAGCATAAATGCACCAATTAGACCAAACAAAAATTATAAAGAGACTTAAAAAGTAAAACTTTCCTTCACGTAACAAATCTTACGCTGCATATCAGGATGTGGAACTTGCGTCCTTTTAGCCTTACCGATTCCAGCATGAGGTATATCACCGTCACCACCTATCTCAATCATCACACATCTACTGCAGTCATCTGCAAGCATACAAGCAATTTCCCTGCAACAAAAATTGGGTTCGTTAACATATATAACAATTGGAAGAAACAAAATCACAAGTAGATGGACAATCCAGCTGCAATACCTTTTTTTTTCTCTTTCCCCTATGTCTTGAACCTACTGTAATTCTGAAGTGGAAAAAGAGCAACTGGGTGTTCCTGCAGCTAGACATCCATTTCGAAAACAAGAAAACATAAAAGACATCAAATTCTTAAAAGAATTGAAGCAAAGATTCGAAAAATAAGACTTCTTTTTGATTTATTAACACACACAAGGACCAAATGGTTCATCTGAGAAATTGAAATTAAGTATTAACATAATGCTTCATCTAAGAAAATGTACATACCCAGTGAGAAAATGGTATCCAGATTCAAACAAATAACAAATAAAGATGCCAAATAAATCCTTACTTTGTTTATAAGGGGTTTGACCAATATTTGTAGTGATCATACAAAGGATCATCCAGATTCTCAGCTATACCATGTGAGAAATGAGCATATCCACATTTCATCATCTTTGGAGCAACTAAACGGAGTAGGTCTGTAACTGATCCGGCAGTGTAGACCTTGTAACCTGCAACAACTTTGATACCAGCAAAGCACATATCATGGTACACCGTCCATAAATCATCACTAGTCGAATTTGCAAGGTTGTGACCTTTTAAAACGTCATGCACAATATAAAATTCCATGTCGACAATACATAACTATAAAATATTTTTAAAGGTTATTAATCTCTACAGTAGTTCAACCAAACAGGTTTCAATAATATCACTCAACAACATATACTTCAAGTCTTCAACAGAGATAGGAAAAGAAGATATACCTTTTGTAGAATTCACCAAATGTACCACCCTAAAGCCTTTCCCTGAATAATTCCCCAGCATAACTATGCCCTTCCCATAATCCAAGACCACCATTAACCATCCCAGGTACTAATACAACGGGATGTTTAACAAATTGAGTGAAGAGCAATCTTCTTAGCAAATTGAGTCATCTACTCATTCATCACCACCACACCATCATCATCAGGAATCATAATAAATACTAGTTTAAATAACTCGTAACCCTATTCAAGAAAAACAATACTTCAATCGAAACTAATACTAAAAAAATCAAGAGCTTGAAAATTTACCCTAACCATAATATTAAAATTTAAATTTTTGAAATTAAAGATGATGAAGAAGATTGAGTCATAGATAATTACCCAATTAATCGTGAAAGGGATTTTATGATTGACAACACAGACTATCAATGAACCGGTTCTTTGTTTGAAGATATTGAGTTCTTCTTCACCACCACCAGTGCTAGAATCGAACCACTCAATCGATTTGTTCAGAAATGTAACAAAAATTGTAAATTTGCTACACGAGATTAGTGAGGATCAGATATAAAAATTATTTGCTTGGTTCGTCTTGTTCAGCAGAAGGAACATCAAATCTGTTTTAAGCAAATCTATGGTTAGGGTTTAGATATTGGTTTTTCAATAGAGAAGATAAAGTATAGTGATGAAGAACATAGGTTTTCATTTGAACGATTTCAGAACTTTCTCCAAAAGAGAGAAAAGGATTTGGGGTTTCATTAGGGTTCACAGGAGGAACGAGAAAGAGAAGAGAATGAGATAGAGAATGAATGAATGATTGAGATTCGATAATAATAAAGATAAGAGAATCGAGTCAGACTCCCATACCTGAGTGAGCTGAATAGTGAGTCAGTTTCAAAGTGTGGCCTGCCACACTAAATTTTAGCACGTGTACAATAGGTTTTGGTTGCGAATCGCAACAGAGCTAAACAGTTAGTCACAGTCACAAACTGTTGCGAAATTTTAGCAACTAGAATTCGCAACTGAAATTTCGCAACATCTCATAAGCTGTTGCAAACCTGAGTTGCTAATCCCAATATATGGTGTAGTGAAATTGGTCATAATATCAATATTTTGAGAACTTATAGAGGAACCGAGTACACTGTTGTTGACAAGTTAATGGAAGAGCATGGCATTCAACATCAGCTGACAGCAAGATATACACCTCAACAGAATGGTGTAGCTGAAAGAAAGAACAAAACTATAATGGAGATGGCAAGAACTATAAGAAGAACAAAAGATTTACTAAAGAATTTTTGGGGATATGCAGTTGATACAACAGTTTATCTACTTAACAGATGTCCTACAAATAGTTTGAATAACAAGACACCAGAATAAGCATGGAGAGGAGTTAGACCAAGTGTAAGTTATCTGAGAATTTTTGGGTGCATTTCATATGCACATGTGCCAAAAGAATTGAGAAAGAAGCTAGATGATAAGAGTGAAAAATGTATTCTTGTTGGTTATAGTTCAGTGACTAAAGGATACAAGATATACAACCCAGAAACTAGAAATATAGTTATAAGTAGAGATGTGATATTTGATGAAGATTCACAATGGAATTGGAATAATGGATCAACAATCAATGTTGATCCTCATAAAAATGGATCAACAAGGGATGTTGATCCACATAATTTTGGATCAACTAGGAATGTTGATCCACCTATTGTTGTCAGAACAATTCCAATTGAAGTTGAGGAAGAAGTGCAAGCTCAAGACAATGTGGAAGAACAACATGAAGAAGCAAGAACTGAAGCAGTAACACAACAAGAAAATACAAGACCAAGAAGAAAATATATCATACTTGCTAGGTTGAATGATTATGTTTTAACAAGAGATGATGAAGATGATGATGATGTGGTGAACTTTGCATTGTTTGGATATTGTGATCCTATAGCTTATGAAGAAGCTTCTAAAGAACAAGGTTGGATTTAATCCATGAATGAAGAACTGAAGTCAACTGAGAAGAATGACACATGGGAATTAACAAAACTTTCATCAGGAAAGAAACCCATTGGTGTTAAGTGGGTTTATAAAACAAAATATAAGTCAAATGGTGAAATAGAGAGAAATAAAGCAAGGTTAGTTGCTAAGGGTTATAGACAAAGACAAGGAGTTGATTATTCAGAAGTATTTCCACCAGTTGCAAGACTTGATACAGTAAGGATGATTATTGCTTTAGCTGCACAAAAGAATTGGAAGATATTTTAGATGGATGTGAAGTCAGCATTCTTGAATGGAGTTTTGGAAGAAGAAGTTTATGTAGAGAAACCATCTGGATATATTATGGAGGGGAAGGAGAATGAAGTATACAAGCTAAACAAAGCTTTGTATGGTTTGAAACAAGCACCAAGAGCTTGGTATACAAGAATAGATTCTTATTTTCTCAAGAAAGGTTTAACAAGATTTCCACATGAGCATACTTTGTATTTGAAAGATGATGGTCTTGGCAATCATATCATAGTATGTTTGTATGTGGATGATCTCATATTTACTGGAAATAGTACTGAGATGATCAATGAATTTAGGGAGGATATGGTGAAGGAGTTTGAGATGAAAGATCTTGGTTTGATGTCATATTTCCTTGGTATTGAAGTACAACAAATTGAAAAAGGAATTTTGAAGTGTTTCAAGATGGATAATTGTAATCCAATATTAACACCAGTAGAAGAAAGATTGAAGTTAACAAAAGATGGATCAGGAGAGCTTGTTATTCAACAAATTTTAAATATCTTGTTGGATGTTTAAGATATTTGACTACTACAAGACCCGACATCATGTATGTAGTTGGTTTGGTTAGTAAGTTCATGGAAGCTCCTAGACAATCACATTTACAAGCTGCAAAACGTATTCTGAAGTATGTAAAAGGAACAAAAATCAGGGGAATTCTTTATAATGTTTCAGAAGATCCAAAGTTAGTTTGTTTTACAGACAGTGATTGGGATGAAGATACAGAAGGAAGAAATAGTACATCAGGTTATGGATTTCAGTTGGGAACTGGTTTTTTCTCTTGGTCATCTAAGAAGCAACAAGTTGTTGTATTATCTACAACAGAAGCTGAGTATATAGCTGCTAGCAACTGTGCTACACAAGATGTATGGTTAAGAATGATGCTGAAGTCTTTATTTTAAGAACAGAAGACACCAACAACAATAGTTTGTGATAACAAGTCTACAATATCACTAACTAAGAATCATGTGTTTCATGGGAGAAGTAAACATATTGATATTAAGTATCATTACATTAGAGAGCTAGTAAGTAACAAAGAGTTAGCTGTGGAGTTTGTTGAAAGTAAAGAGCAAGTGGCTGACATTTTCACCAAGTATTTGAAGTCTAATACTTTCATTTACTTGCATGGAAAATTGGGAATGATGAGTAAAGAGTATCTTGGTTTAAGGGAGGATGTTGAAGAATAAACCAAGATATTATGAAGAAGATAAAAGGGATCAACTATGAGAGTTGATACAGTTAGAGTGGATCAACATGAGTTGTTGATACAGTATGAAGAAAAAAGTATGGATCAACTATGAGAGTTGATCCAGTATGGATGGGTAAACGGGTAAAGTTGATCCAATGAGAATGGATCAACAAGTATTGTTGATCCAGTAGTACAGTTTATAGAAGTTTGCTTGGGTTACAAGTATTACTGGTTTTAAGAGTTTGTTTACGTGAGAATTATCTAGAAGTTTCTTATTAGAGTTTGATTAAGTTAGGAAAGTTTTTTTACTTGAGAGTCAAGTTTGTTAATCATATAAATAGGTTGCTGAGCCATAAGTCGAATTACATCAATAAAGAGAAGTTTGTTTGAGTTTTTTTTTGTGTTCTTTTCATTAAGTCTTTGATATCAGATTTTCTACAGATATGCTGCAATGAAGGATAATTGTCTGAAGATTTTGTTTGTTTGAACGTGTCCTTCGTAGGTACTATACTCTATCTGTTAAGTTATCTATAAAGTGTAATTATAACATGTGGTATCTCGTGTTGTTTGTCAGAATAGCTAAAAAAATATGTTTGTGTTTTGTGTAACTGTGTTTATGAATTAAATTATTTTCATGTTTTATTTTAGTACTCTCGAGCAGCAAAAATTGTCTCTGTTGGATTTTGCTAAGCAAGACTTACTTTGGGTTTGCAACAAATTTGGGTAATAGGATTGAATAATTCTCCATTAATCTTTTGTTTATAGCTGATAGTATATAGAACTATAGTTTGCAAGAAAATTTAAAAGGGAGAGGATCTCGTGACTTAAATTTCTGACTCCAATCTTAGAATTTTTAGGAATTTGGTACCCAAGATCCTTGAGAGAAAATAACAATAACAAGATTTCGAACTCTACTCCTGGTGGTCTTTACTAACTGTTGGGGTTGAATGGATTTCTTTTTGCTCGAAATTCAGATCGGATATTGTGTTTGAGAATTAATATTTATTAAAAATTGCTCATATACTAGAAATTCATGGATGAAGAACTAATATCAAGAATTATTTTCCGAAAACAATATTATGTCAAAAAGAAACCCAAGAGATAATATTTGGGATTAAAATCTGTCAATCATCTTGTCCGCCTTGACTTGCAGATTCAATTTTGCAAGTGATTCTCTTCCGACAACCTTGTAGTTGAATTAACATGAATGCTTCTCAGGGTAGCGGTGAGCCGAGCAGAAAAATGGTCCACACTTGTACTTGATCGCTGTCAATCCCAGTTTCTTGTTATAACTAAAACATATATTCTTCACTACTGCACCACTTTCTCGATTACTACTGGATGTTGCTGAATCTGATGATGTTGAACTTGAAGAAGACGTAGTCTCATATGCGACACTAGAATCACTTGAGAAAACTGACTCTTCTTGGGTAGCAAGTACTTTCTTAGGGTTTGCAGATTTCTCGAAAGCACTTTTGGCTAAAAATCGATTGTTCATCTTCCTTGAGTTGATCCCTATAATGTCATGAGTCCCGATTCTAGAGAGTTTGTGTTTAAGAGGATAGGGTTTGCCATTCAAAATCGATTGTTCATCTTCTATGTAATAACTCATGAATCTGTTATTAATCTCTTTAATTTTTCAACAAAGCTAAAAAAAATCCCTATAACACTTGCTATATAAGTTCATATTCGATGTTGTTCCAAAAAATTCACATCAGTTTGCACAAAGTATATGTGCTTCACATGTACTTTAGGAACCGTGTACAAGATGATATCGAAAGTGCTCGCAGAGAGATTGAAAATGGTGTTACCATTTATTATTTCTCATCAACAGACGGCCTTTATTAAAGGTAGACAAATTCTGGACTGCGCTCTTCTAGCCAACGAGTGCCTTGATTTGAGAATGAAAAGTGGTGTCCCGGGAGTTATATGTAAGATATATTTCGAGAAGGCGTTTGATCACGTTTCTTGGGATTTCGTGGATGAAGTGCTAGCAAAAATGGGTTTTGGAGATCTTTGGAGGAAATGGATTCAAGGATACATCACAAATACTCCTTTGTCGGTTCTTATAAATGGATCTGCCCATACAAAGTTTACTACAGGCAAGGGTTTGACGCAAGGAGATTCACTCTCTCCCTTCCTTTTCCTCATTGTCTTTGAAGCTTTGAGTCTGATGTTGCAAACATGCAAGGATCTTGGACATATAGGAGGGTTCTCAATGAGATGCAATGGAGTCAACATCACTCACCTCCAATTCGTACACGATACGCTAGTTTTCCCTGAAAATTCCAATGAGCAAATGAATCATCTAAGATACTATCTTCTGGGATTCGAGATGTTGTCTGGCCTTCGAATCAACTTTCCAAAATGCAGCATCTTTGGCATCGCAGGAGCAACAAATTTGGACAGAATGGAAGCAATGTTAGGTTGTAACTCTCACACTTTACCTTCTTCTTATTTGGGCCTTCCGCTCGGTGATACTTCTAGGGGATTGCAGAAATGGGACTCAATTATTGAAATAATCAAGGGTCGGCTTCTTTTATGGAAACGCTCCATCCTGAATATAGCCGGTAAGTTGTCTCTTATCAAGAGTGTGTTATGTAGTATTCCTATATACATGCTTTCGCTGTTTATAGCTCCTCCCAAAGTCATCAAAATTATTGAACAAGTTATAAGGAATTTCTTATGGGATGCTTCTGAGACAAAAAAGGGTTATCATTATGTGAAGTGGGATAAGTATCGTATTCCTATGAAATGTGGGGGCTTGGGCATCAAATCAGTTAAAAGTATGAATAAAGCGCTTCTTTCGAAATGGTGGTGGCGTTTTAACAAGGAAAAACCGCGTTATGGAGAAAAGCGATGGTTTCAAAAAACGGAATAACCATGATGGATAGAGAGACTAAGAAACCTAAATCAGGAAATGGTTGTGGAGTTTGGAAACATATTTATAGTTATCTTAACACTTTCAAGCAATGCACCAATATCAAGTTAGGAGACGGTCATACGGTCAGACGATCAGATTTTTGGAGGATACTTGGGTAGGGGAAGAACCACTTAATACAACATTCCCTCACATTTACCCCATTACTTCTACTAAGAAATGGACAGTGAAAGATTGTGCAACGACGTTATTGAATGGTGGTGCCTGGAACCTAGGCCCGGACTGAAGACTTTCACAAGTTAAAATTGATGAAGTCTCTACTTTGCTCGGGATGACATAAAACTTAATAACAGGCCCTGATCAAGACTCTTTATCCTGGTCTATTGACAAAAAAGGAGTGTTTTCGGTAAAGTCAGCTTACTCTTGGTTTGCGAAGGAGCATTTGATGGAGACTACAAACTTGAGCATTTGGTCAAGGGACTGGACGCACAAAGTGGGTTTCTTTTTGTGGCACGTTTATCATGAAAAACTAGCTACCATGAATATCCTTTACAATAAAGGTAAACTTTTGGTTAATGATTGTTTGTTGCGCCGTCGAGATAGAGAGACCACAGCCCATCTTCTTTTCCATTGTCCATTTGCTTATTCAGTTTGGCAATATTTTATGTCAAGTGCTAGGTGATGCCTAATTGCATTGACCTTCTCATCAAGGGTTGGAGAGTGAATAATCTATCCACTACTGGAAAATGTCTTTGGCATGCGCTGCAGGAAGCTATTTGTTGGTATATTTGGAATTGTCTAAATGACATCGTTTTCAACAATGGGACGTCAAGCTTCACGACTCTCATACAAGATGTAAAAACTAAAGCTTTCTTCTGGTGCAAAAACCTAGATTCTTTGAAAGGGGTTTGTCTTGATCAAGTCATTGCTAACTGGGATCTTTTTCTTTTCATAACGTAATTTTCTGTTTTTTGTTTTCTTGGGTCTCTTCTAAGAGGTTTTAGGTTCTCTGGGATTTAGGGAGGTTGATCTTGTTTTTCCTCTCCCTTTGGATTGCTTGCCTTGTTTGTTTCTTGCTTACTCTTCGTAAGCTTTTTCAATTTATTTCCTTTGCCGAGTTAAAAAAAAAAAGAAAAAAAAAGTATATGTGCTTCACATCCATTCATAACTACTTCATTGAGTTTATAGTAAAGCATGTGTGTAAAACTTAGTGATTGAATGGTGCATTCCAACTACAAGCTTGAAATGCACATTTTTTTGTGGGGATTTAAGTATGATGTGGATATACACTATGAAAAACGGGTAGAAAACTTTGAAGAAACAATATAATGCGGTCCTTCTTGAATTGAAGAATTTTCGGGGCGATGAAATACGTCAAATGGTAACGGCGACAAACCTGGCCTAATCCATTATGTCAACGTACAATTTTCGCTTTTGTTATCACATAACACTTGTTTTTTAATTTTAAGTTTAGCTTATATAGCGTGTTATGTGCAGTACACAATGACGCAAATTAACATTGTATTAATAGTATACACAATGCTCATCTGGAACTCTGAACAAATTAAGGCGTGGTCCAGTCTGTTCGATATGCGTCCTACTTAGGTAAACCGACTAGATCATACCTTGCACCATCCATAGACAAAATGAATACCAACTAGTAGCAGTGAAGGAACAAAGTTAATGTTGGGGATAACAATTAAAAAACAATAATATTTCAAACAAATTAGTATAAGAAATACTTATCTCATATTTTGTGTCATCTCACATATCTGGAAAGATTCTCGATGTCTTGAATCATCAACTCTCATATTGTCAATGTCTTGAATCATCGATCCCTGTTGAGTATCATGAATAAACAAACTGGTAATGGAAGATTGAGGCGCATGTTCAACATACTGTCCTTAAGACAATAATGCCCGGCTACACTCTAAAAAAAATGATGCTATATCCCTACGGGTACATATGCCTCCAAGATACAACAATCTTAACAAAATTTGAATAGCACATTCAAACCTTGTCCTTCTAGAACTTGGCATCGGAAAACTCATGAAACGTTAGCACTTAAAACATCGTTTCAAACATAGAAGACGAAAAATAAGTTTTCTCCGCGAACGGCAAGAGAAGAGAGGTTCATCTTTATTTTAAACCCTAACCAAAATCCAAAATATATTAGGTAAATAAAAACTAAGAGATAAATTTGGAAGGTGTTTTTTTTTATTTTTAGAAAAACCGTTTTATTATCAATTTTTATTTACATAAAAAACCTTATTTTTCCAACAGTTACAACTCGCCTGATTGGAAGTTTGGCACCAACATGAGAGGCATGTTGGAGAGACAGATGTTGAAGAACCAAAAGGAAAGATATTGCAAAATCTAGAAAAAGTTGATGAAATAAATAGGTCACATTTTAAACAAAACTAACGTACACTTCAGGGTCACATCTATCGCGCATACCGACCCTAGCAAAAACTGTAAAGAAGGTACTTTATTGTTCAATTGCTTGATAATTCCAATGAAGGTACTCTATATATTAGGGAAGAAAAACTCAAAAACTCTCCCATGATGGGTCTCGAGAATACCTTTATTGTTCATCTTGAAGAGTATACTGAAGATTGCAACTCAAGTACATCCACTCCTACATATCCACCTGGTTTTGAACCTAATGACACAAACCAAGAAGAAGTTACAGATGATGCTACTTCTCATGCTCCATCTCAAGGTGTTGTTCCTAAGAGACTTAGACATGGATACAGAAGACTTGAAATTCCATTAGTTGAAGTGGGTATCCATAGAGAAAAATCAAGAAGGAAAATCATGGGAAGTTCTGTTTCCAAATGAATATGCAAATCTTAGACTGGAATGTAAGGGGTATTTGTTCTCAAAATAGGAGAACTATTGTCAAAAAGGTGATTCAGCTTTACAAAGTTCCTATCATATTACTTCAAGAAACTAAGATGACGCATTGCAGAGATTTTGATATTTACCAAATTTGTGGCAATAGGAACTTCGGTTGGACTTATCAAAATTCCATGGGAAACTCAGGTGGGATGATCATTCTATGGAATAAAGATCTCCTGGATGTTTATGATAGTCTAGTGGGTGAATACTCTATCTCGATTGCTTGCACAAATAAATCTGATAACTTCAAATGGTGCTTGACAAGTGTTTATGGTCCTAATAACCCTCATGAAAGGTCAGCTTTTTGGGAAGAGCTTGACAATGTTTGTAGATTCTGGAACCTCCCATGGTGCATTTGTGGAGATTTTAACACTATCCTCAAAAGTGATGAAAAGAAGAATTGCAACAAGATTACAAAAAGTATGAAGGGTTTTGCTGCTTTCATTGATGAGCATGACCTCATTGATCTTCCTATAAAAGGAGAAAGATACACCTGGTCTAATAATCAATCTAATCCAATTATGTGCAGATTGGACATATTTCTCTTCTCTCCTTCTTTTGAGCTTCAATACCCTTTTGCTTCTCAACTAGCCAAACCTAAACCAAATTCAGATCACATTCCAATTCTTTTAGATATTTATGATCCTTCTTGGGGACCTAGCCCCTTTAGATTTGAAATCATGTGGTTCTTAGAGAATGGATTTGTTGAAATGTTAGAGGTTTGGTGGAACTCTTTTTGTTTTGCAGGTACACCTAGAAATGTTCTTTGGCTTAAGCTAAAGGCTTTGAAGGAAAATTTGAATAAATGGAACAAGGAGACTTTTGGGCATACTAATAAAAGGCTGAACTCTATTTTGTCAGATATTCAAGTTCTTGATAATGCGCCAGAAGACACATCTTTATCTAATACGGAAATTATGAAGAAGATAAGTCATAAAGCTGAATTTGAAAAAGTTTCTTTGATGGAAGAGACTTCTTGGAGGATAAAATCAAAATCAAAATGGATAAAAGAGGGGGATAGGAATACTGCTTATTTCATGAGGATGGCTTCAGCAAGAAGAAGACACAATAGAATCAAGCAACTCTATATGGATGGAGTTCTTACAGATGACAGATTTCAGCTGCAAGAGCATATTGTGAACTTTTACATGCATTTATTTACTGAAGAACTTCCCATTAGACCTGAACTGCAATTCTATTAGCTCTTGTGAATCTGCAATTCTGGATGCAAACTTCACAGAGGAAGAAGTTTTATCTGCTATCAAAAATATGGCACTTGATAAGGCTCCAGGTCCCGATGGATATCCTATCATGTTCTTCCATAAGTGTTGGTCTTTTCTGAAAAAAGACTTGTTAGATACTATTCAAGAATTTTGGTCTTGTGGTTATATAGACACTAGACATAACTCTACCTTCATCTCTCTGGTCCCTAAAAAAGACTACATTGAGACAGTTAAAGATTGCAGGCCTATCTGCCTCCTCACTAGTGTCTATAAGATTATATCCAAGATTTTGGCTACCAGGTTAAAACTTGTCATGGACAAGCTTATTTCTCCAGTTCAATGTGCTTATGTGGAAGGGAGACAAATCACATATGGTATTCTCATTGATAATGAATTGGTGGATTCAAGACTTAATTCTGGTTCAGCTGGTATCATTTGTAAGATTGACCTTGAAAAAGCTTTTGATATGGTTAATTGGAAATATCTTGAGGTGATTCTTAAGAAGATGGGTTTTAGCAAAAAATGGTGTAGCTGGATTAGATATTGTTACTCTACTGCTTCTTTCTCCGTTCTTATTAATTGTTCTTCTTTTGGTTTTTTCAAAAGTTCCAGGGGTGTGAGGCAAGGAGACCCATTATCTCCATTACTTTTCAACATTGCTATGGAAGGATTTTCTAGATACATTGATAAAACAGCTAATTTGAAACTTTTCAGTGGCTTTTCTGTTAGTAAAAATGGAATGGAAGTTAACCATCTAAATTTTGCAGATGATACTATTTTCTTTCTAGATTATAGTAAACAAGAGCGGAACAACTTGTATCTCTTTCTTTGAACTAATTTCAGGCCTTAAGATAAATACTACAAAAACTAGACTAATCCCTATTGGTGATTGTCCTGAGTTGTATGATTGGGCTGTGGAGATCGGGTGTGCAACAGATAAACTACCATTTCAGTATCTTGGGATGCCTCTTGGAGCAAAAGCAAACTCTAAAGCTATTTGGAATCCAATTTTGATAAAATTTGATGAGTTTCTTTCTTTGTGGAAGCAGAGTTCTTATTCAAAAAGAGGTAAACTCACTTTGTTAAAAAGTGTTCTTTCCTCTTTACCTCTTTATTACTTCTCTTTATTTAGAGCCCCTACTTCTGTCATTAAGAAACTTGAAAAGAAAATGAGATATTTTCTTTGGGAGCATTAGCCTGGTTCTAAAACTTCTCATTTAATAAATTATGACTTGGTTTGTGCTTCTAAATCTAGAGGAGGTTTGGGGGTTTTAAATCTTAAGGTTATGAACTCTGCTCTCTTATCCAAATGGTGTTGGAGATTTGGTGTTGACAAAACTCATCTCTGGTACAAGATTATTTCAGAAAAATATGGCACTGACTCTTCTTTTTGGGTTCCTAGTAAAGTCACTTCTCCTTTTGGTATCTCTTGCTGGAAAACTATAGCTGAAGAGAGAGTTCTTATAGACAAATTTTCTACTCTTACAGTGCATAATGGTACCAATATTTCTTTTTGGTATGATAACTGGTATGGTGATAATCCACTTATGGTTACTTTTCCAACTTTATTCAAGTTATCCAAAGAGAAATGTACTTCAATAGCAACTCAAATTTCAGGAAGTCATAACTGGGTGTTTGATTTTAAAAGGAGACTTACAGATTTTGAAACCGATCAACTGGCTCTCATGTTTTTACAAATTGGTACCTCTCCTCCTACTTTGGATTCTTTACTAGATACAAGAAGATGGTCATTAGGTAACAATGGAGTTTTTTCTGTTAAAACTCTTTATGAAAGACTTATTGTAGGTGTTGGTACTGATGACTTTCCTCACACTTTTTTTTTGGAATTCTTGGATTCCTCCCAAGGTTTCCTTCTTCTTTTGGTGTTGTGTTCATGGTAAACTTAATACCATTGATATGCTTTTCAAAAAGGGTATCATTCTGGATGACTCTTGTATTATCTGTGGAAATGTAAACGAAACTGTTGACCACCTAATGCTGCATTGTAAGGTTGCTTTTAGGGTTTTTTCTATGCTCACTCCTTAATTCTAGTTGGGCGTGGTGCTTTCCAGAGATTATTTTTGACCTTGCAAAGTGCTGGCCTGCTGCTTCACATAATAATGATCTATGGAACATGATTCCTGCTGCTGTAGCTTGGGCTCTCTGGAATGAGAGGAACAACAGAACTTTCAAAGAAGATTACACTTACCAAACAAATTTAGACTTAGGTATTGAAGCTAAGTCCCTTGTTCTGGCTTGGTCTTCAGCTTCTGGTCATGGACTCCATTTGAATTTTTCTCATTCCGTCCTTAATTGGGATAATATATTTTTTGATGTAATTTTGCTTTCTTTTCCCTACCTCTGGTAGACTTGTAATTTGTACATTCCTTCTCTGAATATATCTCTCTTTCAATCAAAAAAAAAAGAAGATTCCTTCAAACTACTGTGAGGAGTGGGTACTCGGGAAATAAATCATTCCAAAACAACTACTGCAGTACTACCCATGTCCAACTTTGCCAGAATCTTTAGCTTGATCGTTTCTCTTCATTCATCATTTTCACTCCCTTGTACTGATCACACTCATTCAACAAGTTAAAATAGATATTTTTCAATGTTGCTCAATTATTTAGGCTGCTCATTTTTCCAGTAACGTTGCTCAACTTTGCGATACAGTACTTTAGATTGTCTATGTACACAAATCAGTTTGTAGGTTTATAATATCACCATAAACTATCACCAACGCAATAAGCCAAGGATGGATGTACCGTATCTCCTTGTGATGCTGCAGCAATGGTTAACAGAAGCAATAATAGAATATTCAAATTTTTACTTTCTATCACTCTCATTTCTAATATTACATTATCTATTTTACTTCTGTTTAAGATCCATAAAGTTTGCTCGTTATAAAAATCATCCAACAATTATAAACTACCGCCTTCTCTATCACTCTCAATGGTAAGAATTTTCTTACAATTTGCAGATTTCTAGAAATCAGATTTGGCTATAACAGATTGTTCATGTGCCTTGAGATGATCCCTATACAGAAGTTTTTATTCGCTTCTGTTCCGAAAAATCCACATTCGTTTGCACGAAGTATATCCATATTAAAATTGTCTTGTGATGCCATACTTGACTTAAGTCTGATAGTAAAGAAAATACTCGTATCTTAAAAGTTGTATACTTCTAATAGCATGACCTATATTGTTTAGCTTGATCATTATGGTCCATTTCACCATTTTCACTCCTTTGTACTGATCATCCTCTCTAAGTTAATTTTTTTTTATTTTATTTTTTTACAAAATTACCCTTGATGCTCGATGTCTCAGTAACAATGCTCAATTTTACGATACAGTACCTAAATTTGTCTATATAACAAATCAGTTTGTAGGCTTATAGTATCATCATAAACCATTACTAACACAATTAGCCAAGGATGGATGTAGAATCTCTCCTTGTACTGCTGCAGAAATGGCTTAGAGAAGCAATAAAAGAGTATTCAAACTTACACTTACTATCACTCTCATTTCTAATACTTTCCTTATATATTTTACTTCATAGAGTTTGTTCATTATCAAAAAGATCCGATACTTATAAACTACTGTAGTGTACGTGTCTTGAATACGGTTTAGTATTCAGTTGGGTCGATCCATTTACCTGACCCGTTTGCCTGTTTACCTTTTGTGAAAGAGAAGGAAAGTGTAGACAAGTCTTCTTTTGTGCAAGAGAAGGCATATCTTTTTACAAGGGAAGGCATACCTTTTGTGCAAGAGAAAATATCAGAAGATATAAGTACCCTTCACATCCTCTTGTTTTATAAAGAGAGAAAAACATAAGCAACTAAGAGAGAGTGTGAGGAAGTGTAGGCTTAATCTTAAGAGGGGGTTTTTCAATCACACTCTTGTAATCTTGTTTGAATCATAATGAAATCGTTATTGTCGTCTTCCAAAGTGGATGTAGATTATCTTGATCGAACCACTATAAATCCTTGTGTTGTGTGTTCTTCTTTTACTTTTACTTTTGATTTCATTTCTATTTCAATTCTTGATTGATTATGCTTGGAAGAGCCATTGGTTATAACAAATTGGTATCAGATCTCCAGGTGGAAGCGATCTACAATGTCGGCAAAGTATGAGATTGGGAAATTTGATGGAAGGAATGATTTCAATTTATGGAGGCTAAAGATGAGGGCTGTTTTGGTGCAACAAGGTTTGGTGAAAACTTCGAAGGGGAAAATGGGTCTTGGAACAACATTGAAGGATGAGGAAAAGGATGAGCTCTTGGAGAAAGCACATGGATTAATTTTATTGTGTTTGAGCAATGAGGTCTTGAGAGAAGTTGCAACGGAAACGACACCGGACAGGCTATGGAACAAGTTGGAGAAGAGGTATATGACTAAATCCGTAACTAATCGTTTATATCTTAAGAAGAAATTACATAATCTTATAAAGCATGAAGGAATGTCTATTATAGATCATATTGATGATTATAATAAAATTCTATTGGATTTGGCAAATATTGATGTCAAAATTGAAGATGAAGACCAAGCTTTGGGTTTTCTTTGTTCCTTACCACCATCTTATGATAATTTTGTTGATACCGTAATGTATGGAAAAACCACAATTTCCATGGAAAACGTTAAAGAGTCTTTGAACTCTAAGGAGTTAAAGAGGACGGGTATTGATGGTAAAGATAATTCTGGAGATGGGTTGTTTGTTAGAGGAAGTGGAAACCAAAAGGGCGGATTTGATAAGAGTAGATCAAAGTCAAGGTTTAAATCAAAATCTGGTAAATTCTATTGCTTTCATTGTAAGGAAAATGGGCATTTCAAGAAGGATTATCCAAAATTGAAGAGTGTTGAGAAGAATACTAACCAAGGCACCGCAGCAAATGTTGAAGCACAAAGTGATGACGAAATGGTTCTCACGGTTCGTACCGAAAGATCGGAGAATGGGTGGATTCTTGATTCGGGGTGTACTTTTCATATGTATCCTCATAGAGAGTGGTTTACTACTTATCAATCTAGAGAAGGTGGTAAAGTTCTTATGGGAAACAATGTCACTTGTAAAGTGGTGGGTGTAGGTACAATTCAAATTAAGATGTATGACAGTATGGTGAGGATTTTAACTAAGGTTAGGCATGTTCCGGACCTGAGAAGAAATCTGATTTCTTTGGGTACGCTTGATTCAAATGGCTGCAAGTATCAAGGTGAAGGTGGAGTTATTTGTGTCTCAAGAGGAAGTCTTACAATTATGAAGGGCGAGAGAATTAATGGTCTTTATACGCTGCAAGGTACTACTGTGACGGGTGATGCAGCTGTATGTTCTTCAAGTTCTGAAGATGATACTACCAAGTTGTGGCATATGCGGCTCGGGCATATGAGCGAGAGGGGATTGGATGTTTTGAGCAAGCAGGGATTGATTTGTGTCACAAAACAAGTAAGCTTGATTTCTGTGAACATTGTGTCTTTGGAAAGCAGTGTAGAGTCAAGTTTAGTACATCTATTCATAACACCAAGGGTATTTTGGATTATATTCATTCTGATCGTTGGGGTACTTCTCGGGTTGATTCACATGGTGGTGGTAGATATATTCTAACATTCATTGATGATATCTCAAGGAAAGTATGAGTATTCATACTTAAACACAAAGATGAAACCTTCGTCAATTTCAAGCAATGGAAGACTATGGTTGAGAAGAAAACCGGAAGACAAATCAAGTGCTTGAGGACAGACAATGGTTTGGAATTTTGTGGGGGTGAGTTCAATGAGTTCTGCAAGGATCAAGGAATTGTGAGACACCGCACAGTCAGAAAAACACCACAACAAAATGGTGTTGCAGAAAGGATGAACAGAACCATAATGGAGAAGGAACGGTGCATGCTCTTTAATGTCGGGTTACCAAAGTAGTTTTGGGCACAAGCAGCAAACACATCAGCTTATTTAGTGAACAGATCTCCATCGGTTGCTATTAAGTGTAAGACTCCAAATGAAGTTTGGACATGTTCACATGCTAACTATGAAGACTTGAAGATACTCGGATGTCCAGCCTATGCTCATGTGAATGAGGGGAAGCTAGATCCTAGAGAAAATAAGTGTATATTTCTTGGGTATGCAAAGGGCGTGAAAGGATACATGTTATGGTATCCTGCAGAAAGATCAAACAAGTTTCTTATCAGCAGAGATGTGAAATTTGATGAGCAATCGATGTTGAAGCTAAAGAATGAAGAACTATACGGAAGATCTGAAGAGGGTGTTAGTGATAAGGTGGAGCTTGGTGACAAGGTGGAACTTGAGATACAAGTTCAAGGAAATAATGAGACTGTTATTTCTGATGATGAGAGAGATATTTTGCAAGAACCTGCCCAGGAAGAAGAAGCACAAGGTCATCAGTACAATCTTGTAAGAGACAGAGAGAGGAGGAAAGTTAGACCACCTCAGAGATATGGCCATGCTTATTTGGTTGCGTATGCACTTGCAGTGGGTGAGAGCATAGATAGGGATGATCCAAGAACCTATGAAGAAGCAATCGGTGGTGAAGAATCAGCAGAATGGGGAGCATCTGCAATTTAAGAAATTGAGTCTCTTGAAAAGAATGGCACTTGGGAGATAGTTGCAATACCAAAAGGACAGAAGATTGTTGGAAGCAAATGGGTTTTCAAGAAGAAACAAGGTACTTCAGATGGTGAAGGAACAAGGTACAAGGCAAGGCTTGTGGCAAAGGGGTTTACATAAAGAGAAGGCATTGACTACAATGAGGTATTCTCTCTTATTATTAAACATAGTTCTATTAGAACATTGCTTGCTATAGTTGCTTTGAAAGATCTAGAATTGGAACAACTAGATGTTAAGATGGTTTTCCTTCATGGTGATTTGGAAGAGCGTATTTATATGCAACAACCAAAAGGGTTTGAAGTTCCTGGCAAAGAAGACCATGTATGTTTGTTGAAGAAATCTGTGTATGGTTTGAAGCAATCTCCAAGGCAGTGGTATAAACGTTTTGATACGTTTATATTGGCAAATGGATACAGTAGGAGCAGGTATGACAGTTGTGTATATCACAGGAAACTCCAAGATGGTTCATTTGTGTATTTACTCTTGTATGTTGATGATATGTTGATCGCTTGAACAGACATGTCAGAGATACAAAAGTTGAAGGTGCAGTTGATTAGTGAGTTTGAAATGAAATACTTGGGTGCATCAAATAAGATACTGGGCAAGGAGATTCATAGAAACCGAGCTGAAGACAAGTTGCATTTGTCCTAGAAAGCTTAAATCGATAAGGTGTTGGAGCGGTTTGGTATGAAAGATGCAAAACCAGTAAGTACTTCTTTGGAAGCTCATTTTAAACTTTCTAGAAGGTAATCACCTCAAACTGCAAATGAGGCAAAGTATATGTCTCGAGTTCCATATGCAAGCGCAGTTGGTAGCATCATGTATGCTATGGTTTGTACAAGGCCGGATATCGCACAATCTGTGAGTGTAGTAAGTAGATACATGGGAAGTCCCAGGAAAGCTCATTGGCAAGCTGTAAAGTGGATTTTGAAGTATATAAAGGGAAGTACAGATGTTGGTTTAGTGTTTGATAAACACTATGGTGATTCGACGAATGTTGTGGGTTATGTTGATTCTGATTATGCAGGTGATCTTGATAGAAGAAGGTCATTGACAGGTTATACTTTTACATTGTGTGGTAGTACTATCAATTGGAGGTCGGTTTTGAAAAGCACAGTTGCATTGTCTACAACTGAGGCAGAATACATGGAAGCCGCGGAAGCAGTGAAGGAAGGTAGTTGATGGGTTTGGTTGGTGATTTGGGTTTCAAGAAAGAGAGTGCAACTTTGTTCTGTGACAGTCAAAGTGCCATTCACTTGACCAAGAACCATATGTATCATGAGAGAACGAAGCACATAGATGCCAGGTATCATTTTATCAAGGATGCAGTTGAGGAAGGTAGGATAACGATGCTAAAGGTTCCTACAGCGGATAACCCTGCGGACATGTTTACGAAGCTGGTTCCAAGTATCAAGTTCAAGCATTGCTTGGACTTGTTTGGTGTCAACATGTGTTGAGAGCCCTTGAGGGGCTGAGCGAAGACAATGATGATGATTGGTGATGGTATTCAAGCCAAGGTGGAGATTTGTAGTGTATGTGTCTTGAATACAGTTTAGTATTCAGTTGGGTCGATCCATTTACCCGACCCGTTTGCCCATTTACCTTTTGTGCAAGAGAAGGAAAGTGTAGACAAGTCTTCTTTTGTGCAAGAGAAGGCATATCTTTTTACAAGGGAAGGCATACCTTTTGTGCAAGAGAAGATATCAGAAGATATAAGTACCCTTCACATCCTCTTATTTTAGTAAGAGAGAAAAACATAAGCAACTAAGAGAGAGTGTGAGGCAGTGTAGGCTTAATCTTAAGAGGGGGTTTTTCAATCACACTCTTGTAATCTTGTTTGAATCATAGTGAAATCGTTATCGTCGTCTTCCAAAGTGGATGTAGATCATCTTGATCGAACCACTATAAATCCTTGTGTTGTGTGTGCTTCTTTTACTTTTGATTTCATTTCTATTTCAATTCTTGATTGATTGTGCTTGGAAGAGCCATTGGTTATAAAAACTACCACCTTCTCCACCAAGGTTCCCGATAGTTGGTAACCTTCATCAAGTAGGATCATTAGCACATCGATCCTTCCGAGATCTTTCACAAAAATATGGTCCACCGATGTTATTACACTTGGGTCAATCGCCAACTCTCGTAGTTTCTTCCATAGAAATGGCTACTGAAATAATGAAAAATCAAGATCTTGTGTTTGCAAATAGACCTTCTACTACCGCTGCAAATGCGTTGCTCTATGGATGTTCTGATATTTCTTTTGCACCTTATGGTGAGTATTGGAGGCAAGTGAGGAAGATTTTCGTTGTAGATCTGTTAAGTGTAAAGAGGGTTCATTCATTCAAGAATTTGAGAGAAGAAGAAGTTGATGCTATAATCCAGATCATATCGAGTTCTTGTTCATCAGGGGAAGAGGGAGAAGAAGTAGTAATTAATCTTAGTAAATTACTACTTACTCTAGCAAACAACATAGTTTCTAGGTGTACTCTTGGTGCTAAGTGTGGAAGTGTTGATGAAAAAAAATTTGGTCAACTGTCAAGAGAGGCTGAAAACTTGCTTGGTGCTTTTGGTTTTGGTGATTCTTTCCATATCTTGGTTGGATGGATGTTGTTACTGGATTGTCCAGTAAGCTTAATAAGGTGTCTCAAGAACTCGATGCTTTATTCGACCAAGTCATAGACGAACATCTCCTTCGTCATTCCAAATCACAAGATGGTCAAGGTCAAGTAGAAAATATTAACAAACTGGACTTGATGGACATTCTTCTCCTTTCTCAGAAGGACAATCCTAATGTCTCTCGCAGCATTATCAAAGAGATAATACTGGTTGGACCTTTTACCCCTCCTCATATTTTCTTAGGAAATTTGTTAATTAACTAATGAACTCAAATCCAATTTCTTTGTCACTGACATGATATGTTTGTGGGTATAACTGATACAATCGCGACAATCATGGAATGGGCAATGGCGGAGCTCATAAAGAATCCGAGAGTGATGAAAATTTCTCAAGATGAGGTCAGAAGAGTAGTGGGGAACAAATGTAAGTTAGAAGAGGAGGACATTGATCAAATGGACTATCTGAAATGCATTGTTAAAGAGATTTTAAGACTACATTCATCTTTACCTACTTTAGTTCCAAGAGAATCTTCTAAGAGTACCCAAATAGGGGGTTACGATATCCCTCCCCGAACAAAAGTTTACGTCAACGTGTGGGCAAGTCATATAGATGCTAAACTTTGGGATGACCCAGAAGAATTTCTCCCTGAGAGATTTATTAACAACCCCGTCAATTTCAAGGGACAAGAATTTGAATGTGAAAAATACTAGAACCCCCTACTATATGGGTTCAATATATAGAAGCCCCACTAAATGGATCCTCCCCTATCAACTCCATACTTTCACTTTTTAATATTTCTAGGCCCAGAACTTTAGATTTCAGGGCTTGGCAATAAAGTTTAGGGTTTGGGGAAAATTCGTAATACCAAAAAATCCCTTTACTATATATACCTAATAAAATAGGCTATGAATTTCATTTCCAGATTCCATTTCATTTTCTCTCTCCATCTAAAACCAGAGAGAAAACCAGAGATTTATTTTCTAGGGTTTTATTGATTCGCTCATGAGAATGCGATATTTTCTAGGATTATTCTTCTTCTTCGATTTACAGATCCGTATTGATTTGAGGTGAATGGATTAAGCATTTACGAATTCAATTTTAATCATCAATTAGTCTACAGATTTGATTCAAACAATCGAATTTGAATCCCGGTTTTATTCGTTCTAAGCTACTTCAGGTAAGGTTTTCGATTTGATTCAATAGGTTTTTGTCATTCTTAGTTTGATTAGGTTTTGATTCTTTGTTTTTGATTGTGTATATTCAGATCTAGTGAGATGAACACAAGTTTTTTCTTAAATCAGTCAATTCTCTTATTTTGAATCGACGTACGTTTTGATTTTGTTATTTGATGTTTGGTTTTCTAGGGTTAATGTTTGATAATTCATTTATGTTGTTGTCCTGTGATCTTTTTTTGTGTGCATTATTTGATTTGATTGATGAATATTCTCCTATTAGGTTGAATCAATTTGATAAAACAAGTATGTTTTTAGGAACCTGATGATTTTTTTTTTTTTGTATGTATGAATATTTCGTGGTAGAAGTAAGATCATATCCACATGTATGTATGATGGTGTTTATAGATTACAATTAAAAACAAAGAATATGTGGCGGCCTATACATGTTGAGTTTGATTAACTAATTTGTGGTGGTATTGGTGGTAGAGTTGTAGGTTTTGGAGGACAATGAGGAGCCGGTGGTGGTAGAGGTGGTGATATTGGTTAAATGTTCCAACATGTTGGAGGCCGGGAAAGGTAAAAATCTACTGTTGATTGAGATTACTAGTCTAAAATTATGTCTCGTGTTATTAAATACTCGAATTATAGAAAGTGGTGATGCTCATACTCAGTATCAATATCATTAACATTGTGCTTTTCTACCCTGTTGCAGATACTGCAGCTACAATTTTGTTGAGTTCCAATGCAGACGAAATTCTTGGAGAGGAGGGTGTTCTGAAAGGTATTCATGTTATGTCTCTGGCAATTGATAAATGCATTCTAGCATCACTTTTTTGAAAATTAATGTAGTGTTTCTTTGTATGGTTGGGAAAAGGTGCAGTTGTCATACTTCGCTCAACTATACCACTAGCAACGATCCAAAAGATTGACAATCATCTCTTAGGTAACTTAAATTTCTTTCTTGACATGCAGTTTTTTGTATGTACATGTGTGGGAGCATTTCCGTGTTTGTAACCTTACTATATAGTCCAAATCATTTCTTAGTTTATATATGTCATATGCTTACTATATCTTGATAACTTCATTTAAAACGACATTTAAAGCTAAATTAAAATCCCAACTAAAATATCTTAACTATCTTAAATTCCTACAATGTTCAAATAGCCTTGTAAAGTTTAGAAATCCCAGATTTAACCACTGCATCATTATAATTAACTAATCTCAAATGTGGATATTTACTGAAGTCTATTCTTTATACTTATGTTGCACAGAACGACAAGGCAGTTTTTCTAGTAGATGCACATATCTCCAAAGGCACATTTGAGGATTTAGAAGGAAAAATAATGGTAACACTATGTTCTATACCCTTCAAAAATTTCTTTGAACACTTATAATAAAGATTGAATATTTGGTATTTCTTTACTTGGTTAGATTACTTCCTCTGGAAGTTCCGAGGCAATTGCAAATGCGCGACCTGTTCTCTCTGGTAAAGTTTATACTTACACTTTCTATGATGGGAAAACTTTCGTGATGGATGATTGTGGAGGCCTGTTAGTTTTACTAAATTAGTTGCTTTTTCAATCTAACGGATGTGCGTGCTTCTCTGACAGCAATGTGCGACAAGCTTACATTTTTGATGGAAAAGTTGGTGCTGGAAGGTATGTTTTTTTTTTGTTTTTTTTATTTTTCTTGCATTGATTTCTATTTTGATCTTAATGGTATAATGTATAAATATGTGTAACTTTATTCAGTACTCTATAAATATTTTTATCTCACAATTTTATCAGATTATTCGCACATGTGTAACTTTCATCTACACAACCAAATTGCATACGTAACTTGCGTCTACACATCCAAAATGCATGTGTAACTCTCAGTTACACTATTCAGATGCATCTGTAACTCCCAGTTACACTATTCATATGCATGTGTAACTCTTATTTATACTATTATTGTCTGTCTATTTTGGTTAAAAATGATGTCACAGTAACATAGGATGTAACTAGTTGCAACATATTGGATTTGTTTTACATTTAAAGCTTTTGGTGACTACATATTGAATATGGCCTTGAGTGCTTGTTTTTGTGTAGTTGTTGAAGCTTTTGGTGACTACATATTTGAGGAGTCTGTTGATGGTTTTGTTCTACGGTCAAATTACAGCAAACATTGGCTCTTTTATTCAAGGATAAGTTGAATAGCATTCTCCTTTATGTGGTAATAGGACCACCAATTGTTTCTGCAATAATCCCATGTAATTAGCTTCTGGTGCTAATGATGAGAAGAAGGAGAATGAACCATTTTAAGTTTATGTTGCTGGTGCTAATAGTGCTGGTGGTCGTCACAGGTAATTAGCTGATTTTCAGTTATTGATTTGCTAGTTTATTTTATGGGGGTTTATGTGATTTGAAATTTATTTGGATATTTTCGTCTTCGATTTGTTTCACATTTAGGCTGTAAGGAATGAAAAGGATTTAGGTTGTCCATTGATATTTTTTACTATCTTGTAGTTCAATTGGTGAGTTTTACAGAATTTGTATATTTTGGGTACTTCAAGTAGTGACCTGGGATCGAACACCTTGGTGAAAACAGATAAAATTAACCATTTCTTTGGTCATATTAGGCGCTTTATCAACCTTATAGAATGCAGGATTCTTTGATTTTCACATGTTTGGCTTTTCCCCTGTGTTGGCATGTTAACTTTGCTTCACATGTTTGTCCTTATTCATGTCTAGTAATTGGTTCTTGTCGCTTCCTGTGCATTGTGCACAATTTTATTTGAGATATAAAGTTGAAGGGAACGGCCATTAGCATAAGTCTAAGGTCTGGATTCTAAATATGTGATACTAAGTTTAGAAAAAATACTGACAGAAATATGTTTTACTAGTAACACAAGCATAAAATCTATGGTGCATGTATGAGGGTGTTGTTTAATTGGGAGGTTGCCATGATTTTTAAATGTGGGAATTGCCTTGTGTTTTTAATTTTCTGATTGTACTTCAAGTATTTTTGTACCTCTTATATTATTATATTTTTTCATGTGAACAAGCTAAGTATATGTGTATCTATAAGTTACACATTCTAATTTGATGTGTAACTTCCAATTACACAAGATAAGTAGATGTGTAGATACTAGTTACACATGCTAATTATCTATGTAACTTATAGATACACAAGCTCATACGATTAAGTTGCTTGTTCATATACATGATTGAATTTTTATCATTTTTATTTTTCATTGTTTTCATTATTAAAGTACTGGATTGATATTATATCTATTGGGTGTAAGATTGGTAGTTCAATAAAACTGGATCATTTTAGCAATACAATCACTGGCAGATTTAGGTTCATATCTTGGTGAAGGAGATGACTTCATATCTTGCATGATAAAAACTGGATCATTATGTCCCTCTTTCTAGTATTGGTAATGGAGATAACATATATGCTCTGGGTAAACAAGCCATATGGATGTGTAACTGCAGGTTACACAAGCATATGGATGTGTAACTACAGGTTACACAAGTCCTTTTATGTTTCTAACTGCAGGTTACACAAGCATACGCATGTGTAACTACATGTTACACAAGTTATTTGTGTTTCTAACTGCAGGTTACACAAGCCATATGCATGTGTAACTACAGGTTACACAAGTCCTTTGTGTTTATAACTGCCGGTTACACAATCTATATGCACGTATACCTACTAAGAATCTGTAAGCATTGTTTATATGTGGAAGTATGACATTCTTTTCTTGTACAGTGATTAAAAGAATTTATTAGGATATTTCGGTTTATTTTCGAAGTGCAGGATGATGGCTTAATGTCTTGGAGGAAACTGAAGAAGCACTACTTTGTTGTTTTGAGTAATTCTGGAAAGTCAATATACTCCAAGTCAGTGTCATTTCTAAAATGGGAATTCAGAGATCTATTTGTCTACTTTTTTTTAATGAAATTTGATACTATTGCTGGGTTTTTTTTGCTGATCGTAACTTTGGTTACCATACTTGAAGGTACGGAGATCAGCATAAGATTGCAGGGTTTTCGGCTACTTTCCTTCCTCTTGGTTAGCCTACAAGGAAAGCTGCAGGAACTATATGACAAGGTGTTGCTGAATCAGGTGTTCTTTTTGCGATATTGATATGCTAGCACAAGGTTCGTATCTATACCATTCTGAATCAGGTGTTCTCTGATTGTCTTTTTGTGCGCATTGATAAGACACTAGCTTACCAAGAGAACCAAGAACATTTATCAAATCTCTGTGATGTTATTGCAGTTTATGGATGGATAGATAAGGATGCTGGCTAATGTCCAGGTGAGAAGTGATGATTCTTAGCTCTTTTATAGTTGAAAATGTGTGCTTTATATCGATGTGTAACTCTTAGTTACACATTATATGCATGTGTAACTCTCAGTTACATATTATATGCATGTGTAACTCCTCTTTACACTAGATAGATGCATGTGTAACTCCTAGTTACACATGCTAAAATGAACAAACTTTCAACCAAAAAATTCCACATGCTAGGTATCCAAGTCATATGCATGTGTAACTGTCAATTACACATGACAGATGCATGTGTAACTCCAAGTTACACATGCTAAGATGGGTTATCATGCGTATTTTATGTGATATGTGTTCTATAATTTTTCCTTACAATTGTCCTTTAATATTTTATTTTATTTTTGCTTTTTATTCATCCAATCCAACCTAATCCATGGATGTTTATTTTGTTGCATATATGCAAGCATTTTGGAGTGAGGAAGAGAATAAAGAAAGGCAAAACTTCTAGTATATGTTTCAGTGGCTTATTTCTAGTGTTTTAACTCATTTATTGTGTCCAGTAACAACCGATTACTATAGATGGTAAACAGAGATATTATTGTAAATGAATATTAATGCGATAGATTTATTTTTGGTATATTTTTTTTTCTGTTGTGTAACTGTTGACTACACATGCTATATGCATGTGTAACTTGTGGATACACTTGTCATATGTATGTGTAACTTCTTATTACACATATCATATGGATGTGTAACTTTTAGTTACACACTATTGAATACACAACATGAATGTGTAACTTTTATACATGTGTAACTTCCAGTTACACTATCAATATCAATGTGGTCGGAGGTGGTGGTTGCCGGCGTGGTGGTGGTGAGCGGTGGTCGGCGGCGGTCGGAGGTGGTGGCCGGATGTGGTTTTCGGTGGTGGTGTTCGGAGGTAGTTGGCGGTGGATGTGGTGGTCGGAGGTGGTTGGCGGTGGATGGAACATCAACACATAATATTTTAATAATTTTGGGCCTAAATTTAATTTTTATTTAATTTGGGGCTTGACAATATATAAAAGGGTATCAAGGTCTTTTAATAACTCCGGGCCTAGATTTAAACTTCTTTTAATTAAGGGCCTCATATTATGGGTTATCCATGGGTGGGGCCTGAGCATAATTTTTCCAATTTGAATTCATTCCATTTGGGTCAGGAAGAAGAGGGTGTCCAGGAATATCATTTGGTATCACAGTTGTTGAGTGTGGTCTAACGAACCTCTTGGTCTACTTTAATTGGGAACTTAATGTTGGTAACAAAAGAGAGGACTATGCCTGTCAATGGAAGAATATCCGTCGGATATTTAAAAATCCGATATCCGACAGGTTAAGCACTACCGAATATTCTATATCCGATAATATCCTATAGGATATCAAAATCAGATATCGATTCTGATAGGCTAAGTTGTCGGATATCCGATAAATATCATCTTATAATAAAAAAAGCTTAAAAACCCTTGTAAAATATTTTCATAATTGACACTTATAATATCCGACAATATCCGATACTAGACTCAAAATTAGGATAACTTACAAATAAGTTCATATACTATCGGATATCGGATATTAACATTTCAGATGGGGTCCAATCCATTTCCGATATGTTAAGGAAGAAATATCCGATAAGATATCCGATCCGATAAAACGGATAAAATCCTATAAGATCTCGAATATTCGGAAACGGAGTCCGGATATCGGACAAATATTGACATGCCTAGGAGGACCTTCACATGACTGAAGCTTTTGGGCTTACGGTTCATAAGAAGATCCCTCTTAAGTTTGTTCCGAAAATATACAGAGTCACCTCAGCTTGACAAATGAGAAAAGCAAATGTCACGTGTTAATAATAATGGAATGTGTTTCTTTTTGTGTTTCGTGTGTTATAAACTGAACTTTTTCATGTTTCTGTACTCTCGACTCTCGAGCAGCTAAAAATGTCTTTGCTGGATTTATCTAAGGAAGAATAATGGTTGCAACCATTTTAGTCAATATGATTGAATTAATCTCCTCCATTAATCTTTGGGAACATTATCTATGTACCCCTGCTACGAGGCTCATTGAAATATACCCCTACCAACTTAAATTATACCCCTAATCTTAATACATTACTAAAATACCCTCTTTTATACGGTGTATATACAAACCACTATAACCATTGCCTACCACCGCCAACAACCACCACCGCCGCCGCCGCCATGGTTTTTAAAAGCGTGAGCTTCACGCTTCGGAGCGTACGCTTTGCTTCAAATTTCAGCATTTCGCTCTGAAGCGGTCATGTGAAGCGCATCTTTCATGAAGCGTACGCTTCACGCTTCAGAGCGTGCGCTTCGCTTCAAATTCAGCATTTCGCGTTTCGAATTTCAGCATTTCAACGAAAATTTTAAAGCTTTTAAAATAAAAATATGAATGTTTTAAGGGAGAATTGAACACCATACCTCTTATTTAAAGCTTTTAAAAGAAAAATATGAATGTTTTAAGGGGGAATTGAACACCCCACCTCGCACTTGTTTGGAGTAGGTTGAATTGGTGTACACACAATTTGTTTTTGATAAAAATTAGACTTATATAAAATTTATATGACATTATCTTCCTAATAAATTTATAATTACTAGTTACGACTAATTTATTTATAAGGAAACATCTGCTTCAAACATCAACCATGAAGCGACGCTTCACGCTTCGATATACGCATCGCTTCCTAAAAATAAAAAACGCTTCACGCTTTCAATACCTCGACCACCGCAACCAACAACCACCATCACTTTCCTCCACCACCGCTGACAACCACCACCACTATCCACCACCATCAACCGCCGCCGCCAATCACTACTAATTCTCTCGTATACACCACCACCACTAGTAACCGCCGCCGCCATCGCCGTCACCACCACTACCATGTGGAGTCAACTTGCAGAAGTTGTCTCCAAATCTGAGGCAACTATCTCAAGTTGTCTCGAAAGTGGAGGCAACTAGAACAAGTTGTCTCCAATAGAATAAAGACAACTAACACAAGTTGTCTCCGAATATGAGGCAACTATCTCAAGTTGTCTTTAAATGTGGAGGCAACTAGCCCAAAGTTGTCTTCAAAATCAAAAGCAACTAGCCCAAGTTGTCTTCAAATCTAGAAGCAACTTGTTCAAGTTGTATCCAAATATGGAGGCAACTGGCACAAGTTGTCTCCAAAAAGAAAAATTATACACAAATGAATGAACTTTGTGGGAGTCAAACACACATCTACTGATATGTAGTCAGTTGATCTACCGTTGCACCATATATTCGTCAATACAAAACAACATATAAAAATCACATCCAATAGACAGATAAATAATAATACAGACTAAACATTTCAACTAAGAAATAACCTAAAACTATCTCCTTCACAACCTGAAATCACTTTGCAAGAAGCAAAGCACAAAAATGTAAACAAAAAAGCCACTCAAACAAAGCTTCTAAAATTTGGTTCAATCGAGAGACATAGAGACATAATTTCAACAAGAACAAGTTTCATATAAACAGAACATCCTAAAGTATAAACCCAGTAGATACAAAATTTGAGAGAAGAACTGTGATAATCAAGACCTAAGCTTTTAGCATTCAAGAAGTTGTTTAATAGTTAACTGTCTGTAATGCTTCACAAAAAACAAGAGCATCAATGCACTGATTGATCCCGTTTATTAGCTTTTCAGAAAACATTGCTACAAATACCAGACAATTAGTGCTTACACGATTATATCAAGTTTATGAAGGGCGGAGATCCTTAACTGACAATTACTAGAACCCATTTCGAATCGAACCCTAGAAACATCACCCTTCAATTCAATCTCGTCCATTATCTTCATTGACTCAACATATATCCCATCGGATTTAATTCATATGATAACCCTAACCATATTTCTATTTCATCAATTACAGTGACAAACACCATCATTTGCTTCGACTAATGTCTTCTCTTCCTATTAGAATCATATATTCATTTAAACTCAAAACCATTATCATATCATCATTTTAATTCAGAACCATTATCACCACTACCACCACATCATCATCATTACTCTTTGAGCTTCAATAAAACCTGAGGGATTGAAGTTAAATTTGAGAACCCTAAATTAATTTTTGTTTGTTGTTACGTTCGATATTTCTACAGTTTCAAATAATCCTTCTCACCACCGCCGCCACCGTTTCCTTCGGTATCAGATAGTGATTCGTACAAATCACCAGCAAGAATAACGGGATTGAGACAAGATAGTTATAGATCTATACTCTAATCACGATTCAATTTAAAAAAATCAATATGAAATCGTCAAAATTAGGTTTTCTGAAACCCTGCAGATCGATTTGAAATCGAAAAACTATTATTTACTGTCTTATAGTAGTGGAGGACATGATGAAGGTGGTGATGTTGGTCGTAGTTGAGGCGATTGAAATGGTAATGGGGGTGGGAACGATGGAGATGACAGTGGTTGAAGGGATGATTTTTTTTTCTATTAGAAGAAGTAAACAACAACCTAAGTTGGAGAAGAAGGTTAAAAGAGAAAATTAGAAATTTATGATTGAGGATAAGATTTTAATTATGCCATCATAGGCACATACATAAATGGATAAGGGTATATATTAAGGATCCATGAATAGTAGGGGTGTTTATAACATTCCTATTTAATCTTTTGTTTCTGGCTGGCTGATTGGCACTTAGGCAGTAAAACTAAAATTATCAAGAACATAATAATTCGAACTAATTTTTTCCGGACCAGGTTTGGGTTGGATTAATACTTAACCCATTCAAGTCGGCACCGCTTCCCAAATGCTTAAGATTCTTTGCTTTGATAAAACTACTAAGAGCAGTTCCTATGGACTCAACAAACATGAAGTATGTTCATTTTAATCCCACTATGGACTCAACAAACATGAAAAATGGATGGGAAAACCAAAAAAATTGAGAGGTTGTTCACTGCGGCAGTAGACTAAATGCGCGCTTGATGAAAAACCGCGCGGCTGCACCAAACACGCTGGCGTGTGATCCAAAACCGCCAGTTTTTCCTTCATACGCTAGCGTCTGAAGTGAATCCTCCAGCATTTGATCCAAAACCGTCAAGGACTACTTTCCAATCTCATCATCCAATGGCCGTTATTCCTTTTGTTTCCCAATAAATTCACCTCATCTTCAAACTTAAAACTCACACCTTCTTCCCCTCTACCTCAAAATTTCACAATTTCATGCCATCTCAATACTTAGTTTTCCTTCATTTCAAACACAACTACTCATATCAACTCAATCTACCAGAAACATTTCTAACATATATGGCATCCTCATCGCAACGATCACAACAACAAACACCACAACAAGAAACACAACAATCACCACCACGAAACGTTAGAATTCGTGGTGTCAAGTATAAGATGGATGAAGACGAGTCAATTTTTAGGAATTATGTATTATTTACATTAAATCAAATCAATGGTATTTATCAAGAAAATAATATTTTTTATGGAATGATTTTACAAAACTTTTGTGAAGAAACCGGTAACATCAATAATCGTGATGTCAAAGGGTTGTCTCATCGTTTTCACACAATTTCAACATTTGTCAGTGAATACGTATTTTTGATCATGCAAATGTGGCACAACAACAAAAGTGGCGAAGGTGAACCGTATGTGGAACGGAGATACCGGGAAGAGTGGCAAAGATCCCACAGAATGAGTTTCTCGGTTTGACCTTTTTGTTGTATTATCGGGATAGCCTTCGGTGATAATTGATCATGTATTGTAGCATGTCTTCCCTATTTTCCTCTGCATCATCGAGTTAAGCTAGTATGAGATCCGTATTCAAGTTTTTCTCTCAAGCTTCGCATTTGGTGGTTGGTATGATGACTTTTGTTGGTATTACGACTTCTACACCATATGTTAGACATAATCGAGACATTCTAGTAGCTTCGTGCATCGTTGTATTGTATGCCTATATAGTATTATGAATCTATTCGCACCATCATTTTTGGTGCCCATCAAGTTTCTTCTTTAGTATATCCGCCAAGGTTTTGTTGGTTTCCCCAACCTAGCCATTGCTATGAGGGTAGAGCGGAGTCGACTTGCCGCTCAAGATCTTAAATGCGTTGAGCAGCATGGCGATATTCTATCATTCAAACTGCTTCCCGTTGGCTGATAGTAAGTGTATTGGGATTCCAAATCTGCAGATAATCTGTTCAAATATGAAGGAGGATACATCGCAGTCTCTAATATGTTGGGTCACCCTTGCTTCAACCCATTTTGTGAAATAATCTGTTGCCACGATCAGGTATCTTCGCTACTTGCTTCCTGGTATGAGGGGTCCCACTATATCCAAGCCCCATTTCGTGAAAGGCCATATACTTAATACTGAATTTAGGGTCCTTCCTGGTGCATTGATGCGTTTCCCATATCTCTGGCATTCTTTGCATTCAGTGGCGATATATTTTGCATCCTCGTGCATGTGTGGCCAATAGTATCCTTGCCCCATGGTTTTGAGTGCCAAAGATCTCGTTCCGCTATGATTTCTAGCGTCGCCATATTGTATTTCCTTCATAATTTCAATGCCTTCTTCAGGCGATAAGCACCTCATGAGTGATCCGAGGAAGGATTTTTTGTATAATACTCCATCGTGCAACTTATAATTTATGGATTTGCTCTTGAGTTTATGTGTCTCTAGTTTGTCGCGTTGGACTTCTCCATCTCATAAAAAATTGTGGATTTGGGTTCTCCGGTCTGTCTTCTCGGTGTCCTTATTTCCTCCATTGTCCTCTACATTTATGATTTCTACAGCACGTCCTTCCATATTTATTGACGGATTAGTTAAGCATTCGATGCGAACGAATCTTGTTTCGGGATTAACCATAATTGATGTGATGAACGTGGGTGCATCAGCATACTGATTGTCCTTCTATCATTTGTGTCTCCATATGATTTTTGAGATGCGGTCTGAAAACTGCTTCGCTAGTTGTGAATACCTTTGTAGCGCGAGATCATTCACCTTATATCTCCCATCCATCTGGTGAACGACTAGCTGCGAATCACTAGTAAGTCCGATGTTGTCCAGCCCCATTTTTACCGCCAATCTTAATCCATGTATTACTGCTTCATACTATGCTTTATTGTTTGTGGTTTCGTATTCCAATATGAAACAATGAACTATTCTTTCTCTTGTGGGAGAAGTGATAAAGATCCTTATTCCATTTCCTTGACTGTTTACATATCCATCCACGAAAATTTCCCACCTCCTAGTGTTGTCTTCTTTCAGCAAATCTTCTGGGTCTTTGCGATTTTCATCGACATCCATCATTTCTCTTGAGATATCATCTTCTTCTAACGGAAAGTCTGCGATGATATTGGCGATTACTTGAGATTTTGGAGAAGATAGGACTTCGTAACTTATCGAAAATTACTCGATTTGTGCGTTCTACCTTTCAATTCTTTACACTTTTTTGGAGGATTTTAACGCAGACTCAATGGGCATCTTAGTCAGCACCTTGATTATGTGTGCGTTAAAGTAAATGCGAAGCTTTTGAGTTAGATATACCGGGGCTAGTATCAGTTTAAAAGGCGAGGGTACCCAAATATACCTCAAGCTATTACTTTTCCTTCCAATAAGTCCTTTCCCCGAAAGTTATTGTCGATGGAATGAGTCGAGACAATACAACAAATCGGTTCACACTTTGTGTGATCGTCTATGGATACGAGATCGAGACAATGCAACAACAAAGTGTGTTTACTTTATACAAAGGTTCAGACTTAACCAAACACAATAGGATTCATGTATCAAGTAAATATCAATTAACGTTTGTGCAATTTACTTTAATTATAATAAAAAAATTATAATCCGAAAATATAAAGTAAATGACACAGCAAGATTTTGTTAACGAGGAAACCGCAAATGCAGAAAAACCCCGGGACCTAGTCCAGAATTAAATACTCTCAAGATTAAGCCGCTATATAAAATAAACCAACTTCGTATAGTTGAGACCAAACAACTAAACCTATAGTTCACCTAGTTCCGTCTGTATTCCCATGCCTCCAACCCATAAACAAGTCACGTACTTGGACCAATTCATTTGGTTCGTATTCCAAACAGTAAAGGAACAACAAATCTGTTTGGTATCAACTCCCTTCAACCAAGTGATATGAGTTGCGCAAAGGTTCCCTTGTTTATCTTAACATAAACTTCTTTGCCAGGTTCCAAGATCTATCTTATGTTCAATCACCCAAAGGCCATCATTAAGATTAAGCCAATCAATACCTTTAATCCCAAAAAAATGTATTGATGCCTATCTTCCTCAATTAATCAATCCAATCTACCACAAGGATAAACCGATTATTAATTGGATCCTCTTTTTCCCAAACAAGTATTGTGCACACCAAAGATTATAAACACCAAGTCGGAAATATTCTATCTCTTCTTCGTCTTCAAATATTCTAAGATCTTTAATAAACACATGTACACAACTACTTGAATCTCTTGTGATCAATCACACCCATAACGGAGTATGTTAACAATGGATTATCACAAGATCGTCTTAAATCTAACAACAGTCTAAAGATCCCTGTTGAAACCTTGAACTAGTTTGAGTGAATCTTATATCAGAACAGAAGATTCTCAAGCATAAACAAACTAGGTGCAATCAAAGTTCAACCACCGTTAGTCAATCAAATCAATAAGAAAACTAAAGATAAACGGCAATACCTAGTTTCCCACCAACGGGTCATGCTAGAGCTTCTCAATCCCAAAGAGAACTTTAAATTGAGCGTTCGTAAGAGATTTCACCTAATTAGATTACTCTCCTCTCCGATAGGCGGCTTCACTAGTAACAAAGACAAAAGAGGAAGTCTATTGTTACGCAGGATTAGTTTGCTAGAAATGAAAACTCAAAGTATTTATAGACAAGGAAATTTGGACACCAAGGAATTTCCAAAACCAGAAATATTCTCAAGATATTTTTCATTACTATACCAAATTCGGTTTTCATAATTCCTGTGAATGCACTGTCAAAAAATACGACCGAAATCTCCTTGGAAAATCTTTAACTAGTAAATGCACATTACTAATTCTTATTTTTCATATATAATTAAAAACCCTTATTTAAAAAGATTCTTAACTTATTTAAATACGATCTTGGGATTTACTTCCTTCTTAGCCTTTAAGGAATGTCTTTGAACAATATATAGTATAAGCATTAATGCACCGTGTTCAGAGTGTGTAGACATCTTACTCTTGGAAGTCCTTTTTCATACTTGATCACTTGAAACCGATTTACCACAATTCCAAACAAGTTTAGAATTGGTTCATATGACTTTCAAGAACTATGTGATTGATCAAGTAACACTCAATCACAAATCATGGGCTTATGGTTCTACCAAAACAAGTTTCGGTTCTACCTCCATATGAGTACTGTGCATAGTCACACTAGATTAACATAATTATACTGACTAGGTACTAGGATCGGTTCCCCACATATATTTGGTATCTAACTTGTATGCAATGTACATGTCCATAGGATCGGTTCCCCCTTCCCAAAAACATGTTGCACATGTTCATAGGATCGGTTCCCCTTTCTTCCATAAACCTTGTTGCACCTTATACAAGGATCGGTTCCCATTGTGATGTACTGCACCTATTATTAGGATCGGTTCCCCTTCTCCTAATAATTAGTCAGACACTCACAAACCCGATCATATCACAGGTGATTACTTAAGATCGGTTTCACTAATAAAATTCATACCAATACATAAGTCAGGCCTTATTTGAATAGTTTTACCAAGAACACAAACAAGTCATGAGCGGTTATACTAATCACTCATATTGGTCGTTCATAAGGTATGCAATGAAGAACATCCCCAATAACGCCTGGCGATTTCCTTTTCGGTTCACAACACATATCATGAACTTACTTCCTTAGAACACATGTAAACATTGTTCCCTAGGATGAAATCCTCACCTCATACCCATACATAATCACAATAACATTCATACGATTATGTCGATGTCTTATATACAAAGTTTAATGGTTAAGCAAGAAACTTCATATTCTATTCCTTAATACTATGTCTATCTAGAGTGTTCATGCTTCGCAATTTTATGCTTTCAATATGCACGACTTGAAAGATACGTTAGGGAATGAAACAGTTCAAGTCAAATATCATTAACCTCAAGTGGAAGGATGATGTTGTGGTTGTAGCTCCGTTCTTCTTCACTTCTTCAAGTCTTCGCAATACTTGTAATGTCTCACCCTAATACATTAAAGCTAACCTATACGAAGTTGACTCTAGTACATTTAAATCAAGCGACTATTAAATGAGTTTTGATTCACTAAAATATGATAACCAAACTTGACATACCAACGCTTGGTGGGTTCAACCGAGCAATGCTCCAACATCAGTTTCTCTATTTTGCTATAATTCCATTCTGCAGAGTTGAAGGTCTTGCTGATGTAGTATATCGGCTTTTCCACTCCCTAATTTGATCATAGTTTAACACTGCACTGAGGGAATACGGTGTTTTAGCGATATATATTAACAACTCTTCGTTTGGCTCTGAATTTTGTAGCATTAACAAGTTTTCCAAATAGTTTTTATGTTTTGGAGGGCGGTTTCACATTCTTGCGTCCATGCGAACTTGCTTTCTCTCTGTTAAAATGTTAAAAAAGTTTTTACACTTGTTAGATGAACGCGAGATGAATCGTCCTAGGGATGCGATCAAGCCATTCAAATTTTGCACGTCTTTGATAGTAGATGGTGATGGAATTTCACGAATGGCTTGTACTTTAATGGGATCGACTTGAATTCCCTTCTTTGAGACGATATAACCTAGAAATTTCCTCTATGCGACCCCAAAGATACATTTTGCAGGATTTATCTTTCGCAGTTGTTCGAATATTTCCTTCAGATCCTTCGTGTGATCAAATGATTTTTTGCGTTTGACTATCATGTCGTCTACATAAACCTCCAAAGTGGTAGGTATCCATAGTTTGAATACTTTCTCTACCATTCGTTGATAAGTGGCTCCCGCATTTCTTAATTCGAAGGGTATTCTTATGTAGCAGTACATACCCCTTGGTGCAAAAAATATTATGTTCTCCTGATATTCCTCTGCTAAGGGTATTTGGTTGTATCTTGAATAACCGTTCATCAAGGATATTCTTTCGCACCCTGTTATCGACTCTACTGTTTGAGGGATGTCCGGTAGTGGATAACTGTCTTTCGTGCAGGCTTTGTTTAGATCGGTGAAGTCGATACAAATGCGAATATTTTTGTTCTTTTTAGGGACTACTACCATGTTCTCGACCCATTCTGCATACTTTGGGGTTTTATTATCCCTGACTCGATCATTTTTTGTAGCTCCACCTCAATTTGTTCATGATATACTGATGATATTCTTCGTATCCTCTGCCTGACCGGTCTTTTTGTTGGGCTGATGGCTAGTCTATGAAAGGCAAGGGAAGGATCTGTGCCATGCATTTCGCCCATACCCCACGCGATAACATCGCAATAATCTTATAGCAGTTGTACTATATTCCTTTCTTATTATTCTCCCATTGTGGTTCCTATCTTTATTATTTTTGGTTCAGCCATCGTCCCCAGATTGATGTCTTTCGTGGGATCTCCAGCAATGAAACTTGGCATGGGTTCTCCTTGCGGGGTTAGCCCTTTTATTTGGTGCATGGGTTCTCATTCCTTTTCAGGGATTTCACTTGGGATTCCTTTTCCTTCAGTCCCCCTCAACATGTAGATTTGGAATTCTCTCTTATTATTTGCCTCAATCACCTTCTTTTTCTTGTCTTTCTTTCCTTGTTTTCTCCCTTCTTGATGTTGTATGTTGAGGTCTTGGCATTTTTTTGCATGCGCAATATCTCCTTTGATTTCTCCCATCCTGTTAGAAACAGTAAAGCGAATGCGCTGGTGGAAGGTAGATGATATTCCTCTAACTCCATGTATCCAGGGTCTCCCAATAATCACATTATATGGAGTATAAACATCCACGACACTGAATATCACTATTGTTTCCGGTGAATTTAATGGTATCGTCACCGTGATTTCGCCCTTGGGATTTGTTGCCACCCTGTTAAATCCAAAGATGTTGTATTCTTCTTGGGTGAGGTTTGAATCGTTGTATCCTATTACTTTGAACGTGCGGTAGAACAATACATCCACTGAGATCCCATTGCCTACCAAGATTATGTCGATCACCAAAGGGGTTATCGCGATATCTTCATCTCTGCGATCTGGTTCTATTATCATGGTTATGATCATGCTTTATTCGTGCAGCTTTCCGTTTCCCTAGGCGTCTTCAGCACTGAACGTAATTGGTTTTTTTTTGCCAATCTTCCAAGGGTGTATCTTTCTCTTTGGGGTATATTAATTCTTTGCCATTGAAGTCGCGTTTATAGACTCTCCTTAGCACATTGTCGTGAAATTCTTCGACATCCTTCACGGTTGATATAATGGAATTGCATAGTTGATACCCTGTATTTCTTCTTATCTGTACTCCATTTTGACTCTCTACTGAGTCGTTCTTCTCCATTGTTTGCCTTGATGATTATTTCGTTTTCTTCTCATATTTAGGTGTCTTCTCTCTTTTCTTTTCTCCTGTTAACACCTTCTCCCTGCATTGATGTTGAATAATTGCTTTTTGGTACTATCCTAATCATCTTATCGGCGGGGAAAGATTCTTTCGCTGCTGCTAACAAAGAATACGTCTGAGAAGAATTCTCCCCGAGAACATTTGAGAGGAAATATTTTCCAATAAGATAAGGGAATGGTATAATGTTTATGAAACTTCCATGGCGAACAGAAAATTGAAAGAAATAAGAATAACAAGTAAAATTTGAAAAATAATGATTTCTAGCTACTAGCTAGCAAGTAAGGATGAATCCTCCAAAATGTAGTTGCGAAAAATCCCACGACTACACCCTTTGTAATGATAATAACACAAATCTTAAGTCATAAGAATTAACCCAAACATTAATGATATTGTTCACCACTTTGACGTTAATATGATCTTCTCTAACAGTACTTGGTATTAGATGTATAATGTTCTTACAGTGAATTCAAGATGAGTTTGTATATAACAATGGATAAATACAAGATTAAAGCTAAGTTCTAATGGTTTTCTACTTTTCTCTCCTTGATAACTTTCTTAGATTATCTCTCTCAACTCATCCCTCTCTTTATATATCATTTTTGAGCCCTTATATAGGCAAATGTATCAATAGAAGACAACTATGATTCACATGCAAGATCTCAGTTGGCTGATTCTGTTCCGGTTTGTCTTATTCGCCAAGATTTGGGAGATGTATCTATCTATCGCGCTGCTACATAATCCTTCGTGCTTCTTCTGTTGAGATGATCATCGCATTGCCTTTATTGTGCAGTTTCTCTTCACGCTTTTCCTCTATTATCGCGTGATTACTCTTCGCCTTATTTCCTGATAATTATTGTATCTTCGTACTTAAGGTTGTTTTGATTAGAGCGAAGTAGTCGATCTGTGTTGTGCGATATTTTGCCCCTACATACATACAAGTCAGAACGTTTGATTCTCTGTTAACTACCACCATGGTATATGTTTATCTCCCCTGCAGCACTGCCAGACCGATTCACTACAATGAAGCTAATTGTCCGTTTTTTAATAATACTACATTTCAGTCTCCGTGACAAGGCTCATTGTATGCGTGTCGTAACCACAACAAATTAATTAATACTTTACTACCTAATTAACAAGTAATATAGGGTAGTCAAGATCGATTCCACGAGGAGCACGAGATTCTAGTTGTAAAATTGTCACACAAAGGGGGGTATTGCTTAAGAATTTAAGAAAGTAAATAAAATAAACAAATCAATTAAAAGGAAATCAATAATAGAGATTAGATCAAGGAATCCTTCTTTGATGCAAAAAAATGATTAAAGTTATGTTCTTTTCCACTTTTTATTAGTCATAGATTATCACCAACCGTAGGATAGCAGGTTCGCTTAGCTAACCCCAAAATTCCTTATTTCACCGAGTAACAAGTCCGCTTAGTTATCAGATTCTATTCAAAAGAACCACCTTGAGGTTCGCTTACAAGATGTAATTCCCCGAACGCATTAAGATTTGTGAACTTAGGTTTAGTACTAGTAGTTAGACTCGGTTCGCTTGGTCCAATTTCTAGCGTTGTTTTCACACACAATTGCTCCACGGAATCCCTCCGCAAGGTCTCGTGTTTTCTACTTGTGTAAAGAGTCAAGAAACTATTACGTATTCCCTAACTTTCACTAGCTTTAGATTAAATTAAAAAATCAATTTAGCGTGCACTCCAAACAACCTATCAATCAATCATAAACATTAATATTAGTAAAAACAAACGATAATCATATGAAAAACTTCAAAGTAGAATTGAAACAAAACTCAAATCATATATTAAGAACTAGGAATTCATCCTCAATCAGATTAGTTACTCATGCTAAAGAGTTCACACTAAGAGAAAAGAGAAGAATTGTGTGTGTAAAAGTGTGCAAAAGATATATAAAAGATGTGTGTATCTAAGTGCATCTAAGTGTATGGAAGTGTGGAAGTGTGTATAGAAAAGTAGAGAACTTCTCTATTTATAGGCTTCAATTTTCTCCATATCTTCCAAGGAATAGAATCCCTTTCCTTTTGCACTTCAATTTCCAAATCCAAGCCTTTCTCAAATCTTTCATCCTCTCTTTCCAAGTTCAAGCCAAATTCTTCATTCAATTCCAAGTCCAACTCTTCACATCCCATGAGAGAAATCCACACAAAATTCTGCAACTTTGGCTCGCCGGAAAACTGGGTTTTTGTCCGAAATTTGCCGAAATCCGTCGCCGCCGGCCACCTGAGATTCTGTCCTCCGAAGTAATATTCCGTCAGTCCACCGTTAGGACTAACGGAAAAACAGGTCAAAATAACGGTCGTCGTCAGTCAGTCTGGTCAACTGAGTCAACTCAGAAAGTCTGTCGAGTCAACACCGGGTCAAAACTGAATCAAACAGGTTCAGGCCAGGCTTGTTGCACAGGCAAAACTCTCTGGTGTACCATGATTGTGCTTCAGCCATGATGGCTGACCTTCCCTGCACTTCATCCCTAGCCATGATGGTTGTGCCATTTCCCCTTTCAACACCTGCAACTACGATTCCAGCTCAAACTCCTGCCATACTTCTTGAGTTCAAACTGCCAACAATACCACCAGTCCATTTCAACCTCAACTGTCTTCTCCCACAGCAATTTCTCATAACTTCTTTACTAACTGCAGCTGCTCTTGTCATCAGTGCAATTCCATGCCACCTCCTTCTCAGAACCAACCCCATGAGCCAGTGCAGATTCTCCTCATCCTCCTATGAAACATCTCCAACATAACCAACCAACAACTCCATGTATTCACAGCTTCAGTAAACACCACTGCCTTAATCACACCTCCTGAATTCATCTATCCTGTGACCTGCACCTACACTAGTTACCATCATAACTGTATCCATCAAGACCTCTCATGTACAGCTGCAATCGGCTTGTAATTCATGCATGCACAATCCCATACAGCTTGCACATACAACTCCAAGTCAGCTTCATCATGACTGCACTTCATCATCCGCAACTACAACCCTCAGTTCAAGTCCCCAGGTCCCATTCTAACCAGCAGCACCCTACTCCAGTACCTGCTATTCTCATTTAAGTTCATCTCAACCACAACAGATTCACATAACAAAACCCATTTTATCTTCCCTGGTTTCTTAAGTCAGTGTTTATTTTCACAATCAAAACAATACCCAATCGTTAACACCCATTGGAGATCATCAATTTCTCTTTTCTGGACCATAGCAGTCATCAAACCACATCCAATTATTTCTCAACTGTGCCACCATCTGCATCGTTAGCTCTCAGAACTCTTCTCATAAAACTCGGCAACAACAGTAATAGTAACCCATTCTTCAATTTCTTCAAACACAAATTCAATTCAATCCTATACTTCTGAGATCTCGAAATTCGTCTCAACAGCAAAAACCCCTTCAAATATGGACTGATTCTTTATCAACTTCATCATCGTCTCTTCTCTCAATTTCACAGTTCCATCTCTGAACCCCAGAACATCCACAAATTTCAATTTCATCAAGAACCCTGAGTCTCACAGATCGACCCTACCATCTCTCTGATTTCACAGCTCTCTCTCAATAACAATCAAACCCTAATTCCCTGTGTCTGCAATTCCGATCATCACAAGCCTAGTTTCACCGATTTCTCAATTTCAGTAGCATCGGCTGCTGTTTACCCAACTTCAGGTGAATGATGAATCAAATGAAGAGAAAGTCGATCCAATTAGGTTTATATGTGGGGCGGTTATTTGCACCCACCTTGTATGCAGCCACTCAGGATATTTACAACTCTAACAATTGATAAGGGGTACCCCAAATGACAACCCCTTAACCTTAGCTGGTTTGTGTTTAGTACACCTCCAAGAAGAGTTTCCCGTTAACCATTACCGAGCTCCAGATAGTACTATTCTGTAAAATGACAGTTTTGCCCTTTTTGCTCAATTTTGGTGATTTCTCCTTCTTTTCCTCTGTGCGACTCCAGAGTACTTTATAACTCAAAAACACACGTAAAATACATAATTTACTAGAAAAAATAGCAAAGAAAGCGTAAACTCTATAGATAGTAAATACGGTGTATTCTACACCTATCAAATTCCCCCACACTTAGACTTTGCTAGTCCTCGATCAAATCAAACTTACAACTTCAAAGCTTTCTAGCGTCCCAAGCATCCAAAGAGTTATGAGGACATAAAGTTTCTGCATGCTAGTAATAAGAAGTTAGAAATACTAAAGAACATATTCTCATTCTTAAATGTTGAGTGAGAAATAACCACACCATAATGAGAGAACACGTGTTTGAGAAACGATCAATAAGCATTTCGCCTCGACTTCTGCCTCACCAAAAAGGATTTTATGATAATTGCACTCAAAAAGATGGCTTTTTTTATGGGTCTCACATGTGTGCAGGTAGGAATGAAGAGAGAATTCATGCGACACGTTGAATGGTGGGAAGGATAACTTCTGAAATTTTTAAAAACCCACATCTTTTAACATTTTGAAAAACCATTTTTCTAACGATCTCTAAGAAAGGAAATCAACCACTTATATCGAGGATGAGATTACTTACTTACCTTCACATCCGATTGCCAATTATGATAACACCACTCTCATGAATCCAATAGAAACGTCTTCCGCTCCTTGTCTTCATCTTCTTGGTCTTAGGCTTCAACTATTGATGATAAACACTTGAACTTCATAAATCCTTGACAATTTGTAACCTTTTTCCTTAAAATCCTTGTCGCTTGAAACTTCCTTATAGATTTTCCTTCCCCACGGCTTATTAAAAACAAAACAATAATAGATATTTCTCTTGAAGAATTAATTGGGGGATATGGGAATTAATTGGGGGATATAGCTACGGGACAAAATAGGTGTCCCAATAGCAATTCTGGGTGACCCCCTATGTAATTATTTTTTTAATTCCTAATCTAGCCCCCACTAATTAGGATTAGTGATTAAGTATAATTAGTAAAATGTTAAGTATTTGGGGGATAAATTAGTGTGTATTTTTATTTGTGTTTGGGTGAGAGTAGAAGGAGGGAAAAAAATATTTGAGAGGAATTTCTTTTTTTGAAAATGGGAAGATGATTGTGATGAGATAATTACTGATAATAAGAGGTTGAAAAATTGATTTTTTTTCTTTGAATCCACCATTGTTGCAGCTGAAAAAGCTTGGTGCCAGCATGGTATTCAACCAAAAACTCATGTCGGCAATTGTTGGAAATGTTCATAAATTGTTTGCCACTATCCGGGGGGGTTCGGGGGGAGCTTGGTACTGGTTTTGATCTTCCGAATGTTGATTTTTTCTAGTTTTGAACAGGTACCGGCATGGTAATAGTTTTTCGAAGCGTGCAAGTACTGTTGTTTCCGGCATAGTATTTTTCTTAAATACCTATGCTTAGGAACAGAAATGAAAAGTATCCAGAATGTTGATTTTTTTTCACTTGACTACCGGCATTGATAGGAAATTATCGGGCATGCCGGTACCGTGTTCCGGCATATGGTCTTCATCAATTCCGGCATGGTATTCCTCACTTCCATTTTGAATTTTTCCTGGCTTTAAAAAGCTTGGTGCCGGCATGGTCAGTTGATATGAAGACCATGCCGGTATTTTTTCCGGCATAGGAAATAAATATGAAAACTATGCCGGAAAAAAATACCGGCATGGTCTTCATATCAATTGACCATGCCGGTACCAAGCTTTTTAAAGACAGGAAAAATTCAAAATGGAAGTGACGAAGACCATGCCGGAATTGATAAAGACCATATGCCGGAACACGGTACCGGCATGGTCTTCATCAATTCCGGCATGGTCATCATCACTTTCAGCATGATCTTCATCACTTCCGAATAAAAAAAAAAATTCGTTTCCAAAGTGAGGTGAAGAGAATTTGATATAGAGTGGGGAGAGTTTAGAATTTGAAAGGGAATGGAGAATATTTGGGTTTCAAAACACTACCCCTAAATAAGATTAATAAGAAGTGGAGATGGAAATGAGGGATATGATTTAGATTTTTGATTTTAAGTTTTTAATTTTTATTTTGAGGGAAGAAGTGGAGATGGAAATGGGGGATATGATTTTGTTTTTTGATTTTAAGTTTTTTTTTTTTATTTTGAGGGAAGGGTATTTTAGTATATTCATAACCAAAAGTCATCCCTTAGCACACACCATGGGTTGGGGGAAGTAATTCATATCCCCCAATTAATTCTCATATCCCCCAATTAATTCTTCTTTCTCTTGTCTCATATTTTTTTTTCAATTTTTTTCAATTTTTTTCAATTTTTTTCTTTTCTTTTTCATTTTTTTTTTTTTTTTTTTTTTGAAACAAAACTCAATTTTTTTAGACAAGAAAAACACAATACAAATCAAAGTGAAAAATAAAACAAACATGGCCGTGGAAAAGTATTTTACCGCTTAATTCTTCACAACTTGTATCATCTCGAAACCATAAACTTCAATAATTCTCACCTTTTGCTTTTCTTCGCTCTTGTAAATAAGTCTTAATACTTGAATATAGAATTATCTCTTTTCTTGTTCCGTTGTTGCTTGCAAACCTTGAACCTTTTCAACTTTCCTTGTAGATTTTGATGTCGCTCCTTGTTGATAATTGTGGTGTTTCTATGGACCCGTTGTTGTCGAAAGAGAGAATGGTGCTAACTGCAAATCGAACTACAAGAAGGAGGCTTTCATCTATAGACGTCACCCTCATGATTGACAAAAATTAGCACTCAAGAGATGAAAATGGTGTGAAATTGGGTAGCTCACCATTCTACCCGGAATTAACGTACGGTGACACACACTCAAAAGAAGCTCTTTAGTAAAGGAAGAATTTTTTGGTCGGTGCCTTGGTTGATATTAAAACGGGTAGTCTCCACTAATGATTGATCAGCAACTCTAATAATGCATTCTTCTCTGCTCCTAATTTGCATCACTGGCATGATTAAATCCATTATTTAACACTCTAACAAGCAAGAAATCAAATGTAGTTCCCTAACACTTCCAAGTTCAATTATGTCGGTCAGAATTCTCTATGTAAACATACCTAGAAGTATTCTAGTGACTCTAAAATCTCTAAAAGTTGAAGTTTTTATGCAAAATTTTTGTTTTTTGTTTTTTTTATGCAAAAATATATGCTTAGCCACTCCCCCACACTTAAACCTTAAATTGTCCTCAATGTAATTGAATCGTCCAAGCAAAGTTAAGGTGGGAAATCTTAATATGATATGGAACAAGAAAAATAAATAACAAAATAAAAGGATAAGAAATACAAAACCGGTGGGTTGCCTCCCACTTAGCGCTTGTTTTAAATTCGACGGCCCGACACGGCTCTTGTAAGATTCACTCCCCATATACTAACAATCGGAAAATTTGGAGATCCTCCCATAGTACCTGTTTTGCAAACAATAACTTCATACAAATATTAGCACAAGAAAATAATAGTAAATTTATAGCTCGATAGAAATTTCCCCCACACTTATTCTTGTCCACACTCAGAAGTGTATAAAGAACATAGAATTTGGGAACTTCTATGGTTTCCTCTTGGCAAACCTGCATAGTGTTAGCATCAAGTGTTTCCAATGGTGGATATCGAGAAACAAAGTCATTCAAAAGTACTTTCGAAGCACATACATTCAATCCAATAAGAGGTAAAGGAGAATAATTAATATGCAAAGGGTTAGACAAACCTTGCACAATTTCTTGTATTACGGTATCCTCCTCATTCTTAAAAAATTCGAGTGAATTACTTACCTCTTGCATATCATGGTCCTCTATCAAACTTTGCAACCATTCTTCATCATTTTCAACCTTAACTAAAGTCTCGGCATCATCATAATCATTAGCAAGTTCAATTGGGTCTTCCACAAATTCAATCAATTCGGTTTCATTAACAAGCATCGCCTCTTCAACATCTTCATCATCGGAATCGGGCCATTCACTAAAATGATTTTCGTCGGTAAAAATTGTAATATCTTCTTGTGAGGGTGTTACACCGTTTACAACAATAGGAAAATCACACCAAATCTCCTCCTTTTGAATAGGTGAAGGATCGTTATTATGATCCGGAGTTGGAATAACTTCCTCATTGTTGCAACGCTCATACACTTCCGCGGACTCATAATTTTCCCTAAGAATTTTTTTCCAAGCACTAAATGCATATTCTTCAAGCTCTACCTTTTTAATAGGTGATTGATCATTATTAAGATCAAAGCTCGAGTAATCTACACTAGCATCATCAAAAGTTTCCAAAGGTTGGTCCTTTTCAACACAATCATCTTCACTTTCGGAATCACCATAATAAGAATCTTCATCGGTTTCATAGCCTTTATCTCGACGTCGTTTAAGTTCCATATGAATGGTCCTACTAATTTCTGCGACAAGCTCTTCCGAGTCTCCATCATCTTCCAATTTGTATAATTTTTGTGCAAGTTTACGGACGTTCACACGCTTACCACCGTTTATAGAGTTTCTAGATTATATATCCTCAAAAAGTGAAGAAAAACACGATGAAGAGGAGTATATTCCCAATTCTCTGTCTGCACATTACCGTCATAAGGTTGTTCATATGCATGAGAATATCCATAAGGTTCCGTAGGATGTTGATCATAGCCAAAAGATTGGTTTAGATTGTATCCTAAGGATGGTTGGAAGTTGCCATGATGTTTAGGTTGAAAATTGTATTGATTGTTGTAATATGCTTGCTCTTGTCCACCATACATGGAAAACCGGTACCTGAAAAACAATTCTCAAAAACTAAGTTAGATACGATAAAGAATCCAACAAAGCAAGAATAAAGCAAAAGTAAAAAGAAAACAACTAAAATCATCCGATGCTCCCCGGCAACGGCGCCAAAATTTGTATGCGTGTCGTAACCACAACAAATTAATTAATACTTTACTACCTAATTAACAAGTAATATAGGGTAGTCAAGATCGATCCCACGAGGAGCACGAGATTCTAGTTGTAAAATTGTCACACAAAGGGGGGTATTGCTTAAGAATTTAAGAAAGTAAATAAAATAAATAAAGAAATTAAAAGGAAATCAATAAGAGAGATTAGATCAAGGAATCCTTCTTCGCTGCAAAACAATGATTAAAGTTATGTTCTTTTCCAATTTTTATTAGTCATAGATTATCACCAACCGTAGGATAGCAGGTTCGCTTAGCTAACCCCAAAATTCCTTATTTCACCGAGTAACAAGTCCGCTTAGTTATCAGATTCTATTCAAAAGAACCACCTTGAGGTTCGCTTACAAGATGTAATTCCCAGAACGTATTAAGATTTGTGAACTTAGGTTTAGTACTAGTAGTTAGACTCGGTTCGCTTGGTCCACTTTCTAGCGTTGTTTTCACACACAATTGATCCACGGAATCCCTTCGCAAGGTCTCATGTTTTCTACTTGTGTAAAGAGTCAAGAAACTATTACGTATTCCCTAGATTTCACTAGATTTAGATAAAATTAACAAATCAATTTAGCGTGCACTCCAAACAACCTATCAATCAATCATAAACATTAATATTAGTAAAAACAAACAATAATCATATGAAAAACTTCAAAGTAGAATTGAAACAAAACTCAAATCATATATTAAGAACTAGGAATAGATAAAATTAACAAATCAATTTAGCGTGCACTCCAAACAACCTATCAAGTTGTTGTTGTGTAGGTCATCCATTAATATTAGTAAAAACAAACAATAAGTTCTTGGCCGTCTATCAATCAAATTAGTTACTCATGCTAAATAGTTCACACTAAGAGAAAAGAGAAGAATTGTGTGTGTAAAAGTGTGCAAAAGATATGTAAAATATGTGTGTATCTAAGGGCATCTAAGTGTATGGAAGTGTGGAAGTGTGTATAGAAAAGTAGAGAACTTCTCTATTTATAGGCTTCAATGTTCTCCATATCTTCCAAGGAATAGAATCCCTTTCCTTTTGCACTTCAATTTCCAAATCCAAGCCTTTCTCAAATCTTCCATCCTCTCTTTCCAAGTTCAAGCCAAATTCTTCATTTAATTCCAAGTCCAACTCTTCACATCCCATGAGAGAAATCCACACAAAATTCTGCAACTTTGGCTCGCCGGAAAACTGGGTTTTTCGCCGGAAATATGCCGGAATCCGTCGTCGCCGGCCACATGAGATTTTGCCATCCGAAGGAATATTTCGTCAGTCCACCGTTAGGACTAACGGCCAAATAGGTCAAAATAACGGTCGTCGTCAGTCAGTATGGTCAACTGAGTCAACTCGGAAAGTCTGTCGAGTCAACACCGGGTCAAAACTGAATCAAACAGGTTCAGGCCAGGCTTTTTCCACAGGCAAAACTCTCTGGTGTACCATGATTGTGCTTCATCCATGATGGCTGACCTTCCCTGCACTTCATCCCTAGCCATGATGGCTGTGCCATTGCCCCTTTCAACACCTGCAACTACGATTCCAGCTCAAACTCCTGCCATACTTCTTGAGTTCAAACTGCCAACAATACCACCAGTCCATTTCAACCTCAAATGTCTTCTCCCACAGCAATTTCTCATAACTTCTTTACTAACTGCAGCTGCTCTTGTCATCAGTGCAATTACATGCCACCTCCTTCTCAGAACCAACCCCATGAGCCAGTGCAGATTATCCTCATCCTCCTATGAAACATCTCCAACATAACCAACCAACAACTCCATGTATTCACAGCTTCAGTCAACACCACTGCCATAATCACACCTCCTGAATTCATCTATCCTGTGACCTACACCTGCACTAGTTACCATCATAACTGCATCCATCAAGACCTCTCATGTACAGCTGTAATCGGCTTGTAGTTCATGCATGCGCAATCCCATCCATCTTGCACCTACAACTCCAAGTCAACTTCATCATGACTGCACTTCATCAGCCGCAACTAGTTCAAGTCCCCAGGTCTCATTCTAACCAGCATCACCCTACTCCAGTACCTGCTATTCTCATTTAAGTTCATCTCAACCACAGCAGATTCACAGAACAAAACCCATTTTATCTTCCCTGGTTTCTTGAGTCAATATTTATTTTCACAATCAAAACAATACCCAATCGTTAACACCCATTGGAGCTCATCAATTTCTCTTTTCTGGACCATAGCAGTCATCAAACCACCTCCAATTCTTTCTCAACTGTGCCACCATCTTCATCGTTAGCTCTCAGAACTCTTCTCATAGAACTCGGCAACAACAACAATAGTAACCCATTCTTCAATTTCTTCAAACACAAATTCAATTCAATCCTATACTTCTGAGATCTCGAAATTCGTCTCAACAGCAAAAAAACCCTTCAAATATGGACTGATTCTTCATCAATTTCATCATCGTCTCTTCTCTCAATTTCACAGTTCCATCTCTGAACCCCAGAACAGCCTCAAATTTCAATTTCAGCAAGAACCCTGAGTCTCACAGATCGACCCTACCATCTCTATGATTTCACATCTCTCTCTCAATAACAATCAAACCTTAATTCCCTGTGTCTGCAATTCCGATCATCACAAGCCAAGTTTCACCGATTTCTCAATTTAAGTAGCATCGGCTGCTGTTTACCCAACTTCAGGTGAATGATGAATCAAATGAAGAGAAATTCGATCCAATTAGGTTTATATGTGGGGCGGTTATTTTCACCCACCTTGTATGCAGCCACCCAGGATATTTACAACTCTAACAATTGATAAGGGGTACCCCAAATGACAACCCCTTAACCTTAGCTGGTTTGTGTTTAGTACACCTCCAAGAAGAGTTGCCCCTTAACCATTACCGAGCTCCAGATAGTACTATTCTGTAAAATGACAATTTTGCCCTTTTTGCTCAATTTTGGTGATTTCTCATTCTTTTCCTCTTTGTGACTCCAGAGTACCTTATAACTCAAAAACACACGTAAAATACATCATTTACTAGAAAAAATAGCAAAGAAAGCATGAACTCTATAGATAGTAAATACGGTGTATTCTACACCTATCACTCATTATAGCTAGGCTTCTTGCACCATACTATAGAACCAATAATGTTTGTGTAAATCTATAGATTACTCTGTCGGCCTTATACTGCGTGCTTTGATGGTTACCAATGGGTTAAGATAATTATTTATCAGAAAATGGGCTATATAGCCAAAAGTACACTTTTTCTAGGCCAAATGGACAGTTAGGATTCGGCCTGGGTCAAATGTCCAAAGGAATCTTTTTAATGTAGAGAGACCTTACTGCCCTTCATAGACAACATTTCTTCTCGTCTTCTTCGTTGAAAAAAAACAAATATGTATAATCCTTTATTGATTTCTTCTCTGCTCTCGATCTTCTCTTTCTCCACCACCACCACCATCATCTATAACCACATCTACCACCACCACCACCAACAGTACTAACAATTTCATCCACCGTCTCCTAACAATCATCACTACAAGAGATCAGTTTCATCAACAGTATTTGCTCAACATCAACACCGTATTTTGCAAAACACCATCAACAATACACTACAGAATGAGAAGTTTCTAGGGTTTTCAATCGATTGATCAGTTTAGTTTATTTGAAGAATCATGGTTTCAAGCTATCCACAGAATGTCTCCTAGAACTCGTAAGATTTGAAACCCTAACTCTGATTTGTTCTTATTTTCAGAATTGCATGATTAATTTGTTGAATTGGTTGTTCTTATTTTCATTTCAGTAGGTTAATTTGTTAAATTGTTTTTTTTTATTTTCATTTCAATGGATGTGTATTTTATTTAATAAAATTGGTTTGCATATGGTTATTTGAGTTTTTTCAATTTAATGAATGAAATTAGTTATGGCGTATGAGTCTGGTTAATTGATTTTTTTCAATGCTATGAATAAAGTTGAATGAATTTGGTTTACATGTGATGGAACCGGTTTCATCAGGTTTAAACCTTGGATATAATTGTTTCAGCATATTTTTACCTAGATGAAACTGGTTTCATCAAGCGGTTTTATTATGTAGTATATTTTGTTTTAGCAGTTTAAACCTTGGATGAAATTGTTTCAATAGGTTTTTACCTGGATGGAACTGGTTTCATCCAGTTTTAATATGCAGTGTATATTGTTTTAGTAGTATAAAAATAGATGAAAACAGTTTCATCCAGGTTTAAAGATATGTCATGTGATGAATATTAGTAACACTGGATGTAACCAATTACGTATTATGTTGAATAGTAGTATGCAGTGTATTTTACCTAACTGAATAGTAGTATGCAGTTAAGTCATATGTCGAATAGTAGTATGCAGTGTATTTTCCGGTGCCAGCATCTGCTTCCACTGGATGATTCTGGTTTCATCATGTGTTTCCTTTGGGTGAAACACAGTTTCATCTTGTGTTGCTCACTATTGACATGTCGTCAAAACATATTTGGTTTGTACATCCCATGTTATTACAGGATGAAACTGGTTTCATCATTTGTTGATACAGGATGAAACTGGTTTCATCTTGTGTTTCCACTAAATGAAACATTGCATCTTGAGTTATTACTGGATGAAACTGGTTTCATTCATTTTAAACTCGGATGAAACTGGTTTCATCGTGTTTTATAGTGGGTTGAGTTTGTCTCACACGTTTTTAACAAGGATGAAACTGGTTTCATTGTGTTTTAGTTTTGGTAGAATTTGGTTTTACCTATTTTAAACCAGGATGAAACTGGTTTCATCCCATTTTAGATTGGATTGAAACTAATTTAATCCCACTTAAACTACTGATGGTTGTTGGAGGAGAAGATGATGGGCCCATCAGTTTCATCATGTATGTCAAACTACAACTTATTTCGCGTGAGAGATACTCTTGGGAAACTTCAAGATGCAGCGTTATAAAATTACAGTATCAGGTAGGTTCTTGCGTTCAATATTTGTTTTATGTTCACGATTTGAATATCACCCGGCTGTGGTTGAATTGTAGCTGCTTTCAGTCATAATTTTCTCGGTGATTATGCTCTTTGTTTTGTCAGGCAGATTGTGTAATGTTTCTCATTTACTGGTTGATTTAGTTGACGTTGCTGGACCGCTAGCTCATAAGCAGAAACGGACATTGGAACTGACTGCACTATCACTATCTTTACAAGTCGCAATAGAAGAATCTGCATTGCGTCAGGCACTGGGCAACTTAATTGAGGGTGCGATGTTACGAACACATGTCGGGGCAAGGTAGAGGTTGTGTCAACTGGAGGTCCAGCTGGTGGTGCTCTTGTCTTAATTGATGATAATGGGCCGGATATGCACTACATGGTAATGCTTTCTTTTTCTTTTTCAAGAGCAATCTACTATATAACCAAAAGTGGAGAAGATGGAAAGAATTGAAGCAACAATGGAGAGTTAAAGCTGCTAATGTAGCAGAAGCAATAAATGCAGTAGCAGTAACAACAGCTGATGGACTACATATATTTTTTTTGAAGTATTGGTTCTACTGCTGTATGCTTCATTGGAGGAGCTATCTCTTGGAAAGAGTCGTGTAATTGCAGCCCCAAACTCATAGATAATTATTTGAAGAAGATAGGGACATATTTGTCTCTTCAGATTAATAAATAAAAAACATTCTGGGTCAAATATACATTTTGGCTAAATGAACAATATTTTTGTGTATTTTGGCTATATAAACAGTATCTAAAGCTAAAAATCTATTTTACCCAGGAATTTTCTGTTTTGGTCTTTTTTGACCAATTTTGTGATTATTTATTTAGCCAAATTAATACTGATCTATCTGCAAAACGATTAGGGAATGAAAGATACTGCAATGACATGGAGAGGGATCTTCTTAAGTGACATTTACTAACAGTCTAACACCACCACTTTAGTTATGTTTAGATGTTCATACTTTGCACCTTCATGAAGCCCGCATGCAAACCAAAATAAGAGGTTTGCAAGAGCAAGTTCATTGACTGCAACATCAAATAGTATGCCGTTTACGCACCTATTTTTTTTTTTTTAAATAACCTTGAAGATAATAATGAAGATTGAAGGGAAATTTACTATTTTTAAAAGAACATATAATTTCTCCAAATTAAATGCTAAACAATCTTTAATGGAAATTTTTTGAGAGATGGAGTAAGAGACGTGTAGGAAGAACAGAGAGTTAGTAGAGACGTAGAGTTTCTCATGCTTCAGAAAAAGAAAGTAGAGACGTAGAGGAGAGAGGAAATCAGAGGCATCGGAACCGAAGAGATGATAAATGCCAGCTCATGGATTCAATTTATTATCAAAAGCTCTATGCAATAAACCTACAAGCGAATCAAACTCATCAATCTGCCAGAGCATTGTGTTTACATATAAGTGGAATCATGTGGAAATTATATCTAACGTTTGTCATTGAGGGCTGGGTCAAATCTGACTATACAGTGCCTTAATTTATCTATATAAACAAATCAGTTTGTAGGTTTATAAGATCACCATAAACCACTACCGCAATTAGAAAAGGATGGATGTACCATTTTTCCTTTTATTGCTGCAGCAATGGTTAAGAGAAGCAATAAAACAGTGTTCAAATTTACACTTACTATCATTTCTAATACTTGCCTTACCTGTTTTGCTTCTGTTTAAGATCCATAGAGTTCGTTCATTATCTAAAAGATTATCCAATACTTATAAACTACCACCTTCTCCTCCAAGGATTCCGATAATCGGTAACCTTCATCAAGTAGGAAAACTAGTTCATCGATCCTTCCAACATCTTTCTCAAAAGCATGGCCCATTGATGTTATTACATCTGGGTCAATCGCCAACTCTCGTAGTTTCATCAGCAGAAATGGCTTCAGAAATAATGAAAAACCAAGATCTTATCTTTGCAAATAGACCTTCTACTACCACTGCAAACGCATTACTTTATGGATGTACTGATATTGGTTTTGCACCTTACGGAGAATATTGGAGGCAAGTGAGGAAGATTTGCGTTTTAGAGCTGTTGAGTGTAAAGAGAGTTCGTTCATTCAAGAATTCGAGAAAAGAAGAAGTCGATGCTGTAATCCAGAAGATATCGAGTTCATGTTTATCAAGGGAAGAGGGACAAGCAGTGATTAACCTTAGTAAATTACTGCCAACTCTAACGAACAACATAGTTTCTAGGTGTGCTCTAGGTGTTAAGTATGAAAATGCTCACGAAAACAAATTTGGTCAGCTGTCAAGAGAGCTCACAAGGTTGCTGGGAGCTTTTACTTTTGGTGATTACTTTCCTGCTCTTGGTTGGATGGACGTTGTTAGTGGATTATCTAGTAAGCTTAAGAAGGTGTCCCAAGAACTCGATGCTTTCTTTGACCAAGTCATCGACGACCATCTCCTTCGTCATTCCAAATCACAAAATGTTCATGACCAAAGAGAGGATATTAACAAACTAGACTTAACGGATATTCTACTCCTTGTGTTTGCTCCTTGTCATTTTTGTAAGGACAATCTTTGTTTTTAATTAAATTTGCCCTTCCTTCATCAAAAAAAAATAATATCAAAGCAATAATCATGGTTAGAACTCTCACTCTCCTTGATCTCTTCCTAGGATTTTCAGTTACTAATTAACTGAATCCTCTGTTGCTAACAGGATATGTTTGTGGGTGGAACTGAAACAACCGCGACTACGATGGAATGGGCAATGGCGGAGCTCATAAAGAATCCTAAAAAGATGAAAATTGCTCAAGATGAGGTGAGAAGAGTAGTGGGAAGCAAATGTATTTTAGAAGAGGAGGACATTAATCAGATGGACAATTTGAAATGCATTGTTAAAGAGATTTTACGACTTCATTCTCCTATACCTACTTTACTGCCAAGAGAATCGTCAAAGAGTACCCAAATAGCAGGTTACGATATCCCTCTGCGCACAAAAGTTTACATCAACGCATGGGCAATTCATAGGGATGCCAAAATTTGGGACGACCCGGAGGAGTTTTGCCCAGATAGATTTATCAACAACCCCATCGAGTTTAAGGGCCAAGAATTTGAATTCATTCCATTTGGGTCAGGAAGAAGAGGGTGTCCAGGAATATCATTTGCCATCACAGTTGTTGAGTACATTCTTGCGAATCTCTTGTACTACTTTGACTGGGAACTTCCTGCTGGTGACAAAAGAGAGGACCTTGACATGACTGAAGCTGTTGGTCTTACGGTTAATAAGAAGATCCCTCTCAACGTTGTGCCAACAATATACGCATCACCCGTGAAAAATTGAAAGTCACGCATAAAAATATATCTCTTCTGGTTTGATCTCTGTGAAAATGGATTGCATTTGTTAACTATCGAAATGTCTTCCCTCGATAAAAAAATATATATGGTATGCCATTTATCACTTTGTTTTGAATGTAACATAGGATATCACGTGTTGTTTTTTAGGAAACTAATAACAAAATACTGTTTTGTGTGTTATAAGTCGTTGTTTCTGTACTCTCGAGCAGATAATTCATGACTCGAGGTCGTGGAATGCAACAAAATTGAGTGACGTGTTTGATCAACAATCAAATATATGGTTGGACAAATCCAAGTTTGATAATTCAAATTTGAACATCCCAGATTCGAAGATTATTAGAGTTCGACCTGAGTTTCTCATTCGGATGAACTGAAGATGAGATTTATCAGATTTGAACATCCCAGGTTCGAGGATTACTAGAGTTAGACCAAAGTTTCTCATTCGGATGAACCGGAGATCAAATTTATCAGATTGGAACATCCCAGTTTCAAAGATACTAGAGTTAGACATGCGTTTCTCATTCGGATGGACTAAAGATAAAATTTATCTGATCTTATCATCTTGGGTTTAGATATTACTAGAGTTAGACCCGAGTCTCATTCAGATGAACTGAAGATAGATTATATTTTATCTTATCGTCTCGGGTTCGTATATTACTAGAGTTAGACATGAGTTTCTCATTCGGATGAACTGAAGACCAAATATATCAGATTTGAACATCTCAGGTTCAAAGATTACTAGAGTTAGACTTGAGTTTCTCATTTGGATGAACTGGAGACGAAATATATCAGATTTGAACATCCCAGGTTCAAAGATTACTAGAGTTAGACCTGAGTTTCTCATCGGATGAACTGGAGACGTAATTTATCAGATTTGAACATCCCACGTTCAAAGATTACTAGAGTTAGACCTGAGTTTCTCATTCGGATGAACTGGAGATGAAATTGACCGTACTACCCTTAATGGAAATTAGTGCAATAAATATTATGGAGATTGTGAAAATGACCAGACTACCCTTATCAGAAATAATTAAAGTAAATATTATAGACCTTGAAAATGACCATATTACCCTTACTGGAAATAAGTGCAATAGATATTATGGAGACTATGAAAATGACCAAAATACCTTTATCGGAAATAATTAAAATAAATATCACACACTTTGAAATGACTATATTACCCCCACTGGAAATAAGTGCAATAAATATTATGGTTATTATGAAAATGACCAGACTACCCTAATCAGAAATAAGTAAAGTAAATATTACGGACTGTGAAAATGACCATATTACCCTTACTGGAAATAAGTGTAATAAATATTATGGAGACTTTGAAAATGACCAGACTACCCTTATCAGAAATAAGTAAAGTAAATATTACAGACTGTGAAAATGACCATATTATCCTTACTGGAAATAAGTGTAATAAATATTATGGAGACTGTAAAAATGACCAGACTACCCTTATCGAAAATAAGTAATGTAAATATTACAGTCTGTGAAAATAATCATACTACCCTTAATGAAAATTAGTGCAATAAATACTATGGAGACTGTGAAAATGACCAGACTAGCCTTATCGAAAATAAGTGAAGTAAATATTACAGACTTTAAAAATGACCATTCTACCCTTAATGGAAATTAGTACAATAAATATTGTGAAGACTGTGAAAATAACCAGACTACCCTTATCAGAAATAATTAAAGTAAATATTACTGACATTGAAAACGACCATACTACCCTTAATGGAAATTTGTGCAATAAACATTATGGAGACTGTGAAAATGACCCGACTACCCTTATCGGAAATAATTAAAGTAAATATTACACACTTTGTAAATGACCATATTAACCTGACTGGAAATAAGTCCAATAAATATTACTCCCTCGGTCTCAAATTAACATTCCTAATTGACTTTGTCAAGATATTAAGAAAATCCTATAAAATGTCATGACTAACCTTTGACTAGCCCTATTTAATGTTATGTTGTTACCAAAACTAAAACTAATAGTATTAAAAATTATATATTGGATAGTATTATTATTTTAGGAAATATTTTGAGAAAATAAAAAAAAACTTATACTGCTTTTATTATGGAGTCCATAATTAGAACGGGATGCAAGAATAAATAGAAGTCTTATAGGAATTTTATAACTATCCATGATTGTTTTTATTCAAAAAAGGAATGACAATTAATAAAAAGATATTGAGTAGATTTTTTCCTTATATATGGTGATAATATTTAAGATTTTGAATTAAGTTTATATTAAAAATGATTTTATGATTATAAAAAATAAAGGCTATATTTGATAGTTTAAGGGAAAAGTATGTCAATAAACAGAGCGGACAGATAAAAAAAAGACAGACCAAAGTAGAAATTAGGACAGATAAAAAAGATAGAGGGAGTATAAAGACTATGAAAATGACCAGACTACCCTTATCGGAAATAAGTAAAGTAAATATTACAGACTGTGAAAATGTCCATATTACCCTTATTGGAAATAAGTGTAATAAATATTACGGAGACTTTGAAAATGACCATACTACCCTTATCAGAAATAAGTAAAGTAAATATTACAGAAAGTAAAAATGACCATATTACCCCTTTCCCGACACATGGTGAAAGTATTAGTTTTGCGGACGCGGGGTACTTTTGCTCACACCACGTGACAGGAAAAGTGATACTTTCATCCCGTCTCAGGAAAAGTGATACTTTCACTATGTGTCAGGAAAAGTAATACATTTACACCCCGATAAGGGTAGTTTGGTCATTTTCAAAGTCTCCATAATATTTATTACACTTATTTCCAGTAAGGGTAATATGATCATTTTCACAGTTTGTAATATTTACTTTAATTATTTCCGATAAGGGTAGCATGGTCATTTTCACAGTCTCCATAATTTTTATTACACTTATTACCAATAAGGATAATATATTCATTTTCACAATCTGTGATATTTACTTTACTTATTTCCGATAAGGGTAGTTTAGTCATTTTCACAGTCTCCATAGTAATACTCGTGAGGCCAACAATTCAGATAATGGCTCCATTACTCGACATACATCCACACCCAACTACTATCACTTAAGTAAACATGGAAAGGATGCGAGATCGTGAATCCAGGACAAACACTACTCATCCAATTGTTTACTAGCAATTCCCTCAGTCAAAATCTCTTCTATCGAAAAGCCGGCTCAATAAGCAGCCCCACGTGTCAGAGTCATACGTGATGACTAAAGGAAAATGTACATCTTCCCCCATTCACAGAAGGTGTCTGTCTACTAATCTCGAGGTCGTTTGTCCATCTCCCAGAAAAATAGATCCCAGCAGAGAATTTGCAACACAAATTCACATGAGTCCCTGTCAAGACACCTATCAGAGACAAAACAACAACTTTATCTCATCTCGGAAGATTCAATCTCAAAAAAAAAAATAAAAAAAAAAATAGGTCTTACCCCAATGATCAAACATCTCTAGTAAATGAGAATCCCTATTCATACAACAAACTGGGGACTGACGAAGAACCATGCATCAGGCATCTTTGTGACTAACATGAGGCGGCTCAAACATCTAACTCTTATATGAAAGACTCTTACATCATTAACCCAGAGATTTCGTGTGAAAAACCAATTAGTAGAATTCAGAATGCTTTAAATTAGAGACTTCTCACTAGAGATGTATGAAAGAGAATCAAATATCCTGTCTGAGACACATCTCCCACGGTCGACCCTCAGGCACATGCGCTTCAACCCTTGATATCAAACAAAGAATTGCGGGATGCTATCTCACGGGAATGAACTCAATCCATGAGAGAGATTCCGAAATACTTTTACAAGTCAAAATTAAGTTTTGTCGCATCAAGAGAAGGACTTACCCATCTAGGGTTTCCATCACGATCAAGCAAGCTATGTTTTACAAAACCCCGTATAAGGATTTCAGAGATGAAGCATGTACCGATATTACCCCCAACGCGTTGGAATCATTTCTCTAATCAAGATTCACGGCTGAGACAAACTAGGGTTCACGTTGGGTCAAAAAAAGTCTATGGATTATTTTCACTCCAACCGCCTCATACTTCATCCATTCAACTCGACAAACTGAGATAAATGGGTTGAGAATTCGACAACACGCCCTTGATAAAAAATATATTCGTCTACGTCTCTCCTACCATTGTTTAAAGGGCATGATGTTTCAGAACACGATCCAAGAGATATCATCAAAACACTTGAAGGAATTGTTGTTAAATAGCTCTGGATTCCGTGTTCAACTTCATATGGACATATCATCGGAATAAGAAGCTCCAAATCCTAATTTTTCTCCAATATATGAAGGCTGGGTCTTTTTTGTTCGATAGTTGGGGTCAACCACTGAAATCGGACGTCAAACGAAGTTTTTACGGTCTCCGGAGTTAAGATCGCGCATGGAAGAACTTTCTATTATGAATTTTACTTCGGGTTTTCACCTAAGAAACGGATCAAGCTAGGTTTTGCACAAATTAAAACTCAGGATGGTCCCCTTCCTTTATCAAATGCATACATAAAAGGTCCAGGGTGGGAATTACCAACATTTAAGGAAAATCATCTGGTAGCAATGACCTCTACCTCTCGGGAAGAAAACTCTCTCTTTTTCTTTAAGGCCTTCATATCCTTTCCTCCACGTTTCCTCGTCTACCAGTATCTATTACATAAGGGACTCTCTAAGAAACAAAGACTGAAGCTTTCCTTGTTCAAGATGGTTCCAACAGAATCTAGTGGCTCTCGCGATTACCTCACATTGAAAGCAAAGATTTTCACTGGTTGTCATCAAGGTTCCTATATTTATAAAATTTTCATTTTCACAGTCTTTAATATTTACTTTACTTTTTTTTGATAAGGGTAGTCTGGTCATTTTCATAGTCTCCATAATATTTTATTGGACTTATTTTCAGTAAGGGTAATATGGTCATTTTAACAGTCTGTAATATTTACTTTACTTATTTTCGATAAGGGTGATCTGGTCATTTTCACAGTCTCCATAACATTTATTGCACTTATTTCCAGTAAGGGTAATATGGTCATTTTCAAGGTCTGTAATATTTACTTTACTTATTTCCTATAAGGGTAGTATGGCCATTTTCACAGTCTCCATAATATTTATTGCACTTATTTCCAGTAAGGGTAATATGGTCATTTTCACAGTCTATAATATTTACTTTACTTATTTACGATAAGGGTAGTCTAGTCATTTTCACGGTCTCCATAATATTCATTGCACTTATTTCTAGTAAGGGTAATATGGTCATTTTCAGAATCTGTAATATTTACTTTACTTATTTCCTATAAGGGTAGTCTGGTCATTTTCACAGTCTCCGGAATATTTATTGCACTTATTTCCGGTAAGGGTATAATCTGTCATTTTCATAATTTCAGAATTTTATTGCACTTATTCCAATAAGGGTAGTCTGGTAATTTTCATAGTCTTCGGAAGAAGCATATATTTCTAATGTGGTTTTGTCGACAAAATCGAGAGAAAAGGTTGGTATTTGTCAAATTCAAATTTCCTACAAAGTCATGACTTGTTGACTTGGTCTTGATCTTGTTTTCTAATATTAAAAAAATTAAAAAGAAAAATAAATAAATATTGATTTTTAGAAATTAAATAAAATTGTTAGTTTGTATAAATGTTGCGAAAGTGGTGACAAGAAAAATCCTAAGAGTTATTCATTTTGGGTTGTTTTAGATGAGTAAAATTTTTGGGTGGAAACATCATTTTAGATTATAATTGTGATTGTCTAGATAATTGTCAACAAATATTATTGTTACCAATAAAAAAAAATTCCTAATCATTATCACAAATAATTTTTTTATCAACAGTTATAATTGTTACAGCATTATTACAGATGTATCAGTGACTGAAAATTAAATCGTGACAGGTTACATTGTGATAAAATCCTGAAATTGGTGTAGTGTCTATCAGATCGGCTTATGCTACTCTTAGTGTATAAGAGGGGATAATTCTAATGAAGGCTTATGGGAGGCAATTTGGAAACAAAAGATACCTGCAAGAGTCTAAATCTTATTTTGGAAGGCGCTGAAAGGTGTCTTACCCGTGAAATAAATTCTACATAGTCGTATCTATAATTATATCTATCCAACATGCAAGTTAAAATCATAATCAATTATGCACTCTCCGGTTACCTACAAAGCCCTCTTAAGAGTCTAGTTTTCGATAAATGTCAAAAACCAACAGTTTGTGAGCCATATGTTTTTACAATAGTATCAGTTTTGGCGCCAACTTCACCCATTAAATGACTCTTGTGGAGGATCTGAGAGTTTTTCATTAATTTCTTTCCTCCTATGGTCAAAATGGACCAATCAAAATAGGATTGCCCACGGTGATGAAATTTGAAGATTCCGTGGTTACGGCCAAACCATAGTCAATGTTTCTTCGATTGATCTTATTGTCGCAATCATTGTGAAACAATATGACTCTTTATGGGAGACTCCACCAGATGGATGGCTAAAGTTCAATACCGGTGGGGCTTGAAATCCTAACTCACAGATTGGGGAAAAATTAATCTTTATAAGAGATTCCAAGATTTCTTAATCCATGTCGAATCAACTAACCTTTTTTTTTTTGATCGGCAAAGAAAAGATTTTATTGATCAGAAAAGAGAGGGTATAAAAGAATTATACCACCCTAACCAAAGAACAAAGAAAAATAGAAATGAGACACTCAAAACAGGCTAAGAGCACTCAAACAATATCAAAGTAAATTTTACACCACTCTTTCATCACTTTCTTTGAATCCAAATCTTCTCACTCCTTAAAGGAAAGAGACCAAGTGAATTGGACATGAATTGCTTTGTTAGCAACAGCCACAGCAGAATTAGAGATAGCAGTAAACACTCTATTGTTTCTCTCCTTCCAAACACACCAAATAATTGCAATTGGGACAAGTTTCCAAATATGGCTCTTAACATTGTCAGAAAGAGATAACTGCCAAGCTTGAATTATAGGAATTACCTCATTTGTCATTGCATAGAGACATTTTAATTTTGCAGACAAAAAATCCCAGACAGATCTTGCAAAGTCACAATGAAGCAGCAAGTGAGAAGTAGTTTCAGTAGGAACACAGAAAAGACAATTCTATGGAACATTTATGTTTCTTGTTCTTAACATATCTCTTGTAGCCAACCTGCCATGAGCAATTAACTAAAGAAAAAAAACTAACTTTTGGTGGACATCTTAAACTCCAAATATAAGAGAAAGATGGAATATGATGAACCTCTTCAACAGAAATCTTGTCATACAATGATTTGAGTGAGAAAAACTTTGCAGGTGTGTAAGGCCAAAAAATCTCATCTGCCTGACTTTGATTGAACTTGAAGGACTGCAAATCATCTAGAAAAAGATTTAACTCATTTCTCACAGCAACATTCATTCTTCTTGGAATATGAAGTTTCCAGGTTATGACATTACCATGTAAAACACACAAATCAGCCACTGCAGAAAGCTTAGCTCATGATAAAGCATACAGAAGAGGATACTGAGATTTGATAGGCTGTTCATATAACCAATTGTCATGCCAGAACTTTACTAAGATACCATTATTAACTTTGAACCTGACAAACTTTCTGAAAATTGAATTTGTCTTCATGATTTCTCTCCACACGGACCTGCCATAAGTGCATTTAAGAATCTTAGGACACCACAAAGTATCACCAATACCATACTTATCATCAATAATCTTTTTCCACATGACATCATCTTCATTTGCATATCTCTAAGACCACTTTGATAATAAAAACTGATTAAATAGCTTCAAGTTCCGCCAAACTTCTTCTTCATGCACAAAGCCTTCCATTTAACAGGGTGAATCTTCTTCTTTCCCATATTGTCACTCCATAAAAAAATTCTCATAATATGCTCAAGTTATTTCAAGACTGAAGAGGGGATTTCAAACAGTGACATATAATAAACTGGGAGGCTAGCAAGCACACTGTTAATAAGTGTAATTTTTCCTTCTCTTGAGAGAAGAGGCTTCATCCAACCAGGAAGTCTTGCAACAAACTTGTCCACCACTTTGTTCCATTTTGCTACACCACCACATTTGTCTCCCAAGGAAAGGCCTAGATAAGTTGTAGGTAGAACACCATTGTAACATCCAAGAAGTGAAGATAAATCATTTAAATCACCATCATAACCAACACCAAAGATCTGACTCTTAGCAAAATTTATTTTTAAACCCGAAAGCATCTCAAAAGAAAGAAGAATGATTCTTAAAATTTTAACATGTTCAATGTCAGCATCCAAAAAGATAAGAGTATCATCTGCAAATTGAAAATAACTAATCATCAAACCATCATTTTTAACCTGAAAACCTGATAATAATCCATGCTCTTGAGCTCTCTTGATCATAAAAGTTAAAGCTTCACCAACTAAAAAAAATAAAAAAGGTGATATTGTGTCACCCTACCTTATTCCCTTTTTACTTTTGAAATAACCAGTTGCACTTCCATTAATCAAAATTGAGAAACTAGTGAACTCAACACAGTATCTTATCCAATGCCTCCATTTACTTCCAATGCCCATCAACTGAAAAATTTCATCTAAAAAATCTCAGTTAACATGATCAAAATCTACCTTACATAAAATGCATGGCTTCCCACTTCTCAATCTTGAATCAATTAGTTCATTAGAAATTAACACTCCATTTAATATTTGTCTCTTCTTGACAAAAGCTGTTTGATGCTGTGAAATAATATCAGGTAACACTTTTTTGAATCTCTCTGCCAAGATTTTAGAAACAATCTTATAATCCCCATGAATTAAACTAATTGGCCTCAAATCTTTAATCTCTTCAATAGAGTTCTTCTTTGGAATAAGAGAAATAAAGGTGTTCTTCAACCTCCAATCAAGAAGGATTTTTCCTGCAATTCTTTAACAATATTCAGAAAATAAAATTTAATAAAATCCCAACACAAAATATAAAAGCTTACAGGGAAGCCATCTGGCCATAGAGCTTTATTTTGACCCAAATTCTTGATAGCTACCATACATTCCTCCTCATCAATGTCTCTTTCTAACCAAGTACAAATCTCATCAGAAATAATTGGAAAATTCATACCATCCATGCTTACTGTTCTTTGAGGATGATTTTGAAAGATATTCTGGAAATAATCCACAATGCCATTCTTGATTTCACTCTCATCTGAAGTTAAAATGCCATTAACTTTGATTGAACCAATATAGATTATTCTTCTCTTGTCATTAACAATTCTATGAAAATACTTGGTGTTGTGTTCAAAATCCTTCGTATGAGTGACTCTTGCTCTACTTCTTAACTTCTCAGCTATTAAGATTGTAGATTTACAATATTCCTGCCTTGCTGCAGCTCTCTCCTCCCATTGAGTATCAGTCAGGCCATTATTTGCATTCTCCAAAGCATCTAAATCAACAAAGATGTCCTCAAATTCTTCAAGCTTTAATTCAAGATCACAAAAATGAATTTTACTCCACTCCTTTAACTTTTGCTTTAAGAGTTGAAGTTTTTTGCAGAAAATAAAACTTGCACTACCTGTAACAACAAAAGAACACCACATTTCTTTGACAAAGGGAAGAAAATTAGGGTGAGAAAACCAAAAATACTCACATCGAAAAGGAGAGGTTCCATGCTTCACAGATTAATTAAGGCAATTGGATTATGATCTGAGTAGGGTCTAGCAAGAGCTTGTTGAATTGCTTTAGGGTAGAAATTTTCCCAGGAAGCAGAGATTAAAAATCTATCAATACATCTTCTAATACTTTGAGGTTGATTGTTTGTCCAAGTATAAGTTGCTCCCATCAACGGAAGATCAATCAATTGGTGTTTTGAAATGAAGATGTTGAATCTTTTCATACCAGTAGTATAGTCACCACCAGAAGATCTTTCATGTGTGTAACGAATCTCATTAAAATCACCTCCAATAACCCATGGAAACTTCCAGAAACATCTAACTTCTCCAATCTCTCTCCAAAAAAGTTTTACTTCATCTGAATTTGAAGCACAAGGAGCATACACTCCGGTGAACATCCACTCGAAAGAATTTAAAATGGTCTTACAATGAAGAGTAATGGAGTAAGGCCATATTAAAGAATCAAGAACTTCAACCTTCGAAGAATCCCATAAGAATAAAATACCTCCAGAACTACCTTGAGAAGGGGAATCTATCCATTTGACATCTTTATTGCACCAATATTGCCAAACTAAGAGATCAGTGCACTGCTGTAATTTTTTATCCTACAAACACACAATACTAGGCCTCAAATCACGAATTTTCTTCTTGATAATGTCTCTTCGATTTAAATCATTAATACCTATAATATTCCAAATTATTGTTTTAAAATACATAAAATATTAAAACCAGATATCCAGAAAAAAATAACTTAAAATTTCTTCATATTTTCCAAATTGAAATATTTATGCAGATGAATTCTCAAGGTATCCATCATAGCATCATCAATCTCTTGGTTCCCTTAAAGTGAATTCCTAATTTAAGACAAATGTGCACCATCTGCATTAATACCACTTCAAAATCTTGCCTAAGAGTTGGATCTACCTTCAACCTTAAAGTACACCACTTTTCAGATGAGTGTAAGAAAGAATCAAATTTCCCTGATGAATGAATGTGATAAATTTTGTTCTAGGTGAAGTTCTGAAGAAAAATCAGAAGCATCAATCATCTGCAAATAAGGAATTGAAACTGCTATTTTTTTATAGTCATTTACTTCATCTTCATTTTGGAAAAAGGGGATAATAGCCGTTTAGGTTGTTGCATTTGAATCTGAAAAGTAGTTGTTTTTGTATCTTATGCACGTGCTTGAAAGTTACCATTACTCCCATTTGAAAAGGAATATTCGAATTTGAATCACCCGAACCTGAAACCAAATCCGTAGCCCGTGCCTGTGTTCCATTTGAATTAGAGGTAAATTCAAAATTTGAATTATCAGTTACCGTCTTTCCTTTTTCGGCGAGAGAAAACTTCTTAAACATATTTTTACTGCGTGAATCAAGTGGCCTCAAAATAGTTCGAGGGATTTTCGGCCATTCAACATTGAAGGTAATATTCTTTGCCGTATCTTCAGCTGAGTCAAAAACATAAACCAATTCCAAGTTTTGAACCATGATCTTTTGATGACTAAGATCAAAAACTCCATTAATGATATTAGAAGAAGGCACAGAAATTGGAAATAATGAACCCCCAAAACGAAAATTGAAAGAAGTATTAAGACCATTAAAATTTCTGACATTAATTCTGATTGTCGAAGCATCAGACCAAGTGAGAGTGGTCGAATGAGCCTCTTTCAAACCACCAAAAATTGAGCCTAACTCCTCATATAATTTAGTACCCCAAAGATTAAACGGAACACCCTTCACTTCCATCCATGAACCTTTTGAATTTATAGTTGGAAAAGCTATAGAGTTAACTGAATTCCACCAGGGTATTAACTTGATAAACATACCGTCGAAATCCAAATGACCTTTGCTCAACAAAGTTTCTTTGTCATGTAAAGGTGCAAAGAAAAACGCTTTCTTAGCTGAAAATGGAAAAATATCAAATCCAGTATCCATTGAAAAACGTTTAGCTATTTTAATTCCAACTGAGTTCCAAGACGATACTTCTATAGAGGTTTCTATAATGATAGCCTGTCCCCAATTACTATTTGTTGTGATTTCAGATGAACTCTCCAGGATATTGTTATTATTACTATCATTTTGTTTTTGAATAACTGAAACTTCCCCAACAAGTTGCAACTCAACAATTGATTTGGTTGAGTTTGCTGATAAAACAACCTGGGAATTCCTATTCATGATTATATTGGTAAACCTTGAACAAAGGGAATCCATATAGAAGAATCACTCTCAGCTGGAAAGCACATGTAATGCTTAATTTTATCACATGAATATGAAACTCGAAAAAATTCACCAAATCTATTTTGATCCCGAGAAAAGAGAATATGTTCACTACCTCTGTGAAAAATCCAATACCATTTTCCATAAAAACTCTTCTTTGATTACTGCTTAATAATATTTTTCATCCAAATAACCCCTTCATTACTGATCAAAAACTGCAAAATCTTTTTAGTATCCCTTGTTTTTGATCAAAGAATATTCCATTAGATCTGGATGAAAGAACAAAAGATTTGAATTTGCAATCAATCACAATCTCCTTCTCTGCCACAGTATCCTTGTTTCTTTCATTTTTTTTTTTCCGTGAAACTGTTTTCCAACCTTCCATCTCTTTGTCGATAGCCATCTCTGATCTTACTTCCTTGCTAGTACCACGAACCTTTTCGACCCATGTTGTAGATGCTTGAGTAACCTTCTTTGAACCTTCTAATCGCTGCTTTCCCTGAAAACCCTGCTCAATCTACTGTTGTGAATCCAAAAACCCTAAAATGCGAAGATGAGAAGATGAACTTCTCACCATTTTTGCCGCGAGAAATCCGGACATTCTCGAATCAACTAACCATATTTGTTTTTATGCATAGGAAGTAGAAGTGCCTGCAAGAAGATCTGAAACTAGCCTGAAAAAAAAAGAAGAACAAGATTATGCTAGAAAGCTACGTTGTTAAATTATTATGCAAATAAATAGGAAATCTTTTCTAGCAGATCAAAGAACACACCACCTCTTCAAAGACGTCAAGAACCTAATACCTAAATTCAATTTATTGTTTCATGGTTTTGTTAATAGGATGGCTAATGATGGGGCTCATGAACTCGACCAATGGGGTGACTAATATCGGCCATATCGGGTGGTTTGTTCCACCAATTTGAGTAATGCCTACTCTTTATACAAACATTAGGAAAGAATAGTTGTTTTGTTTTTATTTCTTTTGCTTAAAAAAAGGATTCATTTGCTGGATTTTCTCGGCAAGAATCAGGGTTGGAACCAATTTATAAATATGTTTGGATAAATCTTCATCAATCTTTTATTTCTAGTTGTTGCATTGTGAAGCCACTAGGTTCGTTTTTATTTAGTTTTTGAAATATTACAATTTTAAGTGGGTGGTTCAAGACTCAAATTAGAAGTACAATATGGGCATGGAGAAAAAAGAAAGGCAATCTTACTTCTATCAGAAATGGAATTTGGGATATTTATTCATTTGCTATTTGGTAGGCATTATGGTTAGAAAGAAATGCTAGAATTTTTAATGGAAAGTATAAGACTTTCGATGCTAATGGTTACTCTGTAAGTACAGTTCACCACTGTTGAGGTCCTGTAATGAGATAGAGGGTACTTTTTGGTTTTGATTTTTGATCATGTGTGTTTCAGTTTATGATCTGCATTATAATTGAGCTTCTTTTTGTATCTTTTGGAAATTTATAACTGAAATAACGAGGGTACCCAAATACACCACGCTTTTTCGTTTCAACCTATAAGTCAGATACCAAGTGTGATCGTCTATGGACAAAGTCGAGACAATACAACAATTGGATATTCACTTGAAAATAGTTACGGTACAAGACCGATTGACTATAGGGTCAGTGTAAAGTGATTAGGATTTAACGTACAAGTGTAATATTTATTATAATAAAACAATTATAATGCAGAAGTAAAGTAAATGACACAACAAGATTTTGTTAACGAGGAAACTGCAAATGCAGGAAAAACTTGAAACGTAGTCCAGTTTTTTTTTTTTTTTTTTTTGCTAAGTCACAATTTTTATTAGAACGAAAAACTTAAAAGTTGATACAACAAAAGAACCAAAGAGGAGAAGAAAAAATACAAGAGAAGAAAGCTAAGTAATAAACTAAGCTAAGTAACTAAGAGCCCAAAAGGTAGACAAAACTAAAGACAAGCCCAGCTAAATCATCCCATGAAGCTTAGCCAGAGATATCAAAGAAGAGCAACACCTGAGAATCTTGTATGGTGTTCCAGCAACTCCCTTTCATTCTGTGACTACCAAGATGAACCAGACTGAGAATTCTACTTTGAAATCTGTGTAAGTTGGGCTTTACATTCTCAAAGAACATTTTGTTTTTCAGGAACCAGAGCTCTCTTAATGTAGTATAAGAAGCAGTTAACCATACCTCTTTGATAAGGGGACACCTATGTGTTGTAGCATTGAAAATATTATCAAAAGAAGTTGGAGGAGTGAAGTGGAAAACCCTGACTAACCAAATCCAGATAACCTTGCTGAAAGTACAAGTCCAAAGGAGGTGTTCCATACTGTCCGGGGCTTGTCTACAAATGCAGCACATAGAAGATAAGTTGTATCCTTGCTCCACCTTTTTCTGTTCATCCACATAAATTCCTTGAAGAAGCTTCCAAATGTTACTGGAAATACTAGGATGCAGAAAAGACTTCCAAATTTTAGAAGGACAAGGAAGAATTGGTTCTCTGTGTCTGATTTTATCAACTGCTGCAAGAGTTGTAAATTGACTTGTAGATGATCCATTCCATATTAACTTATCTTCTGCACCACTAATTGAAGGTATAGAAGATAGAATAAAAGGTTGCATTGAAGAAGGAATATTCCACTGATGATCAACAATCAACTCCTTGACTGTCATCTGCAGGTGAGAATTAATATAATCTGAAAAACCAAACACATTAATAATAGGTTCTTCTCCAATCCATGTATCAAACCAAACAGAGATTTTGTCACCACTACCAATGATCCAATAAATATCTTCTTTAAGAGATTTCCAAGCCCATTTAAGACCATTCCAAACTGAGGATAATTTCCATCTAATACTCCATTGACCAAACTTTTCTTTATATTTAGCAGCAAAAAAATTTGAACACAGATCATCTGAAGTATGTAAATGCCACATCATCTTCATGAGCAAAGCCTTATTAACAGTTTGCAACCTTCTTATACCCAGTCCACCTTCAGGTTTTGGAGTGCAAACTTTCTTCCAGCTTATAGTATCAAATTTTCTTATTTCACTATTTCCAGTCCATAGAAAATTTCTCATTATCTTCTCACATTCTTTGATTATAGTGCTAGGCCATTTATAAATAGCCATACTATAGAGTGGAAAACTTGAAAGGACTGAATTTATAAGAACTATTCTATCATGGAAAGAAAGAAGCTTACCAATCCAAGCAGAAAGAGAAGACTGCATTTTTTCCACTATTGACCAAAGAAAATCTGTCTTAACTCTTCCAGGCAATAACACAACTCCCAGATATTTATCTGGGAAGGAAGTCAACTCCATTTGCAAAAAGCTTGCAATATGCTGTCTGTGTATCATTGTGCATCCATCTACAAAGCATTTGCTTTTAGTTCTGTTAATAACTTGACCAGAACTATCTTGGTATTTGCATAACAAATTAGTAAGGTGCTCCAAACTTCTTCTGGCACCATTATTGAAAATAAGGACATCATCAGCAAACATCAAGTGAGTAGGGAATATGCCTTTTTATTGACCATGGGTTGCATTCTGCCAGAATCAACTAACTGTGAAATGTTTCTACTCAAGACTTCTTCCATGAGAATAAAAATAATAGGAGAAAGAGGATCTCCTTGCTTTATCCCCCTTCCCATGGAGAAGAAACCTCTTGGACCTCCATTAAGTAAAATTGATAATTTTGCAGAGGAAAACAGGGTATGAAGCCAGCTACGCCAGGCTGAAGAAAAACCATATTTTTGAAGAACTTGGAATAGAAAGGTCCAACTGACAGAATCAAAGGCTTGAGCAATATCAAGTTTCAGACGCACATTACCACATCTCCTTTTGAATTTCATTTCATTTACCAGTTCTGAAGCCAACAAAATCTGTTCATGTATACTTCTACTTTTAACATAGGAAACTTGTTGAGGAGAAATGAGTTTTGGAATGAAAGGACTTAACCTAATGGTAAGTATCTTTGTAAAAACCTTGAAACAGACATTACTGAGGCCAATAAGCCTATATTGACTAGGTTTTTTATCTCCTTGGACTTTTGGAATAAGAGTAAGAAAATTAGAATTCATACCCTTAGGAATGTATTTTCTACTCCAACAGTACTGAATGGCATTGATAAAGTCATTGTGAATGATATCCCAGAATGCTTTATAAAACATACCTGAAAATCCATCAGGGCCAGGAGCACTTTCAGCATCTATATCCCAAATAGCTTTCTTGATTTCATCACTTGAAGGAACTGCATCTAGCAATGATTGATCAGCTTGAGTAATAAGAGTTGGAATAACTTCTAGAAGAGAATCATCTACATGAGTGGGATGAGAATGAAATTTTTGTTCAAAGAAGTTAACCAAAAGATTGGATATTTGGTCTTAGTCTGTTATAATATTCCCATGTTCATCCTCCATTTCACAAATGAGGTTTTTGGTATGTCTGATATTGACATTATTGTGAAAGAATTGAGTGTTAGCTGAACCTTCTTGGATCCATTTAATTCTTGATTTCTGCCTCATCAAGGTATTTAATTGTGTTTCTCTAGAGTTGTAGACATTCTGAGCTTGTACCAGGTAATTCAGAGCATCTTCATTGTGAGGATCACTATATGAAATTAACATCTTAGCTTTGACTTCTTCCTCAACTTCTTTGATTTTAGTGTGAACATTACCAAAAACCTGCCAATTCCAATCTTTCAAAATTTTCTTCAATCTCTTTTGCTTTTGCAGGAATATATAAGGAGGATCACCAATTAAAGGTTCATTCCAACTATCTTCAATGACCTTAAATAATCCAGGGTGCTGCAACCACATTTTTTGAAATCTCCAAGGAATATTCTTTGGTTTAGGAATGTTAGCACAACCACCAAGCAGAGGAGAGTGATCAGAAACAATTCTAAGACCAACCTTATACCCCCAATCAGGAACTTTAAGTAGCCAACTCATATTAAAGACAATTCTGTCTAAATTACATAAGATTCTTCTTCCCCCATGCTGACAATTTGACAAAGAGAATTCCAGGCCAATTTTAGGAGCTTGCAGTAATTCACATTGATCCAAACAATCATTAAAATCAGTCATAGATCTTCTAGATGGAGATTTGCCTCCCTTCTTTTCTAGAATAGAAAGAATTGCATTGAAATCACCTAAAATAACCCAAGGCTTTCCAAGCTAGCTAATCAAGACCATTTCAGACCATAAGAATCTTCTTTGCACTATATTTACATGGGCATGTACTCCTGAAATAAGAACATCACCAACTGCCACTGTGATCATTTGACTAGTAATTGAGACTATTGTTGGAGTAGATATAGAATGACTCCAAAATAACCAAATATTTCCTTTGTGACTGGAAGAAGAGTTATGAATAGCCATACACTGCATACCTGGCAAATTTAACCTACTACAAAAAGAAGAAGTGCATTGTACTCTTGGTTCAGCAATAAAAACTAAAGTTGGATTAAAATTATGGACTAAAGATCTTAATTTCTGTTGGGCCCTATCTCTTTTAAGGCCCCTGAGATTCCAAAAGATTAACTTCATTTCTTGGATGAGGGATTTATAAGTCCCCCTTTACCATTATTTTTCCTGAAATTATACTTAACTGAAGTTGAAGTAGTTTTATGCTTTTCAATAACAGTAGGCTTTTCAATAACAGCAGGCTTTTCTGGAGATTTCTTCTTTTGAGCAGAAGGAGATACAGGGGAAGCTACCACTGCAGACCAAGTAGTAAATTGAATATTCTCTGTCAAAACTTTTCCTGTAACTGCATCCACAAACTTAACAATAGTATTCTCAAGTTCTGTAGTATTAGCAGGAATAGGTAAGTTGTGTTGTAAGTCCTCAGTCAATTGATCATTATTCATACTTTTCACAGGACTTTGTTGTGATGAACTTGACTCCACCATATCACACTCTTTTTCCACAATATGAGATTCTTCCTCAAGTGAAGCTTCTTCTATGGGAAGATTATTAAATCTCCCAGAGTTGACAATAATTTCTTCAACTGGCACACTAGGAGGAGTAATGATTATGGAATGAACAATTGAATCTTCCTCTCTTTCAGAAGTATCACAGAGATATCAAAAGGAATTCTAGTAGGAGCAGCAGGGGTATGTATTTTTTGTGTACCTGTATGTTTAACAACATTTACTGGGACCTTCTTAGCCTTAATTAGCTTTATTCTTCTCAACATAACATTCAGTAACAAGGTGACCAACAATTCCACAAGTGCTACAAAATTTTGGACAATCAGGGATCAAAATATCTTGAAAGAAACCTCCAAACTTAGTGTTAATCCAAATTTTATTAGGTATTGATTGATCGAAATCCATCTCAACCAAAACATTAGCATAATAACCAACTTCATATTTCTCTGTGGCTGCATCAATCTTAATTGGATCACCTATTTCTTTACAAATTTTGAATAAGATTTTTTCTTTCCAGAATTCAAGACCTAAACCAGGAAAACGAACCCATACCTGAGCTTTTGAAGTTCTCTGAAAAGCTGGTCGAAAGTTAGACATCCAATTTCTGACTCGTAAAACTTGATTAAGGACTTCCCAATGTACAGACTTAATATGATTCCTATCAATCTCATTATCTAATTTGATGGTGAAGAAACCTTTTCCAAGATGAATGAGTTTACAGTCTCCAACCAATGTCCACTGTTGTCGTAGAATCACAGCCGCATCAATAAATTTTATTTTCTGTAACTGTAATCGACCAATGAGAGAAAATTTCCAAGGATTTAAACCCTCATCAAATAATTCATCTGGTAAATCAATCGATGGAACTTTCTTATAACTAGCTTCATCAGTTTGTGTTGATGATTCTAAATTCATACTTCCAGATGTTGAATCGATTTTAGTATGATAATTTATCGATCCACCCTTGTTAATCACCAGCAATCATTGAATGTTTAAGAAAATCAACGAAAAAACACCTGAAAAAGGATCAACAGTTCCCAGATCGAGAAAAAAAATCTAACTGAGTTAGCACCGATTCCGTCGCCGAGTCGCCAGATATCTCTCAACCCAAAAAAAAAAAACGTAGTCCAGTTTTGAATACTCTCAGAATTAAGCCACTACACAAAGTACAAATCCAACTTCGTATAGTTGAGATCAAGTAATCTACCCCTATTTATCTAGTTCCCACAATATCCATGCGACTACGAACTACTGGTCAAGCACGTGAATTTCAAGACAGAAAATCACTAACTTGAGTTGGTTTACCAATGTAAAATCTTAAGAACTCAACTTCTTTTGATTGTCTTCCAAACAGTAAAGGAACAAATCTATTTGGTAACTACTCCAATATCCTTTACTTACAAATTAAGGATCTAGGATTAAATAAGATGTAGGCAATCTTACAATACTAAGTAGCTTCATATTTCAAGTGGCGCCACGTGTCGAATCACATTTTCTGTATTCTTGAGGTAGCTTGAAGGGCGATCCTTAAGGAAAAATCTTTATTTGTGTAGTTCTTGGAGAGAGACGTGTGGTGCTGGAGTAGTCTTTGATCTTTGTTGTTGAAGGAATTGTGCGAAAGAATATTAAACGTTATAAGTTGTTTATGCGTAAAAACTACTTCTGCTGGTTTTGGTAATTTTGGGTGTGTGGATGAGAAGTGAATCTAAACCCTAAAAAAATGCACTGCACGGGAGTGCTTTTGATTCGAGAGATCAATCTATACAATTATGGCCTTAACCAAGAAATGTCCGTTCCAGACTTGTTTCGGTCACAAAGTGAAGGAGATGGGGTTGATCTTAGGGAGGAAAGCGAAGAAGGTGTTGAGATTGTGAAGGTGTAGGATTGTTTATGACTTGTAACAAAAAGATGAGCAGGCTTACAATTAACGCAAGCAGGCTCTGGGTGTTTGAATACGCTTTGTATTAACACTTGGTTTCTGTGTTGTGTCTGTGTTGGAAATAGGGAGGAGAACCTATTTATACAAGTCATTTGAGCCTTATTCATGTCTCTCGTGGGAAGTGGAGGAAGTGGAGTGATCGAGTAGTGGATTTGTGTGTTAGTATCACACGATCAATCTTGCCCACTTCTCCTATTATCACTAATCGCCATGTCTTCCTGACACGTTCTTGTGATAGCGTGTTGCACACTGCACGCTGTAAACCGCCTGACCAATACCCCAGTATGTATCCCCCAGTTTGTGACATGATTGATGTCTCGAGTATTGGATCGTGGGACCCACAGAAGGTAGCATGTAATGCTAGGCTAAATAACTAAGTTATTTAGGAAGTCGATACTCTTAAAGTATCGTGTGTATTCTACACAGGTACTGCATCGAATGTATTCAACATGTATGAAGCATCGTTGTTGAGCATCATGCCCTGCCTACTTCGAGTGACCGTTTGAAGGATACTTCCGGAACCATGCTTTAGCCGATCACATTATGTGAAAGAGTGGCGGATAGTGATCACGGTGATATCTCACTTGTCGCCTAATTCCCATTCTAGTCTATCCGTCCAAGCTGGCGAAGTTGGACGGATGAGATGGCTTGCGCCCCACATCTGCGACCGTCGGATTAGGGTTTAGGAGGTGCGAAAGTACCCTCTTTCATCTAGGTCGAATCCAAGCATGGGAGACATTTCATGGAGAACCGATCAGGCATGCGTGTAGACGGCATGATATTGTCCATGTCCATGCTTCACTGTCCCACGATGGTTTGATCTAGGCCACTCAAATTTACCGGTGAATTTGAGTGGCTAAGATCGATTTGCGACAGAAATCATATGCCGCAAAGTATTCCTATAGGGGCGCGGTATGCCACCTTCAAGGCGCGCGTTTCGAGATGACCAAGCATGGTCGGCCTCGGTCGATTGGTCCGGTGTGTAGGTGTTAGGTTGATATTCACGCCTATACCTGACTATCCCATAGAAACGTGATCTAAGCCACTCAATTTGTCTGGCGAAGTTGAGTGGTCGAGATCAGTTTGTGATTTGGGAAGCGTGACCATGCTAGTTTGGGCGTGCGATTTGGAGAAACCAGGCATGGTATGCCTTGGTTGGCCGAGTGAGGAGATAGATGGTTCCACAGTGATCATGTTGATGCTTACTGGACCTGCTCAGTTATCTCCTAGGCCCTTCATTCGATCAGGAGAAAATGGACACTCGTGATCGATACAAACCCTAATTAGGGTTTTGGTCGGCCATGCGTCATGCTTTGTTTTGTGCACACGAATTGGGACAAACAACCATGGTTAGTCCTGACCGATTAGTCACGTGTAAATACGGGCCCACATTGATTATGTTGACATGATCCGGGCCTTTTGAATCTACATCTACACCCTCCATCTATGCCTACGAAGATGGATGGTTGAGATCGTTTTGCGACACATATAATGTGTTGCAAACCCTAATTTAGGGTTTCTTGTCCATTCTGCTTGGTTTGGACGGTTTGGCAAGCTATGCCACCCCTTTTGGAGAGGCCAACCATGCGGGGCCCGCGTTGGGTCGGCATTGAATATTCCAATACCTGCTTGGGGTTATTGGATTCGATCTGGACCATCCAATCATGATGGTGAAGTTGGATGATCGTGATCGTTTCTAGACTTATATGGACATTCGCTCAAGGCTAGTATAACTTGTAGAGAGTTATATGCTCAATTGGGCTAGTATAACACACCGAGAGTTACATGCTCAATCGGGCTAGTATAACACACCGAGAGTTACAGCCTGTACGGGCATTTCATGCATGCCTCACTGTTGGTACTTGGATATTCATGCTACTCTGCTGCGAGTAACAATTAGGCATCATGCCGCACCAACAATAAGAGTTATGCTAGGAACATCACAGGAAATAAAAGACATTTTATGCATTAATCAATAATGCTAAAATTCACAGAATATTCGGGGAATTTTTGCTACATGCTCCATTCTAGGTGAATTAATAAAGAGAAGAAGTATTCATCACTTATAAAATGGCGTTATCCTCTGCAGGATGGCTTGTACAAAATATTGGTTTTACAACTTTAGCCCTGAACTAAAATCCACCATCAACATTAAGTCCCCTGCCTAGCACATAATGGTTACACTACTGTGGGGTAGGCATATGATGGTGAAAATTAAAATAAAACTTCTGAAACAAAGTTAGATGTTACTAGGAGAGACGGGTCGTCCTGTCCTTCGAGCATGTCACGTTCAAGAGATGTCCAGAAGAGCATTCCCCTAGCATGATGTCGGTTTTGCCTAATCGATGGAATGTTGCGCCTGCTTGTTCGTGGGGCTATTGCGTCTGCTTGATCAAACGTAGGCTTGTTGTGCGTGCTTCGGTTAAAGATGGGTCCACTGCGTGCCACGTGCCTGCTTTGCTTGGGGATGGATGTGCCTGCTTCTACCAATATGGGGTTGGTTGTGGATGATCAAGTGGGACCCACCGCGTGCCTGCTTTGCTTGTGGATGGTTGTGTCTGCTTCAACTAATCTGGGGCTGGGATCAAGTGGGACCTTTCACGTGCCTGACTGAACGTCGACCCTATGTTTCGACTGAAAACTGGCCCTGCTGTGTGCGCCTATTTTATTCGAATACCAGCCTTTTGACTTTGATTAATACTAGACTTGAAACTTGAGAAGTACCGTACTTGTGACATGATCAACACCGGACTTGAAACTTGGGAAATACCAGACTTTTGACTTGATCAATTCCGGACTTAAAACTTGGGCAATACCAGACTTGTGAGTTGATCAACGCCGGACTTGAAACTTGGGAAATACCGGAGTTGTGGCTTGATCTGCACCGGTGTTTGGCCCCAATACCTTCCTTGTGTACTCCAACGTGTACGTGTGTTATGTCGTGTGTGACTACACATCTCACACATTTTTATACAAGTACCGACTCCTGTCTTTTATTATAGAATGAAGAAATTTCTTCTGGGATAATGCTGGTACCAAGTCAGGAGGTGTTGACTGCTTCAAAGATATGCCGAACATTGATGATGAGTTGTTCACCGTGCCCTTTCAACTATATGAAAATATCTGTTCCATAAGATAACCCATCTCTTATCAACTTTAAGGTTTTTCATGCTCCGCTGGGCCCTCGTGAAGGATGGGTGAGACGTATATAGAGAAACGAGTACATCAATTATAACTTGACCAGAGTGCGGATTATGGATGTAGCTTGAGTGTTGAAACGGCTCGATAGGATGTTAAAGTGTCTTCTAGTGCTACCGTTGAGGTGCATCCTAGAGAAAGTGTTGAAGCCGGATTCTGAAGCGAACGCGGGTCCCGGGGAGAGCGTTAAGGCGGATCTTGAATAGACCATTGAAGCAGCTTCTTCTGGAGGGAGCGTTGAAGTGGCTTCCTCTTCAGTTCGATTTACTCTTATGAATTTCATGCTTCTTGACTGACCATCTCTCTTGTGTTGAAGAAGTCCTTGACTGACGATGAAGAAACTTCATGCTGAGCCCCAGTCCCCAAGCGTGGTTTACATGGTTTGTTCATAGTGGTTGTTGTAGAGCCACATATGGAATATCTTGGGCGTTGTTTCATCATTGTGGGAGTCGTTCATATGGTACTGTAGTTGGGGTTGGCGGACGTGCAGGATGTTGTATCTCGGTGGTTTTCCTCTTGCTGCTTCAGGGAACTGCTTACAGAAGGTTGAAGGTTCTATCGCATGTTGGTGAGATATATGCCCCTAAGAATATTATGAGGTTCTTAATTTTCGGCAGGCCTGGTTCTTTCTATCGGGGCATATTTTGTCGTAGATGAGCATTCAATAGCTCCAGAGGATGACCAAAAGCGCATATTCTCCAACATAACATGATAGAAATGTACCACTGTCTGATAAAGTGACTCTCCCGGATATTGCTCGATATGACGTGTGGATATCGTTATCTTGTTGAGGCTACTCCCTTGAGGTATCGGCTCTAGTGGAAGATTTCCAAAGCGTTGATATGTTGCACCGGCATTTTTTAAACCAAATGGCAGCATGGTATAACAAAAATTTCCGAGAGGAGTTCGAAAAGATATCTTATTTGCGTCATACTCGTACATCCTTATCTGGTTGTAGCCGCTACATCCATCCATGGAGAAGAACTTGCCATGTCCGCTGGTTGAATCTACTAACATGTCGATGTTAGGTATAGGAGGATCATTTTTGGAGCAACACCTGTTCAAGTCTCTAAAGTCTATGCAGCACCTGATCTATCCATTTTCTTCGTGTCTGAACTGCAACTGTTTAACCGACTTGGATCCAGGTATGACATGTAGATGATGGGTGACCAGTTTTCATCTAAATACGGCATTTCTTCATATCTCCAAGCGAATATGTCCTGGTACTCTTTGAGAAGTTCCACGAGCTTCGTGCGTTTATCCGTACATAAGGTTGAGCTGATGGAGATAGGCCTAGGAGATTCCTCAACGATTTCAATCTCATTAGTTGTGGAGTTGGTGCCATCTTGTTGCTGTTGTGGAGTATCTAACACTTATTCTTGTGGTTCGTTGCTGTTGTAGCATTCCATTGGGTGGAGAGACTGGGTAACAGTCTCCCCTTCTAATTGATAATGACAGCGTCGATATACCGTTTTCCCTTTCTGGTCACGACTCGTCACAAAAGTTCATTCCCGTTTTCACTTTCTGGTTACGACTCGTCACAAAAGTCCATTCCCTCTTCGTGTGAACATGGGTCGTGGTTTCACAGGATGGATAAGAATGCTTCGTCAGGAAAGATGTATCGTGGGTTTTAGCCCTCAATGATGCAAGCCGGTCTTCTTCCTTAATTGACCCCCACGTGGGGAGTGGGACGCAACGAACTTGTCCGATTCTTTCTGCGGAGGAGCATCGATAAGGGCCGTCTTGAACTCTGAATCCTTGATGCGTGCGGTGACATGTAGGGAACGGTTGTGACCTTCATCTGGTTGATTGGAACAAAACGTCTCTGCCCGCTGATTCTTCGAGAGGTGTAAAAGTTCGCATAAATTTTCCACTAGAGAAAACACTTCCTGATCCCCTGACATCTGGCTTATAGTGAGACTATTGAATTGAGAAAGATCGTTGTGAGGATCAGTCCCCAGTGTAGGAATCTCCATGATAGGACCGCTCATATCTGATGTCGCTTCTTTGATCAGGTCCATGTTGGTCCGCATCGCTGAAGTACCTTCATCGGTGCGTTGAATGCGTTCCTTATTGGCTCCAGGGGCTGTCGTGTCTCTTGTGGAAATCGATCAGTTATTGTCTTAAGAAAAGTGAGTACCTCTTTCTGAGTTGTGGCCATATTCATTTGAGTCTTAACAAGAACTTACTGCTTGTCCATCAAGTCTGCAATGGTAATGGAAGATGGTCCTCCTCTCGTCCCCCCGGCTCCTCGTCCTAATGAATAAGTGAAAGTTGTTTCTCTGGTGACCACCGGAGGTGTTACACTTGAGGAGATGCCAGGATTCGCGGCTACTCTAGCTCTGGTGATGGGAGGCGTTACACCTACTGGAATATGTCCTGCTTCGCTAGTGTTGGTAATAGAAGTGACGGCTCCACGAGATGTATTGACCACGGTATCTCCACTGACAGGTACATCGACACCGGGAGTGTCTAGCTCTATCATAATTGATTGCTGATCCTGACATGAGTCCCACCATCTTGAAATGAATTGCTGATTGAATTTTTTCTAAGATCTATCCCCTTGAAATTGTGAAAATTGAATCGGGTATTGAAAGATGAAATTGGGAATTGGAAATTGATATTGCAACCGAGAGATTAATCTCCCACTATGGTCGCTAATTATTTATGGGTAAAAACTACTTCTGCTGGTTTTGGTAATTTTGGGTGTGTGGATGAGAAGTGAATCTAAACCCTAAAAAAATGCACTGCACGGGAGTGCTTTTGATTCGAGAGATCAATCTATACAATTCCGGCCTAAACCAAGAAATGGACGTTCCAGACTTCTTTCGGTCACAAAGTGAATGAGATATGGTTGATCCTAGGGAGGGAAGAGAAGAAGGTGTTGAGATTGTGAAGGTGTAGGATTGTTTATGACTTGTAACAGAAAGGTGAGCAGGCTTACAATTAACGCAAGCAGGCTCTGGTGTTTGAATACGCTTTGTATTAACACTTGGTTTCTATGTTGTGTCCGTGTTGGAAATAGGGAGGAGAACCTATTTATACAAGTCATTTGAGCCTTATTCACGTCTCTCGTGGTAAGTGGAGGAAGTGGAGTGATGGATTAGTGGAGTTGTGTGTTAGTGTCACACGATCAATCTTTCCCACTTTTTCTATCATCACTAACCGTCCATGTCTTCATGACACGTTATTGTGATGGCGCGTTGCACGCTGCATGCTGTAAACCGCCAGACCAATACCCCAGTATGTATCCCCTAGTTTGTGAAATGATTGATGTCTCGAGTATGTGGATCGTGGGATCCACAGAAGGTATTATTTAATGCTAGGATAAATACTAAGTTATTTAGGAAGTCGATACTCGTAAAGTATCGTGTGTATTCCACGCAGGTACTGCATCGAATGTATTTAGCATGTATAAAGCATCGCTGTTGAGCATCATGCCCTTCCTACTTTGAGTGACCGTTTGGAGCCTGCTTGGGGAGCCATGCTTTAGCCGATCACATTATGTGAAAGAGTGGCGGACGGTGATCACGGTGATATCTCACTTGTCGCCTAATTCCCATTCTAGGCTATCCATCCAAGCTAGCGAAGTTGGATGGATAAGATGTGTTGCGACCCACATATGTGACCGTCGGATTAGGGTTTAGGAGGTGCGCAAGTACCCTCTTTCATCCTGGTCGAATCCAAGCATGGAGACGTTTCATGGAGAACCGATCAGGCATGCGTGTAGACGGCATGCTGATGTCCATGTCCATGCTTCACTATCCCACGAAGGTTTGATCTAGGCCACTCAAATTTACCGGTGAAGTTGAGTGGCTGAGATAGATTTGCGATAGAAATCCTATGCCGCAAAGTATTCCTAAAGGGGAGCGGTATGCCACCTTCAAGGAGCGCGTTTCGAGACGACCAAGCTTTGTCGGTCTCGGACGATTAGTCCGGCGTATAGGTAGTAGGATGATATTAACGCCTATACCTGATTGTCCCATGGAAACGTGATCTAAACCACTCAATTTGTCTGGCGAAGTTGAGTGGTCGAGATCAGTTTGTGATTTGGGAAGCATGACCACGCTAGTTTGGGCATGCGATTTGGAGAAACCAGGCATGGTATGCCTTGGTCGGTCGGGTGAGGAGATAGATGGTTCCACGGTGATCATGTTGATGCTCACTGGACCTGCTCAGTTGTCTCCTAAGCCCTTCATTCGATCAGGAGAAAACAGACGCTCGTGATCGATACGAACCCTAATTATGGTTTTGGCCGGCCGTGCGTCATGCTTTGTTTTGTGCGCACAAATTAGGACAACCAACCATGGTTGGTCCTGACCAATTGGTCACATGCGTAGACGGGCCTATAGTGATTGTGTTGACATGTTCCGGGCCCTTTGAATCTACATCTACACCCTCCATATATGCCTGTGAAGATGGATGGTTGAGATCGTTTTGCGACACATGTAATGTATCGCAAAACCTAATTTATGGTTTCTTGTCCATTCTGCTTGGTTTGGACGGTTTGGCAAGCTATGAAACCCCTTTTGGGGAGGCCGACCATGAAGGGATCGCGTTGGGTCGGTAGTGAATATTCCAATACCTGCTTGTGGGTATTGGATTCGAGCTGGACCATCCAATCATGATGGTGAAGTTGGATGATCGTGATCGTTTCTATACTTCTATGGACAGTCTAGACGCTCAATCGGGCTAGTATAACATACCGAGAGTTATATGCTCAATCGGGATAGTATAACACACTGAGAGTTACATGCTCAATCGAGCTAGTATAACACACCGAGAGTTACAGCCTGTACAGGCATTTCGTGCATGCCTCATTGTTGGTACTTGGATATACATGCTACTCTGCTGCGAGTAACAATCAGTCATCATGCCGCACCAACAATGAGAGTTCTGCTAGGAACACCACTGGAAATAAAAGGTGTTTTATGCATTAATCAATAATGCTAAAATTTACAGAATATTCTAGGGATTGTTGCTACATGCTCCATTCTAGGTGAATTAATAAAGCGAAGAAGTATTCATCACTTATCAAATGGACTTATCCTTTGTAGGACGGCTTGTACAAAATATTGGTTTTATAACTTTAGCCCTGAACTAAAATCCACCATCAACATAAGTATATACTTTCCCTTATTCTTTTGCGAAGTTTCGAAGCTTTGTGAAGTATATATACGAAATAAGAAGTATCATTCCCTAAAGTATATACAAGGTATGAAGTATATGCGAAGTATCAATCCTTGATCACAAGTTGTTGTTGGAACGGTTCACTGCTTTCGGTTTCTCCCTTGTATGCTTGATTGCTGATTCTTCATGCTTGTGGGTAAGTGATGAGATGCCATGTCACATAGTAGTAAGATAAAATTGGCGAGATGACATTTCCTTCACATACTCTGTTGTTTCCAAGGATTCTTGTTATTCATGAGCAAGCATCTTCTTTGGAGACCATTCTGACCAAGGAGGTAAAGAACATAAATGTGCTTAAGGTATTCCTTACTTTCCTCTGTTCTTTAGCTATGCAGGAAGATTTATTGACGAAATATGGGGTGAGCGAGATATCTGCATTAGTGAATCTACTAAGTTTCTTATTTACAAGGTTTTATCATGGCAGTTGATGTTGATGATTTTCTTCCAAGTTCCATTTTCTTCATTTGTGTATGAGGTTGATTCTAAGTGTTGGTTTGATGTTTGGCAGTGATGTCCTTGTGTTGAAGTAGGACCAAAATATCGTCATGATATTACTCTTGCGAGATTAACAACACTTCTGCGAACACCACCGCGAGTTCTTCAACAACACTTTGCGAGTATCACAGGATAATTTAAAAAGTGACGTAATAGCTGACAAATGAAGAAACAAGAGAAGAGCATGATTATCCTGAGATGGTTACAACACTTGCGAGAATTGATATTATAACTACTGCGATAATATCGCAAGTCATATCCGAAATTAAAGGACAGCTTAGTTGTCATCCACTATGTAACTACCCTATATAAAGAGACCCAGTAGATTCAGAGAAGTAGGATGAATTTTTGAACGCTAAGAAAGTTTTGAGGAGAGAGAAAATTCAAGAGAGTGAGTGTATTCTTGATCTCTTCTATTTCTTGTAGACATTTCGGAGAATCAAATAATAAAGTGTTATTTTTAATCTTCAAATATTTGTTGATTATTGTGAATTCTTGTGAAGGGTGTAGTGTAGGTTTTTCTACAACTACATTTTGGCGCCCGAAACAGGGACTGAATTAATGAAAATCATAGAAAATGCGAGGTAGAAGATGGGAGTTATTCAATATTAAGAAGATAATTGAACAAATCGGTGAAATATTTGAAGGAAAAATGGTTAGTGCCAAAGAGAATTGTAGGAAATTGGAGTGTGATATGGTAACAAGAACAATGATCGACAAATTCCATGAAAACATTAAAGGGAAGATTCATAAGCGAGATTTTGAAGGAAATAAAATTATGACGGTGGAGAAAATATCATCATTGAAGGAATGGGAAAAGAAGAAAATCACATTTACAGCAGCAGAAATACCAGCAGAAAATTTGAATCATACATCTCCTTTGGTAATTACGGTATCCGTTATACCAATAAAGAAGGAAAAATCAACAAGATCTGCAGAAGAGTGGGCTGTAAATAGAACTTTGGTGGATGCAGGAAGTTCTGTAGATATAATATTTTATCATGCATTTAAGAAAATAGGATACAAAGATGAAGAAATGTCTTTTTCAACATATCATATTCATGGCTTTGGAAAATCTTTACAAAACCTAAAGGCGAAATAATGGTACGGATTCCGTTAGGAAAGATTGAAACACAATTAACATTATGTGTGGTAGACATGGAATCGCCGTATAACATGATACTGGGAAGACCATGGATACATGCAATCAAGGCTGTAGCATCAACATTGCATCAATGCATCAAATTTCCTATGCCCAATTGAATTGGAGAAATTATAAGAGATACTGATCTTGCGAAGTTGTGTTATAAAAATGAAGTAAGAAATTATGGAGAGCATCCAAAGCAGTGAAAATCTCGCAGAAAAATGGCGAAAGAAACAAAGAAATAAGAAGAATTTAAAGTTTACATGATAAGAGCAAAAGAAGGAAAATGAATACCCAGCGAAATCTCGCGAGAAGGAAATGAACTCACGAGAGTTGTGAAAACCTCAACACCAATGGGAGAGCCTGAAGCCATCTACATCGCAGCAGAACCAACAAAAGAAGTAAATATTGGAAGTAAAGAAGAAACTAAGATACTGAAAATTGGAACAAAGATGGATGCAGATGAAGAAGAGCGAACCGTAAACCTCTTGCGAGAGTATAAAGACATCTTCGCATGGAATATGGATGAGATGCCTGGAATAGATCCATTAGTTGCATGTCATAAGCTAGAAATTAACAAGGAGGAAAGACCATTTAAACAAAGGATAAGAAAAATCGCAACAACATACCATTCCCAAATAGAATAAGAATTACAGAAGATGCTTAATGCGGGAATTATAAGGCAGGAAAAGTACGCGGAATGGATTGCAAATATGGTGGTGGTTCCAAAGAAGAATAAAGGGATAAGAATTTGTATAGATTTTACTGACTTAAACAAAGCTTGTCCTAAAGATAGCTTTCCATTACTAGATATTCCTCAAATGGTCGAATCAGCATCGGGAAATGATAGAATATCTTCATTAGATGGGTATAAAGGATATAATCAGATTCCTCTCGCTGAAGAAGATCAAGAACACACCGCATTCTTTTCCCCAAGAGGATTGTACTGTTATACAAAGATGCCCTTTGGTTTACGAAATGCTGGTGCAACATATCAAAGAATGGTGGAAAAAGTGTTTGCAAAATGGATCCATAAAACTTTAGAGGTATATGTAGATGACATGTTAGTCAAAAGTAAAGAAACTAAAAACCATGTGCAAGACTTAAAGGAGATTTTCGATCAAATGCGACATTTTAACATCAAGGTGAATCCCGAAAAATGTATTTTTGGAGTAGCTTCAGGAAATTTTTTGGGGTACATTGTGTCAAAGGAAGGAATATAAGTTGACCCAGATAAAGTACAAGCAATTCGCGACATGCCAACACCAGCAATAGTAAAAGATGTGCAGAAGTTGAACGGGCTCTTAGCCTCGCAAGTAAGATTTATCTCGCGATATTCAGATAAATGCAAGTATTTCTTCAACATACTTAAGAAGGGTACAAAATTCAAGTGGACAGATGAATGTGAGAAGGCTTTTCAAGGAGTTAAAGAATATTTAATGAACATATCTATCTTACAGAAACTAGAACCCGGAGAAGAATTATTGATTTACCTTGCGACAACTTCACACTCATTAAGTGAAGTATTACTGCGAGTGGACACAGGAATATAAAAACCAATTTATTATATCAGCAAACATTTAATATTGCAGAGAAAAATTACTCAAAGATTGAGAAATTAATTCTGGCATTGGTTTATGCAACCTTTAAATTTCGCATCTATTTTCAAGCACATAAAATAAAAGTATTAACAAAGGTACCAATTGAGTCAGTAATGAAGAATTCAAAAAGATCAGGCAGGGTTGGGAGATGGAATGCACAAGTAGGGCACTTTGAAAACAAATACGAAATCCTATCCTCGCCAAAATCACAAGCTGTAGCAGAATTTACTTTGGAAGATAATGAAGTTGTAGAAGAAATGATGGACATAGAAGAAGAACATGGAGACCCAAAATAACTATTAAAGGAACCCAACATGTGGGAAATATTGGTGGATGGATCATCAAATGGGGAAGGTAATGGAATTTGAGTTGTCTTTATTTCACCAGAAGGAGAAAAGATGGCTTTTTCATTTCGTTTGGAGTTCACATCCACTAATAATGAGACGGAGTATGAAGCTGTAGTGCATGCGTTAAAATTCGCAATAGAAATGAAGTTGGAAAATGCTAGAATTACTAGTGACTCGCAATTGGTTATTCGCCAGATAAAAGGAGAATACACAACAAATGAACCATCTTTGAAGAAATACAAGAAACTTTTTGAAGAATTGTCTGCGAGAATTCCAAAAATAAAATGGAGACATATATCAAGAAAACATAACAGACTCGCAGATGTTTTTGCTTTCATATCTAGCATGATGATAAATCCAGCTGCGAGATGCATAAAAATTCAGAAACTTGTATCACCCTCAATCAATAAGGAAGAAGAAGATGAAGCAGATGTGATGATGATAGAAGGTGGTGAAAAAGAACCAAAAGGCAATATTGCAGATTGGCGAACAGAACTTCATGCATATTTGGCAAGAGGAGAGACACCAAGAAATAGATTAGAAACACATAAATTAAAAAGCCGAGCAACAAATTATGAATTAAGAGATGGGGTATTATATCGCAAATCTTTTAATAGACCATCGCTAAGATTCTTTACAAGGGAAGAAGGACAAAAGGTGTTAAAGATGTTGCATAGTGGAGACGCTGGTAATCACAGTGGGGGAAGATCTTTGGCATACAGAACAAAAATGCAAGGTTATTATTGGCTATACATGCATGAGGACGTGAATCAACTTTCAAAACGATGTGAAGATTGTCAGCGATATGGAAAGAAAATACATGCACCAGGGGCACCATTATCATCCTCGACCAGTGTGTGGACTTTTGGAAAATGGGGGTTGGATATTGTGGGACCATTTGTACCGGGATCTGGACAAAGAAGATATTTAATTGTCGCTGCAAATTATTTCACAAAATGGGGAGAAGTAAAAGCAGTGCAACACATCCGCGACAAAGACATTTTTTCATTCATATTTGAAATATAATATGCAGATTTAGGATTCATGCACAGTTGGTATCTGATAATGGAAAATAGTTTGAAGGACATAATATCGTATTGTTACTTAATGCATTTAAGATTAAATATGGAAAATCAACATCACTATATCCACAGGCCAACGGACAGGCAGAGGCAACAAATAAGACAATTGTAGATATACTGAAGAATAAATTAGAAGGACACCACAGGGCATGGTGCGAACAAGTACATAACGCAATATGGGCTTACAATTCAAATAGACGGGAAGCTACCAGAATGTCACCTTTTTGTTTGACATATGGGGTTGAAGCTCTGTTACCAACAGAAGTTGCTATTCCTATAAAAAAAAGAGAAGTTTGGGAGTAGAATCTTAGTGCAAGCATGATTCTAAATAAACTTGATGAGTTAGAAGAGAAGAGAGAAAAATCCCTACAACACATGGAAAATTATCAGCGGAGATTAGCTCGCAAGTATAACAAACGTGTCAAAATACGTGAGTTCCAACCAGGTGATTTAGTGTTGCGAGAAACACCAGTGTATCAGCGATAAAATGGTGGAAAGCTGGCGAGAAAATGGGATGGACCGTACATAATTAAAGAGATAGTTGGAAACGGGGCACACAAATTAATGGGCCCAGAAGGTAGAGATGTTGGTCAAAGACTTGATAGACCATGGAATAGATTATATCTGAAAAGATATTATCAATGACAAATTTTGCGAGATTAGAGATGTTGGTATATTATATGATGAAACGGATAATAAATTTTTCTTTCTCTATCACAACTGCGAGATTCTTCATATGACAGAGCAAATAAGAAACGCGAAAATATCGCAAGAAACGCAAATAAAATTTTGCAGAGACTTAAGAATGGGACAAACCTTTATGGCGTACACCCTAGTTCGCGAATAAATTTTCGCAAGAGGAAAATGTAAGACCTAAAGTGCGTCATATAAGGGGGTATTTCTTTGCATGGCTCATGGATAAGGTTATACCGATGCTGGAACCTAAGTCATGGAGATGTTGGGGTTAAAGAAAACCTATCCGGGGGAGGTACCTTGGATTTCCAACTGTATAAGGTTATACCCTGGTTGGACGACCGAGGGTATCTTCTAAGGAGTGCATAGTATGACCAAGGCACCGAGGTACACGCTTAAGCCAAGGGTGCCCGGGGCGTACGAAACTACCCTGGCCATTCTTGGAAAGTCTTGGATATGATGCACTCAGCCCGAAGAAAACCCCACTTAGGTTGAGGTCTTGTAACTATAAGCTATATAGGCATAAAGTAAAAGAGGTTGCGAAAACAACTTGATGTTGTTAAAGACCGGATGGGAGGAGCTAGTCTTGTATGGCCGATGTGCCCTCCTTGAAGGGGCAACCAGGGGAAGATAAGGGAGGCACCCTCCATTAGGGAGCTGATAAGTGTCTAAAGACGGCAATGTCATGGGGCTTTATGATCGCAAGAACATTTAGGCCTATCATATTGTCGCGTGACAAATATTGTACAGAGGCAACAAGCAATGAGAAAAAGTTAAGATGAGATCAATGGGTTTTTATATGAAAATGTAAAGACGTCCTGCGATTTCATTGCAAGACGGCAATGTCATAAGGATTTGTTCTCGCAAGGAAGCTTAGACTTGTCATATTGTCGCAGAGAAATTGACAAAATACGGATAAGGCAAGATCAACGGGTTTTTACATGCAAATGTAAAGATGTCCTACGATTTTGTCGCAGACACAAAAAATTGTCAAAATAAGACCAACAGAATAATCCCATACATTAACTATTTTCCTTTAAGAATGCAGGAAAGATTTGTTCATCACAGGAGAGATAATGAGAAACAAGTATCCTTCAAAATTTCTCAGAAATATTATTCAGAATCACACAGCAGGATTATTCATAATTTCGCAGAAGTATTCATAATAACACAGTATTATCCATAATTTCGCAAGTACTATTCGAAACACAGTTTGCAAGAAAGACTTGTTCATTACAAGAAAGATAATGAGGGACAGGTATGGGAATTGATAAATAAAATATCATTATCTTCCTTGAGAATATTCAAAATGACAGAAATAAAATTAAATTCCAAAGTTGCATAAAGATACATTGCTCGCAAGAAAGAGGAAGAAAAAGAAAACAAAAACAAAACTCAACCTTCAACATTGGTCTCGCTATTAGTCTCGCCAACTTCATTCTCCTTGCCAATATTCTTCGCGACACGATCAGCTTGAATTTCTTCTTCATCTAACTTTTAACCAGTAATTGCTTCACCACCAGTAGATACTTCTCTAGAAGGACTCTTTTCCTCTTCTGTTGAGTCTTCTTGAGAGACATCTTCTTCACCACTTGCATAGTTTAGATCATTATCAATGGGAAGAGGGATTTCATCATCATATACTTCTAGAGGATCAATGGATACAGGAGGGAGAGACTTGGATATTAGAATTTCATTCACAAGAACTTCAGCATTAAGATGAACCTTGCGAAGGAAACCTCTATCGCGATTTCTAATCTCTATATTTTTGAAGTATTCAAGATAGTCATATCTCCTCTCTGCTCGATCGCGTGATTGAACAAGATTGGCGGTGAGCACTCCGTTTTCTTTGCGAACTTTAGCCAATTTTTCAGTCAGATCAGAAATGGTAGAATGAAGGCCTTTTTCAGATTCTGCGATAAACATCAATTGACAAGAAAATATTCAGATGAACATCTCGCAAGAAATATAGCAGAGAAATTAAATAAAGAAATTAACAATTAACTTCTCTAAATGACTACCTTATTTTTGAGAAGTTAAGTTTTGAATTAATGTTAAGAAATATAGTAAAGAGCTTCTTTTGAGAGCTTCAACTTCATTTTATAAAGACGCTCATGAAGCAATTCGATTAGAACCAAAATATTTGATTAAAGTCTCGTAGACATCATATTTGAAAGGGTCAGTAGAAGATTTCCTGGCATCATCTAAAATGTCAGACAAAACTTTAAAAGCAGCATCGACCCCTACTGATACTTCTTTAGATGAGGGAAGAGGTGCATAGGGTGAAGTGGTAATGATGGCGAGTTGGAGATTTGAATCATTTGCCATAGTTGCATCACCAGAAGGTGGAGTGTCTGGAAAAGTAACGGTTGGAAGTAAAATAGGGGAGGAAGAAACTTTGTTCATAACAGTATTGGGAGTCTCATTCATTAGAGGATTAATGGCATTAGGGGTATTGATAATGATATTCTCGTAAATAGATGATGGAGGTTCCATCTGCAAAGCAGTAGAAACAGATTTTGAAGATGAAAATTTGGGAATAGTAATATCAATCTCAAGAGCCTTGGCTTTGCGATATTTCTTGCGAGGTTTAACAGCATTTTCATCATCCTGCGAGTAATAGTGTAGATAATAAACAGAGGCAACAATATTTTTATTAAGAAAACAAATGTTTCTTCCTACCCTATGGCTCGCAGACTTCCTTTTCTTTTCAGTAAGTTTTTGTTGTGAATCTTCGAGAAGATTAGGGTTTTGGTCGACGAAATGGGTGTTGGATGTAGTTTCACTGAAAAGGAAAATATAGTATGGGAGTTATATAGAATCAACAAAAAAAAAGAACAAATAAGGTGAATAAATATGATTTAGACAAGAAAAATCGAGTTTAATAACGTCAGAAGAACACATACCTTGGAAATTTCATTGAAGCAGCAGCAGGTCAATTTCCAGAAGAAGAAAGTTGCAGGTAGAAAAATATGCGGAGAATGAAGAGGTAAAGAAGACGAAGAAGTAATAGAAGAAAAAATATTTCTTTGATAGGTTCTCTCTTTTATAGACCGAAGGATGGTAACCGGGTAATAAAAGATTAACCGGTAAAAAAAGGGATATTCGACACGTGTAGGAGGTAACACTTAATTTACGGAGTTTTGTTGATCATAGAAGATGAAACGATTAATAGCTACGGTAATTTATTTCTCATGATCTTTCCTTCGCATAAAAGACATGAGAAGAGGAAAGATGTAGGACCAGAATATCGCCATGATATTACTCTTGCGAGATTAACAACACTTCTGCGAACACCACCGCAAGTTCTTCAACAACACTTTGCGAGTATCACAATATAATTTAAAAAGTGACGTAATAGCTGACGAATGAAGAAACACGAGAAGAACATGATTGTCCTGCAATGGTTACAACGCTTACGAGAATTAACATTATAACTACTGCGATAATATCGCAAGTCAGATCTGAAATTAAAGGACAGCTTAGCTGTCATCCACTATGTAACTACCCTATATAAAGAGACCCAATAGATTCATAGAAGGAGGATGAATTTTTGAACGCTCAGAAAGTTTTGAGGAGAGAGAAAATTCAAGAGAGTGATTGTATTCTTGATCTCTTCTATTTCTTGTAAACATTTCGGAGAATCAAATAATAAAGTGTTGTTTTTAATCTTCAAATATGTGTTGATTATTGTGAATTCTTGTGAAGGGTGTAGTGTGGGTTTTCCTGCAACTACAGTTGATATTGCTATGGATGATAAGTTGATGGTATCAATTTCCGTTCTTCTCTTGCCTCAGTATTTCTTCGCGTACGAAGGTATTGGGTGAGAGAGTTATGTATTTCTTCTTCGATGTCGCATGGTATTGATTTACTTGTACTTCGTTATGCGATATAAAAAAACTATTTTTTTTGCTCGATGCCTTATTAGCTCATTTAGTCTCACAAATACTGATCTTGCTTCCCATTGTTTAAATTCTTTATCGCATGGCCTTGGTCTCTCATACATTTATTTCTCTTCACATGTTCATTCCCTATTTCTAGCGCCAAAATGTATCTATCGGAAAACCGATAACTACACCCCTACGATTTTATGTAAATAATTCCTACATATAAACATCATTCATCATTCAAAAATGTAATATAAGAGCTAAAATATAAATTTTGACACCGGATTTATGTGGTTTGATCATGAGTTGATTTACATCCACGGTTTGTTTCAATATGATTATTATTTGAATTACATTTGGACTCCATTAATGAGTTTTGGTTGAATCTCTAGATCTAAGGTTGTGATGAAGAAGATGATAACAGAGAAAATAAAAGTGGATCTCCCTCCCTCTCTCTCCTTATCTTTTTTTTTAGTACTAGGGTATATAAGAGAGGAAATTATACATATATCATTTACTTAAAAATTAAGGAAACTAGGAAATCCTAGAATACTAAGTAGCTTCGGCTTTCAAGTGGCACCACGTATCGAATCACATTTTCTGTATCCACAAAGTCAGTGCTTAAGTTAAGGGCTTGCATATTCAACCAGCATTCTAGATTGAGTTGTGAGTACGAGTATATTTTGAGATTCTCTTTTAAAGTTGCTTCTCCCGGTTCATTTTCAATTTTCCCTTTGACTGTTTCTTTTAAGGCCGGCCAAAGCACTTGGAGTGTTTAGCTTTATTAGATGGTTGCATCTAGTTCTGCATTTTTTAGCTTCATTTTTAGTTTTCCCTTTGACTGTGTTCCCTATGAGATTGATTTTTCTTCAGCATGAGAGAGGCCTTGATCTTCCCAAGGCATACTCATGACTTTATATACAAAAATATCCGCGTGTTTGGTTCCGCCTTTGGAAATTATGAGCTCGAACTTCCCTGTTTGAGCTGAATTCCCTTTATTTTCATTGAAATTATGCTTTTTTGGATTCCGTTTCAATCCCTTTCTTCTTCTAACACTTAGAGGACTCAATATTCTTAATATTTATGTGTATGAGGTCTTTATAATGAGTAGATGAGAGCTTGGTCGGTCTCTGGCTGTATTAGGGCTTTCTTCTTTGAAAATACTCAAAATTGCGAAATAAGGTATTTTCGTCTAAATCCATTATGAACTTATTTTTGTTAAAGAGTAATGAGCTGAAAGGGATTGAGAGATATGTAGAGCACCGTCAAAGAGAATGGGGAGAGGCTTGGTCCTTTTTATTTTAGAATAAATCCCTTTTCCGTAAAATTATTGAAATTAGGTCTATTTTTCATCAAAACCTTAATTCCTCTCGACTTTGATCCATCTAAAAAAAAATCCCGAAAGAATAATTGAGGTCCCACTGGATTAGGGGATAATTTTCATTCATGGGAAGATCTTGGACACGGCTTGGAGGGATTTTAGAAGAAAGGAAACCCTCAGTTTCCTTATTGGATCCAAATTCCATTTAATTTCCTATTTTAGCTCCAATTCATTTTCCTTTTCTTGATGGCTTCCCTTTTGAGATAGGATTGGAAAATAAAACTCTTTTACACCTCTTTTGGGAGTTACCTAGGTATGCTTGTCTTTCCATCCTACTTTCACATCCTATGTTTGTATTAGGACTCTTCGTTTGGGTGTTCATCAGAAAATTTCAGTTTTGAGAGGCTTGCATATAATGGATGTAAACTCTTCATTCGGGCTACGATTTGAGTCCTTCACCCCAAAATTTAAATGTTAGAGGATAATATTTCTAATGAAAAAATAATCACTTGATTCCGAGTTCGTTTGGTCAATCATATCCATGTATACTTTTGGCTTCAGAAATCCCGTATAAAATTTCAGGAGTTTTCAAATTGCACTTACTTCGGTGTTGGAACCACATATCCTAGATCTTTTATTATTTTGAGGAGCCCTTTTGGTATGTTTCTTATAAGACATAGAGGAACATATTTTCTTCAGGAAGTACCCCGAAATTCCTTATGGTTTGGCATCAGTTTTCAAATCTCCGTACTGCAATGTACATCAATTCGAAGTACCAAAGGAATCCTTGTTTCAGTTGGACTCTTAAAGTATTCTCTTGCTTCAAGCACGACCCCTTGGAGTATTATGACTTCACTACTCTTTCTTTGCTTGGTTTAGGTCGTGAATTTTGTTTCGTTAAGCCAGAGACACGTCTGTGGTATGATTATACGTTTTTACTTTTTGGTTTCCAAAAAACGTATTTTGCTTGATCCCTTATGAAAGTATGGACCCGGATGAATCCTTGAGTATCCTTGGAGATATGGAATTTGTTTCTTGAGATTGAAATAAGGATAGTTATATAGGCATGAGAGCAAGTTTTTACTTTTGCTCATGAGGCATCTTGAAACTTCACAATACATAAAAACCCTAATTACAGACCATATGTATATGCCATGTGTCTTCACTCTCTTAGTGTACTTATTCTAATTTCTCTCTCGCTTGTAGAGTTGCATGGAAAATGAGACATTTATGGAGACAAGTACTTCTCATGGCAAGAAATAGTTTGACTTTAGTAGAATCAAGATGAGGCAAGATTCAATAATTTCATAGGGCCTTCAGAAAGAGGTTCAGGGTGCAGAGAGACAACCAACCGACCTAAGGATGATTTCACGGGCCTTATGTCTTCTTTGACTTCGGATGAGGCACTTGAATAATTTAGTGTCATGATAAAGATAACCCTGAATGGCCTTTCTTCTAAGGATTTTATAAATATGGGAACCTTGATGATAACCATTGAAAATCTTTTCTTTCAATGTGAGGTAATCGCGAGAGACACTATATTCTGTTGGAACCATCTTGAACAAGGAAATCTCCGGTATTTGTTTCTTAGAGAATCCCTTATGTAAGAGATACTGGTATCTTAGGAGATGTGGAGAAAATCATATGAAGGCCTTAAAGAAAAATAGAGAGTTTTCTTCCCGAGAGGTAGAGGTCACTGCTGCCAGATGATTTTCCTTAAATGTTGGTAATTTCCCCTCTATACATTTTATGTATGCATTTGATAAAGGAAGGGGACCATCCTAAGTTTTTATTTGTGCAAAACCTAGCTTGATCCGCTGCTTAGGTGAAAACCCGAAGTAAAATTCGTAATAGAAATTTCTTTCTTGCGCGATCTTAACTCCGGAGGCTGTAAAAACTTCGTTTGACGTCCAATTTCATTGGTTGACCCAAACTATCGAACAGAAAAGACCCAACCTTCATTTATCGAACAGAAAAGACCCATCCTTCAATTATTGGAGAAAAATTAGGATTTGGAGATTCTTATTCCGGTGATATGTCCATATGAAGTTCAACACGGAATCCAGAGCTATTTAACAACAATTCCTTCAAGTGTTTTGATGATATCTCTTGGATCGTGTTTTGAAATATCATGCCCTTTAAACACATGCTATGAGAGACATAGACGAATATTTTTTTTATCAAGGGCGTGTTGTTGAATTTTTAACCCATTTGTCTCAGTTTGTCTAGTTGAATGGATGAAGTATGAGGCGGTTGGAGCGAAAATAAGCCATAGACTCTTTTTGACCTAATGCGAATCTCGGTACATGCTTCATCTCTGAAATCCTTATACGAGGTTTTTTAAAACATAGCTTGCTTGATCGTGATGGAAACCCTAGATGGGTGAGTCCTTATCTTGATGCGAAAAACCTTGATTTTGACTTGTAAAAGTATTTCGGCATCTCTGTCATGGATTGAGTTCATTCCCGTGGGATAGCATCCCGCAATTCTTTGTTTGATATCAAGGGTTACAAGAAAATTGAACTTTAGCGACTACCAGGATTTAGTTGGTACAGGGACGTTTGAGTGGCTGGAGCTTTATAACAACCGACATGGTAACAGATGCGCTCAGTGGGTATAGACTTATTTGCTAAAGGTTTATACCAACTATTCTGTTGGAACAAATATCTTTCAACATCAATGAAGCGACTCAAATTCTGGTTGGCACAATTTTTCAGTAAGCACTGTCTGTCGTTGGTAGAGCATACAGTCATTGTTAGTGAAATATATAACCCACAAAAAATATATGTTGTTGAAGACTTATACATTGTTGGTGGAGGTGGCCACTCATAAAACGTTATCATTGGATAAAGTATTTGAGCCACTGAATTTTAGTTTCTCTATGCGTTTGGCATTGTGGGTGAAGGATTCTATCCTCTAAATGTTTGGACGGTTGTGTGTTCTATCCACTTAATTTTTGTTGGTTAATGTGTTTACCTGCTAAATATCTTGTTGCTATGCAGTTGGTTGATGGATCTGGGTACTGAAATTTCAGCTGATCAAGGATTCCATACACAGAATGATCAGTCGGTAAAGTTTTGTAATTAATTAATGTGTCGCTGGTGAAGATTTGTTACCTTCAAATGTTTAGTTGGTAGGTGTTTTAGTCGTCGAATCGTCATTGACCAAGGGCTTAAGCTAGTAAAAATTGAGTTTCTCTAGTGTTTCACCGTTAGCATTTGAGCTGCTTAAGGTGTTGGTAGAGTATATATAAAAGGATTATTCAATAATAAAATAAAAGAAAAAATCAACTTCAGAATTTCTTTTATTTATATATTTGCTTTTATTCATTGTTTTCAATCACTACAATTAGAACAGATTTGAACATATTTGTGTGCTCGTATCCAAAATAATTGTAAATTAAAAAGAAAAACTGACTAATATACTACAAGGAGATGCTAGACCTAGGCTGTCATTGAAAGATTGGTAGCAGCTAAGAGTCAGGATTTTTTCTATTATAACTTGCAGCAGCGTAAGTCGTCTTGAATAAAATATCAGTTCTGATACACTGACAAAGTTTTCGTCCCATGTCTGCAAATCAAAATTATCAAAATAAGTAAGGTGAGATATGAAAGAGAGTTTTTATAGAGTTGAAAGACTTTAATAGATGTTCGATGAAAATATGATTATGAGTAAAAACATAAAAAAGCATTTCCAACCCTTTGACCTTCAAAGTAATTATTGAGTTTGAGTAACCCGTAAACTACCTTGCTATATTTTTTGTTCCTCTCATATTTTTGCAAATCATTGTGCTCCCTCGTGAGAGCATCTTCCACATCAACTCTGCACAGAAAACCTTGCAGTTCCCCAAGTTTAAGGCAAGTGACACAACAAAAGCCACTGCTTAAACCCTGCAAGTAATCTTCACTCACATTAACGACTTCCTCAGATATATATGATTAATAAACTTAAGGGAGATTAGGAACAACAGACTCAAAACAACAAGTAATGGAGTTTTACCATTTCCTAGGGATGTAAAGATGATCCATACATGTCCCTCTTTCTTCATCTTGACAAGTTGGTAATGGATCAGTAAAAATGGTAGTAACATCTAGTGAATATTTGACAGAGATTGACTGGGATTAAGGTTCCTTGGATTGAACCATCTGATACCAGATCTGGTTCCTCCCTCCAAAAATGATAATTTTGTGTCCTATATATAAACAAACAGACACATACCAAGAAGATCAGAACTATCCAAAAAATGAAACCTAAGGAAATCAAAAATAAAACAAAAATAACAATAAAGCCTGATATAAATATTTGGTACCTTTATCAAAGGTATACTTCAAAGCTCGGTAGTGGAAAATTGATTTGTTAATTCTAACAAACCACTGAGCACTGTTACTACTAAAATCATTGCAGACAGAAATTTATTGTACTTTTTGACCTTTTTTAGACCTTCAACATCCATGTACTCCAGACTGTACTCCAAAGGAGCGATGTATTATTACAATAGATGAACAATTTATATAATACCCTAAATCAGATTCTAAAGAGACTAGTCCCAATGGTATGTGTTATTGAACACTAAGAAATCATTCCAACTAAGAATATGTAAACAAACTGTTATGATACATATCATACGACCAACTAACATATAATATCCCGACTAATAGAAGCGACTAAGACTAGCCACACTATGTATGGATATCTGTGCCCAAGTATCATTATAATGTATACGCACACAACATTGCACCACCGGTTATGTTTCATTAATAAGGTGAGCAATAATGCATACATATGATAGAACATCCAAAATTTCTAACTCAAAAGTCCTCACATAACATGTGATGGAACTATATTGATACAACATCAAAAAAAAAAAATCGAACAAAAGTTCAACCATGCATACGAAGAAGAAGTTTAGTTTATTCAAGTGCTGTTACTTTCTTTGTGCAAGATAGTTATCTGAAGAACTAAGAGAGAGAGAGAGAGAGAGAGAGAGAGTAAGTTACCCAATTTTTTTTTTCTTTGGAGGATCTGTAAAAAGAATTTACAACGTTCTCAAGCTGAGAGTACCATCATCATATCTCACACGCTTCACTGTTGTTCCCTTGCTGTCATGTAGAGAGGCCTAGTGGCAAGCTGAACCACCCTTCGGATATTCTCTTCAGGAATGTCTTTTCAAAGAGCTTCTTCTTGATCATACATGATTTATGGGAAGGCTGAATAATGTAAAAGAAAATTAAAATCTAATTAGTAAGTAAGTAAAGCAGAATCACAAGCCAAAGATAGATACAGAGAGAAGCAAAGGGAAGGGTAAAGAGACGGAAAGCATTCTTGCTTATTTGATCCTTCCATTGAATACATTGGTTCTTCCATCAATCATAAACAAAAATTCAGACAATTATATATTTTTCAAATCACAAGCAACATAGTTTTCATAACTTAAAACTGAATTTAAAGATAACTTACTTGTTGAAGCATCCTTGCACTTAACATCCTATTAAAAAGAAAATGAACAACTTAGTGTGAGATTCAATACATACTTGTGAATGTAAAAATATCGTGGAGATTTGTAGTAGTACCGTGGAAACAAAATTCACTTTAAACAACATAATACGATATTGCAGGGATTCTTCTTCTAAATTTAATTTTTTTTGCAAAATACAGAAATCAAAGAGGTTTAAGTAACCAATTTTGGACTGCAGTTCTACTTCCGCGTCTCCCTCTACAACTCCTATTTTACAACGCCCATATGTGTGTCATATGATGCCCTCTACATCCCCTGCATATGCACATCTAATAAGTGTCATAAACCAATTAATGACTTTGGTTACGAAGTTATGAACAAATTAAGAACACAACTAAAGGAAGTATGAGCTTTAATCTCTTCATACCTTCTCTACACCCAATCTTCTCCAGTCATAATTCTTCCAGTCACAATTCTTTTTAACTTGACCTTAAATATAGATCTGTCCACGGCTCCTCATAATCCAGGGTTCACTGAGACTCACTTGAAATGGGTAGAAGAGAAGTAAAAAAATCATTTCAATAAGCCTTGATCCAAAAAACTCCAGCATCACCTCAGTGATTACCTATAAAATCACATAAACAACTCACTGATGGCACATGGTATCAAAGAACATCACATAAGTTAGCACCCGCAATGCTTGGTCTCACATCAAATGATAGATTAGGGTCTGGGAATGTATATTAAGATCTTGGGATTGAAATACTTACACCTACGGCCTAGGAGTTGATAGAATGTCATACAAGGCCTTATTATCCAAGACCATGCACTCATCGGCATTTTCGACTAACTGATAAACAGAGAGGGTTGCATTATAAGGTGCAACTACTGTGTCTAGGCAAAGGAAATATGGAGAATGTGAGCATCATTAGGTCAGGGTACTCTTCTCTGATCTTGAAGATCATCCCAGAACCAGTTCCTCCACCCAATAGGTACAAAACCTACAATTTCAAAATAAAATAAAATTAACAGTATAAACAATTGCTATTAACCATATCTCCACAAACCTTCAAAATTCACCAGAAATGTTAAAAAGAAGCCATGATTTACAATTGAGAAGTTAAAATTGAGCCTATAGAATGTAATATGTGCCTTGAAGATGGTCAAAATTCTCACCACTAACCTGAAAATATCAAGCACCGAGTCGATGAGTTCATCTCCTCAAGTATAATGTCATTCATCCTAGTTGTTACGATCACCAGATTGTCCAGAAACGAAGTTATCAGGACGGAGGATCTGACCATACAAAGACCAATTCAAACACTATCCATTCCTAGGCTCAAGATCCATGAGGAACTAGTCATACTATTTTCCATCCCATTTCCTACACACGAACAACAACAATTAGACAAATAAAATATAAACTAGTCAGGATCTAAAAATTCAAAGCAAAACTGAATTTGTTCTATAAACAAATATGTAACTACAGACCAAAACTCAAGTTCAAATTAGAAACCAAACGCATAACCAAAAAGAAATTATTACCTCATCAATTCTCCATTTCCTTTCCATACACTTTTGAAAAACCTCATTAAGAATCCAACCTCCATATGAAACATAGATGAGTACAAACCCAAATTAAAAAAACCTAGGTTCGTTTTTCATAAAAAAAAAACCCAAATTAAAACAAAAAATCAGAAGTAATGACACAAAAGTAATCATAATACGCACCATTATATTTCCTTATTGCTTGTAAACTGGGTTGCACAGACGCGGACGCGGACACTACAAAATTCTCAAAAAACTAGGACGCGGACACGAACACTATATACATATTTTATTTATATATATAAAATTATGTATTTATACAGCAAAGTCAAGTGTTTCGATCCTAAAAATTAGAAAATAATGCTACATGTGTATAAATTTCAAAAGAAAAGGAAAGATCGTTTGTTTATACACGCCGAAGGTCAAGCAATCAATCATTATTAAATACATGGAACAATCAAATTGCATTCTTAGAACAACACATTCCCAACCAAGAGTATATGTGATGTATTTCCAATTACAAAACCCCAATAAAAACTTAAATGATTGATCTAAATGTTTGTCTTTCTTCATTTAGTTAGTAATAGTAAAAATAAAGGAAGAAGTTTAAATAAAAATGGAAAACAAATGCTACAAACCAGAGTCATCGGTGTGTCCAAACAAGACGCGAGCAGGACGCGCATATTGGTGTGTCGGACACGCGTCGTGTCAGCGTCAAAAGCGCATCCTGCGTCCGACACGAGTCGTACGTGGGCGATTCCAAAAACGGAGCGTCCGTGCAACCCAGCTTGTAAATCTTTTGATACTTCTTCTATTGTTGGTAAATCTCTAAAATTAGAAAAACAACCAAAACTGGAAGATGATTTGAACGACAATCTGCTCAAACAATTGATGAGAAATAAGTTTACAGATCTGAGAATAGGTGAGGGAGAAGAAGAGATAAGTAAGATGAGTGAACGAGAAGGAGGATGCGGTGGAGACTGAGACTTATTTTAGGTTTTCATCTAACTAAGTTAGGGAAGATGGAGATAATTAGGGTTTTCATTTTGCTTCAAGAGACTAAAGAGGCGACCGATTTGTGAGAAATAGAAAGATGAGGAGGAAAGTGAAGCGGGAGATGACCTAAAAGGTTTTATATAAAATTTTTTGAACGGTGATAAGGCTATGTTATAGGATTGTGGATATTTTTAAATGTTAGATCATCTCCAACAGTGGCTGCTAAAAATCCTATATGGAATTTTTATTTAGATCCTTATTTGTAGGGTCATATGTATATGGCAAAAATAATAATGATTTGCTCATAGACTATCTCCAATGGTGTGGGGTCTTATTTTCAAGATTTGTTGTTTTTTATAATAATAAAATTGATTCCCTCTTTCCTATTGGTTCATAATAATTTATTTAAAAATAAAAATTTAAAATATAGTTAAAATAATCTCGTGGAGGTAATTCTCAATGTCTAAATAAGACCTTCTCCTAGACCTTCATATTTATTTTGACACACTTCCTATTTAATAGGACCCACTGTTGGAGATGAATTTAATGTAAATGAGGGTCTAAAATCCTATATGTCATTAAAAAAATAACTCTCCCTCGGTTAGAGATGCTCTTAGGGATTTGATTTCGGAACTTCACACGGATCAAGACAAGTGTAAAAACCCATTCGGCTTACTACAAGTATAATGATAATGAATTTATGAGAAAACAAAAAAATCCTAAAAATAGTCATGAATCTGAAAATTATAATTGTTTCCCATTTTCAATTTCTCCCTGAAATGATTCATTGTTATGATAATAGAAGTAGAATAGGTGAGCATGGAATTGTTAGTGTGGAGAAGTTTCAAGTTGTGGGAACTTATCTGTTGTAATATTTTTATCTGATTATGCCAATAACACATTTGATATTGATGCTTGTATAGCTCTAATCTCGATTCTTGCAGCATCCTCAGTTCTTAAGAGCCACCTCTGGTTCAGACACTACGTTAACAAGATTAAGCATTCAGAAATTGTTGAAACTGCAGAAAACATTAAAACCAAAATTCTCTCACATCACATTTAAATAGCTTAGCACCATTAATTTTTGAAGTGAAGCAAAGAATTTTTTAGGATTTTTCTCAGAGCCCCTCAATGATTTTTCTATATCATTTGATTTCATTTATAAGAAATTGAGATCAAACACTACACCATTTTTAGTGATTAGCAACGGCATAGTTCAGTTGCAAAGAGGGGTTGCAACAGTTTCAATCTGTTACGAAAGTTGATATTGCAAATTTTCGCAACGGCTCATAAGCCGTTGCGAATTTTTGGTCGCAAGAGTTTTAATCTGTTTCAACGTAAATTTGTCGCAAAAGTTTCAAGCAGTTTCGAAATTAGGTGGTCGCAACAGTTACGAAACTGAAAAGTCGCAACTGCAAGCTACGGATGCGAAGTTTTTGCAACATAATAAAAATAGTGGTTTTGACTAGTCAAAACCACGTCAAAATTAGAGTTCTTGTAGCAAAATAAGTTACCCTTTTTATTTGGTAATCAAATTAATCCAACAAAAATACAAAAAATTGAAATTGAATGAAAATTATTACCTGATTTAATTTTACAAGTGAAACAAAGTAAAATATCTCAAGTTCCAAATGTGAAAATAATTAGTAAAACTATAGAAATCTGAGAAGTATACATCCTTACAGAAAATAAAAAAAATCAGTTTCAAACCGAAATTAAACATGGAACCATTGGTGAACTTGGACTGGAAGAAGGGCTTGTGGAAGTATTGACCAAGAGAGTCGGCCAGCTACTTATCGAGCATAATTTCCTGTGAACACAAGAAAAACAATACATTAGTAGTTGATCTTAATGAACTTGTCTAATGAAGATACAAAAAACAAGATAAGTTCAAAGTATACATGTATTTTGTTGTAAGCATATATGACTGTTTCATCTCAACTTATTGTGCTTTAGCTTCATATGCGGATGAACCTGTAACTATAAAAGTATGAAACATAACACCTAACAGGTACCATTAGAACCAAGGAAAAAGGCTTCATCTATTTCTTACATATCATCCTAAATGACCTAAGAAGAAGTGACCTGTGACATAATCTTTTTTTGCATCGAGCAGATTATAAGGTCTAAAACGAAAAACCTCACCTTCCCCTCTAATCCGTCACAACAATAACACTCAATGCAACATAAAAAGTTATACCTATAATACGTAATACTTGCTGGATTGGGTACCTAACAGATACCTTATATGATATCCAACTATAGTTCAATGATCACCAAACCAAACCAAGATTACAATTAGAAGTGATACCCTGGATAGGTTAAGCATATCATATATCCAACTTAAAATTAACAACACTCTTTCATGCAAAGCACGTACTACAAACAATGCCAATGTTACACGAAGCTATAAAGTTATACGAATCATGCAAATATCTCAAATGTTTTTATGTACGAGAGAAATTGCACTCGATACATATGACATATGTGTTGAGTATTGTACCATGAGTATTCCGAGAGCCTTGAAAAAGCTTAACCATGTGCACCAACCTCAATATGAAATCTGGAAAAAATTTCCTCAAGAGTCATTTCCTGTCAATAAATTTACTCAGGGAATAAACATATCAATGCTTTGGATAAGTATTGTACACCAATATTACCTGAATTTCTTGCAACAATTATTGCAAAACTATAACTACTGCTAATATCGATCAGTACTTTATACCTATGTCAATACTAGCACCAGCCATATCAACACTAACACCACCACCTATATCAAGACCAGTACCACCAGTCATATATACAGCATCACCACTAATAATAACAACATCTAACCTAACAACAAACTTAAGGAATGAGCTCGTAACTAACCTGAAATGCGGCACCAAGAGCAATAACTTTTCCAAGATTTACAGAAACATTTGGGTCTTTACCAGTCAATGAATTAACAAGCTCCTAAACAGCTGGGATGCGTACGGATCTACCAACAAGGATCACCTCCAAGGAATAATGTAATACCACTTGGTATGCATGTTGAGAGTGGAAAAAAAATAATGAGATCAACCAGGAAATAGTGTAGGACATCAAGAATACAGTAATGGAAAAAAAAAGATTAGAAAAGAATCTAGCGCAGCAAGTACAAAAAGGTAGTTTATCAGCCCATGATTTTGGTATACACAATTCCGTATTTCACTAAAGCTTATCTAGTTCCTCTTGCACTTGCAAATACTTGACTAAAAAGAGTGTCAAACTTCGTAGGAAAAGAAAATCTAGTTTACACTGTTAAATATCATGAAATTACGAGACACAATTAGTTAAGAATGTTAATCAGTGTAAGAATAAAATCTAGATATAAGAAGTTAGAGCAGAACAATGAAAAGCAACACAAAAATTAAATCATCCTAGCAGCTCTCGTAAAGAGCGTCGTCGCCTCTAACTGGGACCACAACATCATCAGTTCCCACCAGTATTCATGTGAACATGGAGAAGTCTTATTTTGTATGCTCAGTTCACTAGGTTTTTATACCACTTCAACCTACAATCATAGTCAAAACCAGAGTTCGATCCTGACTCATAATGAATGCTAGACGCGACAAAACGTCTTATTAAAAAAGCAAATTAAAGGTGCTTGGACCTCATCGTTTGGTCCTTAAGCAGAAACAAAACCTCCACAACACCACAATTACCTCTAGCAACAGCAACTTGTATGGACATCGGACCATCCTGCGAAAAAGGCAAAAAGAAAAAGGAAAATGAAAAAACTCACATCATAGTATAACAAGTTCATAATGCTAAGTAATTCAGTTCATCGAGAGAGATGAAGATATTCAATCCATATGCTAAGTTATTCAATCCAACAATGACAAAAAAAAATAATTCTGAAATCGATAAGAACCAACTTTTTTTACACTTTTACACATAAAATCTGAACCCCTTAGATCCTTAGTAAACCAGAATGATATGACAAAACAAATCTCAAAAAAGAAATAATATGCATAATAAAACAAAAATCCCTCACCCGTTTATGGACACATTGTTTGTATATAACAATCTCATCTTGACAAAATGGTTCAATATCATTGATTTGCATACCTAGACAACACAATGTTGCAATTAGCATTAAACCCTAAACCCTTAAAATCAAAATTACTAAACAAGGAGTAATTTAACAAAAACTTACATAAGAAGGAATTCCTAAGAATCCCATCACAAGTCTCAACACCTTCAAGAACATGGATGCAATTTCTGTAGGTATGATAGGTGATGGTGGTCCTGTCATTAAATCATCACCAACCAAAATGGTTTCCTCCATCATGTCTCTGAATCAACTGAAACAAAAACCAAACAAAACCCATCAATTTAGACATACAAGGATTCTATTTTAACAAATTGTATAGCAAAACTGAAAACAATCTGATAAAAAAATTTGAAAGAAATTTGAAGAAAATTTGATAATTAGGTAAAGAAATTCCATTATTACCTTCCATGATTACTCTGATATTCCTTCCTCCATCCCTCTAGTATTACTCCAAAAGTATGATTGACTGATTTACAAAACCCTAGTCATTCAATTCACCAATGATAAAAAAAAATGATTCTGAAATCGATAAGAAACCAACTTTTTCACACCTTTACACATAAGATATGAACCCGTTAAATCCTTTAGAGCAACTGCAGTGGGGCGATCATAACTAAAGAGCAAAGAGGAAAAAAAAGGCCAAAATTTGGGTTTAGTCCATGTTGCAACGCAGTGCAGGGAGAGTAAAATTTGGTCAGGCGCAACTTTAAGTTACGCCTGAATCAGGCGTAAGAGGGAGGTTCCGCCCCATTTTCATTTTTTTTTTGTAGGGCGTAACTTTGAGTTACGTCTGATTAAAGTTGTGCCCCATTTTATTTTATTTTAGTGTCAGGCGGAGTTCTGAATTACGCCTGTTCGGGCGTAACTTTAAATTACGCCCGACTAAAGACTAAATATGGTATGGGTTTTTGTTATAGTCTGGTCTTTGATCTTTACTCCTTCTCCACTGCGTATTATATTTGATCTTTACTCTGGTTTTTATTCGCCCACTACGGATGCTCTTAGTAACCCAGAATGATATGAACACTCGATCTGTACAGATCTTACAGTTCAATTTTAACTCCATTCTTCACCAAATCAGCATGCAGTTTTTAAAAAGAAAAAAAACAAATTTAAGAAACATAGATTGTTTATTACCTAAATCAGTTTAACTGAATCCTTAGATGAGATTTGGAGTCTGAAATTGATATAGAAATAATAATTTAGTATCTGAGCCCTAATAATCTAAACCCTAGAAAGTTTTTTTCTCAGAAATCAAACAAAGATATAGATTTTAGGTTTCAATGATTATTTAGTGGAATATGAGAGAACTTTCTTTTCTCATAGAAAAGAAGAGAACAAGATAGGAGCATAGAACGAGAAAGGAAGAGATAAGATAATGAAAGGTAGAGAAGAGAACGTGGTGTTCTCGATAATCATATAGACTGAGTCAGTTTTGAAGCTGACCCCAATTATTTGAATGGGCGGAAACCGAGGCAGCTTGAAAGTGTGGGAAGCCACATACACGAGTCGCACGCGTATAACTCAATTATGTTGCGAATTGTAACAAGTTCAAACAGTTGCGAGTTTTGTAACCAAAATGAACTATTGCAAAATTTTCGCAACTGAAAATTCGCAACAGGGGATAAGCTGTTGCGACTTCTAGTTACTAATCCTTGAATTTGGTATAGTGAAAGAAAATCAAAAATCATGATCGTTTTTTTTTTGGGATTGGGGTTTTTTCGATCTCATTTGAGAGTAGGCTGAACCAGAAAGAGAAAGGAGGAAGAGCGAGAGAGAAGGAGGCGGAAAAATGAAATTAAGTTTAGCAAAATTCTCTTCTAGCGATGGATAGTGAAGTAAAAGAATTATCCTAGGGGTTTATTCAATTCATATTTTATCAACCAAATTTCCTTCAATCTATATCAAATTCGATCGTCCTTAATAAATAACACATTATTCCGGCGAAGAATCCAAATTAAAAAAATTATAGTGAAATAACAACGAGATAATTTAGGAAATTTATGGTGAAATTGTAGGATTATCGAAACAAGTAATGATATCAACTCTGAACGAAATCGTGCAAAATTGAAGAAACCGGAAATTGAATCCTTTTGACTTGAGGTGATTGCATGAGTTTGGATAATTATATTCAAAAGTTGACACTTTAGACGCAATATAGATTGGAAGCAATTCAGAATTTAGTTCAATATGTGATTATATACGCCTTAAAAAGACAGGTAATGCTAGGGAGTGGCATACTTTCCTGCAGTTGAGTCATTAATATGTACACATGATTATATCACATCTTTGAGGAAGCTTGAGGCTAACATCTTTATAACTCTTTGATTTTTTTAAAGGTTTATAAACCTAGGGATTCCACAATTATGAGGTGGATTTGAAGCCTTAGTTTCTCTATATTTTTAATCTTTTTTTGTTAGTATAATTATCCATCTTTGTCATTCGACTACCCACTCCATTCAAAATTAGTATACGTTGGGCATTATGGATTCAGTCCTAAATAAGTAGTCGGTATACATAATTTCATAATAGAATCCGCTTTCGTTAATGGAATCATATATACTCTTGTTGATGTAATTAATTTTGTTTGTTTCTTTCAAAAAAAAAAAGGGATTCATTTATATCACTTATTAGATGCTCTATCTAGATATATATCAACTCGCCAAGACAAATTTTGTTTCCAAAGAAGAAACTTTTTGACTCAAATGCCTTTGCAGACTTATTACACCATGAAACTTGGTAATTGCCGTATCTTGATGGTTGAAAGCTACTACCACACCAACAACCGAATGTTTTAGTACAAGTGTTTATCAAAAGGTTTACTTGATGTCTGCACATAGTGTCTTAAAGTATTTAACTTCTACTGTATTTTGAATTTGCCAGACTCTCGTGGCTAAAAGCTACTAACAACGCCAAAAATTTGATGGTTGGTTGATGGGTCTACCAACATATTGTTTCCGTGGGTAAGACGAGTGGCGACAAATATATATCTTTCAGGGTACATTTTGGTTTCCTAAACATGATGGCTAGAGGCTTATAACAACAAATATGATATTTTGGTTGCCAAGTTATTTCTATTAAAGCCTTCTGTGGGATCAAAATATTGCAGCAAGAACATTCTTGCGAAGTTTTCACTAAAGACACTGGCGAGCGTCGCAGAAAAGATTAAAAGAACGACGCAACAAATAACGATGGAAGAAACATGAAGAAAACGAAAGATCCTGCGAAGAATAGAGTTTTTGCGAGGGTTAACATTTGTGCACTCGCGAAGATATCACAAACTAAATCTGAAATTAAGGGATAGCTTAGTTGTCTATGAGCTGTCATCCATTATGTAATACCCTATATATAGGGGATGAGTAAACTTGAGAAGGGGGATATAATTATTGGAATGCTAAGAAAGTTTTTAGGAGAGAGAAATTTTTAAACAGAGTGATTGTATTTTAATTTCCTTTTTCCTTTGTAATTTTCGAAGTGTCAATTAATGAAAATCGTTGTTCCTGATTAAGTGTTCATAGATTGATTGTGAAAATTCTTGTGAGGGGTGTAGTGTGGGATTTCCTGCTACTACATTTTGGCGCCCGAAACAGGGAGAATCAAATTAAGAGATCTATAGTTGTAATTTGGAAAAATTTGAATAAATTATTAGGGTTGAAGAAATGGCTAGAAGAAGAAATGAATCAGAGCAACCAACAACTATCAGGAGAAGTAGGAGAATTGATGGAGAAGAGATAAATGAAGTAGGAGAATCTTCAAGATTAAGAAAAAGGAGCAACAGAATAAGGAATAATGGAGAAAGTCAAATTCAACAACCAAATCAGCAAACACCGCTACAAGATAGAACTGAGGATTATGACAGAGTGAGCGTACATACTTGGCGATCAGATTCAATGGAAGAAGTAGAAGATCGACAATTAAGAAATGAAAGACGAGAAGAAAGAGATCAAGAAGTGGTTGAAGGATTAATTCCTGGAGATGGCGAAAATGAAGCAGTAGAAGATTTAAGACAAAGAATACAATAGGAAAGGAGAGTAGAAGCAGAAGAACGTGCGAATTTAACAAGACAAAATCATGAGTTAAGAATGGAGAATTTGATATTACAAATTAGGAGATCAAGAAGTACTGCAAGATCAAGTTTGAGATCATCTAGAGAAGAATCAAGGCGAAATTCCCCTGTGAGAAATGCTAGAGAAAATATCCGAGAGGAAATGCAGAATCCAAATGAAGAGAAGCATCATGGAGAAGGGGAGATGATTAATGATCGCTACATTCCTCGCGGTGAAATTTTGAATGGAAGACGTAATAATAGAAATCAAGAAGGTGGAAATAACCAAGAGGGTGAAGAAAATCGAGAAGAAGGTAGAAGAATATTACACGAGCGAGAAATTAAAAGAAATCGAAGAATAATTGAGGATGAAATTGAGAGACATTATGCTGAACAAGCACGTCTAGCCTGTGAAAGATAAAGATTAAGAGCAGAAGTGGAAGAACAAGAGTTTCAAGAGGAAATACGGCAGAATAATCATGATAATAAAGAAAGGAGACGGGCATAAAATCGCCACAATGGTAATATCAATGAGGAATATGATAGAATACAAAGTAGAATAGAAAGACAACGAAGAGAAATGAAGAAAATCGCAGAGAAGAAAATCGAAGGCATAATTATTTGCGAATTCAGGAAGGAGGTGAAGAAGAAAATCGCAGGAGAGGGAAAAATGAAAATGCTGAAGAAGAAGCACAAAATCTCGCAGGACAAGAAAGACATGAACGCAGAAGAAGGGAAGCTGCATTGAAAAGACCAATGGAGAAAAGTTCAGCTGGGAATGAACAAATCTTAAGAGAATTATCATAAATGAGGGGAATGTTAAATAACAGAAGAGAAGGGGGTAGAAGGCAACTTGATGAAGCCATTGAAGAATCTGCGAGAACTCCATTTACTCAAGAAGTACAATTAGGAGGAATACCCCCAAAATGCAATTTACCAACGTTAACCAGTATCTTTGATGGGACCACTTGTGATGTTCATCATGTCAAGGCTTATGTTAGGTGTATGCTACAATGGGAAAATCATGATGTTGTATTGTGCAAATATTTTGCATCCAGTTTAACTGGCGAGGCACTAAAATGGTTCGAAGGTTTACCTAAAAACACTATAGCTTCTTTAGACCATTTACACGCTATATTTTTGGGAGCATACATAAGTAACAATTCTTCGCGACCCGGTATTGAAGATGTATTTGGGTTAAAACAGAGGATTGGAGAAAGTTTGAAACACCTAACCATAAGATGGAAGACAATGTGCAGTGAGATGGCTGGAAGAGTAGATGAGAGATACCTCATTTTGTCCTTCATTAATGCTATGTTCGCAACCAACCTATTATATATACAAATTTTTAGAATCAAAAATACGATCACTATGACAGAGCTGCGAGAATTGCAGGAAGAATATATTGCATTGGAGGAGAATAAAAATGAGATTGAGTCGTATCTTATTGCGAATACTAGTTCAGTTGCAACGAGTGCAAGCTTACTTCCCAAGATGATAAATACATTAGCGAGCACCTCGCAAGTAAAACAAGAAAAGAATGTGGATGATGGTCGACAAAAATTAGTAGCTATGGGAAATCGAGATCAAGAAGAGTTTGAAAGAGAGAGAAACTTTTATCGCGGGGGAAATAATAAAATTCAGATACTTTACCAACCACAAGAGACTTATGGTGGACAGAGACGAAGTTATCAAAGAGGGCAGGGAAGTCAGAAGATGATATGGGAAGAAATCAAAATTCCACCTTTGAATGCAAGTGTAGAAAACATTTTGGAAGCCATAATCTTAATGGAAAATATACAAGCACCCTGGAACATGGGAAAATAACCACACCTAAATAACCGAAGTCAAGAATTTTTCTCTTATCATCATTTTCATGGTCACTCAACAAATGAATGTAGGTTATAAAGAAGATCATTTTAAGGATGATAGATCAGGGAAGATTAAACCATTTTCTAATAGGGCACCTGCAATATCAGCCATTACCACCTCCACCAGAAATTCGCCGAGTAAATACAACAAAAGGAGGAGAAACATTTGTGATAGAAGTTGGAGCAAAGGCAAAAAAAATGTTATGTAACTCCATTATACATTCATTCAAGACTATCGAATACTTCCACGATAATTTTTTAAGCCGAGTGTATGAAAGAGATGCTGATGGGAAATAAATCATGAATATTACGAGAGCCTCACCGCTTAAAGAGTGGCAAAAACAGATTATTTCTTTCACCGCACAACAAGTACCTGAGCCTAGAGAAATGCATGATCAACCATTGGTTGTGAGACTAGAGATAAATCAAAAACAAAAAGAAGATGAAGATGAAGATGAAGATAAAGCTGAAGATGATGAAAATGAAGATTCATGGGCAATTAATAGAGTATTAATTGAAACAGGTAGTTCTGTGGATATTTTATTTTATCACACCTATAAGACCATGGGAGGGAGAGACGAGGATCTAATACCCTCAATGTACAAGATATATGGTTTCAATGGTACCTCTAATAAACCAAAGGGAGAGATCACAATAAGAATCCCATTAAAGGGAATAACATCTAAAGTCTTATTCTGTGTAGTGGATATGGAGTCACCCTACAACGCCTTAATTGGAAGACCTTGGTTGCATGGGATTCTAGGTGTGGCATCAACTTACCATCAGTGCATTAATTTTCCACATCCAAATGGTGTTGGATTCATAAAAGGAGATTGGAATGAAAGAAGAAAGTGTTATGAGATTGATATAAAATCTTGCGAAGAGATAGATGCGAAGAATAGCAATTGGAAGCACAACATCAAGCAAAGACAAAGATGTGACAGATTAATGGTGGATGCCATAGAGCTGCGAGAAGAAGAAAATATGAGAAAGAATGAACACAGTATCTAGTGAATGTCTCGCAAGTGCAACATAGCAAAGCGCAACAAAATCCCAAGGGCAGAATAAAGTAAAGGTAAAAGATTTCAAATTATGATACTGAAATGATATTGAAAGATATGTATGAATGATATGATTCACAGATTGTTGCTTAATGAAAAATATGAGATTGTGAAATTACACCAGCATTGATACAAGAATATGTGAAAATATCGCAAGAAACACGAAGAGAAATTCGCATAATTGGACGAACCTTTATGGCGTACACCCTAGTTCGCAAATAAAATTTCACAAGAGGCAAATGTAAGACCTAAAGTACGTCATTTAAGGGGGTATCTGATTGCATGGCTCAAAGATAAGGTTATACCGCTAATGGAACTTTAGTCATGGAGATGTGGGGCTCAAGAAAGCCTATCCAGTAGAGGTACCTTGGATTTCCAACTATATATAAGGTTATACCATGGTTGGACGACCGAGGGTCTCTTATAAGGAGTGCAGAATATGATCAAGGCGCCGCGGTACACGGTTGAGCCAAGAGTGCCTGGGGCGGATGAACCTACCCTGGCCATTATTAGGAATTCTTGACTATGATGCACTCGACCTGAAGAAAACCCCACTTAGGGTGCAGTCTCGTAACTATAAGCCATATAGGCGAAAAGGATAAGAGTCTGCGAAAAACAAATGGTTGTTGGTAAATCTGGATGGGAGAATCTAGTCTTGTATGGCCGATGTACGCCTCCTTGAAGGGGCAACCAGGGGGAAGATAAGGGAGGCACCCTCCATTAGGGAGATGATAAGTGTCTTAAGACGCAAATATCATGAGGCTTTATTTTCGCAAGAAAATTTAGTCTTGTCGTATTTGTGCAACAAATATCAAAAGAGGCAAAAAGTCAAGAGAAAAGATAAGATGAGATCAATGGGTCATTGCATGAAAATGTAAAGACGTCCTGCGATTTCATCGCAAGATGACAATATCGTGGGGCTTTATTTTCGCAAGAAAATTTAGGCCTATCATATTGTCGCAGCAAAAGAATACAAAAAGATAAGGCAAGATCAATGGGTTTTTGCATGAAAATGCAAAAACGTCCTGCGATTTTGTCGCAAAAGAAAGAGTGACTAAATAAGACCTTTACTTAGGAAGGAAAAATAAGACCACATAAGAATATAAGTAAAGAATTGCGAGATTGTGCAATATTCACTTTACAAATTGCTTAATCTCTCATATGGATACAAAAAACAGAGGCAAATATGGGAATATATGATTAATTTTTACCATAAGAAAGTATTTTTTGACGCATGATAGATTTACGCAGATTTATACATAGATTAAAAAACTTAATTATATATTGATTAATTATATCGCAAGAAAGAGTTGTTTTACTAACACATGCAGGAAGGAGGAGAAATTCGCAGCAAAAAGATAGAAAGATTAAAGAACGAATATACAAGTTCTACAAGTTTTATATTCAGCAAAGCATAATTACTTCTTGGTTGATTCATCTTCCTCTTCATCAGATTTTTATGTATTATTAGATCCTTCATCTTCAGGTTCTTCTTCATCTTCATCAGCTTCACTTTCAGAAATCACTAAAGAAGGGACATTCTACGGAACTTTTTCTTCAATACAAGGGTAATTATAGAAAGGAATGTCATGATTATTGCAGATTGACCTGATAGTATTATTGCGATAAGTAAGAGCATCATTCTTAAAGTTGGTAATAGTTATCTTCAGTTGATTCTTCAATCTTAAGCACTTATCATTGCGAGAAGAAAGGGAGTTCGCGAGAATTCCTTCTTAATTTTCTAATTCTTCAATTCTTTGACGGAGTCTCTTTTCAGAATTTGCGAACGTATAATAATGAATCAGTAACTTGATGAAAATTTATAAAAGACAAAGAGTTAGTAGGAAAGAATAGTTGACAACCTTCTCTCTTAGAAAGAAAATCTTTAATCACAGCTCTTTGGTCAGCATGAAGACTAACATTTACACCTAGATTACTTCTAGCATCGTCGAATACTTTCGCAGCCCAAGCAAATTCATCATCATTATCTATAAGAAGACGGGAGTGAACTTGGGTTTCCCTCTCAACAAGAGTTGAATTCTCGCAGATAAGCTGATCTCTCTCAATTTGAGTTTCGAGAAGAGTTTTGTGGAATTCCGCTAAAGATTGAACACCTTGTTTAGTAATACGATCCTTTTCATCAATAATCTTACTGTATTTGGATCTAGATTTACCAATCTACTCTTTGGCATCAACATAAAAACGCTTATACTTATTGTCTAGACCTAAACTGGATCTGTGTTTAATCTCTAAAAGGCGAAATTTTTATCTAAGTTCATCTATGAAGAGGGAAGTAATTCGGTCATTAGAAAAACTATTCAAAGATTTATTCAGACGTTCAAGAAGGGTATAATCATCTATCGAATTGGGAAAATAACGAAGGGTCGCAGATTCATCAGATAAACCATAAATGTCTGCAAGAGTGGTTGATCAAATAAGATGAAGTAAAAGGATAAGAGGACAAAAGAAAGAGGAAAAAATTTCATACCATAAAGTTGATCCTTCGCAGCTTGAAGGTTAGCAATGTTATCTTGCGAAAAGGAGAGTTCAACTCCCAATCGCTTGTTTTCCTCGCGAAGGTTGGTAGATTCAGATTTTAACTGCTCGCGAAGGTTGGCAGATTCAGATTTTAGATTTTCATTCTCATTGCAAAGATCAGCATTTTTCTTTAAGAGAGTTGATCGTCTCTTATCCAAATCTGAAGAAACTGCGAAAGCAGCTCTACCAACCTAAAAAAAAGAGGAATTACAAGGATATATATATATATATATATATATATATAGTTGAATTTTTTTAAAATCAAGAAGAATCACAGAAATAAGAACATACCAGAGCACCAAGGGAGTTTAAAAGGCTGGGAGATACTGATCTAGAAACTCCGCGAAGTGAATCATTATTGATCAGCAGGGGAGCATCGCAGATATTTACGAGAGCTTGGCAAGGATTAGTAAGAGCCTCACTATCATCTCCAATGTCGTGCAAAGAATCTGAGAATATGCTAGATAGTAGAGCCATAGAAGAATCAAGTTGAGAAGTTTTATTCGCAGAAGAAATGTCATCATTACCATCATAATCACTATCATCAACATTATCCTTAGTAGAACTTTCTCCAGATTGAGAATTCGAAAGGGAGGGAGAGCAAGTTTTTCTTTTCTTTGAAGGAGGAGCAGCAGATTTCTCCTTACGAGTAACATCTTTACTGGATTTCTCCTTGCGAGGAGAACTTTTTCCTTTACCTTTATTAATGGTCTTCGCAATTTCAATAGGTTTTATCTCAGTGATAACCTATACCAAAAATAAAGATAAGAAACAGAGAGAATTGAGGCAACAATATTTTATTAAAAATTCTGAAAGAGAATTTCTTACCTCATCTGTGATAGAATGAAGAGAAGATAAAATGCTGGGTTTCCCAGTATTGCTATAATTCTTCTTTAATCTCTCAATCTGATAATTTTGTAAACATATGAAGGTATAAAAGTAATCATCAAAAAGAGATAAAGAGTACAGAAGATAATAATTCAAGAGGAGTTCATAAATATACCTCCAAATCTCTATCAGGCCAATAGAATTCCCAAGGATTATACTCTGCGAGATTCGCAGGTAAAGCAAGAGTGCCAGAAATATATGGACCTTCTAGGATTAAGGGGAATATATGCCATCTATCATCATTAGAGTTTCGTGGGCATGAATTATTACCAGGATGCCAGTCAATGTCTTGCATCAAGATATTGTCAGCAGCAACATTACTTTTCTTATTTAAACGAACTCCCCAACAAGTGCTATCTCTCTTCATGGAAATTATCTCATAATTCGAAAAATGGTTTTCCACGGTATACTTCGCATGAATAATCGCAATGTCTTTGAACTTAGGATTTTTGACGTCATCAGAGTAAAGAGATTTTTTACCTGCACCGCGAGTGGAAAACTCATGCATTAGACGAATGCAATCACCACTTAGTTGATATAAAGCTCGCGAAAATTTCTTATGCGAAAGTATCTCTTAAAATAAAGGAAGTTCAGGATCGTATATATAGAGTAATAGGAAGGCCAGCGAGAAGTTGACCCAGCGATATTATGATCTTACTATGATGGGATTGATGATTTGAAAATAACTTTGCAGTGAGTTCAGATTTAGGGCCTTGACCTGGGATAGTGGATAAAGTAAACCCCTTACTTTGAAGTTTCTTCTGAACTTTTTCAAAAGCAATTTCGTTTCTGCGACCAGCGGGAGCCATATTTAAAGAATGAGGATGAAGTTTGGAAGAAAGAAAAGAATGAATAATTACTGTAGCAGAAGCGCAAATTGCAGAGAGGTTGGGAAGAATATAAAAAGAGGAAAAAAGGAAAATGAAAGGGATATTTATAGAGAGTGAAAGTTCTCGAAAAGATAAACGCAATTAATGCGAGGAGACACGTGAATGGTTGAAAAATTGCGGTTGAAAAAGACGTGTCAAGAATTGGATGGAACAAAAGATACGTGTGATATATTCTGCGAAAATTATAAAAATATATGTCAGAAATATTATTTGTAGTTTCGCAAATATGTCAGAATTTCGTAGAAATATTATTAAAGTTTTTTGTGAAACATTATTTCGCAGAAATAGCTACAACATCGCAGAATATGTAAGAGATTCGCAGAGTATGGTTATTTTTCAAAGTTAAAGACATCCTTAAAGGATTATATTACCCTGAGGCAGAGGCAAGATAAGGATGAAGAAATCACTAAATCACTTTCTCAAAGATTGTACTCTCATAAGATAAAGAATAGAGGCTAGTATGGATTATTAAGAAAACATCATATATTCTTTATCTTCTCGGCAAGAATCAATTCCGAAGTGGACAAGTTAAAGTGATAATTTCGAAAGAGTAGAAGCAATATTCTAGAACTTCGCAAAAGAATAGAGGCAAGTACGTACTTTTCAAGTCCAATATTCTTTCACTCGTTCCTTCAACAGCTACAGCAAGAAATGTTTTTCCTTAAAATCGCTTTTCAAGCAATATTCGAGGAAAAAGAGGCAAGATGTAGGATCAGAATATCACAGCAAGAACATTCTTGCGAAGTTTTCACTAAAGACACTGGAGAGCATCGCAAAAAGGATTAAAAGAACGACGCAACAAATAACGATGGAAGAAACATGAAGAAAATGTAAAGATCCTGCGAAGAATAGAGTGTTTGCGAGGGTTAACATTTGTGCACTCGCGAAGATATCACAAGATAAATCCGAAATTAAGGGATAGCTTAGCTGTCTATGAGCTGTCATCCATTATGTAATACCCTATATATAGGGGATGAGTAAACTTGAGAAGGGGGGATATAATTTTTGGAATGCTAAGAAAGTTTTTAGGAGAGAGAAAATTTTAAACAGAGTGATTGTATTTTAATTTCCTTTTTCCTTTGTAATTTTCTAAGTGTCAATTAATGAAAATCGTTGTTCCTGATTAAGTGTTCATAGATTGATTGTGTAAATTCTTGTGAGGGGTATAGTTTGGGATTTCCTGCTACTACACCTTCCACCTACTTTCGTTGCTGGAAAACTGGTGGTTAGAGATTTCTGCCGACCAGAGTTGTTTTTAGTTACAATCAATTGTTGCTAAAGAGTTACACCAACTTTAGTTGGTAAGAAAGTAGTCGCTAAAGCCAAGTTTTCTTGTAGTGGTTGAAGCGCTTGTGCCTGAGGGTCAGTGGTGGGAGATGTGTCTCGGAAAGGATATATGATTCTCATTCATACATTTCTAGTGAGAAGTCTCTAATTTAAAGCGTTCTGAATTCTACCAAATTTTTTTGCACCCGGAATCTCTGGGTTAATGATGTAAGAGTCTTTCATCTAGGAGTTAGAAGTTTGAGCCGCCTCATGTTAGTCACAAAGATTCCTGATGCATGGTTCATCGTTATTCCCCAGTTTGCTGCATGAATAGGGATTCTCGTTTACTGTAGATGTTTGATCATTGGGGTAAGACCTTTATATATATATTTTTGAGATTGAATCTTCCGAGATGAGATAAAGTCGTTGTTTTGTCTCTGATAGGTGTCTTGATAGGGACTCATGTGAATTTGTGTTGCAACTTCTCTACTAGGATCTATTATTCCGGGAGATGGACAAACGACCGCGAGATTAGTAGACAGACACCTTCTGGGAATGGGGGAATATGTATATTGTCCTTTAGTTATCATGTCTGACTCTGACACATGGGTCTGCTTGTTGAGCCGGTTTTTCGATAGAAGAGATTTTGACTGAGGGAATTTCTAATAGTCAATTAGATGAGTAGTATTTGTTTTGGATTCACGATCTCGCATCCTTCTCATGTTTACTTCAGTGATAGTAGTTGGGTGTGGATCTATGTCAAGTAATGGAGCCTTTATCTGAATTGTTGGACTCATGAGTATTACTATGGATTTCGTTTCCCTTGATAGATTCGACTGCAAAGATATTCTCCTTCTCAATATTGGGTGAAATGAGGTCTCATCAGCAAATGAAACTGGATATATAGCCTTTGGTATAGTTGAGATGGAGGCTCATCGGGACTTGGTCATATAATTGCTAGAGCTAGTTCCTCTTCTTTCTGACAGAACCTTTGTTGAGGTAACATATCGACCAACATATTTGCATCTTCGGATAAGCATGAGATTTAGTTAATATTCATCTTGGGATATAGCCTCGCCTTATGCCTTGTCTCGTTCTGATCATGATCCTCTGAAGCAGAAAGAGTGCCAAGTTGTATATTGGCTTGCGATTTATGACCGTATGTGGCTCTCTAACATATTTGACTATGTCACGAATTTTTTGGAGACTTTCCAAGTGTTTGCTAACTGTATCCTGTAGACGATGAAAATGTGAATCCAACGGATAAAGAACGACGTTAACCGGATACAAAATGAAAGAGTATAAGTAAAATATTAAAGTGAATTAAACTTCCCGAGTCCCCTGTGATCAGGTTGAGGTCCCTTGACCTAAACTAATTTTGTAGAAAATATCCGTCAGAATATCCAAGTTTAGAGAAACATCCGGTCCTCAAGGCCCTAGAGAGTGATAAGGTCGATCGGATGGTTGCTCCTTTTCTCTGTCGCGTTCGTAACGAGCTTCATCTTTTCCGGTAAGGTCGATTGTAGATAGACTGGATCCTGTCCGTGTTATTCTCATCAGTTTTAGTACTTCTTCTTTAGAAATGTGTGCTCGATCTATATTTTTTGGGTCTATCCTTACTGGTAACTTTAAAGGAATTTTAAGTATGGATATCAATCTAAGATTTTGCAAGATTCTGTTGAGTCCTCAAGAGCCCTCCTTGGCCTTTACCCAACATTTTTAAGGATTAATGGTAGATTTTGATGAAAACAGGTTACTGGGGCATTTTATTATGCATAAAGAGATCCAGGTGATTCGAGATACACTAACCTAATCACTGAGGTCAAACTCGAAAGAGAGACAAAGTGCTGGTAGGGATAACTATCTCAACTAAGTTTGTAATGGATTTACAAATACTGAATCAATGGATCGTTTTTGTGTATGGATTGGTGGAATATTCTTCCTCCCTAAGAGACCATGATCGATATCTATAACTGAGTGAACAACCTCCCACTGTGGTCGCCAAAATGTGGTTACCTAAAATCTTAGAGAGGTTAGAAGTGGGATTCTAGGATTTCTGAAAGTGAGTTACGGGAGGCTAAGAACAAATAGTGTCTACCTAAACCAATCACATTGGCCGTTCAAAGGCTTCTTCGGTCACGAGGAAGAGTTTTAGGGATGGTCTTAGGGAGGGAAGCAGACGAAAAGAGAGATCAGAGAATTCTAGAGTTTGAAGAAGAATTGCTCTAAGAGGTTATGAGAAAGATGTTCATAGCTTGGATAAATAGAGGACCTATTTATAGATGAATTATCTAATCTCAGATCGATGAAGATAAGGATTGTTTTCCATACCGTGCGAAACAATTCTCTCGTCTCTTCATGAATATATAGAGATAAACTAGGTTGAGTTTATCTCATTATTCCACCGCCTTTACTCTCTTCTGGGGTGAGAAATAGGTCGAGTATTTCTCACACGTGTCATAGACTGCCAGATCAAAACCCTAATTGTCATCCCCCTATTTGTGTGAAGCTGAGTCATCCTTTGTGATGATGTGTTGAGAGAGAAAAATATTCTCTTTAGCCGAGTTAGCCAAGATAGAGAGATTTTTTCTGATATGTAAGAATGACTAGGATGAGTCCCGTGAAAAGGCATGAGATGCCTCAGAATTCGTGTGAAGAGTCTGAAAAGGAGAATCGATTCCGACATGAGGCTCGTTCCTATAATGGGGAATATTCATCCTTGTCGATATTTTTCTGAGAGATGTGAATCTCTCTGAGATTTTATGGAGAAATGTGAATCTCTCTGGGATTTTGAGAAGAGATGTGAATCTCTTTGAGATTTTGTGGAGAGATGTGTATCTCTCCGAGATTTTGAGAAGAGATGTGAATCTCTTCGAGATTTTGTGGAGAGATGTGAATCTCTCTGAGATTTTGAGGAGAGATTTTAAAATCTCCGAGATTTTGAGAAGAGATGTGAATCTCTCCAGGATTTTGCAGAGAGATATGAATCTCTCCGAGATTTTGAGGACGGACCAAAATCTCTACGAGGATTTTCTTAACATATATGAATCTCCTTGTGGTCAGCTAGGACCCATCATGAAGAGAGGGAAAGGGATTTATACGCCCGATTAATGTCTCTCCTAGACTTTGGCTCACTTGTCTTTGACCAGCGTATCTTACAGAGATGTGCTAGGAATAAATTGTGTCCGTATTTATGGGGCCGACATAACCAGTATTTCTCGGTAGGATTTTATAAGAGTCTATCGAAAGGGCCCAGAGGGAGAATAACGAGCATATCTCATGGGGATGTCCTAGGAATTATTCTAAAGCCTCAGTAAGTCGAGTCAGATCCTAGAGTAGACATGACCAGTGTATCTCGCGATGATGTACTAGGAATCAGTCCTTGATCTCAAATAGGGTAATTCGTGCTTACAAGATACATGTACGACTCCGCTCTGGGTCATAAGTACGTCGGGGAAGTTTTTACGCATCTACAGAGCCTACATGACTAGAAGTATTTCGCAGGGATGTATATTAGGAATCATGACATCACAATTAGTTGCGTCTCGCAAAGACATGCTGGAATTGTGGCTGTTCGGGTTCATAAGTCAGTCAGGGATATTTTACGCTCTACAGAACCTACTTGACTAGCAGTATCTCGTCGAGGATGTGGTCTAGGATTCACGGCATCATGACCAGCAGTGTCTCGTGGGGACGTATACTAGAAATTGTGGCTATGAGTTCCTTGAGGACCATGGGCTTAATCTCTCCCGTGCGAGTTGAGTTTTTTCTATGGTATTTAAATTACGTTTTTTTCCCTTATCCAAATTTCACCATCTACAATTAGTCATTAGATAGAGTGCTACTGAATTGAACTAAGAGGAATTTGATATCTTGCATCTACCAGCCATCACTTTTTAACCTATTACATCATTGTTGTGGCAAGAAATCATAATGAGAGATGTATACATCAAATCCATTTGAACAGTTTAGTATAAATATTGAAACCAATATGAGAGACATATAAATCAAATCAAGCACATGCACGAAATCTAAACTAGCTAGATGTGAATTCTCTCCCAATCGTAAGCCAGAATGAATACTCTATGATTCACTCAGGGTTATCATTTTGGTTTTTCAAAGTCAAATTTAAAGAGATTAAATCTGAGATATCCCTAAAGTGTTTCAATTCCATCATCACTTTATTCTCCGCTAAATCATATTTGGATGGAATCCAAACAGGGGCTATATTCACTAATCCAATTTAATTCTAAGATTTCATTTGAATTAGTAAGTCGGTTAAATTATTGTATTCCCGATGGCGGGTCCAAAATATTACTGTATATATATATATATATATATATATATCTAACAAAAGTTCTTAGAATAAGCATACATCATCAAAGGAAATCATAATCAATTAAGGAAAATTATAAATCGATTTAAACTAGTGCAAATGTCATAAAAGAATTAAATAGAATTACCACAATCATGAAAAATGGCTTCCTCCATTGTCCCATTGTTGGAGTTCAGCTCTTCATGCACAAAACACACTCAAAATAATAATTCATAGATCAAAAGGTGTTTATATTGAAGAAATATTAGAAAATAGCAAAAACAGCTCAACTGCAACGTTTGCAGACTGACTGTTACATAGGTTTAGTTGGAAAAGATAAAACACAATCGCAGAAAAGTCTTTCGTAAGCACTTCCCAAAAGGACATATTCATCGACATTCTTCTTCAGTTCGCGACTGACTTAGGCAAGTTTTTTTTCTTCGTCTTCTTCTTTTGCCCTGTAACTGCTCATAATCCTCCGTATCGATCCCCAATACCTCGATACCTCTCTACAACTCCCAGAATCTCTATTTATACCGAATTTTTCTCTTTCTTTCCTTGAAAGTTACGATATATTTATTCCCTTTTTATCTCATGCCGCTTTTGAGTTTAACCCAATGTATCTCGGAAAAGTGAAACCAAATCTACAAAAATATCTTCTCTAATTCTTCCCACATGCAATTGCCAAAATCAATTCCCGTGAAACTCGCTTTTCGGTATTTCCCTGTTTCATGATAGCTACCAAAAATAATGATATTTGATCCTTTTTTTTTGGACCCAAAACACGTCATAAAACCCTCCACGCAATTTCTATATTTGAAACTCCATAAAGTCGAGAAACTTAATTGTTTCCTGTATCTCGGAAAAGTGAAACCAAATCTACAAAAATATCTTCTCCAATTCTTTCCACACGCAACTGCCAAAATCAATTTCCGTGAAACTTGCTTTTCGGTATTTCCCTGTTTCATTATAGATACCAAAAATAATGATATTTGATCCTTGTTTTTGGACCCAAAATACGTCATCAAATCCTTGAAATCCTCCACGCAATTTCCATATTTGAAACTCCAGAAAGCCGAGAAATTTTTATCTTTCCTTCCTTGCAAGTTACGATATATTTATTCCTTTTTTTTTATCTCACGCTGCTTCTGAGTTTAACCCAATGTATATTGGAAAAGTGAAACCAAATCTACAAAAATATCTTCTTCAATTCTTCCCACACGCAATTGCTAAAATCAATTCCCGTGAAATTCGCTTTTCGGTATTTCCCTGTTTCATGATAGCTACCAAAAATAATGATATTTGATCCTTGTTTTTGGACCCAAAACACGTCACAAAACCCTTGAAACCCTCCATGCAATTTCCATATTTGAAAATCCAGAAAGCCGAGAAACTTAATTATTTCATGTTTTCCTTTTTCTCGATTAACCATCCTGATTGAATCGATTTTAAAGGCCTATACCAGCCCTGCTAAACCCAAATAGGTCCATTGAAATAAATTATAGCGATTGAATCTCCTCCAAAACCTCCCAAAATTCCAACCCTAATTTTGTCCTTGAATTTCAACTTTTCCCGCCAAATTTTAGATTTCAAATGAAGAGGATGAAGCACCCCTATCCAACTCCAAGGTGCCTTTATCAATTGGGTGTAAATAGTATTTTGGGGTGTCCTTATCAATTTTTCGGCTGTTTTTAGTGATTCTTATTTTGTGCCAATAGTATTTTTCAAGGACGTCTCCAACATACTTCCGGGGTGCGTGTAGTACCTCTTTTGGGTGCCTTTAGTAATTTTCTCTCGGGAGTGCAAATTCCTCTTTTCGAGCTAATTTTTCCGCACAAGTGTAATTCTCTAAAAACACCTAAAAGGACATAAAAATCCATAATAAATACAAAATCGAGCACTAACAATACATACAATTGAGATCATATTAGACACATAAATATGTCTATCACCTCTGTAGCTAATTCTTCTATGGATGGTTAGCGGATAGAAGAGCTATTTGTTCAACAAATAAAAAGAAGCTCCTAACATATCGAAAATATTCTTTTACAAGAAACTGGTCGGGAGTCTAGCAACAAGTTGTGCTCCCACCCCCTTCTGAATAGCAAAGCCTATCCTGTGGAAAAGTAAACTACCAATTTTGACGTTCATGGTATGGCTTGACAAACTATTTTTAAGCCTCTTTAAAAGGACAACCGCATCATCATTTAGTTCGCCTAAGGTAGTGAAAGAAAAAGTACAAAAACCGTAACCATGAGCCAAACACATGTCTAAGTACTTCCTGCATTTTTGGGTAACCGCATTGGAGATGGCTTGACCAGGTATAAAAGTACGAACCCCGCCACCAGTAAAAGGTGAGACACCAGTCACATCGTAGCACACAACCTGACCGTTCTCTCAGTTGTGAACAAGAATTTCCGCTGGTATTCGATCCCTGTCGTTATCTGATAAAAATCCCAATGCAGCTTCTTTCGTGGTAGGAACTCCAGATTTAAAACATATATCCGCAAGCATATCTCGAACTAAATCATGTCGAAATTTGATCCCAACGTCTTTAGAACAGTGCAAAGCATGATCGCCAAAAGTATCCATCCCTTTGCCGCAACTAGTACAAGTACTATCTTCCTCAAAGAGTGGTACACCTAATATGTAGCACAATATGGAAGCAAACTGTCTTGGTCCCATGGACTGGTTGAGCCCACCAATGGGGATAGCCATCAAGTAGTCTTGTGTGTGGTCTGATTTGTCACATTGCCACAACACTGTGTCTCTGTTAGTCATCTGAAATTTATCCGGCATATCCTTCATTACGACATCAAAATAGGGCACCTCCAAGGTCTGCATGGGATGGGGGGAAGTGTCATCGATGTTGTAGTTTGAAGTAGATAAGCCACATACCTGTAAGTAATCGTGCAAGGCATGTTGAGAAATAGAGTTTGTTTCTGAGACATTAGCTTTCCATAAAATAGTACATTGAAACTGTTGTGTTTGAATTTGTGATGCCAAGTAGCAGTAGTGGATTGTGTCAGTCACTGTATAGATGCCCAGACCACCACATTTGATTGGCAATGTTGCAATACGATGTTGCAGAAGACCGAACCCGGCACCATCAGCTGTGATGAGTTGTCTCAAGTATTGTAGTAGATGACTATCAAATTGAGTTTTGGGTTATTGTAGAGCTACCGGATCAGTAGTGCGCATTGAAACCCCTGTACAGTTGCGCAATAGAAGTAGCTCGCTTTGAGGATCCTTTAGCTTCCTGATTGCCGTTATCAGGTCGATGGTTTTCTTCACCCTGTACATTACCATTTCATTACAGAATTGCTTGTCCAAGCTTACAGGGCCCCCTAGTAGTTTGACACCAAGCGCCGATCTACTGATGTTGGTTGGAAAAATTCCATTAACAAAACTTCTTGGATCTATGGTGGGCCAAAATAGCTCCGTTTTGCTGACATTGAGGTGTAGCCCCCAGGTTTTACCATCACTTTGTATAATATGTAAAGCTTTGGATACTTCTAATGTGTCACCAATAATAGTTCAGTCATCTAAATACCATGCATGGATATCCAACGTGCAACTATTAGCTATTTTCTGAACTAATGGATGTAATGCCAAAGCAAAAAGTAAAGGACCTAGTGGGTCTCCCTGCTGAACACCCTGAGTCGAAGATATAATTGTGTCGTTATAGTATAGTCGTGCCGGTGCAGCGTAGCAAAACTCCACCCACTTAGATATAGCAGGACACCAGTTCCTCACCTCTCTAATGATGGTTGTCCTATCAACTAAATTAAAGGCATTGGAGAAATCAATCAACAACATCGAATTACCTTTTAGATGTCCTTTAGTCTTCAAAAGTCTGTTAACGGAGTGTAGAATGCCTTCACCTCCATAAACCATACCCACGCCAAATTGATAGTCTCCCAACAATTCCGTCATATCTTTACCCACCGAAGATGCAGCTAATTTTGACACCAATCTCCTCCAAATAGTACCCACTGTAATGGGTCTTATGCCTCTACCCGGCTTTAACAAAGGTGTAATAGGTGCGCTAGCTATAAATTCACCCAAAGTTGCCGGGCACTGACCCAGAAGCCACAAATTTATAATTGCAGTGATGGACAGTAGAAGATCTTTTGCGACCGCTGCTGCAGGACCACTCATGGCATCCAAGAGATGTTGTGCGCGCAACCCATCTCTTCCACAAGACGTACCCCTAGGGAAGGTATTCAAGGCATGTAAATCTGCGCTGGTTCTCACTTATGTTGCAGCCACTTGAATAGGTTCTGGTGGTATGATGGGAGGAGGTGCATATGGGTGTTTCTTCTCAAGTTCCACTAAAGTATCCTCATTCCTCGGTGCCAAGCCATTAGACGAGATGGCCCTAATTGCAGCATTATAGTTCCCCTGACTCGGCTTCTTTCTACATGCACGAAGGTTTATTGCATCTTCCGTTTTTTTCTTGCGCCGATTGCCCTATTGTTTACAATTGGAGACCCCCAACAACTTTTCAGCCAAAAGTATACATCCATTAGGTTCATGACACGTTAACAGTTCTTGGTTGATGGAAGCAATCTATAACCTCTTCCTAGTGCCGGATCTTTCCTCCAAGGTAGATTTAGGGGTATACAGTTTCAGGGTGCAGGTCGGCAATAAGATTAATTGTATCCAAGCCTCCATGTCCCTTGGATTTTGTATCACCTTGTCAATTGCAGCCTTCAGAGTGCGGGAAAATTTCAATCTGCAGTTATGAGGAATGCACGAAACAGTTTGGATTTGTTTAAAAAAAATTCCTGTTTAGAAGATCCGGCAAAAGGCCAATAGATGTGTCATTCCCCACTTCCGTTGATTCAGCTACACGGGCACTTAGTTGTGGATTGTTAATGCCATGAATGAGAAAATCAGCACCTTTTCCGTTGCATGGACCTGCTATGATATCACTTGGATGGATACGGCAAGCTCTGCTCCTAGCATGAAGGTGCATACATTGAGTGCACAGCCACATTTGCATATGGTTTAGCTCCTTCTCCCAAGTATCAAAAACACCAACAATACCGTGTAATCTTTCTCTACAAATAACCTTAGCCTCTTCTGTAGCACAATGTTTATCATGTAAATGTTTGCATAGAGAGTTCTTTGCAAAACCCCTTCCATGCCCATTATCAATACACCCGTCAAAGTTCTTGAATGGGCAATGGAAAATTTTATCTTTGTAGGCTGTTGACGATGAGTTATGTAATGATGGAGAGGATTCGTTGTGTGTGTGTTGTATGTTTACATCCCCATCTGTCGCCGCGTGAATCCTTGTGGCTGTGTATGATGAAGAACGAGGGCTAGGCATGTTTGCAGAATGGGTATTTTTCCCACTGAGGCTAAGAAAGGACAAACCATTACTTATATTCCATTCGGCTAACCACTGCCGAATATTGGGGTATTACAATACCACCACCTTAAATTGGAGCCGTCCTCGGCTCCGGAATATATACAAGCCCAGAACTTCGACGTTCCCTGCCCCTCATGAGAAGCACCTGGAACAACCTCGTCCAGCGTTCCTTCCCACCCTCGGCAGGTGAACCATCGTCGGATCTGATACCATTTGTAATGACCCGTCCCTCCACCGATATTGTCCCCACTTAGCCACTGCGGTTATCCGGCAGTGTGGGGTTTTCAACAGGCATCGCTGCGGTAATCCAGTGAAACTTCCGGATGGTCACCCATCCCTGGATTACTCCCCGAGCACGCTTAAGCGAGGAGTTTTCGCCAACTCTGGAGCCAATTGTGCTGAAAAGGCCTCGGTGATAGGAAAGGACAAACCATTACTTATATTCCATTCGGCTAACCACTGCCGAATATTGGGGTATTACAATACCACCACCTTAAATTGGAGCCGTCCTCGGCTCCGGAATATATACAAGCCCAGAACTCCGACGTTCCCTGCCCCTCATGAGAAGCACCTGGAACAACCCCGTCCAGCGTTGCCTTGTATGTGTCGAGATGTTGCCTTGTATGTGTCGAGATGTCTTACTTGCCAGCAAGTGAAGATTGATCATCGGAAACCAGGAGGGTTACTTCAACCATTACCCATATCAGAATGGAAATGGGAACACATCACTATGGATTTTGTCATGGGATTACCCAAAACTGCACATGGCAAGGATGCTATATGGGTTATCGTTGATAGACTTACCAAGTCCAGCGCACTTCTTAGCAATCAAGAAGACCGATTCGTTAGCCACGTTAAGTCGATGTATGTCCATGAGATAATAAGGCTTCACGATGCGCCGGTGTCAATTGTATCGACGAGAGATCCTCGTTTTACTTCTCAGTTCTGGAAAAGTTTACAGAAGGCATTGGGTACAGATGTCTCTCTTAGTACTTCCTTTCATCCCAGGATCGACGAGACGGTCTGAACAGGTGATTGATTGTGGAAGATATGCTACGAGCTTGTGCCTTGGATTTCAAAGGAAGTTGGAGTCAGCATTTGCCATTAGTGGAGTTTGCTTATAATAATAGCCATCAGACTAGCATTGGTATGGCACCTTTTGAAGCATTGTATGGACGACCTTGTAGATCTCAGCGTGTTGGACCGAGATCGTGAACGAAGCATTTTTGGACCTGATTTGAGTACGAGAGACGGCAGAGAAGGTTCGGCTAATCCGGCGAGAGGTTAATGACAGCTCGAGTCGTCAAAAGAGCTATGCAGACAAGAGACGTCGACCTTTAGAGTTTACTGAGGGTGACTTGGTGTTACTCAAAGTGACCCCGAAGAGAGGTGTTAAGCGTTTTGGCAAGAAAGGAAAGTTATCACCACGTTACATTGGACCTTTCAGATTATGCGGCGTGTTGGTGCAATGGCTTATCGATTGGAGTTACCTCAGCGAATTAGGCATGTTCATGACACTTTCCACGTGTCAATGTTACGGAAGTACGAGAGAGATCCTTCATATGTTATTGACCCTTCACATATTATTGCTTGGGAAGATTTGGAGATTCAAGAGGATGCTACGTACGTGGAGAGAAGGTTCGAATTTTGGACTTTAAGGAACATGTGCTTCGTACAAAGACCATCCCTATGGTTAAGGTGCAGTGGCGGCGTCGCCAAGTTGAGGAAGCAACGTGGGAATTAGAGTCCGAGATGCGGATCAAATACCCTGAGATTTTCCAAGGTAACTTCTAAATTTCGTGACGAAATTTCTTTTAAGGGTGGTAGAATGTAATAACCTGTAATTTTTTTATACACTGTGTTTGGTCGGGTTATACCTAGATTGGTTAACCTTGTGTTTAGATTGTTATTCCTTAAGACCTAACCTTAAACTTAACCCTAACCTTAAACTTAACCTTAAATGGGTGGATTGAACAAGAAAGGCTCCAAGCTAGGGTGGAAATAGAGCCACCCAAATTCATTGTTTGTTTTCCTTAATAATGTTATTAAGGTTTGATAACTAAAACTTTAGAAATTTTAGAGAGAGAAACTAAAAGCTAGGGAGAAGAAGGAGATGAAGTTAGAGTTTATTTTAGAGGGGAAAACCATGGAAAATCAGTGGAGAATTAAGAGGTGTTTTTTTTTTAAGCTATTGAGGTAGTATGCTAGATTCCCTTTCTCTTTACGTTTTTTTTATACTTGATTTTGAATTTGTATGATTATATCTAAGTGATTTATTGATTAAAAACTATGAATCTAATTGATGATCGGCATTTAATATTGATAGATAACATGCTTAGGTATCTCTAGTTAAAATTTGAGAATATTTCATCACATATTCACCATAAAATGTTTGTTTGTACTTGGATGTTGATTTCTAAATTGTTTTGTACATTTTCGCTTTGTATCTTCTTGACTGTACTTAGGACATCTTGATGATATCAAAACGATTTTTGATCTTGATAAAAGTTGTAGATCTATGTCTTATCTTTAATTATTCGTTGAGTTTGCTAAATTTAGAATTTTTATGAATTTACGGTGAATTGTTTGGTAAAATGATGCAATCTGTCCAAATGTTTGAAATGATCTTATAAAATCAATAACTCTCATTTGAACCATTGGGTTTTCGTAAAAATTGAATATGATATAGATACATATGTTAGAAATGCTTCCCTAAAATTTGAAGATGATCGGATTAATGAATCATTATGAAACATGTAATATAAAATTCTAGTTGTTATTGAAAATAGATGAATTGAGCCAAGAACAAAAGAATTTTTTTTGATTGATGAAAATAGTTGTTGTTAATTCTATTTTTCTTTTGATTGATGAGAATAGTTGTTGTTAATTACTTTTTCTTTTGATTGATGAAAATAGTTGTTGTTAATTTTTAGATTAAAGAATCTTTGATTTTTGAAATTAGTTATTATTAATGCTTTTCTTTTTCTTTAGATTAAAGAATTATTAGTGGGACAAAGAATCTTTTGATTTTTTTTTGAAATTAGTTTTGATTAATTATTTTCTTTTTCTTTAGATTAAAGAATTCTTAGTGGGACAAAGAATCTTTTGCTTTTTTGGAATTAATGGTTATTAATGATGAAAGTTAAGGAATAATAGGTATTAATAACTTATTATATTCAAATTTGAATTCTTTTTGTTTTTTGGTGGAATCTAGGAAACAACTTTTTCTTTATAATCTTGTTTGTTTTAATAAAGAATAAAAAGGAAGAATTATGTTAGAGAGAGAAATAAATTAAAAGAAGGTGGTAGTGGTAGACATAAATAATTAGCTATCACTTTGAAGACATAATTATTAGATTCTTATCTTGACCAAACTTTTAAACTTGAGGTTAGGTGGAACTTGTTTTAGGTTGTGAGTATATATATATATGTATATATCTTATACTAAGAAGAAAAGAGTAACCATACTAAGAAGAAAAGAGTAAACATACTAAGAAGAAAAGAGTAAAACAAAAATCTAAATTAATAGAAATAACGAGAGATTCTTTTAGTTCATATCAAAGACAAATTTCTTCGGTGATAAAGCTTTTCCTTCTATTATTTATAGTTTTTGGATTGCGATTTGAGGTAGGCGCAACACAATCTAAAACTCTTCTTTTATTTAAGTTTCTTTTAATTAAATTTATGTTTGCAAGTTTCCATTAATATATGGATGATAATCGATGTTGTGAGCATGATTATGAATGTTGGGCTGCGGTCCATAGAATGTGATTCTTAAAGATTATTTATGATAAAGGATCGAGATATCCTTGGAAAGCGGTATTTGTTTCCTAAACCCACGTGGGAGCTCCTTGGGCGAGCGGATTGATTAATTTATTGTTGTATAATGTTGGGATACGAGATATCCTTGGGGACGGTTTTGTTTCCTAAACCCACGTGGGGGGGCTCCCTTGGGCGAGCGGATTGATTGAATTTATTAATGTATATGGATGTGGTGTTTCCATATGTTTGTGGTGGTGTTAACCATGCAACTTGTTTTGAAAAGAAATTGAAAAATATTTTGTTGCTTCTTTTCCTACTGAGTGTCACAACTCACGTCGTATTATGACAAAATTCCAGATTTTATGACACCACAAGGAGCTAATGGCGGAAAAGCATAGAGATCGGTTTTGGTGTTTTAACTAGTAGTTGCATATTATGATTGGAAATTTGTAATAAAATATCATCAAACTCTCTTTTGGATGATTTATTGAGTGCTTATTGAGTATTTATATTTTGGAGATTATTGGGTTAATGTATAATTAATGGAACAATGTGTTATTAAGACAATTTTATTTGGTTAGATAAATGAAAATTTCTGAGTCATGTCAGTTTGACTGTTAATGATAATTATTTTACAAGATATTTATGATTGAATATTTTATGGTATGCATAAAACTCACGGCTTATGAAGTTGTTAAAATATTAGAATTTTCTGAGTGCCGGAATTAGTTTTAAAACAATTGTTTATTACTATAAGAAATTCAGATATTTTCTGACAAATTCAACTACGTTGAAGTTTTCCTGTTTTTAAACTATTCTATGGCGTGTTTTAGTCTTTGGTGTCCTCTGTAAACTTGAAGATATTTCTTTTTAGATTCCAAAATGATAAACTAAACCTGATTTGGAGTTGTGAGTGATTTTATATGATTTTATAAAATGGACTATCTCTGTTTTTCTTTTCCATGAGTTCTGGTCAACTACGTATTTGACTGTGGTCAAAAGGTCTTTAAGGTAATCTAAAGTTTTTTATAAAATTTATGAATGGAACTATACTCAATTAGGATTCAGAACATATAATAATAATAATATTTGTATTTGAAATAGGTTCGGTAAAATTCGTGGAGTTAATTGATGTCTGTTTTTAATTTATAACTCTTCCTTAAATATGCGATTCTTTTGAATTAAATCTGGAACGTTTAACGATGAAATAAATTTTTATGGTAAACTATAGTTCTTTATTGTGAACAATAAAGGCTTGTAGTTGAGAAAATGCGTCGAACAGTTGATAGGTATTTTGCCAACAGTTGAGAACCACACTCAGAAAACCGAAATGGTACCCCGCTACTTGTCTCAGAAAACCTAGTTGCTCAGTGCTTAAAGAAGCTACTAACGCTGGTAGCAAGAAACACTTTGTAAATTGTGTAAAGAAATCGCTGGAATTCCACTGTCTAAACCCAACTGACGTTAACAAAAGATTTCAGGTAACACACTCACTGCAAACCCAATAATGTTACTAGAATCCTGGTAGCAAGAACCACGATACCAAACGAATCATTGTCACTAGAATCACGGCAAACAAATTAATGAAACCAGAATCACACTTCAGAATCCAGGTAACCAGAATCAACGTTTAGTTACTGTAGCAGATAAAAACACAGCTAAAAACACACCTAGAAAGAAAAGAGAAAATGTGTGCACAACAAATGCAAGTTGGACATCGCTGAAATTGAGCGCACCCGCACTTATTGTAGTTTCGCTTCTCGAGGAAGCAGATCACAATATTACAAAACTATTAGGAACGCGTGATATAATATCCACTACCTGGTTATCCTTGGGCTCGATAAATTGATGTAGACACCTACGAAACTGACTCAGCCATATTAATCGTGGTACTAGAAACTAGGGGTGAGTATTTGGCACGTAATCCGCGGATTTAACCGGGACCAACCGTTCATTTGCGGATGGGTGTCCGGACCGTTCGTCAATGGATTGGATGCGGATGGAATTTTTGAAATCCAACGGATAACAGATCGGGCCCGGATGCAACCTTGAAAATCCGTTGGACATCCATATCCGTTAAATTAAGGGTATTTATGTAGTTCTAGAAAATACTATGGATCATTTAGTAATTTTTAAGATGTTTGCTTGGGGTGTTGTATATGTCATTTTTTTATTTGTATACATATATAGGATATGTAGGTTTTATAAGGAGTCATTTGTGTTAGCTTTATTTTCTTTACAATAAATTTTAACCAAAACAAATCCATTGGATTATCCGCATCCAATCCGTGCATCCATTGGATGCAAATCCGTTGGATATGGATTGGATGCGGATGCTAAATTTGAAATCCGTAGTGCTATGGATTGGATGCGGATGAGGCGAAAACCGGTCCATACCGGCGCATGCTCACCCCTACTAGAAACAACATAGTTTGTTGATCAACGGTTGTCCGAAATGTTATCATTTTTTGGAAGCCATTTTTCTGTTATTCTTTAAACCTCAATTCTAATGATGTAATTTAAGAAATTATGGGTTGTTAAAGATTATCTTTCTTTTTAAAAAGAAAAAAGAATAATTATGGTTTTTATAAATTTTCCTTTATCTTCCTGAACACTTATATCTTATCTCGACACTAACACTAAAAATACTCTTAGATCTATGTATCTCTATTCCACATTAACTAAGCTGCGATGATTTTTATGTAACATTAATAAAGTTATATAGAGAAAAAAGAGGGATGATCCCCTCACACCCTTATTTTTACACTATCTTACACGTTGAGATATATATTTTCTTAACCAAAATCAAACGATAACATATTTGAAGCTAATATTTTGGGTATATGTTTATCTTACAGAGCTCTAGATAGCCACAAAAAATGAGTTCATTCCGAAATATCAAACTTCACCATCCACCAATCTTAACTTTAATGGTTGAGAATTAGTCGACTTTCGACGATCTATTTTCAAAGTAGTAGATGGTGGAGCTATAAGTTTCGAAATCAACTCATTTTTTGTGGGTATGTAGATCTTTGTAAGGCGAACATATTCCCAAAATATTAGCTTCAAATACGTTATCATTTAATTTTGGTTAAGAAAAATATCTCCAAACATGTAAAATAGCGTGAAAATAAATAAGGGTGTGAGGGGATCCTTTCTTGAAAAAAAAAAAAAGTCTTGAAATTGGAACTCCATTATTTAATGGGACATCAAAAATTCTAAACCCCACAGATGAAGGATTAAAAATCAACTTATCTACGAAAAGGATATAGAAAAGAGGGAGTAAATTGGGAACTTACATTGTTACATGATCAACATCAATGAAGTTTTTTTTAAACGCAACATTAAATATCACAAAAATATTATGCCTTTTAATTAACAAAAATATTTTCAAACGTAACATCCAATGCCACAAACATTTGTCGTGACTATCATGAAAAACTAAGTATGTCTTACGGTCTTACCCATTATATATAGTGACGACATGTTAGATAATCTAATTTTGAAATGAAGTTGCCATAACTATTCAAGATTGCGGATTCAATGGATTATCTTAATTATGGATAACTTTAAATGTTTAACAAAACTTTCTTATATATAACTTTAGGTAACTTCATTTTAAGCAATCATGCAACTTCATTTTTAGAAATCATTTACTTGGATAAAATTAACCATATCGTTTGACTGAAAATAGAAACGAAGCAATACCGTATAGACACCTTTAAGTACAAGTCTCCCAATAAAATTCAAGCCATAAAATTTATGGAAAAAGTGTGGAATCTAATGCATCCCAAGTTAGGATAATATATGATTTTAATAGATTCGTATATAAGGTCTTGTAAATGATATTATCTCCGTTTCAGGAAAAGTGTTACTTTCACTTTTTCATTTTAGCCTAAAAATAGGCCAAATTGAAAAAATGAAAGTATCACTTTTCCTGAAACGGAGGGAGTAGCTTGTAATCTAATTAAAGAGTATAGTTTTTGGGAAGGAATCTGAAGGCTAGAGAGGATATTAGGTCAAACACTTCACTTATCTTATCTTATACTATAATAAAGAAAAGGAGAGTTTTCGACCGGGATTACATGGAACTTAAAATGACTGAACAGTCCCTCCGTGTTTTTGATAAACAGACGGACCAAAAACCCTTTAGTTGTTTCTTCTTCCCAAATAAACCGTTCCCCTAATCAAGATCACCAAAAGATCGAACCAAAATCACAGGTAAATCACAGTTATAAGCGATACATTTAGGGCCAATCGAGGAAAAAAAACAACCAAATTCTAATTTTAAATCAAACACAACACACTATTCTTTCCCCCAAATCAGAAGAACAAACTGGATAGAAACCAAGTTAAACAGCTATAATTTGGATTTCATCATCACCTGTAACGTTTTCAATCTCCGTATACAAGGTTTTCACAAAATTCTTCTCGGTGTTGCTTTATTTTGTTTTGTGGTGCTATAGCTATTAGTTGTTCGACAAAATTCCTAGGAGGCAAAGTTTTAATTCTTAAACTAAAATGTTCTCCACTTCGATGTGACTATTTGTTTCTAAATTTTATAGGCGAGAAAGCCCGTGATACTCCATATGAAGTTAAAAACACTATTTCAGTGGAAGGCTATGAGTCCATTGACTTTATTTTACAAAAATGTGTGGTAAGTTCTTTCAAAGGCATCTAAAATACACATGCTAAATGTCACGACAGTCTTAGCAACTATTTGTGAGTCATCCACTCATACTCAATTACCTCAGCTTCATGAGCATCAGTTGTTTTATGTGTATTGCCTTATATGTAATAGTTGAATCCATGATTTGACCACTGTAATTTTGGATGACAGGATGCCATAGTATTTACACTACAATCTACATGTTAATTGTTTTCGCAATGCATAGGTTTGAACTACTATTCACTATCTCAATGGCATGTTACACTTTACAGAAAATAGGCAAGATATTCAAGGTGATGCTACAAGAGGATGGGCGTTCTTTGGTGTACTTTCTTGCATGTATGGATTTCTTAAAATGTGTTTTTCTGTTAACGAATAAGTAAAGCGTGAAAAAAGTGCACGCTAAAAGTAAAATAGTATAAGCATGACACCAACAATGCATTATATGTGCCGAACTTCATTGTTGCGACAGGGTCCGATGGTAACAATGGATATGGTCAATATTGTGGATACTTATCTTCACTTGATTGTTTGATATCGTAATGATAAGGTTGTTTGTTGGAATTTTACTCAAAAGGGACAGAAATTTGATGATTTCTATACAAGGGATGCGCTTGATACTGTTGTTGCTGCAATACATGATGGTGGCCAGGCAAATGCTGAAGCGAAAGGTGTCTTCAGGAAATGGATCAGTTTATCGAGAGATGTTGTTAGAGATAATGAAGCACATCATCATGGTATAATCATTTTTCTTCAGTATGTACGCTTTATTTTTATCCCATGTTATTTTTTTGTTATTTTTTTTTTGTTGGATTCTAAAATTATGAAACTTTTGTATTACATGACATACACGTTCAAAGGAATGACTCAAGGAATCAGCGACTTCTATAGAGTATCACTGAAATTATTCTTTGTGTACATATTAATTTACATTACTTGGTGATGGTATTCACATGAATCTTATAGTCACATTTTTTGCACCTGTTTTAGCATAGTTATGCCTAATTTTCAATTACTTCATGGATTAGAGAATGATGCATGACATGAGTATATGATCGGGATATGCCCCTACATCATTGTGTCTATCCATGCCATTCCATTAGATCCGCCATGGAGTGGATTTATCTGGCCAATCATAGGTGTGTTTGGGGAAATTATTTTTGGTGGAGTGCAACTTGCTTGATTCTTGGATCCATTCACTCTTATGTTATGCCAACTCTTCTTCAGTGTTTCAGTTAGTGATATTTTACATCGTCAACAATATTTGTTGGATGTTAGTTTTACTGTTACATGTTGTTAGGTAGCGTCAGGCGCATAGAGCGTTCATTTCACTAAAATAAAGTTACTTGCTGCATGCAATCGCATGATTTATGGATGTAACAAACAGAATAATGTATGGCCACTTATTTCTTTTTTTCTTTGCTCTGGAATAACAAATTATGCATGGATGTTGTTATTTGTGCTTTCTGAGATTGTCAAGTTGCTAGACTTGGATTTGGAATGCAAGTTCACATTTCAGTTCTATTCGTATGTCTACAAATCATGTTAATGAGGTATAACTATAAATAATCAGATCATCAGACAATATTGGTATGAAGTTGCATTTATTTTTGTGAATATTTGGGGCATCTTATGTGCCTCAGGAACAATAAGGCATGCGCATCGCGTTGCGTCTCTGCTAGTAGTGCATAATGGGATGATAAGTAGATTGGAGCTAATGCTTTTGAGGATAGTTTTCCTGCTATTTATGAAGTTTCAAGGAATAGAAATTCTTCTGTTGGAGATTTTCTTTCTAGTCAAGGGTCTTGGAATTTTGGTTTCAAAGAGAAATTTGAATGATGCGGAAATTGGGGAAGTAGTACATCTTATTCAAGTGTTGGAGGGTTTTCCTACCTCAATTCATATTTGTACTGAGGATGATGATAGAAGAAGAGGTTTTGGTCAGGATTTCTCGGTGTCAAATTAATTGTTATAATTCTTTGGATGTTAATAGTTTCATTATCTTTCCTCATAAACAAATACCGGAATCTTAAGATTCCTTTGAAAGTTTCATTTCCAGAGTGAACTCTATGTTATAAAGGTGTTCCTACTTTAGACAAGCTTTTAAGGGCCGGAGTTGTGGATTCAAATAAATATCTCTTTGTGTGATAGTGGCGAAGAAACTCAAGGACATGTGTTCCTTCACTGTGAGGAAACAAAAAAGGTTAGGAATTTTTTTTTAGATAACTTTGGCGTAAGTTGGGTGTTTGCAAAGAATATGAAATCTAATCTGGGAGTGGTCAAACAAAAAAAAATATATGGTTAAGAAAACTTGGGAAATTTTACCTTTTGCAATATGGTGGACCATTTGGAGGGAGCGCAGATGCAGACTTTACAACAACAAGAAGAAAAATATTGTTCAATTGGTTACGTCTGTCAAATATACTATATTTACTTGGTCCATTCATTCTAAGCTTTTTACGGATTTTACTTTGGGCAATTTAATTTGTAATTGGGAAGCTTTTATTGGTCCTAGCTAATTTTTGTATCTCGTATTCTCTTAACTTTCATCATTTTGATGAGAGTTAACTTTTAATCCTTTTCTTTAAAAAAAAAATCTAATTAAAGAGTAAATTCTGATGACAGTTTTAGAGTATTTATAGTAAAATATAATAACTTAAGCTCTTTTTTCTGACGGTTGAACTTGTGGTTAAAGATAATGTTTCAAAAGAAACCACACCCATTGTCAATAGGCATCACTTGTTGGAACCAGTGTAGTCAAAATTGCTCTCCAAGGCCGATTACTCGCCGAGTAATCGCTACAGGCTATCTGACCAAGGCGATTTCCGATTCCAAGCCATTTCTGATTTTTAGCGATTAAGGCGGCGGGCGATTTTTTCCGAGTTGGTCTTGCATACACTAAAATATGAAAATAAAATTTTCGCAACCCCGCAAATGTGAGTTATCAAATAAAAAAACCTCGAAATACATGATTATACGTTCAATATACCGATATTACACACTTAATTACATGATAATGTTATAATTCTAATTTTAATTAGTTTCAAATCATGACTTATGAGAATCAATATATAAATCTCAAATAAATATATTCCGAGTATTAGACCAAGTTTTGGCGATTTCCAAGTTCTAACTAAATTGCTCCTCACTCCAAACTCCCTAACCGAGTAGGACCGAGGAACGATTTCGGCTACTTTGGTTGGAACTCATTTGTACCTTTCACTATTAGATTTTTTCTTCTCTCATCTATTTCTCCAAATGATAAGGTGACAACCATCTTAGGAGATGAAGATCTCTTGCATAAGACTTGCTCAAAAAAACATTCAACGAAACACTTATTGAAGATTTATGCATAAGTTTATTTAATTTTACGAATAAGAGTACATAGAATGTCTCTAATCCATTCATATTTCATAGACCTTTATCCTTGTCCTTGTTGAAATTTTATGAGCATCCAGTTCAAAATCAATTGACCCTTTTTTTCTTGTCCAAGGTGGAAAATTGTGGGCACCCAACTCAAAATCAAAATGAAAATCAATTGACCACTAATGAATTTTTTTTTTTAGGGATTATTATTTTTGTTAAAATATATAGAAGTTAACCAGTTTAACGCAAAGACTGGAAACAACAACAAAAAAACGGAAAATGGGTCATATGACCACAACCCATAAAGTGCGGGAGCAATGGACTTGTAAAATATAGGTCTGGGTGAAAAAGACACAAGAAAAATTAGTCATATGTACCCTTAACTTTAAAATTTATTCTTTATCATATCATTTTCTCTCTCCTATTTATTTTCTCACTCTAATATAAAATTAATCATGAGAAATGTCTTAACTTCCAAAATATAAGTCGGATTTTAATAAAATTTACACTTTTGGAAAGGGGTTGAAAATATCTACGAAACAAGATCCATTGTTGATATGAAAATCGAAAAAAATATATTTTTTATATTAAACCAGGCCGAGGATACATTATGCACTCAGGTGCAACTTGGCTAAAATTTATTTCATATGAAAATATGCATTACGCACCCAGGTGCAACTTGGACAAAATTTTATTTCCTATAAAAATATGCATTATACACCCATGTGCAACCTAATCAAAATCTATTTCCTATGAAAACATGTATTATGCACTCGGGTGAATCTTGTGAACTTCTAGACAAGTATTAAAGAAGAAAAATAAGAGAAACAACAAAAAATTCAAAAATAAAATAGGCAATATGCACCCATGTGCAACCAGGACGAAATCTATTTCCTATATATAAATATGTATTATGCACTCGGGTGCATCTTGTGTACTTCTTGGATAAATCTAGGTTTATCCTAGTAATCACCTGCAATATATTATAACACAACCAAAATGACTAATTCATGATCTCGAGCGCTAAATCCACCACCATTTCAATAACACCGACCATCAAAACGTCAACGAAAAATAAGTATTATGAAGAAAATAAGAGGAACAACAAAAAGTTCAGAATAAAAATACACATTATGCACTCGGGTGCAACAAGTAGAAAATATATATTTTTGTCAGAATATATGTTATGCACTCAGGTGCATCTTATACAACCAGCTTCCGTCAAAAACCCCATCCAGTTCACGACTCAAAAAACACACATCCCATTGCCAAATTTCACATACAAAAAGTACCCCGGACCCTTCATAATTCAGTGAAACTTCATTGTTCCCACTCTATTTTCCGACTTCCGTCGTCCGGAATTAATAGTACGGGCTTGCTATTTTCGATGTCTTTTCCGTCTGTTTTTGCAAGAACGGCTCTGGCATAAATACAAACACTTTTTGTGCATGTTGCTGGTGACAATGGAATGAGTTTAGCTGGATTTTGGAACCCTGAACACAGCTCCTTCCCTGCAAAATTCCATTCAATCAAGTGTGTGCGACAACGCAATAGAGATTCAGATGTATCATTTTTGGACTTTATATTATCGAACAGTTCATGCGCATTTTCATAGTGGTGAAAAGATGAATTTGGGATCTATTTTTATCTCTTCTTCCCTGCAAAATTGAATTGGCGGACAACCCATCAACCATAACATTATAGTTGGTGATGATAACAGTGTTGCTAAAACGTGCCGAGGTATTGTTTTTTCATGATTTATGATCGCTACTTTTGCTATCGAGTGGTTTAATATACTCACTTCTTGTGGTGTTAGTTATCGCTGAATTGAACTTGATCAAGCTCTCATGATGGATGCTCAATTTTTAATCCCCAAATTAATGTTCAATTTAAGACAAAATTGATCCAAACTAACTAAGCACCGTAAATAAATTACTTCAATTTCTTCATTCCCATAGATTAGATTCTTTTTAAGACTATAGAGCTCGTTTGTGCAAGTTTACATCTCAAAATCAAAACCGAAGATCCCTTTCTCTATGTTTCTGTTAACATCAACGTTCAAGGGCATACTGGTCAGCAATAATTACACTATTTGACATTTTGGTCTGTATATCCGAATGTGGATATTAGAATAGTATATTTTGGATCCTTGGTTATTTCTCCCATGGTGATATTTTACATGTCTTATAAACCCAGGAATTCGAATCCAAGGGCTATTCAACCAAAAAACAGAAGAAAAAAATTAGGGAAAGAAAGGCATACTCACCCAATGACATGAAAAGGGATCTTCGTTGGTGACATTTTGCACCACCAGTATAGTCTTGTTTCAGATGCTCATATACTGCATCATCGGGAAATTCAAAATAAGAGATTAGCAAGTTCATCGACTGCAACATCAAAATTGTATGTCGTATGCCCTTTTTTCTTAAAATATCCGAGAGGTATAAAGTTAAAGTACTGCCCCATTAATTCGATAAAGGGGAAATTATCTTAAAAAATTCGAGAGGTATAAAGTTAAAGTACTTCTCCATTAATTCGAGAGGTATAAAGTTAAAGTACTTCTCCATTAATTCGATAAAGTGGAAATTATCGTTTAGTCCTATTTTATGTGGTCCCAAATTAATTTGGTCCACCAATAAAAGTGGAGTTCTGTTTGGTCCTTATTTATTCAAAAATATTAAAGTATCATAACTCTCTCTTATTTTCTCTCTTCCCCACGTGTTTTTTTTTTATCTTTTTTTTTTCTCTTTATTCTTAACATTAATAAATAAAAAACTTAAAAATGAAATATCTCTCAAAATATAAGTCGAAAATTAATAAATTTTATATATTCAGAAAGGTCTCGTAGAGATATACACAACGAGTACCTATTATATTATGTTTAGAAATTTTAATTTTTTCGGTATAATAATAGTTCATATCCAAGAATGAACACTATTTTCGAATAAGGTAGTTCATTCTACTTCTTGCAGTTCATTTCGTAGAATGAACTCGTATATGCTAGCAATTTGTCTTGTAGGATGAACTCATAAAAGTAGTTCATTATTAAGAATGAAGTCACAATAGTACTTCATTATTATAGTTCACATTGTAGAATAAACTCGTGATAAAATGCTCTTGTTGTCAAATGAATTCATAATGGTTGTTCATATTGTAGGATTGATGATTCATACTTTAAAATGAACTTGTAATGATAATCAAGTATGGTAGTTCATATTGTAGAATGAACTCGTAATAGGTTTTCATTATGGTAGTTCATATTATATAATGAACTCGTAAATGATAGTCCATATTGTAGAATGAACTCGTGATAGGTGTTCATATTGTAGAATGAACTTCTAATAGTATTTCATATGGTAGAATGAACTCGTAATAGTAGTTCATTATACTAGTTCATTTTTGTAGAATGAACTTGTATGTTACTTAATCATGAAAGTTCATTCTACAAGTATGGTAGTTCATTAAATTAGTTCATTTTGTATAATGAACTTGTATATATAATAATTCATTTTATAGTTATTTTTTAGCTTATGAAAAAGGTAAAAATTAAAAGCTCTGAAACATAGCAATAATGATACTCGTTGGAAAGCTCTTGTCGAGGGATTTCCGAATATAAAAAATTTATCATTTTTGGATATGTGGTTCAAAAGATATTTCAGTTTTAAGTTTTTATTTATTTATTTTTATTAAAAGAGGGAAAAAGAAAGGAAAAAAACATTCTGCCAATATTAAAAGATTGTGACGTCATCCCGCTCCACTCTTGGACCAAACAATAATATTTTGGACCAAACAATAATACTCACTCCGTCCCAAATTAAATGAGCTAATTGGTTTTAAATTTTGTCTCATAAATAGATGAGCTATCTCATTAATCAAGCGGGTATTTCTAAAACTACCATTTTAATTGATTATTATTACTATAAGAAATATGTATAATTTGATAGTCATGTTTATATTCGTTACGTAGGTGTTTTAAAATGCTTTTCAACTGTATAAAGTTTATGAAAAACCATGGTATAGTTTATGAGATAAATCATTTTTAAGTTATACTATTTATTATCCATAAGGGTATAATTGTAAAAAATACTTAACATACTCTCATTTCCTCATTGCCTTAAGAATTGTGCAAACTACAACTACCTCATTTAATTGGGACGGACGCAGTATATATTTAAATGAAGGACCAAACACAAAGTTGACTTGATCAACAAGAGTACAAGACCAAACTAACCTGGCTAAATTGGGGCCTATGTACATTAATTGGGGCCTATCGAAATTTTGTTTCCACCTCAAACAATGATAGGGGTGTTTAAAAATTAGATGAAATTACCAAATAACTCTTACTATAAAATACTAAAATCTAATTACACTCAAACTAGCTCAAATTGGATACAAGATTGGGTAGCACTAACAACTTAATCAAAAAAGAAAAAAACCAGAAATTTCTTCAAAACTGATCAACACAAAAACCGAAATCCGGGGATATGTTGCAATACATATACCGATTCTGGGTTTGGGTTTTAAAAATAAAGAATATAGAGCCCAGAATCGGTAGATATATCGCAATGCAACTCCCGATTCTTATTTAATTTTTTATGTCAATTATTCTACCAACAATGCCGATTTTAACAATCTACCCACTAACGGTTTATATTGACATGAACAAACTCCGATTTTGACAAGAAAATAAAATAAAATTGCTTGAATCGGCTTATATGTACATTTATATATGCCGATTGATATCTATAAAATTCCAGCACCCCATTATCCAAATTCAGAGCAGCTCCACTTCCATCGTTGTAGTTAAACCATCATCAATGCCTCTTCAATTTAACTTCTCAACCAGTAAATCAAGAGTTAACAATACAAATTACCACTTACCCAATTTTCGCAGTAGAGAATTGCATCCCGAATTATTACCACTGCTAGACGAATTCTTATATAAATCCGTATTTTCCATTACCCTCAAAAATCCTAATATATTGATAATAGGCGAACTTGATTAGGATTCAAAGAGATTGATCCAATCCACGTTTATTACTAAGCTATGAAATAAAAAGGAGCAGAAGAAGAAGCTGAAAATTTGTTGTATCTGATAGAGAAATGCTTGGAGTTTTTCTTTATCGAAGGCGTCTGTCTCAATATGTCTTCTGACCTATTCTTTTGTCTCTCTCGTTTTGTAAAATGAATAGGAGAAAGATGCGAGTGCGACTAAACGCCACACAACTCCGAAACCAAGATACCCCCAGCTGCTTAGATCTCTTCTTTTACATAAAACTTGATGCTTGGTGTTCACCCATGTTATAACTTATAAGTGAGATATGATGGAGACTTCGCCACGTCCTTGAGCATCACCCATATTATAAGTTAGATGTGATAGAGAGTTAGCCACGTCCACTCATCTTTTAAGCTCACCTAAATAACAAAGGAAATTCCTCATTTCCCTTATTTCAAAAACGCCGATTCTTGTAACAATCAGTCTATATGCGTGTAAATCAAAAACCGATTCTCATAATCGGTCTATGTGGTAAATAACATGCACCGATTCTAGGTGCTCTTGCAAATGGAAATTTTAACCCAGAATCGGTATACAAGTTAATTAACATATACCGATTTTGGATAAATTTTTGTCGAATAAAAATCAATTTTTTTTAGTTTTTGATGATACACTAACCTTAGTTGATTTTAGGATTAATTTGACTAAACATCTATTAATTATCCGGATCAACACTAATTAATCAGGGATAAATTAGCCATTAAAAAAATAATTGGATAAGGGGCTTTTCATTTTACTTCTTAATGACCCTATTTTGTGATGTAGTTATAGGCCGCAATTAAGTGGCATAGACCCCAATTTAGCCAGGCAAACTAACTTAATTATATTTTTTCTATGATTATATGGTATTTTCTACTTCGATAAATTTACCTCGATATAGCACCCCAACCTATTTGAATGTCTTGGCTCAATGGCATGCACACGGCACCCTACTCGAGTGTAGTTTGCATAAGTGATTTCCAATCATGATATACGGCCCGCAATTTGATGCGTACCATTCCTGCTCATGATAAGCCTACAATTATGGATCATATTTTTGATAACCCGTTGCAATCAGCTTTTGATTGTATTTAGGTTTGATTTCAATTGCTAATTACCATAAATTCTATGGTAATTTATATTCAATAATTATCGAAAGGTAATAATAATTTCAATTATTATCAAAAGGATTATATGCAATGAACCTATAAACAAATCAAATCATCAATCTGCCCAAACGTGTGGGGTTATCATATACAGTATAAGTTAATAAAAGAGAAAAGACACCATTTCCTGTGATCAAAACAAATTAAGGATGTCGTGAGGATCTTATATTAGATAGTGATAACGTATATCGCATAGAGTGGAATCATGATGAGGTTGGAGGCTTTTTAGTCAGGTCAAGAAATTACTGGGTTAAGTTGAGGCAACCACGAGGTTGAATCCAGGCCAACAAAGCTTTGTTGATCGCAGCGGTCTACAACTTTTTTCGATTACCAGAACGCTCCTCACTCGAGCTCTGCGGTTCATAAAAAATCAGAGTGCAAATCGGTAAGAGTAGCAGGCGTATCCAGGCCGCAAGGTTTGTGGGATTTGCAATAACAAAATCTAAAGCAGATTTCAAGGCTCGAGAGAAGTGAAGCCTGCAGTGCGGCGGAATACTGACAGTAGTATTGATTTGTCGCTGCAACATTAAGTTCAACAATTCAATATTAAGCCCTGCAACATCTTCACCTCCTGAAGCATTAGGAGCAGCACCATCAACTGCATTTGGAGGAACAATGGGGCGCAACAACAACTGAAGATACAGTGGTAGGCTTCTCTACTCCATGAATTAAGAAATCTACACCAACACCATTAAACGGTCCAGGTACAACTACTGCAGCACGAGTCTTGGATTTGCAAGACATATTCCATGTATGGGTCGTCATGCATTTGGTACAAAGCCAGCTTTGCAGATCCTGTAAAACCATCTCCCTGATAGCATAGCATTGTGCATTGGACTGAAATCGCTCCTTGCAGATCAGTTTAGCATGCTCAGAAGAAAAATGTTGATCTTTAAGGTGACGAATCCATCCACTTCTAGAGTAACCTAAACCCCCAGTACCACCCTGACAGACATCAAAGTTTGCGAATGGACAAGGGATTTTGTCCGTTTGCGTAGATGATGAAGCCATAGAGGATTGAGAATCCAAGATAACATGAGTACGGTCCCCTGAAGAAGTTGCAGATTGCAGTCTAGGTTTGGGCATTTGCTTAGTCCCAACTGGAACTAGGGTTTTAGAAAAACCCTAAGAAATCAAAGCTGAGAAGTGCATCAGAATGCCGTAAAACAATAAACGGAGAGGAGGGAGGCAAATGCATCGTAGAATCATGGACGAAGGAAGGGTATACACCTGGTTTTCAATCACCAGAAGATCACCATGCCAATCGTCGGAGCTTCTCTCTCCAACCGGAACTAGGGTTTTAAATATTATTATTATTATTTTCAATGCATCTTATAAATGTACGAATTTATTTATTTTAATTCTAATATTACTCTAAGCATCCGAATATTATTATTACTACTTCGTGTAAACTCTTTTCGTTTTATAAATTTAATGGATCATTTGTTAGACTAAAGATAATTCGGGTATAAGATTACAAAGATATTTAGTCTTTTTACTTTAGGCAATATATCTACACGTTCTTAGGTCTAATTTAATAAATCTTATATTATCTATCTGATTTAATGCACATATTTCAAATTCTATTTAATTTAAAAAAAATCCAACCGTAGACAATTACTAATAATTTTTCGTAGTTACTTGATCCTAATTATTTCTTTTTTTGTTATACATTTGCTAGTAAGATTTTAATTAGATAAAGCTCAATACAATATTATAGGGTAAATGTTAAAACTACTTTTATTATGATTACTTGTGATCTTATTATTATTTAATATATTTAACATTAATGGTCGAACTATTATTTTAACTACTTTTAAAATTTTATTTATCCCAAAAATATTATTAATATTTATGTGATTATAAATTGTTGACCTTACTTATAAGTCAAGTTATTCAATAAATTCCTAAGTGACTTTCAAGATCTATTAATAATGCTAATCTCACTATTTTTAATATTGAATTGTGTACGTGTTCATACTTTTTAGATTAATTATTCTCAAATCCTTATTAGCTAAAGTTATTGGTGTACCCTATAATTTTTACTTCATTACACAAACAACCAACCAAACAAACAAATCAATCAAATAATTATTTTAATTATTGATAGCTTTTAGTGATTAAAATTTATCTCACAACCCAACCCAGTTCTAAACTAATCAAGTTCACTTACTGGCACTGGCTAATTCTACCTTTTCCCATATAAGATCTAATAACCTGGCTCTGATACCAACTCTGTAGCGCCCCCTAAGTTAGCAGCTGACTAAACCAAGAATTTAACTAAAAATAGAGGCACTAATAATCCAAATTAAACACTTAAACTTTTAATTAAGAAATCTACTACAGAAACTTAACCCAAAGCTAACCCCGCTCAGAAGTACATATACAAGAACTCTCCAATAATACATATAAAATAGTGAGTTGATTTACAAATGGATTACAACCACATAATAAATATAGAGGAAGCTAACTAACTAACGTAAATAATTCTTCGAAGCTTTCATCGTCACATGCACATCTTGGTCTGTCTCTGAAACTGGAAGTGGGAATGGGTGAACACATCATCCCTAAAAGGGGTTCCTAGTAGAAATAACAACTAGCTTTCAAGTAATCATTAATATGATTCGAAAAACAATGCAGGTTTAATCGAAAGTCGGTAATATAAGGAAAGACAATGAAACATAAAGTAGAAACTTTTTCATAGACATTCATAAATAACAATAAACATCCATGTATGAGGTGTGTTGCCGCACATAAGGGAAGAATAATATTGTGGTGCATCGCCCTATCCATAATAATATTGCGGTGTATCGCCCTAGCCATAATAATATTGCGGTGTATCGCCCTAGCCATAGAATACTGATATTGTGTCGGCACACATCTCATACCACACCAAGCCCACAAAGATATGCATGAATTTCACAGCACAAAGATTTATTTGTAGAACAATAATGAATACAAGAGAGTTCGCTATCGATTCCCACCTCTTTTGATGACAAGACTCGCCTACCTTGAGATCCAATAATCCACTGGTACATCCTTTGAATTCGATCGTTGTTAATAGAATCTAACTGTTAATCACACAAGCACTCTAAGAGTTTATCCAAAAGGCTCACAGAAGAATCATACAATTCTATCTAATGGTTCTAAGCCCAATATAATATCTTATTCTCTATATTTAATATAACTAAGAGTTTAATAATCCAATTAGATTGATTATATAATCCATATCTAAGTCTTATGAATCTCTACAACTTTGTAGAAAGAATCAAAGGCTAATTCAGACCATAAGAGATTCAACTCAACTACATAAGCTAAGACAACTATTCATAAGCCCAAGTTCTCTAAACATGCCCATTAACAAACGGTCTTTAACGTCTAGGTCAAGGTCAAGGTCAAAATGACAGTCCAAGGTCAACCAACAGTCATCGTCTAGGTCTACGTCAAGGTCTAGTCCATGGTCAAAGGTCAACTCAGTCAATGGTCCACTGAGTCACACCGGAATCGGTCAAGGTCAAGTCGTTAAATCGGTGAGTCAACAGATCCGACTCACTCAGATTAACTGAGTCATCTAAAGTCAGATTCCTGACTAGGCTGAATGGCACAAGGCCACACTCTTGCACAGGCCAGAGCCATTGCTCAGGCCAAGAATACAAATGCACAATCATTGTGCAGTACAACTCTATAATCCAAACTCTAAACAACTCTTTCATTCTTATTTCAATTCTACCAGATTATACAATTTCATCTAATCATTTCAGACATACATTTAATTAATAAAAACTTCAAAACTTATTCACAATCATAAGCTCAGAGTACCTGCAGTTGCAGCTTTAAGCAAGCCTACACTTAGATCACCAAACTTCAGTCATAAAATTCTATAACTCACTTGTATCTTCAATTTCTCCCAATTAAATCGAATCATCAAACACAGAACAATAGCATGAGATTCTTTACTTAACTCAACTTCAGTATTACCACATACACAACACTCCACCACATTATAGCTATAACTCCCATGAACAACTTCTAAGCCTTGTACTTCTTCATATGTTTCTACCACCTGCAAGAGTATTTCATAGCTCAACATTATCTCATCTTGCATCCCAACTCAATTACAAACTCTCACATCCCTATTCAAACTCAGTTCATATCAACATCATCAACATGACACATTCATTTATGTAACTCAACTCTGAACGCAACCACCTATGACCATAGTGCAATTCTGATCCTAAACTAATTCTCTTCACCATCATTAATTATGGCTAACCTAGCATAAGACAATTCTCTGTAACACATAACAACTGCCAAACTCCATTACATACTCAACTCAAGCCTTAGCTCAGTTATCAACTACACAATCTCAATCAATAACACTAAATAACTTCACCAATTAATTCAGAAGAATAATTACCGCAAAGGGATTCCTCTCAAGCAATTCAATTTAGCTTCTTCTTCTTTCTTGAACTTGATTTAGCAATTCATCTCAAAACTGAACAACCCAACAATTCAATTCTATCTTTGATTCACAGATAAACCCTAATTCTTAAATCATCTCCAAAACGACTTCAGAAATTCAATTAAACTATAACCCTTTTGTTATTCATCCAACATCAACTCAATTCATCTCTCAATTCACCTATGAACTCGAATTCCATTCAATCAATTCATCTTTAACCAACAGAAACCCTAACTCACGATCTCGATCTTCAAATCAACACCATGTCATAAATTAATCGATAACCCCTTTATTCTTCATCCATGTGCTACTCAATACACGAATCAATTCAATATAATCTCAAACAATTCTTGAACCCTAAATTGATTCTCTCGGTTACATCATCTCAAACATAAACCCATAACTCTCCTCATTCTTAATTAACCAGAACATCATCACTTTTATCGATTGATCAACTTCACCAAACGCTTCTCTCAAATCGATTCTCAGAATCGCCTCCACAGAAGAAGAGAAATAGAAAAGAAGAAATAAGAAGAAGAATGAGGAAGAAGAAGTAAATAAGAAAACAATGCGAGTTTATATGATCGGTTAGGAGAAGATACGGCCAAAGAAATGAATTAAGGAACCCGAAAAAGGATAAGGGGCATCCCATGTCGGTTCACAATAATCTGATAACATCTTCTTCATCCGATATCCGAATAACACGTTCGAGTAGTCTATTCCATGTAACTTTACGAGATCTATCTAAGGATACTAGTTTCGTATATAGATCGTTGTTAGATTAATTTCTATTAATTAGCGCCCGTGTTAAACTAATCGAGTTATTATCGGCTAAATCGACACTTGAACAGTCTAATAGCTTTGACGAGCTTGCGGTTCCTTACATTACTGTTTGTGGTCTATTATCTATTGCTACCATTAATAATTGGCCACTTCATCAACTTGATGTTAATAATGCTTTCCTACAAGGTGATCTTACTAAAGATATTTATATAAAACTTCCTCCAGCCATAGAAAGGGGGATAACCGTGTTTACAAACTTAATAAGTATTTATATGGACTAAAGCAAGCTTTCGGCCAATGGTTTGCTAAGTTTTACTGCAGTTATTATTAATGCTGGCTTCATTCAATCCCGGGATGACTATTCTCTCTTTAATTTTCATTCTGGTACAATTTCCATTTATGTTTTAGTTTATGTTGATGATATCATTATCACAGGCAACATTGATTCTGCTATTCAAGACCTCAAAAATAAACTTGAATCTTAATTTTCTTTTAAGAATCTTGGCCGTTTATAATATTTCTTTGGCATTGAGGTATCTCTCTCTCCCAAAGGTATTTTTCTTTGTCAACGCAAATATATTCTTGACATTGTTAATTTTCTTGTCTGTTAGGTGCTAAGACTTCTCTATCTCTGAAGGAACAACATCTTAAACTTATTCCATCTTCTGTTAAGCCTTTACATGATCCTAGTGTTTATCGTCAACTCATTGGTCGAATTCTTTATCTCCAAGTGACTTGTCCTGACATTACTTTTTCTGTTAACTATTTAATTCAATTTATGCAACACCCATGTTATGATCATCTGTATGCTGCACATCTAAAGGTACCGTTAGTCATGGAATTTTTCTCTCTGCTACAAGTTCTTTGTCTCTATCCGGCTATACTGACTTTGATTGGGCTGGATGCCCGACAACTCGCCGATCAACGACAGTTTATTTTACCATGCTAGGAGATAGTCTTATTTCCTGGAAATTTAATAAACAGCCGACAGTTTCTCTTTCTTCTGCTGAGGCTGAATATCAGTCTCTTGCAGGGCTTACTTCTGAACTACAGTGGTTACATTATTTATTCAATGATCTTCGTATCTCTATACTAACACCTATTCCAATTTATTCCGATAATCAAGCTTCTATTCACATTTCTGAGAATCCAATTTTTCACGAAAGAACTAAACATATTGAAATCGATTGTTATTTTGTACATTAAAAATTGCTATCTGGTCTTATCAATTCTACTTATTTACCCTCTGCATTGCAACTAGCTGACTTGTTCACAAAACCACTGGGAGTGGATCATTTTCGACGACTAGCTAGCAAGTTGGGTCTTCGTCCAGACTCTTCTCAGGATCCAACTTGAGGGGGGTATTAGACGTAATACTTGGAGTGTGCGGCCACAACACACAACACCGGCACATAAAACTACATTCAAGTCCACATCAAGCCAAGTCCAAGTCCGTTTCATGTATATTAGTTGTAATTTGTTGTAAAGTCCTAGTCTTGTTCTGTAACTTAGTCATGTAAACTTCCTAGTCTTAGGTTGCAGTCTTACCTGTAAACTCATATAAGTTCTTGAGTTATTATTATGTAACAAGTATAAATAGCAGATGAAATATAACTCTGTCAACACAGTTGTGAGACAGTAAATTCCATATCCTGGAATCTTTGAAGTGATGAAGCTTTCGTCGTCAAACAAATCACCGATGAAGATAACGATTTCATCGTTGAAGAGCATCATTTTTGATCTTAGAACCCAACACAATAACCAAAAACTGCCATAAAGTGAAGATAAACCTCAAAATAGTATATAAAACCACCATAATAGTGTAGATAAGTACAAAACATAATAAAAACTAAGCTAAAACTATTAATTAACCTAGAAAACAAGAAATAGTAAAGAAATTTGCCCATATCCGGTCCACTGTTATTGTTGGTCTTGTAGAAAAAGAAGGAGTGGGAGAGAGGAAAGAGGGTTGTGGGGCTATATTGTATAAGGCGGTAGGCGAGGCTCCAAGCACGTCGCCTAGGCGCGACTAAGTCGCCATAGGCGACAATTTGGATTGTGGATGGGTTTTTAGACATATCCAATGGATTTTTAATACCAATGACTTTTTAATCAACTGAAAGACCACTGTCACCATTGAAATCATGTGGTTGCAGTCCTGCAAACCCGAAATGATATATTTACTAAAAGAATAAAGAAGAAGAAAAATGCACATTCTATCATAGAGCTCTGACGCCGCGATTTCTGTTTTCCTTCTTCTACTAATTGATCTTTAACGTTTCTGCAAGAATAGAAGCTTACAAGGATAACAATATAAACTTACCTACATAGATAGTTCAGAAATATAAACTAATTGATGAATTGCATCGTTGTTATTTCCCTAACTTTTATTTTCTCATTCCATAAATACTTCCGTGATTGTGTTGTATGTTCTTATTGATTGATTGATCTTTTTATAATATAATTTTCCTATAATTAGATCAAGTAATAAAACTTATTACTATAGCTACTTTTGGAAGTAAAACTCAATCATATCAATCACGTTATTTTCCTAAGTACAAATATAAATCGCGTTATCGATCTAGTAAAGATTTGATGGGATATTTCCTTAAGTTTTGTTCCTTAAATTATGATATTAAAACCAACTACAATAATTCCTTAATTTCACTAATTACCATTAATTACCATCAATCACGTTGTTTCCTAAATCTGAAATTGTTAGCATATATAATTGATCATTGTTTATGGTGATTGTAGTATAACATGAATAAGGAAACATAGTTAATGAATGATAAGCACGTATGTGTTATATTTTATACCCATATTTATATTAGTTAGGCTTCGATATTTTGGATCATACCACCATTTTAGTGTTCTTTTCAGAAAGGACAAGCGAATTCGATCACTGGAGGAATAAATGGCTAAATAAGAGCTATTATGGCGTTTGTGACTCAGAGAAACGATGTTGCATCTCACAACACCAAAGAGACGGAGCATGATGATGTCTTTGTTTATTCATGCACTTGAGCCACTAAGAGTAGGGAAATGAGTGGACGATGTGGCACCACATCTCATCTCGTGTCGAAACAGGAAATAAGCACTCTCATTTCTCATGCCATGCAATCTGGTTGTGGTGTTTTGGAAGGAATCATTTCAAGATACCGGTGGAGACGAAAACTTCATTGGCGGTGTGGTTGGTTGTTCTTAATGGATGAAGAAGGTGGTTTGATAATTTGTTGGAGATGATTCAAGTGGTCCTGGTCACGAAAGAATGATAGGATACTCTTCTCAGGGGTTAGCAGTGCTTGCGATCAAAGGAGCAAAGAAGTCTTGGTTACTGGCTCGAGTAAAATGGTTGTAACTTTAGAAAGCTGTGTCGACAAAGCAAGCAGGTGGAGGAAGGTGCTGATTCGAGTTCGGTAGCTAAACGTCTGTGTTGTTAGACATGAATTAGACGATGTATGTCAATGATCAAGAGTGGTGGAGATCGACTTGGTGAATTTCCAGGGATAAAAATAGTAAGGAAGTGGCAGTCTTCTCTGGAACTTACAATGGGGCTCTGTACTCAAAAGTGGCGTGGGATAATGATATATTGCTGCCAGTATTGATTACTGTTACTAGCTGTGACTGCGAAGACAGCGTTGTAAGAAGAGGAGTCACCATTCTGTTGCGGTATTTGCTCGATGAGTTTTGGCAGTGATGCTGGTGGTGCTGGATTTCGGTGGTTGTTGGTACATCGAAGTTGAGTTATTTAACTGTTGGCAGTAAAATGGAAGGAGATGGCAGGTACCAAAGCTAGACGTGAACTTATTGTTAGAAGTGAATAGTGGGTCTAACTCAACTCATGGAATGGAAATTATTGCTGGCCGAGACTCAGATGGTCAGGAAGCGAGAATTGAAGCAGAGAGTTGGAGTTGATGCTGTTAAGATTATGAAGATGGTGTTGTTACCGGATTTGGTAGAAAATCAGGAAGGTGATTGACCAGAGTTGGGAGATGAGCTGTATCGAACTGAACTGATGGCATGGTTTTATGTGACCTGAGATAGTCTTGCAACCGGAACTAAGAAGGTCGGGCAATAGTCTGTTGAGGTTTTGAGCTGGAACTGGAATTGTGGTCGGAAGAAGAGATGGGTGCTGACCAGTTGGACTCGGTGGTAGTTAGTAGAGAAGGTTGGACAGGAAACTGTTGACGTGGTCGGACTTTGGTAATGGAAAATTAGGGGGAGACCCAAAAAAAATAAAATATTCTCATTGTCAAGTCCACAATTAATTTTGGATACCGTGACACCCATAATTATCCGAAATTATTAAAACATGTCTGCATGATGATTTATGCATCCGTATTACATGTTATGTATACTGTTTTTTTAGGGATAACTCGTTATGCATCCTAATTTTTCAGGGTTTTATTGGAAACGCAACTTGGATATAACATATCTAAAAATCCGCGCCTTGGAATTTTATAAATTTTATATCGTTGGAAATCTTTTTAAGAGAGCTACGCAACGAGTACAAACAACAACATCACATTTTTGTTTTTCGCGAAAATATTGGAGGTGATCTTCATTTTAGGCAAAATTTCGAAAACTGACTACATAATCATTATGAAGCCACCAAAAACGATGCATAACACATTATGTAGACGCATAACGAATTATGCAACCATTTTCTCGATTGCATAACAAATTATGCATCTATAACAAGTTATGTGACTATTGTTTTGGTTGATTTTAGTGCATATATAAAAAATTGATGCATAATGCATTATGCAACCATATTTTCGGATGCATAACAAGTTACGCATCAATTTTCTCGATGCATAATGCATTATGCAATCATATTTTCGGATGCATAACAGATTATACATCAATTTTCACGACTGCATAACATGTTATGCAAATATTATTGTAGGTGCATGACAAGTTATACAGTCTTTGTTTTTGTTGGTTCCAACAATAACAAATACGTTGATGCATAAAATGCTATGCAAACATTTCCTGGACCATATAACAAGTTATGCAACAACTTTTCAAACTACATAACAGGTTATGCATCCATTTTCATATATGCATAACAACTTTTCGAAACCGATTGGAGAAGTAACTACTAATTAATCACTATCTAGCTTGTCGAACACCTTAATTAATCACTCATCCATGATGAATGATAATAAATTTAATCAGAACAAAAAGTTTGAGTACAAAACATATATACACCAATCAACTGAACCTGTCCTTAACCCTTCACTCATGACCCATAACCAGCAGGACCATTGTAGCCATAGCTAGGGATAGAGCATCAACAAGATAACCTTGAAACTGTCACGAACTAGTCATTCCGGCATTTTCTCGAACAGCTTTTGTGCAGTTTGCTGATGATGTACATATGAGATCTGTTATTGATTTATAATCCTCCATATACTCATTCCCTCCAATATCATTCAGATTCACACAAACCCAACTTTCTTAACTGTTTAGACTCTCAATCACCCTTTAATTTCGATCATTCATCGCCACATTGAACGGAAGCAAGTTCATCTTCATAGATGACCTCTAGGCAAAGATCTTCTCCCAAATTACCAAATGAAACTCATATTAACGGCCAACCCATTCTTCTCAATGTCTCACAGATTCTTGTAAGCTTCTTATTCTTCTCTATTCATCTCTATTATGAGTAGCAGTGACCACTTCTTCCTCCCTGTGTTCATGCTTGAAATCCTAATCAAACATAACATAAATTGTATCACAAGTTTTGTGCATGTCTCAGTTTCCAAATCCATGTCCTAATCTCTGAAATCCTCTCTCAATTCTTCGAACGTAGCCCACCAGACCTGAGCTTGCCGGCGTTGGTGCAGTCGTGAGAAGGAGAAAGCTAGGTGTAGAGAACTAGCACTCTGTAGGAAGTTGGTCGTGATAAAACTCGACCTAGGTATAGCTACTTATTATAACTACCAGTACAAGTTTGAAAACAACCAGATCTAAAAATTGTTTGAGTAGAATGAAAAAACAAGAGGAGGATTTATCTTTTAGGATCGATTATTGTTGTAGCTCTATTTTGATTTCTTCTTCTAAAAAGTTTCTTCATCTCCGAATCAATTTAGGAAAAGAAGAATAAAAGAAAAACGAGGAAGAATAAGTGAAGAAACAATTTTAGAAATTATGGGCGTGGGAAAAAATTTACCTCAGAAAATGGGTGCGCGCCTAAACTTTTTTGAGTGTGAGTTTCACAGTGGGAAAGATCCAAAGAATGGGTCTCCCTGTAGTTTTCACCTTTGGTAATGGCTAGATTTGGATTTGGGCCTTATTCATTAGACTGGGCTTTAGCAGTTCACTAGGTTTCACTCTTGGCTAGGGGTGAGCATTTTATCCGTAATCCGCGGATTTAACCGGAACCAACCGCATTTTTACGGATGGATGCCCGGACCGTTCGCTAATGGATTGGATGTCGATGGGATTTTTGAAATCCAACGGATTACGGATTGGGCCCGGATGCAACCTTGAAAATCCGTTGGACATCCATATCCATTAGATTAAGGGAATTTATATAGTTTCTAGAAAATACATAGATAGTTTTGGAATTTTTAAGGTGTTTGCTTGGAGTGTTGTCCGTGGCACTTCTATATTTATATACATATATAAAATGTATAGGTTCTATAAGAATTCATATAAATTGATTTTATTTTTTCATTATAAATTTCATCTAACACAAATCCATTGGATTATCCGCACCCAATCCATTCATCCGTGCATCTATTGGATGAAAATCCGTTGGATGTGAATTGGATGAGGAAGCCAAATTTGAAATCCGTAGTGGATTGGATTGGGTGCGGATGGGGTAAAAACCGGTCCATACCGGCCCATGCTCACCCCTACTCTTGGCAGAGCACCTATTTTTGAACTAAAAATAAAGAGAAAAGAAGGGAGGCTACAGACGGAGGTCGGCTGCGGCTACACAATAGTTTTGGAGAAATAGGGTTTGAAGTTGATTTCATCTTCCAATTCCGTTTGATTATCATTTCGATTGATTCTCTTTGATATTTTTACGGCTTTTGAGAAAGTCATGTCTTGCTAGACTTCTTTGTAACTAGAGTTTTATGGTTGAAACCACTTGGGGTATTTAACTACTTTGAATTGAAATATGAAGCAATAGACCATTATGATTTGAATAGATTGATTCTTGAATTTTATTTATTAATTGATTGCAAAATAAGTTGTTTCATTGCGGTTCTAGAAACCTGTGCGCGTAATTGATAGTCTTACAAATATTTTTGGTCTCGTTATTTGATAATTCATTATTGGGTTAAATTATTTGATGGGTTATACTTAAAATAGTCAAATAATATTTGTGAACTTATATTTAGTTTCGTACAATTTTCTCGCTGATGCAATTTGATAGTGCATGCTTGGGTTTATTCTTTTGATGTGCTATGCTTAGGGTATACCCGTAATATTTGTGACTCTATGCTTATAATAGGTGATGTCAAGAGAACATAAAATAAATATATATTCATAATTATGTTTCTTGTCAGTAATTGAATAGAAGTAGTAGTGGATACCAAAAAACTCTGGTTACCGGCTCTCACGTCTTGGTTACATCCTTTAATATTTCGCTTTCTTAGTTTCGTAATATCATTTACCAGTTGTTAAACTTTTGAAATATTTAATTTGATTGGTTAGTTATTGGTATTAATTAGTAGTGGTATTTCACACTCCTCGTGGGAACAACCTGTACTTGCCATTGTCTACTAGTTAGACACTGTGCACTTGCAGTATATTTATTGTAGGTTTTACGAATCTATCAATGAACTTTCCATATTACGTATAAATTTACCACCTACCATGGCGAATTTGGAGAGTTATTGGACGCCTAAAACTTCCGCGAGGCGCTAAAGGCGCCAAACTCCATCGCCTAAGGCACCAACATGGAAAGTAGTGTAAAATAGAGTTACTCGGCTCTGGACCTACGCCCATGCGCCCTTGGCACCTAGGAGAGCTCCCAGAGCGCCGTTAACAACATAGTTGTGGGGGTTATGTTTTGTGAGTTATAAAATTAACTATCCCATGTTTCTGTACTCTAGAGCAGCCAAATATGTTTTTGCTGGATTTCGCTAAGCCAGACTCACGGTTGCAACCAATTTAAGCTATAGGCTTGAATAAATCTCCTATCAACCATTAAAGATGAACCAATAAAAGTAGGCATCGTAGTAACCCAATTATACTAGAGGTTATTGTTGTAGCAAAAATGTTCGTTGGATGAGTCAAGATTTATATCTGATGGAAGAATTGTAGAGCGTTTAGATGACTCACAATTATCCTCGTGATGCGTTCTTGATGATGAAAAATTTCCAACTCAGCTCTCCAATGATCTTGCCTTTCTAAATATTCTTGATGAATGAAGGAGAAAAAAAAGGGGGGGGGGGGAATACCTACAAAGACACTCATATGCCTTAATGAGTAAGAGTCTCAAGTAGGATTTAGTGGAGAGAAAATGATTAGAAAATGTGTACCTTTCCGGTTGGAATTCCACCTCTATTTGTAGGTTATGGAGGAATTGTATCAAGTCCATTGCCTGTCTGCATTCATTTTGATAACGTACCTAGACCAAATGCTCTCCAAGTTCATCTTTATTTGAAATCAGAATTATGTATCTAGACATTAAAAATGTACTTAGTCCAATACATAATCTATATTAATCCCCTCCTTTTAGGATGATTAGATTAATAAATGTATTTGGACTAAATACACACCTAAATTAATTCTAACTTCTTGGTTTGAGTTTATGACTGGTCTTACCACCAACAAAATTCATCCACTTTTTGGGATTCAATGAATTTAGTCACCTTTAATAAAGGCCAACATATTAGGTTTTTAAACCCTTGATGGATTTAGGCTTCAACCCATGATCCAATTAAATATTTCTGTGTAAGGCTAATGGGATGAAGATCTTATTAAGGCTTAGTTTGGTATTGCTGCGGCTTTTGTAAAAGCACTTTTCTGTTGTGCGTTGTTGTGAGAAAAAAACTGTTAGTCATTTGGTAAAATATTAATTAAAGTTAAAGATGATTAAAAAACAATCAAAATGTGTTTGGTATAATATCAGATTCAACCATTGTTGTTGTGGCAAATGACAAAAACAGACATATCTCCGAAAATAGTTTTATTCAATTTTATTTGGTTTAAAAATAATTATTTTTTTTACAAATTAAATGAAATAGTATCATAAAATAGTTTGAAAATAAAATATAATAATATTTAAAAAATATATATAAGAACAAAAAATTGATTGTATATATATATTCAAGGGTAATTTTTGTCATTTACAAAATAAAATGGACAAAAAAGAGCATTAAATTTTGGTGGGACCAAAGCTTATGCTTTTGTAGCTTTTAAAAGCTCATCCTCCTAGCTTTTAAAAATTGAGGAATTTTGGAAATGCTTTGGGTAAAAAACACATTGATTTTTTTTTACCAAACACCAATTTCAAAAATTATTGACATATATAGGTTTTGAATGTGCTTTTGGAAAAAGGACAAAAAAAAACTGTCACACTACGACAACTATTGCTTCATAGCTTCCTTTTGTTAAGATGGACTGAATTTTCCTGTAGTTGCAGGAAATCCTCCAACCACACCCTTAGTGAAATCTATAGAACAATCTAGGTGAACTCCATAAAAATCATAAGAACTTTCATTGAAATCTTTAAATCTAATACAAAGTTATGAGAAAACTTTAACTTGGGAAGCAAATAAACTTTCTCTCTCCTAAATATCTTGTCTAAACCCTAGTTAGCAATTCGGGGTACGGGTAGAAGTTCGGGACGGCATACGTACGAGAATTATACGGATTCGGATAGGTCAAATTCGATCAAAAATCCGGTCAACGGTTCGTTGTTCGGACAGTAGTTCGGAACGGCATACGTACATGTATATTCGTTTTATAAATGTGAGTTCGGCACTTAAAATTCGGATTACATAAATGATAAATTGATAAGTATTATGATCTTATTACGAGACTAATTTTATTTGTATATGATTTATAAGATGAAAAAAATATTTTAGCGTGATTATTTAACAAGAAGTAAACAGTTTAATCGCATAAATGTATTATAAAACGAGTTTATAGATTTTTAAACAAAAATTAACACATAAAACACTGGTTAAACAACTATCAATAAAAAATTTAACTGAATAATTGTATTTAAATATAAAGTATATTCAAAATCAAACAAAAACCAAGCAACAAAACTCGATCGTAGAATTACTTATAGGAGAGCGAGGTTGGGTGTGAACTAGGTTCGAAGTTCTAGTTCGGAAATATCATTCGGATTCGGTTAGTTCGGATACGTTCGTGAATAATTCGTGAGGTCCATATAATCCGGGAACTAGGTTCGGAGTTCAAATAGTTCGGAAGTATCATTCAGATTCGGTCAGTTCGGATACGTTCGGGAATCATTCGGGAATGATTCGTAGAATTACTAACTAGGGTCTAAACTCTCAAAAAGATCCCTCATCCATACAAGGTCGCTCGGTTCCTTATATAAGAGTTTACATAGTGGAGGATAGCTAATAAAGCCCCTAATTTCGGATCTGACGTGCGTCAATGTCGCGTGGACTTTATCATTGACGCACGATTTCTTTACTACCGCACGACTCTTCACACTTTATTCATGATTTAGGTGACGTCATCTGATGCGTCATTCTAGATAAATTGTATGCGGTCGTCTTCGCTCAGTCTTGGTGATCGTCATTTCGCATATCTGATAAGTGTGCGGTATTTTGTATTGACATTTCCATCGAATAAAACTATGTTTTACTTATAATAGTCGAGCAATCTTTTACAATCACCTTCTAACCAAAAAGATTTCGGTTCCATCACAAGCATTTCCATAACTCCCCTGATTCCTACTGTTCCATACTCCAGCAGTACCAGATGATCACTACTCACTTCATTCCAAAGCCGTAATCACACATTTAATTAGCAAAAGGTAAAAATATAAATATAACCAGAAGTTGATTATTAAGAAAGCAAAAGCAAAACCCAAATCCAACGTTTCAGACTTCAGAGAGAAGAAAAAAGAAGTTCAAAAACAAATTCTCAGAAACGGGAGTGAATTTTTTTTTTTGTATATGAGATTTGTTCATAATCCTTTCGTATTCCTTTAATTTTAGTTGAACAGTTTGACATCGCATTATTCAACTATTTTAACATGCTAAATTCTCATCCGAACAATGAAGTTTTCTTCATCAGCCCTCATTAGTTTTCATTTCTCTAGTCATTCTTCATAAATTCTCATCTTAAAGAGAGGATACTGAGGCTCTTTTTATATACATTTAGATCTTTATTTATTATTTGTAACTTGCCCTTTCAGAACACCAAAGGTGAATTTTGGGAGCTTAAGTATATCTACTCTAATCTTGTCTGTATACGGCTGTTAATGGTAAGCACTGATTATATTTAATTATGGAGGGCAGAGTCAAATCTTACTTTCTCTTATAACAAATCGGTTTGCCGGTTCATAACATCACCATAAACCATTACTGACGCAATTAGCAAAGGATGGATGTACCACCTCTCCTTGTTCTGCTGCAGCAATGGTTAAGAGAAGCAGCAATAAAAAGGTATTCGAATTTACAATTACTATCACTCTCATTTCTAGTACTTGCCATATCTGTTTTACTTCATAGAATTTATTCATTATCAAAAACATCCAAAACCTATAAACTGCCACCTTCTCCCCCTAGGATTCCGATACTCGGTAACCTTCATCAATTGGACGCATTAGCTCATAGATCATTCCGAGATCTTTCTCAAAAGTACGGCCCATTGATGTTGTTACACTTGGGTCAATCGCCAAATCTCGTAGTCTCATCCGTAGAAATGGCTACAGAAATAATGAAAAATCAAGATCTTGTTTTCGCAAACAGACCTTCTACTACTGCTGCAGTTGCGTTACTTTATGGATGCACTGACATTAGTTTTGCACCTTACGGTGAGTATTGGAGGCAAGTGAGGAAGATTTGCGTTCTAGAGCTATTGAGTGCAAAGAGGGTTCAATCATTCAAGAATTTGAGAGGAGAAGAAGTCAATGATGTAATTCAGATCATATCGAGTACATGTTCAAGTTCAAGTGACGGAGTAGTAATTAATCTTAGTAAATTACTCCTAACTCTAGCAAACAACATAATTTCTAGGTGTGCTCTTGGTGCAAAATATGAAAGTGTTCATGAAAACAAATTTGGTCAACTGTCAAGAGAGGTTTTTAGTTTACTCGGGACTTTTAGTTTCCATGATTACTTTCCATCTGTTGGTTGGATGGATGTTGTTACTGGATTATCTAGTAAGCTTAAGAAGGTGTCCCAAGAACTCGATGATTTCTTTGACCAAGTCATCGACGAGCATCTCCTACGCCATTCCAAAGCACAAGATGGTCATGGCCAAATAGAAGATGCTAACAAACTAGACTTGATGGATATTCTACTCCTTTCTCAGAAGGACAATACAAATGTCTCTCGCAACAATATCAAAGCAATAATCCTGGTTTGACCTCTCACACTTGTCTAATCTTTTCCTCGGATATCGATTAAACTAATTTACTCAATTCAATTTCTGTGTCACTAACAGGATATGTTTCTGGGAGGAACTGATACAACCACAACAATCATGGAATGGACAATGGCGGAGCTCATAAAGAATCCCAAAGTGATGAAAATAGCTCAAGATGAGGTGAGAAGAATAGTGGGTAACAAATGTAAGATAGAAGATGAAGACATTAATCAAATGGATTATCTGAAATGTGTTGTTAAAGAGATTTTACGACTACATACGCCTGTACCTTTACTTCTAAGAGAATCATCTAAGAGTACTCAGATAGCAGGTTACGATATCCCTCCCAACACAAAAGTTTTCATCAACGTGTGGGCAATTCAAAGAGATGCTAAACTTTGGGATGACCCAGAAGAGTTTCGCCCCGAGAGATTTATCAGCAACCCAATCGATTTTAAGGGCCAAGAATTTGAGTTCATTCCGTTTGGGTCAGGAAGGCGAGGGTGTCCAGGAATTACTTTTGGCATCACAGTCGTTGAGTATACTCTTGCCAATCTCTTGTACTACTTCAACTGGGAACTTCCTGCTGGTGACAAAAGAGAGGAGCTTGACATGACTGAAGTTTTGGGTATTACGCTTAACAAAAAAATCCCTCTTAACGTTGTTCCAACAATATACGCATCACCTCAGCTTGAGAACGGGGCAAACTAGTTTTTTCATGCATTACAACAGTATGTTTTCTGGCTGACCATATATGAAAACGGTTTGCATTTGTTAACCATCTAATCGGTGTGGCATGCACGCCTTTGTTTTAAATGTAATGTACGATCACCAGTTGTTAGTAGAAGAAGAAGTGAAATCCGTTCGTGTTTTGTGTGTTATAAACCGAACTATTCCATGTTTCTGTACTCTATAGCAGCTAGAAATGTCTTTGGTGGATATTGCTAAGACTAAGTCTTATGGGCTAGATTGGAGGTGCTAGATTAGCACATAAGTGTTGCAATTCAAAAAAAAAGTGTGACAAAAAAGTTAACACTAGTTCTCTTTCCTACCAGTTGCTCGCATGTGAAGTAGTATGCTAGATTGATACGCAGAATGATTCAGCGCTGGAAAAAATTAACTTTCGCGGAACGAAACAGCGCTCAGAAGAATATTCCAAGCATCTGCGCGGAATGGTCCAGCGGAAGCACCTAGCGCGTTTCCATTACACGCAAATCCTTGGCAATTGACTCTGTTGACTGGTCAAGCGCGGGATTATTCCGCGAAATCATCTTGCGCGGAATGGTTCAGCTCAAAGCGTTGTTTTCATTCAGCGACTAGCATGCTAGAATAGCACTCCCATAAGACTTAGGCGATTTTTCTTGATGACGTGGACTGCTAATCTAGGTGCTAGACTAGCACACCATAAGACTTAGTCTAAGCAAGACTCAGGACCAGGGTTGTAACCAATTTAGTATGGTGATGCATATGCTAATTTTGCAACAAAAAGGGCACTAAGCCACCGGCAAGCGCATTGTGAACTCGCGTGATGCTCTGTTGAATCAGAAAGATAACTAAATTGATTTTGGCGTGCACCATTATGATCAAGCACTTTGGCATAGGTTTTCAGGGAGCATGCAAAACTTTAGACTGCAACACTCACAGGTCCTGGCATCAAGGGCACATGCAGCTGGGGCAATTTACCCCAGCGACGCTGCTAGTATCAAACCTTCACAACACCATTCTAGTTATATATTTTGATATTCCATCCTACCTAGCTACGCTCTCTGTTTGGGATCATATGATCAGAGCGCTGCGCCATAGTGGCCGAGGGGAAGAAAAGAAAAATGTTGCGGTTTTCTTGGACTGAAGGTGCATTTTAAGGAAAAAATTACTCCTACATTCTAATTGTAAAATAAAAATACCAAAGCTAACCCCGATCATAATAACCAAAACCCTAACAACCACAATCTATGTAAATAAAATCTTTCAATCTTGTATGCTCATGTCGCTAGCATTAAGTTGTTGATGTTTCCAGTTTTTTTTTTTTTTTTTTTAATTATTACTGTTGATGTTTCCAGTTCATTGCCATTAATTATAAAACTTAAAATACTTCATTATTTAGTATGCTTATTCTATCTCCAAGAAGCAGTAAAAATCGTGCACAACACACCCTAGTACTGTTTAGCAAAAAAATTGCTTACTGTTTTTACATGGTTACCTTACTTCCAATTTACTTCTCCATACTAATGGGCGGACTTGAAATTATCTTTGCTTTATGGTGTGCGAGTGTGCTTGCTCCAGTTCTTAACATGCCATTTCCAGAATCCAAGAGACAGAGGGTGTTGGTTGCAGCTTGAATCCTCTATTCTGATGTAGTGTTGACACTAAACGGGAATTTTTGTATATGAGATTTGTTTATACTCATTCCATGTTCTATTAACACACAAAAATAAAAATAAAAAAAAATGGACATTTGCACTTCTCACGAATATGGTTTTGGTGTCTTGGCCTTCACTATCCTTGGGGAACTTGGTGAAGAATTAGTTACTTTCTTCAAGAGGTTGAGGAACCGTCTTGCTAGTCATGATGTTACTGCTAGAATAAATAATTTTATTTTTCATAGACTCGGTGTTGTTATTCAAAAAAGTTGTTGGTGCCCAGCTCGTCGCTAGGCTACTAACCATCCTTTTATATAAAGATTGATTTTTTTATTATTTTTTAATTAAATAATTTGATAATAAAGTTGCCGTAGTGGCTTTTTTTAGGAAATCTTTTTTAACTGTTCCTTCAATTCTAAGAGTTAACTATTTCTCTCTAATTAGAATTTCTATTATGTCCTTCTCATATAGTTTCGGCTAATAAAATTTGATTCTCCTTTTTAATAAGCAATCATACAATTGATATTCAATACAATGAACTTTTCTCCATCTATCTTTGTAAGAGCGAAAATAATTTACTCACCGAAGAATTTGCACCGCATTCTCACCATGTGAGAGGACGTGAAAGGATAGGTGAGGCTCACTTCTACCCCACTCCTATCCCAATACACCAAACGCAGCCTTGGATTTCTCTCGGTGTATTCACGGTACAAATTTTTATGGTGGGTCCAGTAAGATTGTTATAAGAAAGGACACTGAGATTCTTTTTATGCACATTCAGATTTTATTTTACAATAATTCTTTACGGACCGTGAAAGTAGACTCCTCCAAAACCGTGTCTTAGTTGGAGCCCACGTGGAGTTGCCAGTTCATCCTGCATTAAAGGAGACGTGTTTTATACTATTTTGTAACTTGTTCTGAATCAAGTCTGAAAACTTATCTTTTCCTATTGGCCGTTGATATTAATCAATTATATTTGATGAAATGTTGTATGTTGGATCTGGATCTGGTCAATCTTCCGTAATTTTCTTCTCTTTAAAATTTACTATCACGAGTCTTCATCTTCTTTAATTAATCAACAATCGCATCCGGCACGGTGAAGAATTAAATGTTGATGTTTTATCTACTTTATGATGAATTTTCCAGGTTGGTTTATATCAAGCTATGCTACTGGTTTCCAATTTGGAGCAGTCTACCTTTACATCACAAAGAGTTCATAACAAATATTCTTATTGCTGATTCCACTGTAAGAGATCTTACCATGAAGAATAAAATTAATTTTAATTCTTCAAGTTGTAACCTCAATTTCCTTCAAGAATACTAGGATCAACTTCTAATTTTCAGCTGTAGAATGTGTAAATAAAGGGAGAAATTGGACGAACAAATCCGCAAGGAATGATACATTTTTGAAAAGATTAACCAACAATTTGACTAAGGTTTATGCTCGAGAGAGAAATGACATCGGACTTGTTTGGTAAAATTTATGATTATTTATTTATTATAAATAATCATAAATTGATAAATGATTTTGATATAATCATTTTTAAAATAAATTTTTTCCAAACGTTTTTTTCAAATAATTGATTATCATAGAATGATGATCTCGAAAAGGAAAAGAAAGAACAATGATCTACGATATTTTTTTAGTCCTGTGTTGTTTTAATGTCTATCTCTTTATAGTTTAAAGAAAATAAGAAGAAAAAATTCAATTTAACTTCTTAAAAAAAATAATTGATTATAAGAAATTTTCAAAACAACATTTTTCTATTTATAGAAATAATGGATTTTTTCAATTATGATTAAAATAAATAATTATTATAATGGTTACTAAACACATAAAGAATCCATTATAATCTGCATAATGGATTATGGGCTGATATTCCATTAAAATAATGGTTACTAAACAGCCCCATCGGCTTTTGTTTTTCTTTGATTCATCACCAGATATAGTGAAAGTGAAAGAGGAAAAAAATGAAACAATCATGAATTCGGTCTTTCTCAGCTTTGATTCAGATTTTATTAGATAACAGAAAGCAAAAGACTAAAATTTCAGCTTTGATTCAGAACATGAACACGTCTGTTTTCTTTAGGCTAAAATAGCATCTCCACGTGGACTCCAACTAGGATACGGTTTTGGAGGAGTCTATAGAGGCGGTCCGTAAAGAATTATTGTTTATCTTATTTTATCTTGCCGATCAAAGGTGAGTTTTTAGGTGCTTTTAGCAATAGCAACTTAAGTATATCTTCTCGAATTTAGTTTGCATAAATAAATTCCATTACTGGGTATACGGCCGGCAATTTTGATTAGCAGTACTAAGCACTCTGATTACATTTAATCATGCAGAGCTAAGTCATAATAGCTTAATTTGTCTTACAACAGATCAGTTTGTAGGCTTATAATATCACCGGCAACCATTACTAGCTAACTCAATTAGCCAAGGATGGATGTACCATCTCTTCTTGTATTTCTGCAGCAATGGTTAAGAGAAGCGATCCAAAAGTATTCAAGTTTACAGTTGCTTCCACTCTCATTTCCAATACTTTCCTTGTCTGTTTTATTTCTGTTTAAGATCCAGAGAGTTTGTTCATCATCAAAAACATCTAGTACTTATAAACTACCACCTTCTCCCCCAAGGGTTCCGATAATCGGTAACCTTCATCAAATAAGAACGTTAGCTCATCGATCGTTGCGAGATCTTTCTCAAAAGTATTGCCCTTTGATGTTCTTACACTTGGGTCAATCGCCAACTCTCATAGTTTCATCCATAGAAATGGCTACAGAGATAATGAAAAACCAAGATCTTGTCTTTGCAAATAGACCCTCTAGTACCGCTACGAATGCGTTATTCTATGGATGTACAGATATTGGTTTTGCACCTTACGGCGAATACTGGAGGCAAGTGAGGAAGATTTGCGTTCTAGAGCTATTGAGTGTAAAGAGGGTTCATTCATTCAAGAATTTGAGAGAAGAAGAAGTCGATGATGTAATCCAGAAGATATTGAGTTCATCAAAGGAAGAGGGAGAAGTAGTAATTAATCTTAGTGAAATACTGCTAACTCTATCATACAACATAGTTTTTAGGTGTGCTCTTGGTGCTAAGTATGAAAGTGTTCATGGAAACAAATTCGGTCAACTGTCAACAGATTTATAGAGGTTGCTCGGAGCTTTTAGTTTTGCTGATTACTTTCCATCTCTTGGTTGGATGGATTTTGTTATTGGATTATCTAGTAGGCTTAAGAAGCTGTCCCAAGAACTCGATGCTTTCTTTGACCAAGTCATCGACGAGCATCTCCTTCGTCATTCCAAATCAGAAGCTGGTCATGGGCAAGGAGAGGATATTGACCAACTAGACTTGACTGATATTCTACTCCTTTCTCAGAAGGACAATCCAAAAGTCACTCGCGATACTATCAAAGCAATAATCCAGGTTAGACCTCTCATTCTCCTCTGACCTTTTTCCTAACATGTTCATTAGCTAATTTCTCGGTCACTAACAGGATATGTTTCTGGGTGGAACTGATACAACCGCGACAACCATGGAATGGGCAATGGCAGAGCTCATAAAGAATCCCAAAGTGATGAAAACAGCTCAAGATGAGATGAGGAGAGTAGTGGGAAACAAATGTAAGTTAGAAGAGGAGGACATTGATCAAATGGACTATTTGAAATGCATTGTTAAAGAGAGTTTACGACTACATTCAACTGTACCTTCACTTTTAAGACAATCATCTAAGAGTACCCAAATAGCAGGTTATGATATTCCTCCCCGCACAACGGTTTATATCAACGTGTGGGCAATTCATAATGATGCTAAACTTTGGGACAACCCAGAAGAGTTTAGCCCTGAGAGGTTTATTAACAATCCGATCGATTTTATGGGGAAAGAATTTGAATTCATCCCATTCGGGTCAGGAAGAAGAGGGTGTCCAGGAATATCGTTTGGCCTCAAAGTTGCCGAGTACGGTCTTGCCAATCTCTTGTACTACTTCAATTGGGAACTTCCTGCTGGTTACAAAAGAGAGGACCTTGACATGACTGAAGTTATGAGTACTACACTTGGTAAGAAAATCCCTCTTAATGTTGTTACAACAATATATACATCACCTCAGCTTGATGATGGGGAAAATTAAAAGTTATGTGACAATCCGAGATGGAAAGTATAGTATGGCATGCTTACCATTGAATTGAATGTAATATACGAGTATCAAGTGTTGTTTGTAAGAGAAGTAGTGAAAAATGTTCATGTTTTATGTGTTACATAAACCGAACAACGCCATGTTTCTTTGTACTTGATTTCGAGCAAGTAGAAATGTATTTGCTGGATTTTGCTAAGCAAGCTTAAGGGTTGCAACCAATTTAGGCAATAGGCTTGAATGAATCTCCGTTAATCTTTTGTTTCTAGTTATAAGATTGGTAGGAAAACTAGAAAATAACAAATCCGAACTAATTCTGACGAACCAGGTTTGGGATCAATTAACCTTAAGGTTCTTCCAAAGAAAAATTTCATCATCATATCACCAGGCACTTAAATTGGAAAGCCAATATTGAAGGACTTGTGAAGATAATGAAGATTGGAAAGAAGAATATGGTGATTTTTGTGCTAAATTTGTAATAAATTGTTAGATATTTTTGTAGTACCAGAATATCACCACAACGATATTCTCATGATAAGAACAACGCTTTCACGAGAAGGTCAAATATTCCTATAAGTATAAATAACATTATTCACGAGAGTGTCGTGAGGATTCTTCAACAACATTTGGCGAGCGTCACGAGGAAGCATCATAATAACTGACGATTGAAGAGACATGCTATGAGAGTGTTATTTCACGAGGATTACAAAAGTTGGCGAAGATTAATATTGTAAATACCACGAAGAGATCGCAGAATATATCCGAAAGAAGGGGAAAACTTAGCTGTCACCCACAATGTAATTTCCTATATAAAGGGTTCAAGTAAGTCCAGATGGGGATGATGTATTTTTTAGAGTTGAGAAAATCTTGAGGAGAGAAAAACTCCAGAAAAGAAAGTTGTAATTCTGAGTTTGAATATTTTCTGTAAACATTTCTGAGATCTAAATAATAAAAACATCGTTTAATTCTTTAATCTTCAATTAGTTTCACTTAGATTTTTATAAGATCTTAATAGGGGTGTAGTGTGGGAAATCCTGCTACTACATTTTGGCGCCGACTAAGGGGAAGAAGATCCAAAATCTCTAATTAAAATTTGAAGATTTGGAGAAATTGAAGAAATGGCTGGAAGAAGGTAAAGAAAACAATAACGAAATGGAGGAGTCTTGGCCCATTGATAGAATCCTAATTGATACTGGCAGTTCCGTAGATATCCTGTTCTACCACACCTACAGAACCATGGGTGGGAAAGATGAAGATTTGATACCATCGACATACAAAATCTATGGTTTTAATGGAGCGCCAACAAGCCTAAAGGGGAGATCACAATGAGAATTCCATTACGAGGAATGACTTCCAAGATTTTATTCTGTGTTGTCGATATTGAATCACCATATAACGCCTTAATTGGTCGACCTTGGCTACACAGGATATTGGGTGTTGCATCTACCTTTCATCAGTGCATTAAATTCCCTCATCCAAATGGTGTTGGAGTAATTAAAGGAGATTGGCAAGAAAGTAAGAAATGTTATGAGATAGATATCAAATCTTGTGAGGAAAGAGCAAGGAAGAACAACAATTGGAAATACAGAATTAAGCAACAACAGAGAAGCGACAAATTAATGGTTGATTCAATAGAAAAGCATGAAGAAATAACTAACGAGCCTCTCGCAGAAATCAAGCAAAAAATAAAACGCAGCAAAGGTACATGTATAAAAAGCATAAAAGGAGGAAATGACAAGCAACTTGCAGGAAAACACTATATAAAAGAACAGATAATAAGGAAGATGAGAAGAATAAAGTGATAGAAAGATGAAATATGACGAGCAGATCAGTAGAAGTAGAAAGGTAAAGTTGTTTTTTCTGTTTGAGTGAAGAAAATGAAATTGAAAAGTTAAAGAAAAGAAATTATTGAGATTTGAAGCTCGCAAGAAATTTTAAGAAACGCGAATATAATTTCGCAGAGATTAAGAGAATGGGACAAACCTTTATGGCGTGCACCTTAGTTCGCGAATACAATTTCGTAAGAGGCAAATGTAAGACCTACAAGCACGTCATAAAGGGGGTATCTCTTTATATGATTCAGGGGATAAGGTTATACCGCTCTGGAACTGAGTCATACGAGATGTAGGGGTTAAAGAAAACCTATCCGGGAGAGAGATCTTGGATTTCCAACTTTATAAGGTTATACCATGGTTGGACGACTGAGAGTCTCTTCCAAGAAGTGCAGAGTATGACCAAGGCGCCGAGTTACACGGTTTAGCCAAGGGTGCCCGGGACGGACGAACCTACCCTGGCCATATTTGGTAAGTCTTGGCTACAATGCACTTGGCTTGAAGAAAACCCCACCTAGGGTGTAGTCTTGTAACTATAAGCCATATAGGCATAAAGTACAAGAGGCTGCGAAAACAACTGGTTGTTGGTAAATCTGGATGGGAGGAACTAGTCTTGTATGGCCGATGTGCCCTCCTTGAAAGGGAAACCAGGGGGAAGATAAGGGAGGCACCCTCCATTAAGGAGCTGATAAGTGTCTTAAGACGGCAATGTCATGGGGCTCTAAGATCGCAAGATCATTTAGGCCTGTCATATTGTCGCGTAAATTATCTGAGAGGCAAAAAGCCAAAAGAGAAAAAAAGTTAAGATGAGATCAAGGGGTTTTTACATGCAAATGTGAAGGCGTCTGCGATTTCATCGCAAGACGGCAATGTCACGAGGCTTTGTTTTTGCGAGAAAACTTAGACTCGTCATATTGTCGCAATATAATAAAGAAATACAGATAAGGCAAGATCAATGGGTCAATACATGAAAGTGTAAATACGTCCTGCGATTTTGTCGCAAAAAGAAAAAATTTGCAAAATAAGACCTTTAATTAGGAAGGCAAAATAAGACCAATAGAATAATCTCAAAAATTAATTCTTCTTTGTTAAGCATGCAGGGAAGATTTCTTTATCACAAGAAACAAGTTGAATTCAACAAGTCTCAAGAAATTTAATGAGGAGGCAAGCAAGGGAATAAATATGTAGGATTTCATTAAGTTTCTTGAGAATTTTATAGTTCAAAAAGGGTTATATCATTTGCGAGAAAGAAGAAGAAAAAATAAATTAAAAATAGCACTCAAGATTCAAGCGGTAGTCTCGCCAGATTTGGAATTGTCAGGATTGTTATCATCACCAATATTTCCTTCATCGCGAACATCATCGCCAGAGTTCTTTTTGTTACGATCTTCTCCTTCTTTTAGAGGGTTTTCTTCTTTTCCTTGATCATCTTCTTCTTCAGCGTCTTCTTCAGCATCTCCTTCAGAAGACGGATATTCTAAATCTTTGTCCATAGGAAGAGGGACTTCATCATCGTCAACTTTCAGAGGTGGAACGGATACAGGAGAAAGAGAGTTGGAGATCAAAATTTCGTTCACAAGAAATTCAGCACTAAGATGAACTTGGCGAAGGAAACCCTTGTCACGATTTCTGATCTCTATATTCTTGAAATACTCAAGATAATCAAGTCTTCTTTCTGCTTTATCACGAGTTTCTAAAAGGTTGAGAAGAAGAGTCTTGTATTCTTTGTGAACACTGTCCAGCTCCTTAGTAAGATTGGTGACAATAGAATGAAGGCCTTTTTCAGATTCTGCGAGCAACAAAATAATGAAAGGTTATAGAAATATAACATAAATTGTGACAAGGGAAATCAAAAAGTGAGGCAGTCATAATTGACTACCTTCTTTTTGCGAAGTTAAGTTTTGGATTAATGAAAAGAGGCAGTTCTCCCATTGATTCATAGCATCATCAAATCTGTCGCCAACCATGCCTTTTATACGAGATTTCATGTTCTCTTCTTTGGTGCGTAAATATGAATTTTCTTTTGACAATGAGGAATGAGATTCCTTTAATTGGGAATATTCATCTCGAAGCTTCTTTGGCATTCAAACTAAGAGTTAGTCTACCCTTGATAAGTTTGTCTATTTCAGTGGCAGATGATTCAGTTACTTCGTCAAGTTTATTTTTAAGAGAGCGGAGAGACTGCTTTTGGTCATCACATATCCCTTGAAGATTGTTTACTTTCTGCGAGGAGATCGCCAACAAGCTTGATAATTTGTGTTTCTCTTGAGATAAAGTTCTATTCTTGTCTGACAAAGATTCTATAGACAAATTAGTCTTGGATAACGAATATGAGAGGCGTGTAACCTCGTTGTTTAGAAAACTGTGATTTTACAATAATTGATTATTTTCATTCGTGAGATTTCTTATTTGATCAACTGAATATGTATAAAGATTATCTAATCTACTATGCTGGTCCATCCAAGAATCTCTTTCAATGCGAGCTTCATCAGCTATGGTTTCAGATTTAAGTTTTTCGATGAAACGATTTCGGTTGGAAACTAATATATAAACCAAGAATTTAAAGGGAGGATTAAGTACGAAGAATATGGAAATAGAATAAAAAGATAAAAGGACGGGGAAAAAAGAAGCTTACTTTTAGCTCATCAATCTTTTTAGCGAGATTCTCGCGATCCAAAGATCTGAGTTATTGAGCTTGTGGTTTAGAGTTTCACATTCAGAAGTCTTATCTTAAAGACTTTTTCTCAAAGCAGCATTTTCATTCTCTAGAGAAGCTCGTGAAACAGAATTGTCAGAGCCAAAATATTTGAGCAAAGTTTCGCAAACTTCGCTTTGGAGAGAATCAGTAGAAGAATCTCTAGCATTATTTAGAATGTTAGATAAAATTTTGAAAGCAACATCAATTCATGCGATGGTCTCATTTGATGAAGGAAGGGATGTAGAAGGTGAAATAGAGGAAGTGGGGACAAGTTGATGATTTGAGTCATTAGCAATGGTTGTATCATCAGAAGGAGGAGTTTTCGGGAAAGTAACATTTGAAGGAAGTAAAGGGCTAGAGGGAATTTCAGGTATGATGGGTTCTGCAATTTGAATTGGTGAAGGACCAGTAGAGGAAGTGGTAGTGAAAGCGAGCTTCTCGCCAGAAGAAGGAATAAGATCAGATTGCACAGGTGTAGGTGAAGCTTTCGCAGATATTAAGGGAGGAATGACGAAATTACTTCCAAAGGTCTTATTTAATTGGCGAGATCTTTTAGGAGGATTAGCATTACCCTCGTTATTCTGCAAACAATAATCCAGATAAGAAACAGAGGCAACAATATTGTTATTAAGAAATAGAATGTGTTTCTTACTACCTTATTGCTCGCAGAATATTCTTTCCTTTTTCCAGTCGGCCTCTTATGAATAATAGGTTCTTACACTTGGGTCAATCGCCAACTCTCATAGTTTCATCCATAGAAATGGCTACAGAGATAATGAAAAACCAAGATCTTGTCTTTGCAAATAGACCCTCTAGTACCGCTACGAATGCGTTATTCTATGGATGTACATATATTAGTTTTGCACCTTACGGCGAATACTGGAGGCAAGTGAGGAAGATTTGCGTTCTAGAGCTATTGAGTGTAAAGAGGGTTCATTCATTCAAGAATTTGAGAGAAGAAGAAGTCGATGATGTAATCCAGAATATATTGAGTTCATCAAAGGAAGAGGGAGAAGTAGTAATTAATCTTAGTGAAATACTGCTAACTCTATCATACAACATAGTTTTTAGGTGTGCTCTTGGTACTAAGTATGAAAGTGTTCATGGAAACAAATTCGGTCAACTGTCAACAGATTTATTGAGGTTGCTTGGAGCTTTTAGTTTTGCTGATTACTTTCCATCTCTTGGTTGGATGGATTTTGTTATTGGATTATCTAGTAGGCTTAAGAAGCTGTCCCAAGAACTCGATGCTTTCTTTGACCAAGTCATCGACGAGCATCTCCTTCGTCATTCCAAATCAGAAGCTGGTCATGGGCAAGGAGAGGATATTGACCAACTAGACTTGACTGATATTCTACTCCTTTCTCAGAAGGACAATCCAAAAGTCACTCGCGATACTATCAAAGCAATAATCCAGGTTAGACCTCTCATTCTCATCTGACCTTTTTCCTAACATGTTCATTAGATAATTTCTCGGTCACTAACAGGATATGTTTCTGGGTGGAACTGATACAACCGCGACAACCATGGAATGGGCAATGGCACAGCTCATAAAGAATCCCAAAGTGATGAAAACAGCTCAAGATGAGGTGAGGAGAGTAGTGGGAAACAAATGTAAGTTAGAAGAGGAGGACATTGATCAAATGGACTATTTGAAATGCATTGTTAAAAGAGAGTTTACGACTACATTCAACTGTACCTTCACTTTTAAGACAATCATCTAAGAGTACCCAAATAGTAGGTTATGATATTCCTCCCCGCACAACGGTTTATATCAACGTGTGGGAAATTCATAATGATGCTAAACTTTGGGACAACCCAGAAGAGTTTAGCCCTGAGAGGTTTATTAACAATCCGATCGATTTTATGGGGCAAGAATTTGAATTCATCCCATTCGGGTCAGGAAGAAGAGGGTGTCCAGGAATATCGTTTGGCCTCAAAGTTGCCGAGTACGGTCTTGCCAATCTCTTGTACTACTTCAATTGGGAACTTCCTGCTGGTTACAAAAGAGAGGACCTTGACATGACTGAAGTTATGAGTACTACACTTGGTAAGAAAATCCCTCTTAATGTTGTTACAACAATATATACATCACCTCAGCTTGATGATGGGGAAAATTAAAAGTTATGTGACAATCCGAGATGGAAAGTATAGTATGGCATGCTTACCATTGAATTGAATGTAATATACGAGTACCAAGTGTTGTTTGTAAGAGAAGTAGTGAAAAATGTTCATGTTTTATGTGTTACATAAACCGAACAACGCCATGTTTCTTTGTACTTGATTTCAAGCAAGTAGAAATGTATTTGCTGGATTTTGCTAAGCAAGCTTAAGGGTTGCAACCAATTTAGGCAATAGGCTTGAATGAATCTCCGTTAATCTTTTGTTTCTAGTTATAAGATTGGTAGGAAAACTAGAAAATAACAAATCCGAACTAATTCTGACGAACCAGGTTTGGGATCAATTAACCTTAAGGTTCTTCCAAAGAAAAATTTCATCATCATATCACCAGGCACTTAAATTGGAAAGCCAATATTGAAGGACTTGTGAAGATAATGAAGATTGGGAAGAAGAATATGGTAATTTTTGTGCTAAATTTGTAATAAATTGTTAGATATTTTCAATAATGTTTGCACTATTGAAGAGACACTAGTGTTAGGGGTCGAAGATTAATATTGTAAATACCGGGGCGTAGCCCAGATGGGGATGATGTATTTTTTAGAGTTGATTAAATCTTGAGGAGAGAGAAACTCCAGAAAAGAAAGTTGTAATTCTGAGTTTGAATATTTTCTGTAAACATTTCTGAGATCTAAATAATAAAAGCATCGTTTAATTCTTTAATCTTCAATTAGTTTCACTTAGATTTCTATAAGATCGTCGTGGGGGTCCAGGGGAGACCGCCCCTGGTGGGGGTTTCTAGGGGCAAGGCCCCCGGAAGAATTTTTTGGTTGTACATAATTGTTACGACAGTTAAAAACGTTTCCAGAATTTTCTACAGAAACATATCCGTTCCCATTAGGTTTCTTCTGAAAACACACCATTAATGGATGCCCGTTGAAAGCGTCTGTTCGTAATGAAAAGACATCACGAAAAGGCATGAATCCCTCTTTAAATAGTGAAGGCCTTCTCCCATCTCTATCATCAAAACTTATTTCTCTCTAAGCATCTTCAGAAACAAAATATTGTGTGTTCTTGGTTGGGTCAAGGGAGTACAACTCTTGAATTCAACAACGTTGTTTGGGCTTCATTCTATCCTGAAGGCAATATTTCATTGACCAATTGTACTCGCCAATTATTTGGGAAGGGTCGAAATAATTGCTGAAAAGAATCGTAAGGGCTTGAAGCTTGTGTTACAACATTCTTTTCAATCTCTGTTTTCATCCTCTATTACCCTGTATTTTCCAACATAAATTTCTCATTTAGCCATCCGTCCAAGAATTGTAAACCCCAGTGATACAATCGAGCACTATGGCAGCATTACAACCAAGGTTGACGGGTGTAGTTGTAGAAAATCTAACTCCCAACATTCATCGAGATTCATGCAAGGTAAACAAGCAAAGGGGAACGTCCACGGTGGTGCAAACAAATATTATTACTTGCTCTCAATTCTTACAATGATGGCTACGTTTATTAAACACACAAGGATAAATAATAGTATCACTTTAGTCTTTTTTTTGTCTCACCCTTTGCAGAACCTACCTCTACCTCACTACCTCGTTGGATATTTATAAGTAAAAGTATTCATACAACCATATTACATTGGTGGACTTTCCTAGTGTATTTGATATTCCAAGGGATGCACAATAACCGAACCGTAACCGCAAACCGCACCGAAACCGCAATAACTGAACCGTAACCGTACTGAACCGATGATCCAACGGCCGGACACGGTTTTCATTTTAATAACTGTTAGATTTACGGTTCGGTCAACGGTTTTACCCATAACCGAATAGAAACCGCACCATATAACCGAAATAATATTACCCATTGATATAAGTTGTAATCAATCCTAGCCGTGTGTTGAACTCATATACTGAATACTAACCTAACCCTAAAGCTAAAAGAAGAAAAAAACATATGCCGCTCTACATTCTTCTTCTCTTCTTCATTTTCTTACAGCACCTCCATCATCGTCCCCTGCTACCTCACCACCGTTAATACCAGCACAACTGATCTTCTTCTTTTCCTTCTTCTCCTAGTACAACAATAATAATCAGGGGTTCCTTCTTTTTATACATCAATACCCTATAAATAATGTTACAATATATATTTTAGATCTGAGGTTGGGGTGTTTTCTTGATTTTTAGAATCTAAGTTTAATGTTACAGTATTCTTAATTTAATTAGATTTGAAGTACATAGGGTTATAATTATTATCAGATTTGGGAAATCCTAGGCTTTGGTCTTCATGATAATGGAAACCTAGGCTTTTAATTTGGGGGTTTTCATGATAATTGCAGGTTCTCAAAGAAATTAATTGTTATCGCAGAGTTGTTTAGAAAGAAAAAGTTCAAGAGAAGAAAGCTTGAAGGCAGCATCTATTAGACTTATTTTTGTTTGTAATTAAACTTTGTTCTTAAGTTTTAAACTTAAGCTTTTTTAGAACCTTTATTTTAATTGTATAATGATTGAGTTTGTATGTATGATGAAATGAAGCTTGAATAGCTGTAGAAACTTAAATTTGCAGATTTGGAACTTTGAATATTTTTTTATATTATTCTGGGATTTTGGAACGGTTAAAACCGATTTTTTTTTGTAATAAACCGTACCTAATCGGTGCGGTTAAAAACCGAACCGCAATCCTAACATTTCGGTTACGGTTTCAAATTTAGTAACTGATCAGCACCTATGTGCTACATTTTAGACCCATATTTATATTAGCTAGGCCTCGTTATTCTGCTAATAATACTCCCCCCGTTCCATTTTAGATGATGTTTTTGGAGTTTTTACGCAGATTTAGAAATGGAAAGAGATATGAAAGATTTCTCATTTATATCCTTAAGAAAAGTCGTCAAACATTAATTAATATTAGTGCATTCAAAAATAAACTTATAGTTTCAAGAAAAAATGTTAGGGTATTATTGGTAGTTTTGTGGAAAAATATGAAAACCTTCAAGTATTTTGGAACAATAAAATAACCTTAAAACATCATCTAAAATAGAACGGAGGGAGTATTATTTTAGATCATTTATAGGAAATACGAGCAATTCTGATCACCGAAGGATAAACGACTAAAATTGGAAGCTAAAGAAGTGTTTGCGACAAAAATGATTAATGTCACTCACGGCACCACCAGTGAAAGAAAACTTAACTAATTGCGGCTGCCAAGTTATCAATTCCGGTTGCCATGCCAATTACTCAATCTCAAGGCCAGCACATTAAGATGGAATATTTTAATTGTTCATCTAAGTGACCTACAATAACCCACTAAGAACACTAGGTGTCTTCCGGTTACAACATATGTTATTTCATCTGCCAGTACTAAGAAATCAACAGAAGGGCTATCTACTACAAGCTAATGAATGTTCTGCACACGTGAATGGAAGGCATGCCACAAAAACAATTGAAGTTGGGTTCTGGGATAGACACATTTTTATGTCTGAATTGTCCTCGGTGTCTCTATTGTTAGTGCTTGATTTTGTACTTATTATGGTGTTTTTTATGTTTGTGCAGGTGTTTTTGGAGAAATACACTTGTGTGGAAAAAGTTGCTCAAAAAGTGCTATTTGGACCCCCGAAGAAAAGTACTAAAGGCACCCTCTTACTGGTTAAGGGGCACCTCAGGGCATCCCAGCTGTTAAAGGCACCCTTAGAACAGATTCAGGGCACTCCATCTTCCCCATTTGAATATATACTTTTGGCGGGAACATATTTGTGCAGTTGCATGAATTCCTGGATCGGGTTCTATTGAGTTTTAGACGGACTTATTACTTGGATTTGGACTGGGAATGGCCTGTTAAGGCAGAACTGAGCTAGTACTTCAATTGGACTCGAGAAGTAAAGAGAATTACGTAGATTTGGGTGAATCAGAGCACGAGAATATCTCGTGTTGTCTCTCTTATTTCCCGTGTATAACTGAATGATGGCGTGTGATCGGAGAGAGTTTCACGCAATCTTTGGCGTGATAGTAACATGTTTGGAAAGTTTCTGCTGCCACAGACGCATGAGAGAGATGAATAAGAGATTATTTCCTTAACAGGGCAGGCGAGAATAATAACAAGTAATGGAGGATTAGATGTTGTTATTACGAGTTGTTCTTGGTGTTGTCGAGTATTTATAGCCTGCTGATGGAGAGTTAGGGGTGAGAACAGAGGGTAGAAAATCGAGTTTGTAGTGCCCCCTAAGATACAAGCTAACTAATCCCAAAAGATTAACTAAACAAAGAGGCATTAAAATCTAAATTAGACACTTAAGCATTCAATTAAGAAATCTGCTACAAAAACTTAACCCAAAGCTAACCCCGCTCAGAAATATATATACAAGAATTCCTCTCCAATGATACATATAAAATAATCATTTGGTTTACAAATGGAATTTACAACCAAATAAACATATCACAATATAAACAAATAACGAAGATAACTTCTCGAAGCTTTCGTTGTGCAACTCTGCTCTGTCACTGAAAACTGAAATGGGGAATAATTAACAATTAACTTCTAAGTAATCATATGCATATTTGAAAAACATTAGAAGATAACAAAGCCACTGAAATAAACAAACATGTATATGGACCTAAACTCCTCCTTTAGATTTCTGCGGTGACATTTACACACCTTATAATTTCTGCGGTGACATTTACACACCTGAAAATAAAGACAAGTTAGTCTGTGGTGTTTAGTATACACACCCGTAATATTGATGCCCATTTCCACACCCATTATTAATATTGTGGTGTATCGCCCTAGCCATAATCATGAAGGAGCAGTATCCAATATACCATAGATGGAAATTCTCATTTCCCATATACAATCATAAAGATAAACAAAGCATGAAATATGCGGATAGACAATGCAATTAAGAAATAGACAATGCATGAGTTTATAAAACAAAGACTTTCGTAAAACAAAAACAACGATTACAAAACTGTTAAATGCATTCCCACACCTTTTTGATGAACAACCACGCTTATCTCGAGATCCACGATCCACTGGTTCATTATTTGAATCGATCGTTGTTAATAGAATCTAACTGATAATCACACAAGCATTCTAAGAGTTTAGCCAAAAGGCTCACAGAAGAATCATACAATTCTATCTAATGGTTCTAAGCCCATTATGATATCTCATTCTATATCTTTAGTATAACTAAGAGTTTACTAATCCAATTAGACTGATTATATAGTCCGTAACTAAGTCTTGTGAATATCTACAACTTTGTAGAAGGAACCAGATGCTAGTTCAGACCATAAGAGGTCCAAAATGTTTAATTAAGGAAACTGACTTAAAGCCCAAGTCCACTAAAACAACCCAATAACTAAGGCCAGTCCATATGGTCAACAAACGGTCACTAACAGTCCACTTGGTCAACTGACGGTCAACGTCTAAGGTCAAGTCAATAGTCAAGGTCAAAGTCAATGGATTCAAGGTCAAACAAGTCAGCTCACTGAGTTTGGTTTACTGAGTTAACTCAACTCAGTCATACAATCTGAGTCAGATTAGTCATCTAGGCTGAATGGGATGTCTAACAGGCCTAAGTCTCAAATACAGAAGTTCATATAATTACTACACCTTTCATTCTATCAAAAGTAACTTCATAGATTAATCCCAAATACAAAATCTATTACCTTAATCTGTAATTGCAGACTTTAAGCTTTTCATTCAGCAATCACTAACTATAATCCTACAACTACCAACTCGATTACACCTTCCCTGTCTACAACTCTCAAACACACATAACACCACTATAACTGAAGATTCCCTCCAATAACAAACCAATTCCTGGTATTCAACTTCCCTGCCAACTCCATGAACTGCAATCAACCAAACTATTCAAACAATCCAGTCCAATCCTTTACTACCAGTTCACATACCCTTAAACTATCCATACACTGCCTGTACTATCATTTCTACTTCCCTTCATATTTCCAGACTCCAACTCTACTCATCTGCATTCGATCACAATCCTAACCATTTCATAACCATCAACTCCATAACACAAACATTACCACTAATATTTCACCTGTCACATATCCAACAACATTGTCTTCTTCACCCAACATCACCCATCTTCACCATTATTTGGTCACAGGACACTAATTCTAAACCACCTACCACATCAGTTTAACTTCAACATCATTACCATTTCAAGTAACCTCAACCATAAGTACACCACCAACATACACACTCACACTTCAATGAACTGCCAATCAAACTGAATAACATGACTGCAAATCTGCACCACCATACCCTACTGATAATGCATACAATTCTAACAGAATTATTCTTTCCTAGTTCATCAAGTATTTCAACTCAAGTAGTCATGTATAACCAAACTGAGCTATTCACCAATTAAGTTAATATCAGTTGCATCTCTTGACAATAATACTAGCTAAACAATTTTATCTTCATCACATAACAACCATGACTATCTCAATCTTAGTTCAATTATCAAACACAAAGATTCATCCAATAAAATTGAATAAATGAACTAAACATCTTAAGGAAGAATTACCTCCATTAGTTCCATAATTTCAGTTGTAACCCAAAACCCAATCATCTCCATCAATTCTCAACCAAACTCTAATTTAATTCAAACCCATCTTACATCTACATCCCAACACGTCAATTCCATGTTCTAATTCTCCTTCTGAAATTTTCCCCAAACCCTAATTCACTGATTCTTCGATTCATCTTCAACACAGCTTCAGAACTTCAATTACACAACAATCCCTTCGTTCTTTCACTATTAAGAACTCAATTTCATCCTCAGTATTTCATAAATCTTCAATCGATTTCATCTCAGGAACCCTAACTTTAATTCTTATCAATTAATCATTTCGTCTTCGTCCAACGATAAACTAATCTTAACACCATCCTCAGTAATCGAACTCCAACGTATCCCCTAAGTTTCTCTTCAATATCACGGCTTCATAATCAACTCTCAAAGTCGCCAGAAGCGAGAACAGAAGAAGAAAAGAGAAGAAAAGAAAGAAGAAGAAGAATAAGAAAGAAGATACGATTTATCTTCACGGTTTGGGTTGATAAGATCGACCAACTTGCTAAAGGAACCCAAGAATACGATAAGGGTAAACCACGACGTGTCCCTGATGTATCCAAAAGCGCTTTCTTGGAAATGACGATTTTACCCTTCAAACAATTTTGATAATATCTTCTTCGTCTGATATCCGAATGACACTTTCGAGTAGTCCATTCCACGTAACTTTTCGAGACCTATCTAACGATATCAGTTTCGTATCTAGATCATTGTTAGATTAATTCCTATTAATTAATGCCCGTGTTATACTAATCGAGTTATTAACGGCTAAATCGTCACTTGATCAACTCTTGACCGGTCTAACAGGGTTGACGAGCTTGAGGGTCACTACATTCTCCCCACCTTTAAACATTTTCGTCCTCGAAAATCGAACTGCCTTCTAGTCTTGAAAACTCCCCACCTTTTAGAAAAATTCCATCTCTTGAATAAGCGTAAACAACAAGAATAAAGTACAAATCTACACGGCTTCTACAACTAAATTTTGTATCTCTAGGTTGAACTATGTTGATTTAAATTCTATCCAATAGGAAAGTCTATGCTTCTTAAACTAAGTTCTATTTTTATAAGATATTTGTCTCTAACTTCAAGGATGAATCCTACAAATCTGTCTAAGTAAGATTGAAACTATCGGTTCTTTAAAGATTTAAATTATACTTCTATGATCAGTCATCTCTGAATGCAGTTGCCCTGTCAAGGTTGGCCAATCCCAACAATGCCTTCCTACGAACAGAGAAAACACAACCTTCACTATTCTCCAGTGCTAGATAAACTAATTATTAGTTTATTAAAATTAATTAGTCTTTAAACTTTTATCGTAATTGATGTAACTTAAAATTTTACTTTGTAAAAATAAGTAAATAGTTCACAGCATTTTAAGTAATTTAGCTATCTAAATTAATTATTTTATTTTATTTTATTTATATCAATATAAGTACTTCAAATTCAATTTTAGGTGAATTTATAATATCTGATAATTTAACTTTACTGCAAATTTATATATAAATTTTCCAAGTATTATCTATTATAAATTTCCTACTAATTTAATTACTCAATTACTTTTATCAACTGTATTATTATTCTCAATATTCTTAAGTTGATAGTCTGGATGATACATTAAACCTTAATCTTTTAAATATAATTCTTCATTCATGTAAAGGTTGATATAATAATTTTTATTTATTTAGATTGAATGTGAATATCATATGTTGTTAAACAATGTCGTTGGTAATTTAATATGACTTACATTGAGTCTGCATAAAATTACAATGGATTCTAATAGTCTTTGCTATTATGTAAAGTTGATATATAAATTTATTTTCCTTTAATTATAAAATTACACTGAGTATTCGAATACTATTATTATTACTTCATGTATATTTGTTTCATTTTATAAATTTACTGAATCATTTGTTGAATTAAAGATAATTTGAAATTTAGTTCAATTTACAAAACTTAATTGTAGATAAGCGTAAATAATTTTCCATAACTATTTATTCATAATTATTAATTTTATCGTTACATTTATTTAATGATATTTTAGTTAAGTTGAAATTCAATATTATACTAATTAAGAAATGCCAACCTTATTTATCAAAATTATCACTTTTATCATAATTTATGATTACTGTTATAATATTTTTATTATTAACATTGATGGTTGAACTATTATTCACTACTCTTTCAATTATTATTAAGTTCCAAAAATATTATTAATATTTATGTAATTATAAATTGTTGATTTCTATGTATAATTCAGGGTATTCAATAAATTTTATGTAACTTTCAAGATTTATCAATAATATTAATCTTTGTTTTTATAGTATTAAATCGTCTACGTGTTCATACTTATCAAATCCTAAAGTATTGGTGTATCCTATAATTTTTACTTCAATACATAAACAAACAATCAAACAAACAACTCAATCAATTAGATAAATCTTTTAATTATTGATAGATTTTAGTAATTAAGATTTATCTCACAAACCCAACCCAGTCCTAACTAATCTAGTTTGTTAACTGACACTGGCTATTCCCATATAAGATCTAATAGTGAGCTCTGATACCAACTTTGTAGCGCCCACTAAGCTAGCAGCTGACTAATCCCAAAAGATTAACTAAACAAAGAGGCACTAAAATCTAAATTAGACACTTAAGCATTCAATTAAGAAATCTGCTACAAAAACTTAACCCAAAGCTAACCCCTCTCAGAAATATATATACAAGAATTCCTCTCCAATGATACATATAAAATAATCATTTGGTTTACAAATAGAATTTACAACCAAATAAACATATCACAATATAAACAAATAACGAAGATAACTTCTCGAAGCTTTCGCTGCGCAGCTCTGCTCTGTTACTGAAAACTGAAATGGGGAATAATTAACATTTAACTTCTAAGTAATCATATGCAGATTTGAAAAACATATTTGGAAAACATTACATGTTTTCCCAAACATTAGAAGATAACAAAGCCACTGAAATAAACAAACATGTATATGGATCTAAACTCCTCATTTAGATTTCTGCGGTGACATTTACACACCTTATAATTTCTACGGTGACATTTACACACCTGAAAATAAAGACAAGTTAGTCTGTGGTGTTTAGTATACACACCCGTAATATTGATGCCCATTTCCACACCTATTATTAATATTGTGGTGTATCGCCCTAGCCATAATTCTGAAGGAGCAGTATCCAATATACCATAGATGGAAATTCTCATTTCCCATAGACAATCATAAAGATAAAAAAAGCATGAAATATGCGGAAAGACAATGCAATTAAGAAATAGACAATGCATGAGTTTATAAAACAAAGACTTTCGTAAAATAAATAACAACGATTACAAAACTGTTAAATGCATTCCCACACCTTTTTGATGACCAGTCACGCTTATCTCAAGATCCACGATCCACTGGTTCATTCTTTGAATCGATCGTTGTTAATAGAATCTAACTGATAATCACACAAGCATTCTAAGAGTTTAGCCAAAAGGCTCACAGAAGAATCATACAATTCTATCTAATGGTTCTAAGCCCATTATGGTATCTTATTCTCTATCTTTAGTATAACTAAGAGTTTACTAATCCAATTAGACTGATTATATAGTCTGTAACTAAGTCTTGTGAATATCTACAACTTTGTAGAAGGAACCAGATGCTAGTTCAGACCATAAGAGGTCCAAAATGTTTAATTAAGGAAACTGACTTAAAGCCCAAGTCCACTAAAACAGCCCAATAACTAAGGCCCAGTCCATATGGTCAACAAACGGTCACTAACAGTCCACTTGGTCAACTGACGGTCAACGTCTAAGGTCAAGTCAATAGTCAAGGTCAAATTCAAGGGATTCAAGGTCAAACAAGTCAGCTCACGAGTTTGGTTTATCGAGTTAACTCAACTCGATCAGACAATCTGAAATCGATTAGTCGCCTAGGCTGACTGGGATGTCTAACAGGCCTAAGTCTCAAATACAGAAGTTCATATAATTACTACACCTTTCATTCTATCAAAAGTAACTTCATAGATTAATCCCAAATACAAAATCTATTACCTTAATCTGTAATTGCAGACTTTAAGCTTTTCATTCAGCAATCACTAACTATAATCCTACAACTACCAACTCGATTACACCTTCCCTGTCTACAACTCTCAAACACACATAACACCACTATAACTGAAGATTCCCTCCAATAACAAACCAATTTCTGGTATTCAACTTCCCTGCCAACTCCATGAACTGCAATCAACCAAACTATTCAAACAATCCAGTCCAATCCTTTACTACCAGTTCACATACCCTTAATCTATCCATACACTGCATGCACTATCATTTCTACTTCCCTTCATATTTCCAGACTCCAACTCTACTCATCTGCATTCAATCACAATCCTAACCATTTCATAACCATCAACTCTATAACACAAACATTACCACTTATCTTTCACCTGTCACATATCCAACAACATTCTCTTCTTCACCCAACATCACCCATCTTCACCATTATTTGGTCACTTTACACTAATTCTAAACCACCTACTACATCAGTTTAACTTCAACATCATTACCATTTCAAGTAACCTCAACCATAAGTACACCACCAACATACACACTCACACTTCAATGAACTGCCAATCAAACTGAATAACATTATCGCCGAATCGCACCACCATACCCTCCTGATAATGCATACAATTCTTACAGAATTATTCTTTCCCAGTTCATCAAGTATTTCAACTCAAGTAGTCATGTATAACCAAACTGGGATATTCACCAATTAAGTTAACATCAGTTGCATCTCTTGACAGTAATACTAGCTAAACAATTTCATCTTCATCACATAACAACCATGACTTTCTCAATCTTAGTTCAATTATCAAACACAAAGATTCATCCAATAAAATTAAATAAATGAACTAAACATCTTAAGGAAGAATTACCTCCATTAGTTCCATCATTTCAGTTGTAACCCAAAACCCAATCATCTCCATCAATTCTCAACCGAACTATAATTTAATTCAAACCCATCTTACATCTACATCCCAACACGTCAATTCCATGTTCTAATTCTCCTTCTGAAATTTTCCCCAAACCCTAATTCACTGATTCTTCGATTCATCTTCAACACAGCTTCAGAACTTCAATTACAAAATAATCCATTCGTTCTTTCGATATTAAGAACTCAATTTCATCCTCAGTATTTCATAAATCTTCAATCGATTTCATCTCATGAACCCTAACTTTAATTCTTATCAATTAATCATTTCGTCTTCGTCCAACGATAAACTAATCTTAACACCATCCTCAGTAATCGAACTCCAAAGTCTCCCCTAAGTTTCTCTTCAATATCACGGCTTCATAATCAACTCTCAAAATCGCCAGAAGCGAGAAAAGAAAAGAAAAGAAAGAAGAATAAGAAAGAAGATACGATTTATCTTCACGGTTTGGGTTGATAAGATCGACCAACTTGCTAAAGGAACCCAAGAATCCGATAAGGGGAAACCACGATGTGTCCCTGATGTATCCAAAAGCGCTTTCTTTGAAATGATGATTTTACCCTTCAAACAATTTTGATAATATCTTCTTCGTCTGATATCCGAATGACACGTTCGAGTAGTCCATTCCACGTAAATTTTCGAGACCTATCTAACGATATCAGTTTCGTATCTAGATCGTTGTTAGATTAATTCCTATTAATTAATGCCCGTGTTATACTAATCGAGTTATTAACGGCTAAATCGTCACTTGATCAAATCTTGACCGGTCTAACATCGTTGATGAGCTTGAGGGTCACTACAGAGTTGCAGGGAGTAGCTGTTGCTGCCATTAGAGAAGAACACGAAGAACATAAGACCTCCTGAGACCTTCGTTCATGCTATAGTTATTGCGACAGTTTCTTAGCGGTCTTATACAGTACAGTTACAGCGACACTTTTTTTATATCGATCTCTGTAACAGTGGACTTGCAACATCGCAGAAGTGTTGCAATTTCCTGGTTTATTCAATTTCTCTCCTTTTCATCATTTGTAAACACATTTTGAGTAATGAAAAATTCCTTTGAGTGTGTTTTCACCATGCAGATCTAGACCCCATCACCGGGACGATGGATGAAGTCGAATGTTATACGTGGGTAATTTTAATTAATTCTTTTTATGACTTTTGCACTAATTAAAATTGAATTATGATTTTGATTAATCAGTTGTCATTTCATTTGATGGGTCATGCTTGCTTAATGGTAGGCTCGGAAAGATACCTACTATTGTGTATACTGCAAGTGCACAGTGTCGACAAGCAACACGGGGCAAGCACAGGTCGAACCACAAAGACTTGGAGAGTGTAGAAGTTGATTCTAAATCCTTATTAAGAACTGATTCAGAGAGTAACCAAAGGGGTTTTGTTTTTGTCGATACGACGAGATATTGGCAAAGACTTAAACATAAAGTAATTTGAATTAAAATATGCAATTAAATCAAGGTGTAAATATTGAGAATATGGATACTAGGGTATTCAAATCCACCACTAACCTATGATATGCATTCAACTTGTAATATTATTCTTGTCCTTACAGCAGATTCAAGTCTACCGTATATCTAAGGTGTTTCTCCAATGGATAATTTAATCACAACTAAAGTATTTCTCCAAAGCATTAACTGTCTAATTAAAGCACAACTAATCTGAGGATCAATATTTGGTTAAGCATGAGTTGTAGCATAATCAACATAGAGATATTCTAACTACAATGGATACATGGCATACATTGTGAGAGCAAGATGTTGACAAACTTGGATTAAATTATATCTTTAAACAATTCTAAACTTTCAAGAACAAGATACAAGATATGAATACATACCAATGAGTTACGGCTTCATTTAAACCCTAGCAAATGAAACTAGAACATGAAGAACATTACAACAAAACTTAAATTTGATAAACTAACATGAACAAGCTATTCTTGGATGGTTTTTCAACACAACAACCCTCTTTATTTATACACAAAATTCCCTCAAGCACTTGGATTCGAAATTTGGAAAACATCCACTCAACAAAACATGTTTTCTTAATTGATGGATTGAATGGAATATATTTGGTTGTGGGAAACAAATTGGGAGTGATTGAGTGAGAGAATGGGGATGTTTTCTTTAATTGATGGATGAAATGGAATACAATGGGGGTGAGGTGGATGTTTTGGAAAGAATCCAATGGGGGTGAGGTGGAAATGGATTTGTTGTCTTGGGTTTTGGATCATGGGTTGTTTAATCCCATGAATTTTTAAACAAAGTTTCCACCGAAAGATGAGATGCACTTAAATTGTTTTGATGAGCTTAGGATTTACAATTGATATTTTGAGACTTAGAACATTGCAACGCTTCCAACTTTATTCTCTTTTGTCTTCTCAATTCTTCCAAGCTTTATTTAGTACTTAAAAACACAAAATTAATTAATACAAATATTTATTCTTGAAAATGGTAAAAATGCAGAATTTGGGATAATATATGACTTTGAAGCGCGAAAGATGAGTTAAGTGCCAATGAAAAGGTGTATGAATATGCAATATTTGGCACTCATAACTTAATTGTTTTGATGTCCCATGCTTAGGATTTACAATTGATATTTTGAGAATCTACCTTGGCAAAAATAAGAGTCTATGTTTTTATTTGTTGAGCGATAATTGTTAAAAGAATTAATATTTGAATCTTTTGTTATGAGTTTGGCCGAATCCTGAGTCCCAGCACATATCTTCATCCTGTGACAATATTTATATATATTTTCATTTTATTTTAGTTTATTTATTCTTAAAATCAATCTCATCAAGTCCGAGTGAACGACAACCCTTACTACCACTTTCTACAACATTATTGAGATCACATCATTCTGATGGGTGTTTGATCGAATGGAGGATAAGCTGCAAAGCCGTGAAAGAATGAGTTGTTGTGGAGATCGAAATATCAGAAAGAAAACATCAACTTTAAAGCTACAAAACAGTCAAGATGTGTTGCTTTTGCCGATTAGTTTGATTGTTGAACGACCATGACTTTGAGAATCTGTGAATGTGTATGAGTGTGGGATTTGCAGGTGCAGTTAAGCTATGGATGGAGCCGGATAAACAGTTGATAGTTACCTCCAGAGAATGAAAATAGTGCACGCTCGCTGTTCAAGAAATTGGCTATGAGAATGGTTGATTTGTATCGCTATTTCCGGTGGGATTCAAGAGATGACGTTGCTGCTGTTGGGATAAAATTATCGTGGAGATGGACATAGAATGGTGGATGTGCTATCGGTGGAGAAGTTCAGGGAAGAAAACAGGGAATGTAACAGATTGGTTTGTTGTTGATTTAGGATGGATGCTGGTATTGGTTAGAAGTGGTCGAATGAGATGGAGTTTGATTGTTTCCAAGACGAGATGGAGTTGCTGTTATAATTCGCTGGCGACTGGAATGAGTAACAACAATGGGGTTGGGGTTTTTATACGCTGCCCGAGTTTGGAAATGAATCTTATGAGTCTGTCCGAGTGAAGTGAGGCGGAGCTTGTACTAGGAGCTGGTGTTGCTGCCATGGTCATGGCAATAAACAAAGAATTGGTCTTGATATCGAGAAGGAGAAGAGTTGCCGGAGTTGGTTTGTCTAAGTTTGGCTTGGATGGAGAATGTTGGTTGATCGACAAGAAGGAGAAATAAAGCAGCAAAAAAGAGAGCATTTCGGTGATGCCTTAAAAGCAATAAACAATCGATTTGGGGATTGCATGGACGACGAATCGACGGAGATAATGGTGATTAATTGTGAACTTGAAGGAGGTAAGAAGCGAAGATTGAGAAAGATGTACGTTGGCTGAATGGTTTTGTTTGGTGGATGAGAGCTTAGAACGTCAGTAGAATGGATCGTTGGCTGGATGGGAATGAAGACGAGATCGATTTCATGGTCTTGGCTAGATGATGGCTGTGCTAAATGGTGGAGCGATGGAGGAAGAACTGCAGTCAGTGGGTAGCTGGTTGTGAAGGTGTTGACGGAGCAAAGAAGTGCAGTTTATTACTGGTTGAAAGTCTTTTCGAATTCTATTCTTAGACGAGAATGGAGTTGCTGCTGTGGTCGTAGCTGGTGGTGATGGTGTCTCGATTACCCACAATGGGGTATGTTTGTAGCTGGTGTCGTAGTTTGGTCCGACTGGGTTTAGGAAAATGGAAAGGCCAAGTACGACCCACATGACTACTTGCATTTTTGAACCAGTTTACTACTGGTGAGTGTGCGTGGTGGCAGTAAGTGGCGGAGTGCTTATGGGTGTGGTTAGCTGTGGAAGCCTATGGATGACACGTGATGATTTTGGGAGTTAACGAGGTTTTAATACCTATTTTCGGCGACAGCCAGGGGAGGAGGCCGACTGGAGTTCTTTTGGCTGGAGGCGACGGCCAGAGAGCTGGAGAAGACGAAAGAATGGAAGAAGAAGAGGATCGATTGCCTACCGACGGCAATAACGGTTTAATTTATTTTTCTCTTTTAATTCATTTTAATGGGTTTTAAGAAATTCATATTCATGTCTTGCTAGATTTTTATGTAACTAGGGTTTATGGCGGAAACTATTTGGGGTACTAGGCTATTTGATTTGAATAATTGAGCAAAGACCATTATGATTTGAATAGATTGATTTTCGAATATTGTTTATTGATTTATTGGAAAAATGAGTTGTTGCTCCACCGGTTTAGTAATAACCTTTGTGCATAATTAGATAGTTTTACAAATATATTAGGTCTCGTTATTTGATAGTTCATGCTTGGGTTGAATCCTTTGATGGGTTATACTTAGAAGAGCTGGATACAATTTGTGAATCAATAATTTAGTTTCGTATAATTTTTTCGCTAACACAATTTGATGGTGCTTGTTTGGATTTAGTCTTTTGATGTGTCATGCTTAGGGTGTCCCAGTGATATTTGCGATTCTAATACATATAATAGGTGGTGTAGATAGAACGAACCATAAACATATATTCGCAATCATGTTTCATTTCAGTAATTAAATAGAGATAGTGGTGGATACCATGAAACTCTGGTTACGGACTTTTCCATTGGTCTTATTTTATTAGTTTAATTTTATTATTTCATTCTCATTATAAAAATTCAAAAACATTATTGTTGGTTACTCTTATTAGAGATATTGATTATTAGAGTATTTCCACCGCTCCTCGTGGGAACGACCCGTACTTGTCATTGTCTGCATTGTAGACACCGTGCGATTGCGGTTATTTTATATAGGCAATCTCGAAAGCCTATCAATAACCGAACTGTAAACGGTTTTACACATAACTGCACCGAATCGTACCGTGTGCAGCCTTGGGTATTCTTATCGGGTGGTCATAACTGAGTTCTTCTGGCGATTGTCTTCTGGTAGTATACCCTCCAGAGATACGAGTGTTTAGAGGTGTTTTCGCCTGTCGATGTAAGATCTCTCGATCTGTATCGTGTCATATTGGTCGTTCTATGTCGGGCCCACTTTGGTATGACTCTTCGGTCTCCGCGCGTGCTTCGTCGGTACCATTTAATGCCTTGTCGCCTGATTTGAACTGGACCGTTGATTCTTCTCAATCCTTCCATATGTCCTCCGTCCGATCACATTTGGTAGATACTTCTATCAACGCATCCTGACCCTTAGGTTTGATCTGATGTTTCGTCTTCTTTCGGTGCTTCACAACCTAGGAAGTTGCCACGTGCATCTACCATATATTTATTCCCCTTTCTTTCCACTCACGCAGTTGACACGATGGGAAGAAAATACTTCGCCTCCCATAACTGCTTCCACGTCGTCTTTCCAGTTGACACGTATCCTACCATCTTAACTTTAAGACCCACCACATTCTCTTCCGGTTGCTCCTTATCCTCAACTATTACGCCTAGTTTAAATATATAGAGCCTTTATATCTCATACTCAAGGTAGTCATATCGGCCGATATTATAGGTTTTTATCGGCGATACAAGGATTGAACGATAAAAACGCTCATATCGACCGGTACAAACCAATATATCGGATGTACCAATACACTAATTATATCAGTAAGGGTAATTTGGTAGAATAAATAATTTAGATTTGAAAATTCGTAAACAAAACCCTTCTTACTAATCATCTTCTTCTTCTATACCCTTTAATTTGTATTGTGAAGCTTTTGATCTTGAGAATTAATGCATTATATGACACCAATATTTTTATATTGAAACTTTTTTAATATAAATTACTTATTAATAAATACAAATATTATTTCTCATACAAAGCTTTTGGTTGGAAGCCTGGCTACAAGCTGAGCCCCAACTCCTCTCTGAATAGCAACGCCTAATCTATAAAAAATAAACTTACCTAATCCGCAGTCTAGCGTCATTACTAAAGAAACAATTCTTTAGACGCTTGAAAAAGGCTAAAGTATCCGCACCGAGTTCGCCTAAGCTAGTAAAGGCCAAGACCCCCAACCCATATCCATGCGAAGCACACTTGTCCATATACTTGGTATGTTTACGCGAAACAGCACCAGAAATAGCCTTGCCAGGGACAAAAGAGCGCACACCATCACCGGTGAAGGGAGAAACACCCGTAACATCCATACAAACATCTTTCCCATTTTCCAGTTAAGGACAAGGATATCAAAGAAGCTTAAGGTCTTTACCATCATCTGAGCGAAGACCGAGAGGAACCTCCTTGTGTGCAGGCACGTTGGCTTTGTAGCATATATCAAAAACGACGTCACGAACAACATCATGACGAAACTTATAACCAATATCCTTAGCACAATGCAGCGCGTGATCTCCAAAAATGTCCATAGATTTATTGCAACTTGGGCAAAGACTATTATCAACAAACAGAGGAATACCAAGACGATAGCAAAGCACAGACTCTAAATTGTCGAGGCCCAAGGCATTGGTTGAGCCCACCAATGGGAACCGCCAAGAGATAATCTTGGGCATGCTTGACACGGTTACATTGCCAAAGAACGGAGTCTCTTTCCGACATATGAAATTGGTCCTGGACTTGCTTCGAGCGCATCAAAATAAACTACCGCCAGGGAATGCATGGAAGGGGGGAAGAATCATCGACACGTAAGTAGACGGTAATCTACATACCCGGGTGAAGGTCCGAAGAGCCAACCGATAGGTGAACCTCCGTATGTTGAAAATAAATCACCAAGGATCACTTTATACGGATGTAGTCCGACATCGAGAAGCAAGAAAACAATAAGCACGAGTGTCACCTATAGTATAAATACCAAGACCACCATCCTTGATAGGAAAGGTAGCCAATCTCTTATGTAGAGGACCAAAGACCAAAGATCACCAAGAATAAGAAGCCTCAAATCGAAAAAGCTTCTCATCAAAAAGATCAGCAGTTGAAGAGCAACAGGATTGGTGGTGCGCATTGCAAAACAAAGTCTAGAAACCCCAGTGCAGCTGCGCAGTAAAAGCATCTCACTTTGTGGATCCCTGAGTTTTTTGATCGAATCCATTAATTGAACAGTTTTATGCACCCTGTTCAATAACATGTCGCTAATAAATTCCATATCCAAACTCACAGGACCACCCAAAAGTTTAACACCCTTAGAAGGTCTACCAATTTCCGCGGGAAAAACACCATCTATTGTTCTTCTAGCATCAACGGAAGGCCAAAATACTTCCGTTTTCTTTATGAATATTTAAAATTTTATTCTGAATGATGTATCACCGATAAAAACCGATATAATCTTTTGTATAGATGTATCGGACCCGGACGATACGATACCGATACACGATATTAACTACTTTTCTCACACTTCAACAACTTATTCTCTCACCTAAGACTCTTCAACATATTTTGCAACTCCTCAATCTTTTGTTTTGTTTTTTTGTTGTTGATATTGTTGTTATTTCCTTATTTCGTCATCGTTGTGATTATCAACTCATCGCCACCTTTACTATTGTTGCTTTCATCACTACTGTTCTTCCCTATTTTACTATCTTTATTTTGTGATCATCAATGGCGTCCTCTCCCTCTATGATTGAGAAAAGGCATGTAAGTTATACATTTTTTGATGAAGATAGGTTACCCGTTAGTTCTGTATATTCCACCGTTGTGTCCTTTCTCCATGATCATCATGTGCTTGACCCTAGTTTTATTGATGATTCTTCATTATCTTCTTGCAGGGATGAGAAAGAAGTTTCCAAGTAGTTCAAACTTTCTGATTCTCAATTCATTGATCATCCGAGGATGATTTTGAACTCCACAACTATGAGGTCGAATTTCTTTCGGGACGAAGAGGATTCCTGGAGAAGGATAAGTTTACTGCATTTTCTCATATTCTCCCGAGCCGACGAAATCGGGTTATGTTTTCCTTTATATCATCCTTCTCTTTTTTTTTTATGAAGTCTTGTCTCAGATTCATCCTCTTCGGGCCTTAACACAATGGAATGGAAACTCGTTTTGGCTCACGGCCGAGTGGGAGTGACGAGGGAGAGGTGAATGTTCTCGGACTAAGAATCAGTCCTATGATACTTCTGACGAGTGATAAGTGCATATTTCACATATATTTGGTGTTAATTCCATGCTAGTATTTGATAGTTTTCTTGCATATTATTGTGTGTTACGCGTGTTTTCTCTTATTTGTGTGTTATTAGGTGAATAATCCAAAAAGAAGTGAATTCGAGCATAGTTGTGCAATGAAAGAATCTAGCTAAGAGTGGAGAAAGGCCAAAGACCAATTGTAACTCGTTCAAATACAAGATTTCTACTTTTCATGGGGTAGAGGACGAGAAGGCGAAGCCAACGGCGAAAGAACGGAGTCATTCAGAGTTCGTATGAAGAAGTTATGGCCGAAACGAGAATGAAGTTGGAATTAAACTGTCAGTCTTCCAGGACTGACAGTTGAAAGGGAATGTCAAGTGCTATTTCCACCCCTTCGTTCGTTAAGGGGCATCCACTTTGTTAAGGGGCACCCTCAGAGACACCGCTAAGCGCACTCCCGGTTTGGTTAGGGGGAAACCACCTTCTTCACGATTTCAAAACCAAATTTTGGCGGGAATTTTTGTTCATCTGCATGTTTTCTGGCAGAGAATTTGGTCGTGAATTTTTGTGATTTAATGGCTGAATTAGATTGATACCACCCTGTTTCGACTAAACAGGAATGGTAATACACTTTGTTACGTCAAATGAGGGCTAAACTATCGGCTTGAGCTACACAGAGCGCGGCATGATTAGCAATGATGATGTGATGTCGATGGAATTTCTCAAGATGTTGTCAGAAAAAGGATGATTGGCCAGCAAAGAAGCACATGGATCTCAAGCTAATGATGAAATGAAGATGAGAAAGCTTGGCAGGAGAACGTGATGGCATGATTACCAGTGGTGCATGCATGGTCGGAGCACGAGTAGTGATGATGGTGCAAGCATAGTTCGCTGCTCAAGAAAAAGAAGAGAACACAAAGATGGTTGTCGCTGACATGATTCTCTACGGACAAGGTTGGATGGTTCACGTGCAAGCAGGTTGGCCGATGGTAAGAACGTGAAGCTCTCACCTGCATGGCTCGCTGCTGACGAAGCAAGGGAGTTAATGGACTGCCATGAGTGATGAGCTGGTGAAGCACGTGATGTAAAATGCTAATGCTGCTCATCATGGTTTTTTGTTGAGAAGAAAAATAGCACGGGATGTCAGAACTGTGATGATGGGAAGTTGATGGAATGGTGCTCGGTTTGCTGTTGTACCCAATACACAGTGATGGGTGTTCATGTATTTTCACGTGAAAATAAAAAAGGTATCACTCACACGCACGGCTGGAAGGCATAGGAAGAAAGCTAAAGAAGGAGAACATGAAGCTAGATGGAGTTGGGTGTGATGGTTAATGATGCACGGTTGTCGGACGTGAAATAAACCAACCCATCATGTACACCACTGGCAGAAAGAAAAGCAAAAGAGAAAGAGAGTCGAGATGGAAGAACAGGGAGGTAGGAGAGGAAATTGTCGAACACTTCTTACATAAATAGGGGTCGATTGATGATTCCAAGAACACACAATCCCATATCCCACACACAATCTCTACACCTCTCTTCCCACAACTCTCTTCCCACACCCCTTCTACACACCCTTCTTAAATTCCTTCTTCTTTATTTTTGGTTAGTACTCTAATTATGAGTAGCTAAATTTCTATCTAGGATTAGGGAGGAAATCCTACTATGTGTGCTTAAATATTTTGACTATTTTCTATAATAATTCTCCTGGTCCTTATTCTTGATTCATAACGGTAATAATTTTCTTCATGTGTCCTATGATGCTTGATAATTGATTGATGTATTCTATGTTAGAGAATAGCATTTTATAGTGAAGAAAATTGTTAATTCTTTGAGAAAAATAATTGCTTGAAAAGATTTATTTTCCGAGACGTATTATTTGTCCTAAATCGTCTTGAGTAATTTTTGGAGAGTGTTATAGGGAATAGTTATAATGATTTAGTATGTGAAGTAGTGATGGAATCTTGACATCCTAGACTCTTTTAATTGAACACAAGAATCATTTTTAGCATTTCCATTATTTTATAAGTTTTATAAAAATCACTATCTTTTTGTCTAAAACCGAATCTTTTAAAAAGTCCGAGAATCAAACCCTATACTTACCACTTGTAAAACTGCATCAACGAGGATAAGTATAATTCGACCAGCTTCTTAGCTAATTATATGAGTTGTACGTCTTCTGGTGGTAGATTAGATAATTTTTAGAGGCTTTTGAGAAGCTAATGCTGGATGAAGATCCCTAGGATGGTAGAAACACGATCAATCATGCTTGACACACCAGCAATCCCAATTGGCACATATTCCCACTAATCGTTTGTGGCCCAATCTTGAGTGGAAAGTTTCCTTCTCCGATTTTCCCTTCCGATCCCTACCAATTCTAGGTTGCAAATGTCGACTCTCCTGAGGTAATAACTTCGTCACGTCTTATGGTTCATCTATTCGCTACGGGTCATGTCATTTTAATGATTTTGTTTTTGTAGATTCAAACTCGGTGTAGTCACAAGAGAACTTGCGGTGGTACCAAGCCTGAGGAGGAGTCAGTGAAGGTAACAAATATTAAATGTTCCTACACAGTACATGTACTTGCCCATATTTGGTGCCTTTATTAAATCCGACGATGTTGTTGTAAAAATTCAAAGATGGAGGTGATCATAGTGAAGCTGATCAAAGTAATAGTACTTAGGGTGATAAAGGTAGTGTTGATCCCGATGACAATCTCCCTTTGTCTCAGTTTTTGAAGGGTGGAGCAGGTACTATTTGGAGGTGATAAGGGTGTTAAGGGTACCAAAGCTGCTGCTTCTATTGTGAAGGAAGTGTTATATGCACGGTCGTCGGGACTTTCTACGTACATCGGGTAAGATTGTGGTGCTTTATGAGTTAAAAGTTCATGTGGTGTTGTCGGATGATGATGATATGGACCAATTCGCCGGTGTTGATGATGAATTTTTTTACAAGGACATTTGTAGTTAATCAGCCTCGATCTAGTTGTATAAATATAATCTCTGACCCGTCATCGGGATTATTGAATCTGTACAATTTGTATTCCGCAAGTGGATCAATAAAGTGTATTTGATTGATGGACCCATTGGTATTATAACTATTCTAAGAGTTTATATACATGCCAAATTTCAGGGTTTTCCCCAGCAGAAACCTCATTATTTCATGTGTGACATCAAATATGCACCTTGTATGCCATAAACATGGCATTATTCATATCCAGGATAGGATTTGACACCATTATTCTTGAATTAATATGCTACTGAGGACATCATATTTAATACATAATCATATCAATATTGTCTCAAGTCACAAACTCCCACGGCTGAGTTCCTTGAACATATTATAGTGACACTGTCGTATTCAAGTTTATGTATGAATAGCATCATACTTTAAATATAGGTTTGGCATACTGCCATGAATTCAAACCCTATATCATGTCCATATGATGATAAAATCATGATCGATATCCTAATAACTGTGGCGCACTGGCTAAGCATATCCAAGACCATAGCATATATTGCATACCCTATAACATCTTGGCTAGATATATCCAAGGCCACAATATAGTTGTTATAGATCATAATGCTTAAGCTAAGACAAGAATGGATTAATAGGCTTAGTTGGAATCATCCAAAAGCAGTCGGTCAAATCCATAGCATAACTAAGTACAATCTGCCAAAATATGGCATGTGGCATGTCCACCATTGCGCCACAGCATAATACATGACACCTTATTCCCAGGCCGTACCACCTATCTGGGCGTCATTCCCGTCCATGGCACCTAGCCTTGGGTCATTTCTGGCCTTGGAAGTTTAGGCCAAAGCCATAGCACGTAATCGTACGACATTCACGGCCATGGCACGTAGTCGTGCAACATTTTTGGCCTTGGCATCTTAGGCCAAGGCCATAGCACCTATCCGAGCACCATTCCCAGCATTGCACGTAGCTATGCGTCATTCACTGCCTTGGAAGCTAAGTCCAATGCCATAACACGTAGTTATGCGATATTCACGGCCATGTCACGTAGCCGTGCGACATTTTTGTCCTTGGAAGCTTAAGACAAGATCGTAGCACCTAGTCGGGCGCCATGGCATGTAGCCATGCGTCATTCATGACCTTGGCAGCTTAGGCCAAGGCCATAGCAAGTAGTCGTGCGATATTCACGGCCATGGTACGTAGCCGTGCAAAATTTTCGGCCTTGGCAGCTTAGGCCAAGGACGTAGAACCTATACGGGCGCCATTCCCGACCATGGCATGTAGCCATGCGTCATTCACGTCCTTGGAAGCTTAAGCCAAGGCCATAGCATGTATTTGTGCGATATTCATGGCCATGGCACGTAGCCATGCGACATTTTTGGCCTTGGCACTCTAGCCCAAGGCCGTATCACCTATCCATGCGTCATTCCGTGCCATGGAACATAGCCATGCGTCATTCATGTCCTTGGAAGCTTAGGCCATGGCCATAGCACGTAGCCGTGTGATATTCACGGCCATGGCACGTAGGTGTGCGACATTTTCAGCCTTGCAAGTTGAGGCCAATGCCGTAGCACCTAGCTGGGCGCCATTCCCGACCATGACACGTAGCCATATGTCATTCACGGCGTTGGCAGCTTAGGCCATGGCCATAGCACGTAGTCATGCAATATTTTCGGCCTTGGAAGCTTAGGATAAGCCCATAGCACCTAGCAAATCACCATTCCCGGCCATGTTTCATAGCCATGCGTTATTCAAGGCCTTGGTAGCTTAGTCCAAGGCCACAACACGTAGTTGTGCGACATTCACGGCCATGGCATGTAGCCGTACGATATTTTCAGCCTTGGAAGCTTAGTCCAAGATCGTAGCACCTAGTCGGGCATCATTCCCGGTCATGGAATGTAGCCATACGTCATTCACATACTTGAAGGCTTAGGCCAAGGCGATAGCATGTAGCCGTGTGATATTCATGGCCATGGCACATAGTCGTGCGATATTTTCGGCCTTGGCAGTCTAGGCCAAGGCCGTAGCACCTATTATGGCGCCATTCCGGGCCATGGCACGTACCCATGCGTCATTCAAGGCCTTAGAAGCTTAGGCCAAGGCCATATCACATATTCGTGCGACATTGACGGCTCTGGCACATAACCGTGCGGTATTTTCAGCCTTGGAAGCTTAGGCTAAGGCAGTAGCACCTAGCCGGGTGCCATTCCAGTCTATGGCACATATCCATGCGTTATTCATGGCCTTGGCAGCTTAGGCGAAGGTCGTGCGATATTTTCGGCCTTGGCAGTAGAGGCCAAGGCCGCAACACCTAGTCGGGCGCTATTCCCGGCCCTGGAACGTAGCCATGCATCATTCACGGCCTTGGAAGCTTAGGCCAAGGCCATAGCACGTAGCCATGCGACATTTTCAGCCTTGTCATCTTAGGCCAAGGCCTTGTCATCTAAAAGTATAAAATGAAGTTTCTGGTGTCTTATGCCACCAGTTAAGTCGTCTATCTTAGAAGTAGTGAGCACAGCCGAACACTTGCGGAAATCAAGTTTAACATTTACAATTCCACAGTTCCACTAGTACAAGATCAAGCATGTTTAGTAGGTTTAATAATATGTCCTGCAAATGTAAACCCCGTAGACGGCTATCGAACAACTAAAACGTGGTGATATTATTGGACCAAACTGAGTGTGTAAATTGGGAAATAACTGTCAAATAATCTGTAGTTAAATCACTTACCCTGATGGTTATATAAGAAGTTGGCAGAAAACCAACTAATGTTGCCATAAAGAACACATGGAAATGTATATCCACTATTGGAGTAGCAAAATTGATAAAGGCTTCTCTTAAATATAAGCCACACTTTTAATAACCATAGCCCATTTGACTTTGGTCCATATATTTTTACTAAAATTTGAAGTTTGACCTTTTTCATTATTATTCATAGCCCACAAACGAGGGTGGCAAATCAGTGAATAAATGAGAGATTGAGTTAGTTAATCAGTGAATCACTAGAAAAGTGTATCAAAGAACATTTTAGGGGTTTCTTTTTTCTTTTCGGTAAACCAGCGCACCGTGAATTTTCGTTTCCCCTGACTTTCATAACTCAGGGTAAGTTAATCTCATTACTGGACCGTGCACCTTAATTTTCCTGTTACATGTCTTCTGTTGTATAAGTTTGCATTGTTCCATTATCAGTGCCAATGCAGCAATACCATAAATCACCGCATCGAGCTCCATTCAATCATCATCGACAACTTCTTCCATATGCTTCTCTGAACTCGATATCCACCGCCATATATCAGTATCATCGTGATCTGTTTATCATCACTTCCATGCTTAACTGCCATCAATGGCTGCAATACTGCAGCTCCATCGATCGTCACCAGGAAAACCCAATGACCCATGATTCTCTCGCCATTTATGAACTATCACTACCATATATAATCCTGAACACCATCACTGCCATCTCTACCGAACAACTCTCCCTATCCATCACACAAATGGCAGCAAGCCACTCATATCCAATTAACTAAAATCTCAGTCCATCCAATTATTTGAGCAGCAACTAACTCTCGCCACTGGAAGAATTCCCGTCATAACCTTTTCATCATTATTACTACTAGCATCAGCATCACAGTCTCATCACCGTTCAATATTCCATAACATTATCGTCTCTGTCTTCTCTTTTCTCGCTGTCAGGATTAAGTACATCTCGACGTAATTACATCATCCAAGTGATCCCCTGACTTTCATAACTCACGGTGAATACCCTTACTAATGAATACCCTATACATAATCAAACCTATATTCCAACCGTAGGAAACTCACGCACATTCTGATGGTCGTCGCAAATACTATGAATTCTCGTTCACCAGAAACACCGTGAAAATTCATTTCCCCTGACTTTGATAACCATAGGAAACTCATGCACACTCTAATGGTCGTGAATACTATGAATTCTGGTTCACCAGACACATCATGAAAATTCATTTCCCCTGAAGTCCATTGAAAACTCACGGACACTCTTATGGTCGTTAATACTATGAATTCTCGTTCACTAGACATGCCGTGAAAATTCATGTCCCTGACTTTGATAACCATAGGAAACTCACGTACACTCTGATGGTCCAGAATACTACGAATTCTCATTCACCAGACATACCATGAAAATTCATTTCCCCTGACTTCATAAACATTCACTTTGTTATACAAAGCTCAGATATATAAAGTTACTACAACAACTGACTTTATAAACATTCACTTTGTTATACAAAGCTAAGATATAGAAAGCTACTGCAACAACACATCCAAAATATAGAAAGCTATACGTTACGGCTTCAAATACAAAATATGCTTAGCATAAAAAGAATGAAAAACCTATTAGTACCTTTAAGATTCTTAATGTGTGAAAATAAATGTGTTCTTGTTTGAATTCAATCCATAATGCAAAAACATTAAAAATAACTAAACTAGATACTTCTTGCGTTTTTTCTTGTTTTTGTCTTGATTCTTCAACAAATTAACGACGGGATATCATCTTCCGAAGTAGAAAACAAATGTGAGCTTTGAGGGTTATCATAATCTTGAGCATCAAGATTAAAGATCTTTTTTTGAAGGGGTTATCTGCTCATCTTCAGCTCTAGAGCACTCTACAAAATTCAAAATAATTCCCATGTTCCGTTTATGCATAGAAATAGAGCATAAATAAGCAAGGGTCAAGGAAAAAAAATACAAAATATAAGTAAAATATTTCAATATGACTTACTATAAGTGCGGCTTGGGTTCGTTCTCCTTCGATAAAATCTTTGGCAGAAACCCTAGGAAAAAAAGACTAGCAACTCGTGTGTGAGACAATTTCGAAAACCAGTCCATGAGCATCCTTCCAATCCCATGAGTTTATAAGCCTGGATTTTAAAATATGGTTGGGTATTAAACTTTTTTTCCCATACACCCCAATTTTGCTCGTTCAGGTATGGATAGTAAGACCGGAAACTTTTTGGTTTCGAAACTGTTTTATTCTTATCAAGGAAAACACCCCTAGAAATATCTTGGATGGCAAAAAACTGCCTCAATACTCTATTTGGATTATTCCACTCAACAATTTTGAAACATCGAATCGCTCCAATGTAGAGAGTAACTTGATAAATCGAACCATCTCAGATTAGATTATAGGGATCCTATGTTACTTTATTTTCTGTAAGGTCGTCAAGTGATTCACGCATGTCAGCCAATTTAATTTCAAGGTTTCTTTCTTGTTGAGTTGTTAGTTCTGCTACATACTAAAACGCTAGAGTAAAAACAAAAATAACGGGGGAAATTAAATTCTAAAAGGAATTCAATTCAAGTAAAAATAATTAAACATATAGGCGAGTGGTAGACAAACCAAATAACAAGAACACATCAAAAGTTACCGAAACATCTCGATAAAATCAAAGGCAACAACAGTGCAGTTAATAAACGTTGCCATTAGCCTCGGCTTAATTAGGATAACAGTAACAGATCAGTCAATATCATGTTACGCAATAGATGTTTAATTAACTAGAGCGACTTGAGCAGAAAATTTATGTATCGAAGTGCATAAAATTGACATAAGCACATTATCCACAATTATCTAAGAGTCAACTATTCACCATTATAATTCTATGCCAGCATTCCAGATCCTCTAGGTACACACACTCCAATACTCCATTAACAAACAACCATGTGTATTGATTTGATTCTTTCTTCTTTAGTTCATCCCATGATGATTTGATTGATTTTTCAACTAATTTTGAAAAGAATTGTAGGATTTACAGCCAGAGGCTTTAGAAAAACTGAAACCGAGTTGGATCGTTTGAACTTAACTCGCCTCTACTAGAAACTGATTTATGCCAACTCGGTTTGGACTATGATATGGTCTATGGTTAATAACTTGAAAAATATCAGGGCTATCGTTAAAAGGGGCTTTGGTTAATAAAAGTGTGGGCTATATTTAAGAGAAGCCTTGATAAATGTGCTGGGAAGGGTTGGAGTAATCTAAGCTGATAAATCATGAAAAGAAGGAACCGTAGCAACCCAGATTAATTCAACGTATCAGAGCGAATGGAAAAGAAGTTCTCAAACAAATTTTCAGTGCCTCAGAGCCTAGTTAGCAATTCGCCGAACTATTCGCGAATTCTTCCGTATCGGTCGTTCCCGAATAATACTTCCGTCTGAATAGAACTCCGACCCTAACACGCGTATCTTGTGAAGAATACGAATTAAACGTGAATTATCCGTCCCGAATAAGAAGTCGCCGAATCAATCCGGCCCAAATAGTTTCTAACACTAATACTTCCGTCTGAATAGAACTCCGACCCTAACACGCGTATCTTGTGAAGAATACGAATTAAACGCGAATTATCCGTCCCGAATAAGAAGTCAATCCGGCCCAAATAGTTTCTAACACTAATAGCTACTGGGCCAAACTATAAGCCCAGACGATGATTCCCCAAAGTTTTTTCAAAAAACGGTGTGAAGTAGATTCGAACCACGGACTCATTGCTTATTCATCTACTACCAAACCACCGCTCCACACCTTCGTTGCTGTTTATTATTGCATATATTTTGTATATAATCGGAAAAATCACAAAATCATATCACTCACACATTGTGTTTTTTTATTGTATAGTATACGCCGAATTTTGTGTTCCGAACCCATGTCTTAAAAACGAATTATACACATATGTATGATGTTCCGATTTATAGCCGAACCACGAATCATTGACCGGACTCTTGACCGAATTTAATATCTACAAATCCGAATGATACCCGTACGTATTCCGTTCCGTACGTATCCCAAATCCTGAATTGCTAATTAGGCCTCAGAGAGGACACGAGATTTGTTTATACTCATTTCCATTTTAGAGTTTGACATTTAATTATTAAACTATTTTAACTAACTACTTCTCTCAAATTAGAAAGTCCAGTCTATCTTTCTCAAAGTTTTAATTAATAATTTCTCAAAGTTTTAACTAATAAAACTTGATTATCCTTATTCTTTCTAATAAACAATCAGACAATTGATACTAAATATAATAATGAACAATGAACTTTTCTTCATATAACAGCTGATACAGCTAATATGATTACAAGATTCCTAAATGTTAAGAGGATGGACACGGAAGAAAAGTACCTGGGAATCCCATTGTTCTTAAACAAAAAAAAGAGGGTCTCGTTCAATAATCTGATTGTTAACATTGAAAGAAGATTGGCTAGATGGAGGGGTACAACACAGTCACAAGCTGGCAGGGGAGTCATGGTTCGAAATATTCTTAGCACCATCCCACTACACCAAATGAGCTCTTTCAAGCTACCGGAGAAGGCAATCAAGAAACTTTATTCGATACAACTCAGATTCTGGTGGAACAAGGCGGATAAAAAAGGATTATTTATTACATCCTACTCAGGCATGTGCAAAACTTTTGAATATGGGGGCCTTAACTTCAGAGATTTGCGATACTTCAATCATGCTCTTTTGGCAAAAGCATCATGGAGAATTTGCACAAAAGATGACTCTCTTCTGGTACAATCTCTCAAAGAAAAATACTTCAAAACTGGTCATCCTCTTCATGCCCCTAAAAAGGTGGACTCTACTTGGTCTTGGAAGAGTACAAGCTCGAAATTCGAGTTTATTAAGAAATACAGCTGATGTTCGATGGGTAATGGTAAGAAAATTCTAATATGGCGAGATAAATGGATTCCACAGCGTGATACACCTGTTCTACTAGCTACAAATGCAAGTAATCCGTTCTCTTACATTTATGTTTCAGAACTTATTGATTTTGATACTAAGAGTTGGAAAATCGGGATCATTAGTAATCTTTTTGAGCCTGACATAGTGCAGCTAATTCTTAGAATGAGAATTCCACAAAATTCGGTAGACAAGCTATGTTGGACTTTAACCAAAAATGGAAATTTCACGGTACGATCTGCATACAAGGCCATCTACAATATGAAAAACCACAGTGGACAAGCCAGATATAAACCTGCTGCATCAAACATCTGGAGGAAAATCTGGAATATTGATGCAATCCCGAGAGTCAAGATGTTTCTATGGAAATGTTTCAAAGATATAGTGACTTCTAAAGAAAGACTAAGCAGGAGAATATGGCAAGATAATGTGTGTTGCAGCAATTGTAGCTCAGCGATAGAAACTACAATGCACATCTTAGCCGAATGTGATTACGCAAGGGTTGTTTGGTTTAATGAGGGCTACAGACAAGATGAAACGACGTGGAGTAACCCCAAAGCCTGGATTACTTCTTGGTTTTCGGCTTATGATACTTCTACTATCAGTAGGATGGAAGTCATTTGTTGGTTCCTATGGAAGGAACGTTGCAACAGAGTTTTTGAAGATAAATCCCAAACACCACAGCAACTATCTAAGGCTATTAATAGATTTCTAAACGGAACTTCTTCAGTAACTAAAACGTCTAACACCATCTTCAAGAAATTGCCGATTCCTAAATGGCGGCCACCAATCTATGATTTCAATAAGCTAAATACTGATGCTTCATACTGTGATCGTACTAAAACAGGTGCATATGGTCTAATTTTCCGAAATTGTGCAGGTACGCATGTAGCTTCGAAATGATGCAGTTTCAGGGGGGAATTGGATGCTCATTACTTGGAGAGTCTGGCTGTTATGGAGGGAGTGAAATGGGGCGTGTAGTTAGGGCTCAAAAAAAATCACAATCGAGTCGGACTACAAGAGCCTAATTCAAGCTCTAAAAGGGGAGGAATCGGATATCCCGTGGGAACTGCGAGACATTGTTGAAGACACTAATATTATGTTAAAACAGTTTGAGAGTTTTTCTTGTGAGCATATAAATAGATTGGCTAATAAATGTGCGGATCATCTTGCAAAATATGCCAGGAAAAAGGGCATCTGTAATAGTTGGGAAGGGGTTTGTCCTTCTTTACTGATAAACTCTATTATGTTTGACACTATCTGATCTATGAATTGTTCTTTTTAGTAGCAAAAAAAAAAAAAAAACTTTTCTTCATCTGACCTTTTAAGTTTCATTTCCTTAGCTATTCTTCGAAAACTCTTTATCTTAAGAAAGGATGCTGAGTTTATTTTTATGTACATTCAGAGTTTATTTTATTTCATCTTGCCGTTTCAGCACACCAAAGGAGATGTATTTGGCTGGCAATTTTGTTGAATCAACCTTCCACCTTCCACCAATTCCACCAATCACTCCTCCAATTACACCACCAACCTTTACCTAACATGGACTTCCTTGTATTCTACACCTACTCCACCAACCTTCACCTAACATGGACTTCCTTGTTTTCTTCATTTACCTACTCCATTATTTAATTAATGTAATTATTTAATTCTTGTAATGTTGGTTATAAATACCTCCCATTTTGGAGATAAAGAATAACAATTATTTTTGAGTTGAACCTTAAGTTTAACATGGTATCAGAGCTCCATGGTGAGTTGAGTGCTTCTTAGTAATAGTGAGTGCTTCGTTACTTCGATTGATCCTTCTTCCGCTGGCTTAAGGTTCTTGTTTTTCTTTATACACTTATTGAAAAAAGTAAGTTGTACTACCGATTTTATGATAAACTTGTTATGTTGAGTTTATGATTGTCCTTTTTAAATCCTACTTAAACTTGTTAATCCATTTATCTTGGACTAAGTAAGTTGTACTGCTGTTTTTTGTTTCGTACAAACAGTTATCATCTTTGATCAAGATTTTTTTTTATTGAGTTTGTTTTTCTTATAAGCAAACCCTTGTTAAGTTTGTTTTCATATATTTGGTTGATTTGTCAAACTTAATTTCTCTGTGCAAGAGAGAAAACTTGATTTGAATTTAAACTCTTACCGTTTTTACCGTTATAGGACTTGTTCCTCTTATTCGACTACTCATATAATTTTTAGCTACTAGCTAGTATCTAGCTGGTTTGTTTTTCGCCCCCCATAAACAATTGTATACACAATCAGTTTCATTTGTCCCTTTTTTAATCTCACTTAAAAAAAAAAAAAAAAAAAAAAAAACTTTCGCAAGCTGCTTGCGACCTGTATTCATACTTCATATAATTTCTTCTCTAATCGTGATAATGTCTTCCGTTAAACGTTTTGTTTACTGTGGAGGCAATTCACACTTCGTGGAGAAATGTTTCAAGAAAATTAGCTATCCCCATTGGTGGGACGCCTATAAAATACAAATAAAGATCGACCAAAGAGGGGTAGATACATGTACTTCAATGATGACTACGACGACCGATACTCATTCTTCCGTGGTGGAATCTCATTCTTTGGTTAATCCGAACCTCTTCCAGCAATCAAGTAAGGTTGACGTCGCTTTACTTGCTACTGATTCTGGAAAAGATCATGGTTGGATTCTCGATTCTGGTGCTACGAGTCATATGACGTTCGATGCCTTTATTTTGAGAGATCTGTTGATACCTGCGTATACAACTATTTCCAACGCCAATGGTGTACCGTATCCGGTTATCGGAGCTGGGAGAGTTGATTTAACACCTTCCTTGTCCTTGGAACACACATTATTGGTTCCTTCTCTTTCAAATAATCTCTTGTTTGCGGCACAAGTAACCGCACAGTTAAATTGTTTAGTACTAATCTATCCCACTTTCTGTCTTCTTCAGGATCTCGGCAACGGGGAGATAATTGGGCGAGGTACTAAGAGATATGGTTTATATTACATCAACGATGTTTGTGAAGGGAGATCTCTTTCAGTTAAAAGGTCTTCTTGTGTATCTAAAAATCAGATCTTACTGTGGCACCGTCGTTTAGGACATGCTTCTTTTGGATATTTGGAGCACTTGTTTCCTGATTTGTTTAAGTCTTGCAAACTGTCAGACTTTAAATGTGATACTTGCATTCTTGCGAAGAGTCATCGTACTACTTACACAGATAGTTTCAGTAGAAGATACGTCCCATTCGATTTGGTTCATTCTGATGTCTGGGGACCTTCTCGTATTACCAGTACTTCTGGATTTCGGTGGTTTGTTATCTTTATCGATGATTGTAATCGTATGACCTGGATTTATTTAATGAAGAATAAAAGTGATGTGGCTGATCGTTTTCGCGCATTTCATAAAATGATTCAGACACAATTTTCGGCTAACTTAAAGGTCCTTCGTTCTGATAATGGTGGTGAGTATGTTAATGAAGTATTACAAGGATACTTTAGAGAACATGGAATTATTCATGAAACTAGTTGCCCATCTACGCCACAGCAAAATGGTGTGGCGGAAAGAAAAAATCTCCAGTTACTTGAAATTACGAGAGCATGCTTGATTGGGTCAAATATGAAGCCAAAATTCTGGGAAGAAGCCATTACTAGTGCAGTATATCTTCTTAATCGAGTACCAACAAGTGTTTTAAAATTTCAGACACCGTTGGACAAATTGGCTTCGTTTGTAACAATACCTTCTCATTTTAAGCTTCCACCACGGGTATTCAGTTGTGTTGTTTTTGTACATCTTCAGAAACATCTACGTACAAAGCTAGATCCTTGTGCTATCAAATGTGTTTTTATTGGTTATCATCCATTCCAGAAGGGTTATAGGTGTTATCATCCTCAAAGTCATAAATTTTATGTTACTATGGATGTCACCTTTTCTGAGCACGAAATGTTTTACTCATCTGATGTATCTGATTCTCCTCTTCGGGGAGAGAGTGTTATTGAAGAGTTGAATTGGATGGATTTGTTTCCGACTAATAGTGAAATAAATATGACAAAGCAAATGAAACAAGCATAAGTACACATCCAACTCACAAGTAGTTCAAGAATTGATGACATACAAGTCATGGAGCCGGGTTCAAGAGTTCGATATTCCTGTTTTCGAAGAAATTGACACCCCTGATCTTTAAGATCCATCTCTCTCTTCATCAACAGTACCTACATCTAATTGTCCTCCAGCCGGTGCCTATGTCCCTGAGGTAAGCATAGATTGTTCGATTAATACTAATGATACTTGTGAACTACCTGACACCGACAGGTACCAGTTGCCACCAAGGAGTAATCGTGGAGTTCAACCAGATCGTTTTTCACCTGAAGCATTAAGGAAGGTGAAATACCCTATTGCGAATTACGTGTCAACTCATAGATTATCAAAGGAGGGAAAAGCGTTTGTCAGTCAAATGGCAGATGTTACTATTCCCAGAACAGTAGAAGAAGCACTATCTAATCCGAAATGGGCTGGTCCTATAAAAGAGGAGATGGTGGCACATGAAGAAAATGGTACATGGGATATAGTCTCACTACCAAAAGGAAAGAAACCAGTTGGCTGCAGGTGGGTATATACTATCAAGCATAATCCAGATGGCTCTATTGACATGTATAAAGCAAGACTTGTGGCTAAAGGGTTTACCCAGACTTATGGTATTGATTATCAGGAGACGTTTGCTCCTGTTGCAAAAATCAACACTATTCGAGTATTATTGTCTTTGGAAGAAAATCTAGGCTGGCCTCTACAACAGTATGATGTAAAAAATGATTTTTACATGGTGACTTGCAAGAAGAATTCTACATGACACTACCTCCAGGTTATAATGCTCCAAACAATGCTAATGTTGTGTGTAAGTTAAAGAAGGCTTTATATGGTTTGAAACAATCTCCCAGAGCATGGTTTGGTAGATTTCGCATTGCAATAAAGAAGTTTGGGTATATACAGAGTAATGATGATCATACCTTGTTCCTTAAAAGAGTAGGTGACAAGGTCACTGCTCTTATTATCTATGTAGATGATATGGTGGTAACAGAAATGACCCCAAGAGATGAGTAATCTGAAAAATTGCTTGTATTCTGAGTTTGATATGAAAGATTTGGGTGGACTTAAGTACTTCTTGGGTATTGAAGTTAATCGATCCAGAAAGGGAATTTTCTTGTGTCGGCGAAAATATGTGATTGATTTGTTGAAGGAAACTGGTATGACTGGTTGTACGCCAATCGGGTCTCCTATGGAACAAAATCATGGTCTTGAAGAATGTTCTGATCAAATACCAGCAGACAAAGGACAATACCAGAGGTTAGTTGGTCGCTTGATTTATCTTTCTCATACAAGGCCAGATATTACTTATGCTGTAAGTGTTGTAAGTAGATTTATGCATAATCCGGTCAGCAACACATGGATGCAAATCACCCAGATACTAAGATATTTGAAGTCCGCACCAGGCAGAGGTTTGATGTTTTCAAAACATGGAAATCTTGATGTATCAGGTTACACTGACTCAGATTGGGGAGGCAAAGGCGATAGGAGAAGATCGACATCTGGGTATGTTACCTTCGTCGGGGGTAACTTAGTAACTTGGAAGTCTAAGAAACAACAGGTTGTTTCCTTGTCAAGTGCTGAAGCAGAATATAGAGCAATGGTAAAAGGCATTTGTGAATTATTATGGTTGAAAAGGCTTATGGGAGAGCTTGGGTTCCCATCTGAAAAACCTATGAAGTTGTTTTGTGATAATCGATCAAAGAATCAAAATTGCAAAGAATCCGGTGCAACATGATCGAACGAAACACGTGGAAATTGATAGGAACTTCATTTATGAGAAACTTGAAAAAAAAATTATTGAAGTACCATATGTCCGAACAACACAACAACTGGCAGATATTCTGACTAAGGCCGTATCAAATAAAATATTTAACGATTCACTTGTCAAGTTGGGCATCTGTGACATATATGCACCACCTTGAGGGGGAGTGTTGAATAATTAATTAGTAGTTGTAACATTAGTCATCAAGATTGAATAATGAATTAGTAGTAGTAGGTGGAAGTAGTTGTAGGGTGGCTATAGGGTGGCTTGTAGGATGGCTTGTTTTTCTTCCTCCCTTCCTTATTTTCTTCCTCCCTTTCTTATTTTCTTCCTCCCTTTCTTATTTTCTTTGTAGAAGACTTTCTCTTCTCTTGTAACACTATATATATCTCTTTTAGAGATTGATTTATAACATAACAATTATTTTTGAGTTGAACCTTAAGTTTAACATAGACCTCTCACTCTCCTCTGTTCTTTTCCGAGGATATTTAATAATTATTTAACTCGATCTAATTTCTTTGTCATTGACAGGATATGTTTCTGGGTGGAACTGATACAGTAGCAACCATAGAATGGGCAATGGCAGAGCTCATAAAGAATCCGAGAGTGATGCAAAAAGCTCAAGATGAGGTGAGACGTGTAGTGGGAAACAAATGTAAGGTAGATGAGGATGACATTAATCAAATGGATTATCTGAAATGTATTGTTAAAGAGAGTTTACGACTACATCCGCCCGCAGTTTTTCATTTAAGAGAATCTTCCAAGAGTACCCAAATAGCAGGTTACGATATCCCTTCCCGCACAAAAGTTTACATCAATGTGTGGGCAATACACAGAGATGCTAGACTTTGGGAAGACCCGGATGAGTTTCTCCCTGAGAGATTTATCAACAACCCGATCGATTTTAAGGGTCAGGAATTTGAATTCATTCCATTTGGTTCAGGAAGAAGAGGGTGCCCAGGTATTACATTTGGCATCACAGTTGTGGAGTACATTCTTGCGAATCTCTTGTACTACTTCAATTGGGAACTCCCAGCTGGTGATGAAAAAGAGGACCTTGACATGAGTGAAACTTCTGGTATTACTGTTAATAAGAAGATCCCTCTCAACATTGTGCCAACATTGTATGCATCACTGATGGGGCAAATTAAAAGTCTCGTATAAAACAATATGTCCTCTGGTTGATCATTTGTGTTTACGGTTCACATTTGTTATTTATAAGAAAAGCAATGAAATATGTTTGTGTTTTGTGTGTTATAAACAACTGTTCCATATTTGGTACGCAGCTGCAAGCCAATCGTCAAATTAATTCACCAAACAATGAATAGAGATGTTCTAAATGAGTGTTCATTCAGAGTGGCACTTCAGCTGCAAGCCAATTGTCAGAAATCTTTTGAAAATCATGAAGACTGGAAACTTATACATACAATACAATATGCATGTACTTATGCTGATTTTGCAACAAAATTGGCGTTGAGCTACCCACCAGGCATGAAAAACTTTACATTACAATCACGGGTCCTGGCATCAATGGCACAGGCAGCTGGGGCAAATTTCTCCTAGTGCTGTCCCTAGCACCCATTATATGGCTTTTGTTCCTATCTTGTCTATGCTCACTGGTTCGGATCATATGTTCAAAGCGCTGCGCCTGCTTAAGGGAAGAAAAGAGAAATGTTGCAAATTGTGCCGTACTGAAGTTTTAATCAAATCAAATTAAATTCTGCTAATATTCAGCATTGAAAAAAAGAAAATAACGTTCTAATTGTAAAGATAATACCAAGACCAATCCCGACCATAATAATCAAACCCTAATATCTACCTATGCAATTAAAATCTATCAATCTTGTCTGCCTTGACTTGCGGATTCAATTTTGCAAGCGTTTCTCTTCCAACGCTCTTGTAGTCGAAATCACATGAATGCTTCTCCGGGTACCGATGAAGCGAGCAGAAAACTGATCCGCACTTGCACTTGATCCCTGTCAATCCAACTTTCTTGTTACAACTAAAACACCTATTCTTCGCTACTGCACCACTTTCTCCTCCAGATGTTGCCGATGAAGATGATGATGACGACGGAGCCGCAGCAGTCTCCTTTGCAACAACATTAGAATCACCGGTAGAGTCCACTGATTCAGTTGGAGAGGTTGTCAAAACTTTCTTAGGGTTTGCAGACTTCTCAAAAGCGGCTTTGGCTAAAGCAGATTGCTCTTCTTCCTTGAGATGATCTCTGTAACACTTGCTACACATATTCAAATTCGCTGCTGTTCCGAAAAACCCACATCCTCTTTCACAAAGCAGAAGTGCCTCTGGTTGTTCGCATCCATTGAAACCGTCTTGTGATCCCATCGCTCTAAAAAAAAAAAAAATCTCTCTCTAATCTTTGGAAAACTTGGAAAAAATATAATATGACGACGAGAAATTCTGTAGGTAAATTTATAGGATGAGAAACCAAATCCCGATGGATTATTCGATTTGCATTATCTTTAGACTAACGCAAACGAATACACCATATTCCTATTTATAGTGACCCAAAACGTGACGAATAAATCAGATTCGGTCGCGGAGAGGCATGTGGGTCCTACATAACAAAAAAGAAAGTGAGACCAACTATGTGTTCATGGTGTGACCATCGACTCGGCAGGTCATACACACCCGATTTTGTGGTCAAGAGTGGGGACCCTGAGAAAGGTTCCCGCTGGTCTGTTACGACATATGTACATATGTGTCAAAACAAAAACAAAAAAAGACATGTACATGGGAACAATGTCAAACTGGTTTTTTGTTGGCTGAGCTGCATTCGAGTAAGAACAATGTACTTATCATCCATTCTTTCTTCCTTTTTCTTCGAAAAATAGGCGAGCATCGAACATGTTCATTATACTCCGACTGAAAACCGATTCAATTACAGGACTCATTCAAAGATTTTCCAACAGTTACATAGAGTTGAAACAAATGACATGGATATTCAAACAGGCCATAGGGCTTTTCCAGATACCTTACAACATAGTTACATTACCAAGTTAGACAAAGATTACCTACCATTCCTACACAGTTACTTATCCATCCTTATTTTGGATTATGCACTAATATATTATGTTTTGGATTATGCACTAATATATTATGTGGTTGTAGTTTTTGGAAGAGAAAAGTTATATTAAAAGAAAAAATCCAGAGCAATAAACTGTCAAAGAACAAAGAGATTATAGATTTGCATAATTGTCTCCCAGCTACTCTAGATGAGACTAGAATCTACCAGTCCGGATGTGTCTGTTTCATAAGACCACATTTTGCTTAACTAGACCAATAAGTTCTTGTGCAGATTTACTTTTTGCACCAAACATCCTATCATTTCTTTTTCTCCAAATAATTCATATTACGGCATAGTGCAGAATCTCCCATACAACTTTCCTTTTACTTCTCAAAATAGTGATATCCCACACTTCAAAGGCATGTATCATACATTCTGGTGTTGGCCATGTTATACTGAGAGCCTTGATGAAGTAGTCCATTATTTCAAAATAATAAGAGCAGTGGAAAATTATGCTTTATAGTTTTCACTTCAAAATCGCAGAAAATGCGTTTATCGTTCTCTATATTTATCCCTCTACTTCTTAGCATCCTTAGTAGGAAGAGATTTATAGAAAGATGCCTAGAGCATAATACTAACCTTTGGCGGGATAGTTTTTCTCCACAAAAACTTTTGAAAAGGACAAGGTTGCAGTTTTCCTTCCAAAGCATCCAGAACATCATAACATTTCTTAAAATTAAAACCATTAATGGTCTGCAACTCATCATCTTCAATAACAAGTTAAGAGTTGTACCTAAATATCTTCTCAAGATGTCCCATTTCATTTGATTGTTAGCATTAAGGTGTTTTCTGAAATTTCCTTGCTAAACTCTTCCTTTAATCATATCAGATACAGTAGCCTATTTATTTTTACATGCCTCACAAATCACCAGAAATAAATATTTTGAACAGACTGAATTCAACAATGTATCTAACTAAAATCTTACAGACTTTGCATTGTTTTCTTTAAAAGCACAATAATTTTGCAAAGCTGGATCCATATTAACCATGTTCTTACAAACACTTCTCTTTTGAGTTTTATTATCAGTTGACCGCATAAAGGTTTCGCTATTTACATTGAACTTTTGTTGCAACATTAGCCTCCAAAGAGCATTTATATTACCTGCATATCTCCAAATCCACTTTGCTAACAAAGACTGATTTATTCTTCTTATATTTCTCACACCTAATTATCCAACTTCTTTCGTACACAAATTTTCGACCAAGCAACCCATGTCATCTTCCTTCTCCTCTCTATCGTCCCCCACAAGAAATTTAGAAGTATACAGGAAATGGACATAGTAATGTTCCACAACAAAAACTTACCTCTAAAGTTTTGGGGAGAAGTTGTTTTTAAAGCATGCTACTTGATCAATCGTGTGTATTTGCGCTCACGAACCCTAAATACTCCTTATGAGTTATGGTACGGTAAGCAACCTAACTTACACTATCTTCGTGTGTTTGGCAGTAAGTGCTACATTCTCAAGGATCGAAAACAGAGAGGAAAATTTGATTCAAAAAGCGATGAAGGTATTTTCCTTGGATATGCATCTGATAGTCGTGGTTTTAGAGTATACAATCTCAGAACTCGTGTTATGATGGAATAGGAAAATGTTATCATTGATGATTTGAAAGATTTTTGTCATGATGACTCTCCTGCTGAGCTACCTCCTTTGGAGACAACTGATAAAGTCAAAGAAGTTCCCGAATCAGTGGAGGTTGTACCAATGGTTACTGATCACGATGTTTCTAGTGAAGAGGAAAAAAATCCCTACTCAGGGTATCCCCTGTTGAACGTGCCACTCCACGAAATTTGTGGGTTCAAAGTGTAGGATCAGAATATCGCTATGACAATATTCTTGCGAGATTAAATAACACTTTTGCGAAAATACCGCGAGCTCTTCAACAACACTTTGCGAGTGTCACAGAGTAGGTTAAGGAATGACGTAATAGCTGACGATTGAGGAAACACAAAAAGAGCATGATTTATCTGCGATAGTTACAATACTTGTGAGATTTTGTATTATAGCTGTTGCGATAAGACCGCAAATCAAATCCAAAAATAAAGGACAGCTTAGCTGTCATCCATTATGTATTTACCCTATATATAGAGACCCAGTATGACCAGGGAAGGATGATGTATTTTCTAGAGTTGAGAAAGTTTTGAGGAGAGAGAAACATCGAGAGAATAGTTGTATTCTTGATTTTTTCCAATTCTGTAAACATTTCTGAGAATCAAATGATAAAGAGTCATTTTTAATCTTTAAGTATGAGTTGATTATTGTGAGATCTTAGCAAGGTGTGGTGTAGGATTTGCTGCAACTACATTTTGGCGCCCGAAACAAGGATGAGTTGATGATTACTTGAAGAAAAAGATAAAAATTGACATTGTGATTGAAAGGAATTTGGAACAATTAGTGAAAGATCTAACGTAATAATGGATAGAAGAAGAAGAAACACATCGGAACCACCAACAACTGTAAGGAGGAGTAAAAGACTTGCAGGTAGAGGAACAAATGAAATGGGAGAATCTTCAAGAGTAAGAACAAGGAAAAATAGAACAAGGAATAATGAAAAAAATCAGGTTCAACAATCAAATCAACAAACACCAATACAAGATAGAGCAATGGATTATGATAGAGTTAGCGTGCATACTTGGCAATCAGATTCAGTAGAAGAAGAAGAAGATCTGATCGATGTCGTATGCGTCAAAAATAAATTACACTTTCTCACTACTCAAAATATAAATATAGCAAGGGCAAGAAAGGATCGATCCCACAGAGAGGACTAGGTTGTCAATATATTTTCGGTTCCTTATATAAAACACCGGGTATTTTTCTGATTTTTATATACTAAAATAAAATAAAAGTAAAACAATAAAAAGTAACACGCAAATCAAGGTAGTGAGAATATTGGTTAAGGATTCATCTTCATTCACAAATATGTTTTCTTCACAATAACTAGAATTGATATTTTAATCTCAACTTTTATCAAAAGCACTAGAATATCTTGATCGCAAGAATATCCCGCTAATCTCCTTTTATCATCAACAAATACATTAAAAGATGCGAGTATGAGTTCTATCTAAAAGAACAACCTAACGTGTAAAAGCATTAATCAAGTTTAATTCCTTAGATGCATTAAGTTCTATGAAATCAGGACAATCAAAGCAATCGAACGTGGAAAGCGCATTAATTCAATTTAACAAAGGTCACGATTCACATATGATCATAAGAATATATCACTACAAACTATAATCATATTTATGCTACTTGTATTCAAGGATTATCACTTTTACGTATAATAAACCCTAAACTAGTAATAGATGTGATTAGAAGTTCTACCAATTTGCAACTCGACAAAACAATCAATCAAATCATACAACTATATTTTCAGAGAATCGTAAACGATAAATATGAGACAAAACTAATATATTGAATCAAAGAATCATGCTTTGTGAAATCCAATTATTCCATAACCAATAATAAAACTCTAGCTCATGTTCATGGAGTTCATAACAAGAAGAAAGAGAAACCCTATCATATTGCAAACCCTAGAAACAAAAGTAGAGATAGAGATAAGATTCTAAAGATTAAAGATAGATGTGCCTAGGATTCCCTATATATAGAGTTTTGTAACCTCTTCTTTAAGAAAACTAGGAAACCTAGATAAAATAGGAAAGTGCACCTCCTTAAAATTGTATCCCGTGCATCAAATCCCGGACGAAGTAACTTGCCAAACTCACGGCCAAAGCTGAAATAGTCGTAGCCTTAAATAGCTTATTGGGCTCATGCTACAATTGTAGAAGCCCAGCTGATGTCTTCATTGGCATGGCCGCATATAAATTGGCTGAAACATCCAAGTGGGATTGCAAGGACATAAGAAAGCCCAAACCATTAAATTTCATGCTAATTGTTGCTTCCAATCCAGCCCAAGTCCTTGTAAACGGCTCATGCATAATTGCAACTCCTTCCAGCGTCACTACTCGTTATTGCTGCCAGCTCCATATTTGCTCCCATGCTTAGACTTTGCCTCCATTCAATCCTAATATTGTTGCTTTCGAAATCCTCCATTTCAGTGCCAACCAACAGCACGCCATTAGCAAACCTCAGACATCACCAACTCAAGCCAGCTCCTCTCCAAACAAACCACAGACTCGAGCTATCGCTGGCAGCAACCACATAGCTCCCTTGCTATAGTAATCATCACCATTCTGTCGATAATCACCACAAACCACCATCCCCTAAATCCATCTCCTAGAGCTCTAAAAACTTCTCAGTTAATAGCCATCGTAACAGTAGCTTCCATACGTCCCTGCACAACCCATCTCCGGCTTTACACGATAATGGCATCACCTCCATCACTAGAGACATCTCTCCATAGCTGACTAACTTCAACTGCGTCGCCAGAAAACTCGACTCAGTCTGTTGCATCTCTTCCCTGACCTTCATTCCATCAGTCGACAACTTAGTTTACTCGGTCCCATCAAACTCATGTAGCTCCAATGTATTTCCTATCGATCTCCGGCACCTCAAACCCATACAACTCCATATCATCTCAGTCCAATGGCTATCAACAGTAGCAGCCAACAGTCTCTCTGCAAACTCGAGCTGTTCATCTTCATAACCAACCACTGAACTCATCGCACATTAATAAACCCACAACAAACTCCAGTCACAGCTTCACCATTGTCGAGTTCTCCTTCTCTGCCAACATCTCTCAATGGAAGCATCTCCTCATTGTCCAACCATTCCTCTCAGCTTCATAGTTAACCCATTCAACCAAATTCTCATTACTGTCTTCTCGAGAACCAGTTATCTGCTCAAGTACGCCTGCCAGCTTTATCCCGGCTTTCATCATTTCTCATCGACAGCAGCAACACTTCCTTTCATCCAGAGCCGGTCCTGTGTCTAGAAGGGCCATGTGCGAATTTTTTTTGTAGGGCCTTTTATAGTGTCGAATATTTTATAATAATCGTAAAATAAAAACGTCAATGTTTTTTTCACTAGAATTTTTTTTTACACTTAACTGGTTTATTAACGCGAATTTAAAAAAAAATCAGTTGAAACCTTTTATTTGTTGATATACACCTGTAGGAATAAGAATACGCAAGAAAAACTAAATAATATCGCCACATTGATATCGACGCATGTATTATATCCAAGCTCTTAGGTGGTAATAATAATACCATAAATACAAAACGCGTCTAGATTAAAAAACAATGAAGATACTAGCTCTAGCTCAATCTCGGTGGATGATGCATTAAGCAACACTACTTGCGTTATTAGTTTAAGTTCAGAAGCTCGAATCTCTTTGAAGACAATGAAAAGTCCCTCGACAGAGCTGGGCCCTGTGCGGTCGCACACCCTGCACACCCTCAGGAACGGCTCTTCTTTCATCTTCCCATTACCACATCGACATCCATTCCTAACAGCACTAGTTAAGCCCATGTACGGCCATCTTGGCCCAGCACATGTAATCGGGCTCATGTTAGCCCATGAGTGCCATCTCTTATAAACACAATGATGTTTCCTGAACAGTGAGCAACAACTTTTGGTCTTTGAGCATTAGATGACACGAGATTCCATGCAATGATAATTTCGCCTCTTTTGTGGTCAAATGGACGCTTTTCTTACCTATGACTCCAAAGTACCTATAAACTCAAAAACATGCGTAAAATACATAATTAACAAGAAAAATAGCAAAGAAAGCATAACTAATAAATAGTAAATTAGGTGTATTCTATACCTATCAGATTCCCCCACACGTAGACTTTGCTAGTCCTCGAGCAAATCAAAAAAAAACAATTATAAAACATACATACAACTCCGTCTCGTCGAGGCTACGGTCACTTTTAGCACAAATAACAAGCCTTTAAACCCCTAGGTGTCCCTAGTTGACGAGTTTTAGTCTCGTGAAGGTTTACAAGAGGTCTGCCTACAAAACCTATATTCTAACTCCGTCTATTTGTGACAAATCAATGAACGAATCCAAAATGACTACAGGAGGAGGTACCTTGCGCAAATTTAATTCATATTTAAGTAAATAAATCTTTAATTAGATAGTCGAACAATCCACAATACTCGGAAACTAACAAACCACAATCACAATGAAAAGATTAAGAAGATGGATATAGATGTAGATGTTGGTGAATGTTCACAAGTGATCGATGTTTCCCATATCTGTCAGAAGGTCACTGCCAAGATGAACCTATGCATCCTATTGGATTGAGATACTGGTTTGAATTCTACATCAACTCACTGGCATATACAAGGGAACCAGGAGTGACTTTATTCAACCAATATAATACTTTCTTTTCTTTTTCTTTTCTTTTTCACTTTTTTTTTTCTTTTTTTTATAGACATCATGATTAGATCTTTTGGATCCAAGTGCATGCTTCTTGTCAGCAAGTACGTGATAGTTTCCTTGGATCCTTCATTCCACGCTTGTTTAGGCGACGGAGACAGGGACAACGTTTCATACATACTGCTATCCAAGTGTCTTTTTTATTCCGATTGGTCTAATTGGTCGGCCTCTTTTTTTTTATTTTTTCAATTTTTTTTAGCAACTCAATCACTCTATTTCATCCTAGCAGTAATAAAAATTCGATGTTTAGTGACCCACCAAAGCACTTAGAGAACAGTAGATAAATATGGAAAAATAAAAATAGAATGAGATATGGTGATATTCTGAGATATGGTAACAACTATCATGTTATTTGTGATTTCTGAGCTATGTTCGTCCCTTTTAGTTAATTGGTTCCTCAACTCATGCAATCAACATGGTTCCATCCACTAATGGTGTCATCCTAAAAGCACAAGTTTCTAGATTTCGGAGTTCAAAAAGCACAAATGTTTCTTGGTTTTTCTATTTTTCTGATTTTTTTGATTTTTACTAAAGGCATAAAACAAACTATAAAAACATATAAATGCTCCCCCACACTTAAACTTCACATTGTCCTCAATGTGTAAAACCAAAAGTTCTGAATTATGACATAACAGCAGATAAAATGCACAAACTGTGCAAATTGGTAATGAATTTGGAAAAACTCCATTTCACAAAAGTTGTTCACATACGTGTTTTCTACACAGTGTCAAAATTTTACAGTGTTTGAATAAACGGTCTGACAGTTATGGTCTCTGGACTGAACTACGCGCAGTCTGAAATTTTCTGACGAAAAGGTATTCATCATAATTCTCTTCTAAGATAGATTATGGACTTAATGAAATTAAACATGGGGATGCAAATATGATATGAAAACAATAAAAAATAAATAAACGAAACAAAAATAAAATAAAATAAAAATCAAAAGGATAAGAGATACAAAACCGGTGGGTTGCCTCCCACTTAGCGCTTGGTTTTAAGTCGTCAGCCCGACATGCAAGTTGAATTCCCCATACACCAATAATCGGAAAAGTTGGGGATCCACCCAAAGCACCTGTTTTTCAAACACTAGCTTCACACAAATATTAGTAATATAAAATAGAAACGAAGCTATTGACCGATAAAAGCTTCCCCCACACTTATTCTTGTCCACACTTGGAAGTGCATAAAGAATATAGAAGTCGGGTACTTATACGATTTCTTGTTCCAAAACCTGCATAGTATGAGAATCAAGTTTTTCTAATGGAGGATATTGAGAAACAAAGTCATTCAACAATTTTTTCGAAGCATAAATATTTAAACCAATAAGAGGTAAAGGAGAAGATTTAATATGCAAAGGGTTAGACAAAACTATCACAATCTCTTGTAGCACGGAATCCTCTTCATCCTTGAAAACTTCAAGTGAACTATTCACCTCTTGTATATCATGGTCCTCTATCAAACCTTGCAACCATTCTTCATCCGTTTATTCCTTAACCAAAATCTCGGCATCAACATCTTTATTACAATCATTTGCAAGCTCAATTGGGTCTTCCACAATATTGGTCTTAACGGTCACATTCTCAACATACTCCTCTTTGTTGTTAGGCACATACTCTACTGCGGATTCAAGTCTATCCATAAGGAACCTTTTTAGAACACTCATTGCATCATCCTCAAGCTCTACCTTTTGAATAGGTTCTTGATCGTTATAAAGATCAATGCTTGAGTAAGCTACACTAGTGTCATCATATTCCTTTTCAACTTCACTTTGATCGCAAAAATACTCCATTGTACACTCCTCGGGGATGTCACCATAAATTGGTTCAATCAATGTATTTTCATAGTCATCGTCACTATCATAGTTAACATTAGATTGGCTACCACTTCCCAAAGATTGGTCTTTCGCAGAATTTTGCATGTCCTCTTTGTATTCTTCAATGCCTTGTCTTAAATTGGAAACACCTTTTTGAAGCTCTTGGAGTGATCCATTCAAATTTTGAAAATAGCATTCCATTTGTTGGTAAAGATCATTCGACAAGGAAAAAGTAGAATCACTTACCTCAGTATTGCTAGGACAATTATCTTCCCTTTGAATGGGTGAATGATCATAACTACGATCAGAAATTGGGCCAAACATACTATTAGCACATTCGGTCGATGAAACTGGTTCCATGCTTGGTTGTCTACAAATTGACTCCATGCTGGCCATAAATCGTTGCATCTCATCTACCAAACTTGAAGAAATATTAAGAGAAGCACAACTATTCTCCCCTCCTTGTGGTTGCTCACTTACATAACCACCATAAGAAGGTTGATATGTATGAGAATAACTCAAAGATTATGTGGAGTATTGATCATAACCAAAGGTTTGGTTTTGATTTTACTCCCCATAAGGGTGATAGTTGTCATAATGTTGTTGAGGTTGATAACCATATTGATTTCTCCAATATGCTCCGTCCATAATAGGTACCTGAAATACGATTCTTAAACCAAGGTTAAAAACCAGGAAAAAAAAAAACTAAACTAAAAACAAAAATAAGAAACCGAAAACAAGTGACAACCGTTGCCTCCCCGGCAACGGCGCCAAAATTTGATCGCTGTCGTATGCGTCATAAATAAATTACACTTTCTCACTACTCAAAATATAAATATAGCAAGGGCAAGAAAGGATCGATCCCACAGAGAGGACTAGGTTGTCAATATATTTTCGGTTCCTTATATAAAACACCGGGTATTTTTCTGATTTTTATATACTAAAATAAAAGTAAAGTAAAACAATAAAAAGTAACACGCAAATCAAGGTAGTGAGAATATTGGTTAAGGATTCATCTTCATTCACAAATATGTTTTCTTCACAATAACTATAATTGATATTTTAATCTCAACTTTTATCAAAAGCCCTAGAATATCTTGATCGCAAGAATATCCCGCTAATCTCCTTTTGTCATCAACAAATACAATAAAAGATGCGAGTATGAGTTCTATCTAAAAGAACAACCTAACGTGTAAAAGCACTAATCAAGTTTAATTCCTTAGATGCATTAAGTTCTATGAAATCAGGCCAATCAAAGCAATCGAACGTGGAAAGCGCACTAATTCAATTTAACAATGGTCACGATTCACATATGATCATAAGAATATATCACTACAAACTATAATCATATTTATGCTACTTGTATTCAAGGATTATCACTTTTACGTATAATAAACCCTAAACTAGCAATAGATGTGATTAGAAGTTCTACCAATTTGCAACTCGACAAAACAATCAATCAAATCATACAACTATATTTTCAGAGAATCGTAAACGATAAATATGAGACAAAACTAAGATATTGAATCAAAGAATCATGCTTTGTGAAATCGAATTATTCCATAACCAATAATAAAACTCTAGCTCATGTTCATGGAGTTCATAACAAGAAGAAAGAGAAACCCTATCATATTGCAAACCCTAGAAACAAAAGTAGAGATAGAGATAAGATTCCAAAGATTAAAGATAGATGTGCCTAGGCTTCCCTATATATAGAGTTTTGTAACCTCTTCTTTAAGAAAACTAGGAAACCTAGATAAAATAGGAAAGTGCACCTCCTTAAAATTGTGTCCCGTGCATCAAATCCCGGACGAAGTAACTTCCCAAACTCACGGCCAACGCTGAAATAGCCGCAGCCTTAAATAGCTTATTGGGCTCACGCTAGAATTGTAGAAGCCCAGCTGATGTCTTCATTGGCATGTCCGCATATAAATTGGCTGAAACAGCCAAGTGGGCTTGCAAGGACATAAGAAAGCCCAGACTATTAAATTTCATGCTAATTATTGCTTCCAATCCAGACCAAGTCCTTGTCAACGGCTCATGCATAATTGCAACTCCTTCCAGCGTCACTAATCGTTATTGCTGCCAGCTCCATATTTGCTCCCATGCTTAGACTTTTCCTCCATTCAATCCTAATCTCGTTGCTTTCGAAATCCTCCATTTCAGTGCCAACCAACAGCACACCATTATCAAACCTCAGACATCACCAAAACTAGCTAGATCCTCTCCAAACAAACCACTGACTTGAGCTATCGCTGGCATCCACCACGTAGCTCCCTTGCTATAGTAATCATCACCATTCTGTCGATAATCACCACAAACCACCATCCCCTAAATCCATCTCCTAGAGCTCTAAAAACTTCTCAGTTAATATCCATCGTAACAGTAGATTTCATACGTCCCTGCACATCCCATCTCCGGCTTCACACGATAATGGCATCACCTCCATCACTAGAGACATCTCTGCATAGCTGACTAACTTCAACTGCGTCGCTAGCAAACTCGACTCAGTCTACTGCATCTCTTGCCTGACCTTCATTCCATCAGTCGATAGCTTAGTTTACTCAGTCCCATCAAACTCGTGTAGCTCCAATGTATTTCCAATCGATCTCCAGCACCTCAAACCCATACAACTCCATATCATCTCAGTCCAATGGTTGTCAACAGTAGCATCCAATTGTCTTTCTGCAAACTCGAGCTGTTCATCTTCAAAATCAACCACTAAACTCATCGTACATTAATAAACCCACAACAAACTCCATTCACAACTTCACCACTATCGAGTTCTCCTTCTCTGACAACATCTCTCAAGGAAGCATCTCCTCATTGTCCCACCATTCCTCTCGGCTTCATAGTTAACCCATTCAACCAAATTCTCATTACTGTCTTCTCGAGAACCATTTATCTGCTCAAGTACGCCTGCCAGCTTTATCCCGGCTTTCATCATTTCTCATCGACAGCAGCAACACTTCCTTTCATCTTCCTAGTACCACATCGACATCCATTCCTAGCAGCACTAGTTAATCACATGTACGGCCAGCTTGGCCCAGCACATGTAACCGGGCTCATGTTAGCCCATGAGTGCCATATCTTATAAGCACAATATTGTTGCCTGAATAGTGAGCAACAACTTTTGGTCTTTGAGCATTAGCTGACACGAGATTCCATGCAATGATAAATTCGCCTCTTTTGTGGTCAATTGGACTCTTTTCTTACGTATGACTCCAAAGTACCTATAAACTCAAAAACATGCGTAAAATACATAATTAACAAGAAAAATAGCAAAGAAAGCATAACTACTAAATAGTAAATTAGGTGTATTCTACACCTATCAAGATCGAGAATTAAGATATGAAAGAAGAGAAAAGAGAGATCGAGGAGTGGTCGAAGGATTATATCATCGAGAAAATGAAAATGAAACAACAGCTGATTTAAGACAAAGAATACAGGAGGAAAGGAGATTAGAAGCAGAAGAACATGTGAATTTAACAAGGCAAAATCATGAGTTAAGAATGGAGAATTTAAGATTGCAAAGAAGGAGATCAAGAATTACTGCTTGATCAAGTTCAAGGTCATTTAGAGAAGAACCAAGGAAAATTTCTCCTATGACAAATGTGGAAAGAGTGCAAAATCCAAATGAAGAATAGAATCATAGAGATGAAGAGATAATTGATGATCGCCATATTCCACGCGATGAAACTGTAAATGGTAGACAAAATCAAGAGGGAAGAAATAATCAAAATGATGAAGAAAATCGAGAAGAAGGTAGAAGAATATTACATGGGCGAGAAATACAAAGAAATCAAAGAATCATTGAGGGAGAAATTGAGAGACATTATGCCGAACAAGCATGTCTGGCTTGCGAGAGGGAAAGATTAAGAGCAGAAGTGGAAGAACAAGAATTTCAGGAAGCGATTCGGCAGAATAATCATGATAATCGAGAAAGAAGACGCACACAAAATCGCCATAACAATGATATCAATGACGAATATGATAGAATACAAAGAAGAATAGAAAGGCATCGAAGAGAAACAGTGAGAAATGAAGTAACTCGCAGAGAAGAAATTGGAAGACGTAACCAGTTGCGAATCCAGGAAGGAAGGGAAGAGGAAAATCGCAAAGGAAGACAAAATGAAGATGCAGATGAAGATACACAAAATCTCTCAAGACAAGAAATGCATGAACGTAGAAGAAGAGAAGATGCACTAAAAAGACCAATGGAGAAAAATTCAGCTGGAAATGAACAAATTTTAAGAGAATTAGAAGAAATGAGGGGAACGTTGAATAACATGAGAGAATGAGGCAGAAGCTAACTTGATGAAGACATTGAAGAAGTTGCGAGAACTCCATTTACTCAAGAAGTACAACTAAGAGCAATTTACCAGCGTTAAACAGTATCTTTGATGGGACTACCTGTGCTGTTCAACATGTCAAGGCTTACGTTAGGTGTATGCTACAATGTGAAAACCATGACGATGTGTTATGCAAATACTTTACATCTAGTTTAACTGGCGAGGCGTTAAAATGGTTCGAAGGCTTACCTAAAAATACAATAACTTCTTTCAACCATTTGCAAGCTACATTTATGGGAGCATATATAAGCAACAATTCTTCACGACCCGGTATTGAAGATGTATTTGGATTAAAATAGAGGATTGGCGAGAGTATGAAACACCTAACCATAAGATGGAAAACAATGTGCAGTGAAATGGCAGGAAGAGTGGATGAGAGATATCTTATTTTATCTTTCATCAATGCAATGTTCGCAACCAATCTGATGTACATACAAATTTTTAGAATCAAAAATACCATCACAATGACTGATCTACGAGAACTACAAGAAGAATACATTGCTTTCGAGGAAAAACAAAATGAGATGGAATCATACCCAATCGCAAACACCGGGTCAATAGAAGCGAACGGGAGTTTACTTCCTAAAATGATCAACAATGTGGCGAGCACCTCGCAGCCAAAAAAAAGAGAAAATGGTGGTTGAAAATCAGCAGAAGTTAGTAGCTATGGGAAGTGGAGATCAAGAGGAGTATGAAAGAGAGAGGAATTATTACACTCGCGGTGGAAATAATAAAATTCAAAGATTGTACCAGCCGCAATAGAATTACGGTGGTCAGAGGAAAAATAATTTCAGAGGACAAGGAAATCAAATGAAAGTTAAATCATTTTCTAATAGGACATCCACAATCTCAGCAGCTACCACCAGCACCAGAAATTCGCAGAAACATTCGTGATAGAGGTTAGAGCCAAGGCGAAGAATTTGTTATGTAATTCCATCATACATTCATACAAGACTATTGAGGACTTCCACGATAACGTTCTGAGCAGAGTCTTCGTGAGAGACACAGATGGAAGAGAGATTAAGAACATTGCGAGAGTCTCGCCATTAGAAGAGTGGAAAAAACAAACCCTTTCTTTCACCGCACAAGAATTACCTGAACCTGGAGAAATGCATGATTAACCATTGGTTGTGATATTAGAGATAAACCCAAAACAAAAAGAAGATGAAGGTGAGGATGAAGAAGAGGATGAAAATGAAGATTCGTGGGCAATAAATAGAGTATTGATTGATACAGGTAATTCGGTGGATATTTTATTTTATCACACTTATAAGACCATGGGAGGGAGAGATGAGGATTTAATACCCTCAACATACAAGATATATGGTTTCAATGGTAGCGCCAATAAACCAAAGGGAGAAATCACAATGAGGATACCATTAAAGGGAATCAAGTCCAAAGTATTATTTTGTGTAGTAGATGTGGAGACACCCTATAATGCCTTAATTGGCAGACCATGGTTACACGGAATTTTAGGTGTGGTGTCAACCTATCATCAATGTATTAAATTTCCACATCCACACGGTGTCGGGGTCATCAAAGGAGATTGGGGTGAGAGTAGAAAATGTTATGAGATTGATATAAAGTCTTGTGAAGATAGAGTTGCGAAGAATAGAAATTGGAAGCAGAACGTCAAACAAAGACAAATATGTGATAGGTTAATGGTAGATACAATAGAGCAACGAGAAGATGAGATGCTGCAAAATCAATATGAGCAGCAGAAAATAGATGGCGAGCATATCGCAAATGAAAAAAAACAAAACAAAACGCAACAAAATAGCAGAAACAAAAAGCAGTGAGTAGGAAGGTAAAATGATGAAGTCTATAAATGGTTTTTTGTTTTATTTTGTTTGAATAAGAAGGATGAAATTGAAAAAATTACGCAAAAAACGAAATAAGATCAAAAGAAGAAATTTCATTAGAAGTAGCGAGTACAATCGCGAGATTATTCAAGATTATTCAAAGAACAAAAGATTGCGATATTCGCAAAAGACACAAAGAACGGGATGAACCTTTATGGCGTATACTCTAGTTCGCGGGTACAATTTCGTAAGAGGCAAATGTAATACCTAAAGTACGTCATATAAGGGGGTATCTCTTTACATGACTCATGGATAAGGTTATACCGCTGCTGGAACCTGAGTCATGAAGATGTTGGGGTTAAAGAAAACCTATCCAGGAGAGGTACCTTGGATTTCCAACTATATAAGGTTATACCCTGGTTGGATGACTAAGGACCTCTTCTAAGGAGTGCAGAGTATAACTAAGGCGCCGAGGTACACGGTTGATCCAAGGATGCCCGGGACGGACGAACCTACCCTGGACATTCTTGGTAAGTCTTGGCTATGATGCATTCGGCCCGAAGAAAACCCCACTTATGGTGCAGTCTTGTAAATATAAGCCATATAGGCATAAAGGACAAGAGGCTACGAAAACAACTGGTTGTTGGTAAATCCGGATGGGAGGAGCTAGTCTTGTATGGCCGATGTGCCCTCCTTGAAGGGGCAACCAGGGGGAGGATAAGGGCGGCACCCTCCATTAGGGAGCTGATAAGTATCTTAAGACGGAAATGTCATGGGGCTTATGATCGCAAGAACATTAAGGCATGTCATATTGTCGCGTGACAAAAGTAATACAGAGGCAACAAGCCATAACAGAAAAAAAGATGAGATCAATGGATTTTTACATGAAAGTGTAAAGACGTCCTACGATTTCATCGCAAGACGACAATGTCATAAAACTTTATTCTTGCAAGAGAACTTAGATTTTTCATATTGTCACAGAGAAATTGAAAAAATACAGATAAGGCAAGATCAATGGGTTTTTACATACAAGTGTAAAGACGTCCTGCGATTTTGTCGCAAATACATAAAGTGGCAAAATAAGACCTTTAACTAGGAAGGCATAATAAGACCACAAGAAGTTGAATAACTGCGATATTTCTGCAGAGATTATGAAATTTGTGATATTCACGCATAGATCATAAAAGTATACAACTGATACTTGTGATGATGCTCGCAACTCAATTTTATTTACAATGGATATCTAAGCTCTACTCAATTTTTTCATATTGCAGATGAATAATAGAGGCAAGTATGGGAATGCATGGAGTGATGAAATTATTATTCATCATTATACGATAAAATTACGTAGATCTTATTATATGACACATTCACGCGGATATGACACATTTGCATATGCTGTTAAAAAATAATAATTATGTTGATTAATCATGTTGCAAAAAAGAATTGTTTTCTAATTCATACAGATAGAAGCAAAATTTATACATCAAATTGGAGAAACTCACAGTAATATTACGAGAAGCAGAAAATAAGTGTACAAAATTACAAGGAAGACAAAATAGATCTAACTAGATCCACCGTCATTGTGGCCAGATTTTTCTCCCTCTTCATCTTTACCATCATCCTCATCCTCATCAGATTCCTCAGCTTCACTATCAGAGCTAACAAGGTTTGGGGTTTTTGCTGGAACTTCTTTTGCAAGATCAGGATATGTAGAATGAGGGATGTTATGATCATCGCAAACCAATTTAATGGAATCGTTGCGGACATCAACAAGAGTACTACTATAATTCGCAGTGTTAATTCTTAATTGGTCCTTCAATCTTGAATACTTCTCGTTGCGAGCAGCAAGAGTACTTGTGAGTTGATTCTTATCATCTTCAAGCTCTCCAATTCTTTCATAATATCTCTTTTCAGCTCCTGCGAGTATACAACAATAAGTTGGAAGTTTTGTAAGGATGAATAACAAAAACAGGGAATTAACAAGGGAGAACAGTTAACAACCTTTTCTTCCAGAAATCAAGTCTTTAATTAAAGATGCTTGTTCAATATGAAGACTAACATCTACACCTAAATTAGTTTTGGCATTGTCAAGAACTTTCGCAGCCCAAGCAAACTCCTCATCATTTTTTATAAGAAGACGGGAACGGATTTGGTTTTCTCTTTCAATAAAATCTTCCTTCTCGCGGATAAGCCCATCCCTTTCAATTTTAACTTCAATAATGGTCTTATGGAAATTTGCTAAGGTTTCAGCTCCTTGTCTAGATATACGGTCTTTGTCTTTTCAAAGATCCTTGTTCTTGGCCTTTAAAGTTTTAATCTCAACTTTGGAATTGTGATAAATTTGTTTGAATCTGTGAGTTATATCTAAACAAGATCTGTAGTCAATTTCTAAAAGGCGAAACTTAGATCTGAGTTCATCTATGGAAAGGGAATAATATTGGAAGGGTTATTCAAAGAATTATTAAGAATTTATAGAAGAGTATCATTGTCTATTGGTTCAGGAAAAGAGAGAATGGTTAAAGCCTCATCAGTGAGACCATAAATGTCTGCGAGAATGATAAATCAAGTAAGAAAGAATAGTGAAACATAAAATTATGAAGGAAAAGAAGAAGATTATCATACCTAAGAGTTGTTTGTTAACAGTATCAAGATTGGATACTTTGAGCGATTGTTGAGAAACATTATTCTCAAGTTCTTTATTCTTCTCGCGAAGACTAGCAAGTTCAGCTTCCATTTGTTCATTCCTCTCGCGGAGGTTAGAGAATTCATATTCTAATTTCTCATTCTTTCCACGAAGAGCAATGTTCTTCTTATGGGAAGAGACACGTCTTCTATCCAAGTCAGAGGCAATAACAAATGAAGCTTTCCCAACCTGTGAGAGAATAATATAAGTCAAGATATAGTGAAAAAATAAATACATAAAAGTGATGAAGAAATAAAAACATACCAGAATACCAAGCGAAATTAAGAGGTTGGGAGTCAGCAATATTGAGATTCCTTGGAGAGAATCATTACCAACTAATATGGGAGCATCGTATACTTTAGCAAGAGCCTGGGATATCCCATTAAGATCTTCATCTCCCTGATCATTTGCGATGCCATGCGTAACATCGCCAAAGACTTTGGATAATTGTGTCATAGAAGACTCAGGAGGGGAAGAATCATCATTATCTTCATCATCATCATCATTGACATTGTTAAAATCATCCTCCACAGTTCCTTCATTGGATTGAAGAGTTGAAGAAGAAAGAAGTTGAATTTTTCTTTTCTTCAAGGGAGGGGCACCTGATTTTCCTCCGCGAGAAGCAGAAGATTTTTCCTTGAGAGGCGCAGTAGTTTTCTCTTTGCGAGAGGCATCTTTGTCTTTCCCCTTTGTTTTCACAACTTTTACAGGCTCTATTTCTTCAATTACCTATGAACACAGATAAAGATAAGAAACAGGGGCAACAATATATTGTTAAGATTTAGGGCTTTTTACAGAAATAGGCCTGTTTTTTTGGTGCTTTTCAAATCTAGGCCACTTTTTTTATTTATTGCTAGACTAGGAAAATTTTGACCAAAAGTGATGGATGGAAAATTAGCACCGTTAGGTGCACTTAAAATGACAAGACAGTCCTTTGAATCGGTTATTTCGACCAAACCATTTTTTCCTCTTCTATTGTTTATGTTGCGGTAAGTATTTAGTTGCCGCATTAAACACTTCATATAATTTTGAGAAAGCAGATTAACTGTACATTGTTTATTTTTCTTTGGTTAATCATTGTATAAATAATGTAGGGACTGATGGCATTGACGTTTACAACACTGTTATGGGAATGGATAGCTAAGAGTACTCATAATCATGAAAAGACTAGTTCAAGTCCATGGTCTCCTTTTCCTCTGTTTGTGTCCCTATTTTTGATCGCTTTAGGACAAGGTGGATACAACCCATGTTTGCAAGCCTTTGGAGCAGATCAAATTCAACTTAGAGAAAATGATAATCAGTTACCAATGATACAAATGACGAAAATATTTCTAACTTCAGCTAGCACTCAGGCTTTTCCTCAAACATGTTGTGTGCACGACTTGCCTTTTGCAAAGATGAGTTGATTCTGTTCTTCTAACCCGTGTCTCATTTCCTTCCCTGCAATTACTCACGAATTCAAAATACACCCACAATTCCTAACCCTTTAAACACTCATACTTTGTACAATTTGGTCCTCATTATCAACCGCAACAACAAATTGTTCTTCCCAACTTCTATTAGATTCAAAACACACCCATAATTCCATTAGATAAGTCTTGAAAAATTTCAACAGGCACAAAACCACCATTTTTCCTGTCTTACATCACCACCAAGATTAACCACAAACATCTTCCTGCAATTACCACCTGCAGTTCCACATAAACCATTTTTATTCTACTTTAACTATCGACGGGTGGAGCTGAGTCAAGTGGTTGGCATCAATAAAACATAAATTATGAATTAAGAAGAAATGCAGTAGGGAACATCAAATGCGTATGAGCAAGTATCAACACAATTTCAGTATTTCTTTACCTTGGAGACTTCAAGTGGGCTGTATATCACATATCATCCTTGTATTGCGCCGAACAAAGCTCAAGAGAAGCAACTCCTAAAATGGATTTATGACTGCACTTCCAATCCTTGGTACACAACCAAATTGATTCATGAGAAAAATACATACATTCTTCAATCTCTACCTGCTGCAACAGCTCAACAAACTATCACCACTGCAAATTCAACCATCTAACTCAAATTGAGCCCAAAACAATCAACAGATTGTTGCTTCTTCTTTTGCAACTTTTTCCATCCATTTCTCCCTGCAGGAATAAACATGGTTACGAGTACAAGATTGTAGGAATAGAATGCAATATCTATGTGCATTTATGCACACAACAAAAAAAAGGTAGGAATAGAATGCAATATCTAGTAATATAAGAGAAATTCTTTTCGGGACTTTCTTCGAATAGTTGCTGGACGTGAGCTGGTATTAGAGGAGATGAGTCTATTGTGTTCTTTCAACCCTTGTTTCATCTCCTTCCCCAACACTCATAATCATAAAGGAACTCTAAATCACCCATCAATTACCATCTAAAACAATCGGCATCAGTTTTCTTTAAATCGCCATAGAAACGACTAAGATGTTGTTGACTCGTAGGATTTAGAAAATAAACCCACCACAACTATCGATCACTCTCCATTCAAAATCAATTATAAACCCACCACAAAATCAAATTATGAAATTAATTAAACATTAATCACCATGAATATGAATGTGGGGCTTTATCAAATTTTCAGAAATTGATTCGTAGGATTAAAAAAAAATCACATGTTTGGTTAAGCGGGGTTTCTGCTTCTCATCTCTTTCATTACTTTCTTCACTGGAAGTGGCTCTGGTTTCTGATTGTTAGTTGGTTTGGATTGAAGGTGCGTTTCAAATGGAAATTAGGTTAAAGATGAATAACTCGAGAATATATATCTTTCTCGACTATAGATAACCACACAACCCTAATTTCTTTGTAACATCTCCAACTAGAGTCAGAATGCAAATTCGACCGAAACCCAACTCAAATCCACCATCAACTTCTTATATTTCATCACCATCTCTCAAATAAACTGCAACTCATCCCTTTCTCAGCTCGCAACCACAATCAAAACCCCTTTCTCAGCTCGTCTTCAACATCTGCCACCCTTGCTGCAGCTACCACTATCTTTCTCTGAAATCATCTCAAACCCTAGCTTCTCTACGTTAACAATCAATCAAAAAATTGAAATTGATTTAGATGAACCAGAGAGAAAAACGAAGAAGAAAATAAGAATCGGTCCGTCTCTCTTCTGCTATTAGAGGCATCTAAGCATCTAGACCGTCCAATTTCTTTGAGATCTGGATATCTAAGACAGGCTTTCAGATCAATACACGTGGACATCTTATCTAATGTGCCTGAAGGACATTTAAGTAATCTTAACACATCTATGAGATCTCCCCATATGATATTTTGGCGAGATATTGACAAGTCAACGCGATATATTGACCGAGATAGTTAAAGTGGATGGAATCCGTTTAACTTGCCTAGTCTAGCAAGAAATAAAAAAAGTGGCCTAGAAATGAAAGTGAGGGTCCAGACCAGGCCTATTTCTGTATATATTCCTAAGATTTATAAAGAAGTATTTCTTACTTCATCTGTGAGTAATTGAAGAGTTAAGCGAGTATCAGGTTTCCCAGACTTCTTGTAGCTGGCCTTTAACATTGCAATCTAATAAAAAGGGATAGTCAGCGAGAGATTAAAGATATGGAAAGATTGATGATAATAACTTATTATACAAAGACTTAAGAAGAACATACCTCTTTATTTATCTCGGCCCAGTTAAAGACCCACGGTTGATATTCTGTAAGATTCGCATGCAAAGTATGAAGACCAGAGATGTAAGGACCTTTAAGACATAAAGGAAATATGAACCATTTGTTATCGCTAGAGTGGCTAGGACCTTGATTAGTACTTGTATGCCAATCGATATCCAGCATAAGTACTTTATATTCAGCGATCTTATCTTTCTTTTGCAAGCGGACACCCCAGCAAGTGCTATCCCTCTTCATGGGGATAATGTCATAATTTAAGAAGAAATTATCTACGGTATACATCGCAGGAATAATTGGAATATCCTTAAATTCAGGATTCTTCGCGGTTTCAGGATAGCGAGATTTTCTATTAGCACCACGAGTAGCATATTCCATCAACATATGAATGCAGTCTCCACTCAGTTGATATATCGCTCGCAAGAACTTCTCGTGAGAAAGAATCTCATAAAATAGAGGAAGTTCAGGGTTATAAATAGGAATGGGAAGACTAGCTTCAAGCTGACCTAGCGTGACTATGATTTTCTCACGATTACATTGAAAGTTAGAAAATAATGGTACAAAAAGTTCATACTTAGGGTTTTGATGGGGAATGGTGGATAAAGTAAAACCTTTGTCTCGATATTCTTTTTGAATCTTCTCGAAGGCAGCTGCATATTTGCGACCAGCTACAACCATCTTGAGTATGGGAATGAAGATTGAATAAGTAAAAAATAGAGAGAAAATTTATGAAAGTAAAAGATCCGGAATTTACGGAAGAACAGTGAAGTTGCAGAGAAATTATGGGGAGAATAATGAAAGAAGTAAAGAGAAGAAAGAAAATAAATGAGGAAGTATTTATAGAGGAGAAATTTCTCGAGAAGATGAATGTAATAAATACAGAGAAAAGACGTGAACGGTCAGATCGCAGCGGTTGAAAATGACGTGTCAAAAAATTAAATGGAAGAAAATATACATGAAGACAGCTGGCGAAGAATACAGAAACGTGTCAAAACAAAAGAATGTAAAAGATAAATAATTGCGGCATTATAAAAATTTCAGTTCTTATGATCTTTTCTCCTTCGAAGAAATGACATGAGAAGAGGCAAGATGTAAGATCAGAATATCGCTATGAAAATATTCTTGCGAGATTAAATAACACTTTTTCAAAAATACCACAAGCACTTCAACAACACTTTGCAAGTGTCATAGAGTAGGTTAAGGAATGACGTAATAGCTTAAGATTGAGGAAACACAAGAAGCGCATGATTTATCTGCGATGGTTACAATGCTTGCGAGATTTTGTGTTATAGCTGTTGCGATAAGACCGCAAATCAAATCCGAAAATAAAGGACAGCTTAGCTGTCATCCATTATGTATCTACCCTATATATAGAGACCCAGTATGACCATGGAAGGATGATGTATTTTTTAGAGTTGAGAAAGTTTTGAGGAGAGAGAAATATCGAGAGAATAGTTGTATTCTTGATTTCTTCCAATTCTGTAAACATTTATGAGAATTAAATGATAAAGAGTCGTTTTTAATCTTTAAGTATGAGTTGATTATTGTGAGATCTTATCAAGGGTGTAGTGTAGGATTTCCTGCAACTACACAAAGGAATCATCATACTGATAATATATCATTGGAGGTACGGAATCCTCATCTAAGACGAGAAATCAACTCCGAAATATTTATAATTTTGGTTGTTATCTCTCGCAAGTAGAACCTAAAAGTGTTGATAAAGCTCTGAATGATCCCTTTTGGGTGAATGCCATGTATGAAGATATAAATCAATTCAAAATACGAGACGTATGGGAACTTGTACCTTATCCTTCTAACTTTAATATTGTTTGTATAAAATGGATATATAAGAACAAGTCATATGAATTCGGTATAGTGGACCAGAATAAGGCTATACTTGTCTCTTAAGGATATTCATAGATTGAAGGAATAGACTTTGACGAAACCTTTGTTTCTGTTTCATGCCTTGAGTCCATGAGACTATTATTAGCTCATGTTGTTTTCTCAATATTAAGCTATTTAATGGACGTAAAATATGCATTCTTAAATGGGTGTTTAAAGGAAGAAGTCTATGTTGATCAACCTAAAGGTTTTGAAAGTCTAGAATATCTCGATCATGTCTTTAAGTCAATAAGGCATTATATGGATTAAAAAAAGCACCTCGAGCATGGTATAAAAGACTTACCACTACACTTATTCGAAAAAGGTTCTCAATAGGTGGAGCTGATTAGACTTTGTTTACCAAATGGAGTGGGAAAGGTGTCCTTATTGCTCAAATCTATGTGGATGACAATAATATATGGATCTACTTCTGAGAAACTTGCTAAAGATTTTTAAACCTCTCTTGGATTGGACTTTGAGATGAGCAATGTTGGTGAATTAAGATTCTTTTTGGGTCTACAAATTCAACAACATAAGGATGGGATTTACATTTCTCAAGAAAAGTATGCAAAAATCTTGTTAAAAGATTTGGTCTTGAGAAAAGTACTCCTAAACTAACTCATATGCCCATTCATGGGAAGTTGCATAAGGATGAGAATGGTGTTGATGTTGATCAAAAATTATACAGATCCATCATTGGAAGTCATCTGTATCTAACAGCAACACGACCAGATATCGCTTTTAGCGTTGCTTGTTCTGCTAGATTTCAAGCTAAGTCAAAAGAATTTCATCTTGCAACTACTAAATGGATTATAAGATATGTACAACATACTATCGGATAGTCTCTCTTATACGGTTGATACTAACATAGATCTTACAACATATTCTGATGCAGATTGGGGAGGTTGTGTAGAAGATAGGAAAAGTACATCTGGAGGATTCTACTATGAAATATTTTAGGGGAAAAGTTACAACATATTCCCCTTTCCAATACCTGGAACACAAGTTTTATTGCCCAAAATATATGAATTATATTAGGGTAAATACTTTGAACTTGATTTAATGAACCAAAACAACACCAATAGACTTCCGAAGGTGTTGAAATTTTGTGTATAGATGCTTGGTGATCATATAAGCCAATTGTTGTTCTGACGGCACAAATTTTATGTTGTCTATACTATTTTTGTAGAAATATTTAATGAAGTGGTATCTTATGTCAATGTTCTTAGTTATTGAGTGCTCAACGGGATTCTCAGTAATTCGAATCGCGCTAGAGTTATCACAAAAGATTTTCCATATCTTGGCCAAATTATTCACTAACAAAAAAAAAAAAAAAAGATCTGGCTGATAGGACAAGTACAATTAAGATTGTTAGAGCATTGCTCGGTTGAACTCACAACTATTCTTATCACTAAAATTGACACAAGTTTTGGTTCACTAAACTTGTGTTCCAGGTACAATTAAGTTTTGTCACTAAAATTGACAAAGAGGAAGATTGTTATAGCATTGCTCGGTCGAACTCACAACTATTTTTATCTCAAGCTTGTTGTCAAACTTAGTTTTCAAAACTATATCTTGATTTCTAGTCTACAATTAGTTAAGTCTCATATTAGGATAGAAGATGTAGTTGAGAAACGGATATCACGACAGTCATCATTGCGTCTACCATTTGAAGGTGAAGATCAACCGAAGCTTTTAGAGAACTTTTTCAACAAAAGGTAAGTGAAGACTGAACCACCTATATCTCAAGTTATATTTAAATTTCTATCTCTGAGACATTGTCGCGTAACTAATTAGACTATCGTAAGCATATCAAGAATTTCGAGTCAAGATTCTTCTTGTAATTAGTCCTCGAAAAATGACTAAGCTTAATGAACATTTCATACTTGATGAATTTCGGTTATGAATAATTTATTGTCCGCAATCAAAATTATGATTCAAGATTATCATTCCAAAATAACCTAGAACAATGATATGTGTCATTGATGTTATTCGGGAATGTTTCGAATAAATTTAGAGAGAAATATAGAACTACAATAAATTCGGATTTAAGACAATTTATATATCAGTCTTACAAACTGGAAAAACTATTATAATTCTGAAGCTGTAATACATGTACTTGTACACGTAGCGGAGTATCTATATGTTGACAAACAGATTTTTGGTACGCATATCAGTATGCACACCTTTAAAAATCTGTGAACTCTTGAATCTGGATAGGTACGAAAACCAGTGTGCGTACTAGAAAGAAATTTTTGGTTACGGAACCAGTTTGGTATCCATACCGGTACACATACCAGGAAAGTTATATGGACTCCGGAACATCGCTATGATTAAATGGTATCCATACCAGTACGCATACCAAAATAGTTATGTGAACTCTGGAACTCGGTTGTGTCTTAAGGTTTACATACCGGTACACGTACCGTGACATAAATTTTCAAGAACATGTTAAGTACTTGTACTTTGTACGCCTACTTACCATGTCGATTACATTCATATGCACATAAAATTATATCTTTGAGATAATTATCATTTGAATAATCTCTATTTATATTTATAAAACACCATAGACATATTTGATCACGTGATTGTGTATCGAGTTGAGTCTACGTGTTTATGTAAATGCTCAAGCTTATAGTTCAGTTGTCTAGCTTCGGCTAACCATTCATGTGTGTGGTATTATACACGGTTCGATTACGGTTCATCCTAACCAGAGTGTATATATTGATTATGTAAATCAGATTCAAAGATTCATCTAACGGTGGATATTTTTTTCTTGGTTCCAAAGTTATCTTAGCTTAAATCTAAAGTAACTTATGTTTTGAATGTTTATATAAGGGGAACCTCAAACAACTAGGGTCTTTGAATCAGGACACTACTTTTTGGTGTTTCCTAGTTGTTACTAGAGTCGTCCTCTCCAGAAAATCTTTAGGGTTTAGCGACTACAAAGCAATTCTGAAAAAGCGGGGGTCTAACAACACCACCCAATATTTCGATTAGCAATATGTATGGACAACTCCAAGTTGTTTTCTAGAGAATCAACAAGACTCAATCAATAGAAAATACTCAAGGAGTTATTATCTCAATCTCTCGATTTGATTTACTCCATCAAATATGATTTGCGAGTCTAATCAAAGAAAGATAACGTAGATGGTACCAAAGACCAATATCCAAGTGTCAATCGATTTAAATCAACAACCAATAAGGTTGGATATTCTAATCGATTGAACAACGCATAACATGTATTATTTCAATTATATAAAAATATAATGTGAAAAAGAAAAAACACAGACACCGGAATTTTTTTAACGAGGAAACCGCCAGATTAAACATACACTCTATTAATCCGCTACAGACACTAGCCTACTCCAAATTAACTTCGGTCTGGACTATAGTTGAACCCTAACAAATCTCACACTAATCCAAGGTACGGTTATGCTCCTACGCCTCTGATCCTAGCATGATACTGCGCACTTGATTCCCTTAGCTGATCTCACCCACAACCAAGAGTTGCTATAACCCAAAGTCGAAGTCTTTAATAAACAAATCTGTCTTACACAGAAAACTCTACAAGTAATAGATAAATTCGTCTCCCACGAATAAACCTACAAGTTTTGTTCCGTCTTTTGATAAATCAAGGTGAACAGGAACCAATCGATAAAACCAGACATATATACCCGAAGAACATCTCAGTTTCATCAATCACCTCACAATAAACTTAATCGACGCAGCGAAGAAGATTATTGAGGAATCACAAATAATGAGACTATTTTTATCTTGCCTATCGGAGATAGAAATCTCAAGCCAATTATTACAATTGTACTTGTACGATAGAAAGAGCAAGATCATATCACACAACTACAAGAAAAGTAGTATTGGTCTGTCTTCACAATCCCAATGAAGTCTTTAAGTCGTTAACCTAGTTTTAAAGAAGAAAACCAAAGGTTAAAGGAGAATCGACTCTAGCTTTAGCAAACTAGTATCACACAGAATGTGTGGGGATTAGGTTTCCCAGTTGCTAGAGTTCTCCCTTATATAGTCTTTCAAATTAGGGTTTGCAATCAATGTTATCTTGCTAACAAAGCATTCAATATTCACTGTTAGATGAAAACCTGATTAGATATAAGCTAATATCTCTCAACCATTAGATCAAAAACTTAGCTTGTCATACACACATGTACTTGACGTTTTGAGTTCGTGTAACCGTACCTAAACGTGCACAATGGTTGGTTCAATATTAGTCAACCAAATGGTTAGCCAAATGATAACTTTCATATCAACCATATATTCTTCTTCACCATAACTAGTCCAAATGACTCAAATGAACTAGTTAGAGAGTTGTTCAATTGCTATGAGATCCCAAGTATTACAAGAGACACAATTAAATCAAAAACGATGTGATTCACTCGAATCATTTCATGAACTATAAATCCACGGTTTGCAAAAGTATTCCTTAGTAATTTAATATTAGTTCACGAACAACGTTTTCAGACATAACCTATTGAGTTCACGGACTGAGTTCGCGGACTCAAGCTAACTGGTTGAAGTTAATAAACTCCAGCAGAATTTCTCTGGATGAGAACTTCTGTCAGTTCGCGGACTGCACCTGAGCTTCAACTTCAGAAGATATCCTCGGTTTCGAGAACTTATGCCAGTTCGCGGACTGAGTTGCTTCTCAAGTTCCGGTTCCACTTGATCAACAAAGTTCGCAAACTTCGGTTCAAGTGTTAAGTACTTATACATATATGTGTTTCCACAACAATATTTATATCCCACAATGGTTATATAGTCTAAACTCTCATTTCAATCATTGAAACATTCTCATGGGGGAGTTATATAGTTGTTATTCACAAATTATTTTTCGTCAGAGCGATTTCCAAAGTGATTGAAACATAACATGACTTTCGTCACTAGGCAAAGATGAACTTGGATAAATCAAAAGCTTTACCAACACCCATTTCGAGAAATAGATAAGCGAGATATACTCAGCTCTAAATGTCACATGTGCATATTCTTAGTCTATATAGTAAAATGACTTTTGTCTCAAGATAGGAGATAGAGTAGATAGACTTTTGAGTGATAGATAAGTTCAAGTCTCCACATACCTTTTAGTCGATGAAGATCCACTGGTTGCTTGAGTAGTCCTTCGTCTTGTATGATGATCGCCATGGAGTTCTTGAGCTCAACTACACTTTCTATCCTAGTCCGAGACCTTAGCTATAGTAGACTAGAAATCAAGACTTTATAGTTTTGATCACTAAGATTGACAAACATGCTTGAGATAGCAACGCATGCGAGTTTGACCGAGCAATGCTCTAACAATCTCCCCCTTTGTCAATTTTAGTGGCAAAACTATTAATACATATGGAATACAAAAATTATATAAATAAACTTTGTAGATCCTATTCCACATGCATAATCTTCAACAATACTCGAAATCTCCGTCACTTCCAAGTAGTCCAATGATCCCAAAGGTTGTAAGTTTAGTATCATCGTTATTAAAAATCCGTAGCTATAACAATGAGAAAAGCATTGGTTGTCAATCATTGTTATACATTGTTATAGTATTATTACACAGCGTCAAAGTCCAATTGCATCACAACTTCAACAACAATACTATGGTGATACTTCACTCCCCCTTAGTCAATACTCCATCTCTCATGGAAACCACTCCACCTTACATAATGATCTGAAAACCATATGTATTTGTAGTATGAACTACAATTAATTCTCCCCCTTTTTGTCAATAAAATTGGCAAAGGTACAAGAATGGGATCCTAATGAAACTTCCGTAAGAGACATTTCATGACCAAAGGTAAATGTTCTATCATCTTGTTTAGATGCAATCATAAAGCCGAGGCTAAATGCATTCATCAAGGAGTTCATAAATGTAGTTGCAGTAAATCCTATATTACACCCTTGTTAAGAATTTGTAATCACCAACTCAAATTTGAAGATTAAAAACGACACTTTATAATTTGATTTTCAAAAATGTTTACAGGAAACGTAAGTACTCAAGAATACAACTTTTCTCTTGTAGTTTATCTCTCCTCAAGACTTTCTCAACTCTCAAAAATACATCATCCCTCTCTGAATCTATTATAATCCTTTATATAGGGAATTACATAGTGGATGACAGCTAAGTTTTCCTCTTATTTCGGATTTACTCTGCGATCTCATCACGGTAATTATAATGTTCATTCTCGCAAGCTTTGTAACCATCGCGGGACAAACATTCTCATGTTTTCTTCAATCGTCAGTTATTACGTCACTCTTTTGACTGCTTTTGTGACATTCGCAAAGTGTTGTTGAAAAGCTTGCGGTGATGCTCGCTGGGAAGTGTTGTTAATCTCGCAGAGAAGTGTTGTAGCGATATTCTGGTCCTACATCTTGCCTCTTCTCATGTCTTTTCTGCGAAGAAGAGAAGATCATGAGAACTTTTAGAATGCCACAACTACTTATCTTTTCAGATTTTTCTATTCTGACACGTTTATGTATCCTTCGCCAGCTGTTTTCACGTATTCTCTCTTCTAATAAATTTTTGACACGTCCTCTCTAACCGCTGCGATCTGACCGCTCATGTCTTTTATTTGCATTTATTGCATTCATCTTCTTCGAGAAATCTCTTCTTCTATAAATACTCATTTCATTCTTTTCTTTTCCCCTTTTACTTTCTTCTTCTTTCTCTCCGTAACTTCTCTGCAAACTTACTGTTCTTCCGTAAATTACGCATCTGTTATCGCTGTGATTTCTTTCTTATTTTTCAACCTTTTTCTTCATTCCCATACTTAAAAAATGGTTACTGCTTGTGCTAAAAATTTGGCTGCTTTTGGTGAGATGCGAGAAAAACTCAAAAGTAAAGGTTTTACTTTGTCTATAATTCCATATCAAATCCCTAAATCCGAGCTTTCCATCAAATTATTTTCTGATCATCAATGTTCTCGCGAGAAAGTTATAGTATCTCTAGGTCAACTTGAAGCTGGTCTTCCCATTCCTCTCTATGACCCGGATCTTCCCTTATTCTATGAAATAATTTCTCACGAGAAATTATCGCGAGCAGTATACCAATTGGGTGGAGATTGTATTCGATTACTACTTGAATATGCTTCTCGCGGTGCCAATAGAGGATCTCGCTACCCTGGTTCTGCGAAGAATCCTTAATTCAAGGATGTTCCAATCATTCCTGCGATGTATACTGTGGATAATTTCTTCACCAACTATGAAATAATCCCCATGAAGAGAGATCGCACTTGTTGGGGTGTCCGCTTTCAAAAGAAATATAAGATTGCTGCTGATAAAGCTATTATGTTAGATATTTATTGTCATACAAATAACAATCAAGGTCCTCGCCATTCTAGCGATGACAAGTGGTTTATTTTTCCTCTAATTTTAGAGGGTCCGTATATTTCTGGCACTCATGCTTTGCATGCAAATCTCGTAAAATACCAACCATGGGTGTTATATTGTCCTGAGGAAGATAAAGAAGTACGTTCTCTTTAGTTCTTTGCATAACAAGTTATTTTTATTATTTTTCCTTGATTTTTGTATCTTTAAGCTCTCGCTGATTATGCCTTTTTATTAGATTGAGAGATTGAAGACCAACTATGAGAAATTTAGGAAGCCTGCTACTCGTTCAACTCTTCAATTACTCACAGATGAAGTAAGATATATTTCTTTATAAATCTTAACAATATATTGTTGCCCCTATTTCTTATCTTTATCTCTGTGCTCGCAGATACTCAAAGAATTAGAACCAATGGAACCAAAGACCAAGGTGAAATCTTCAAATGATCGCAAGGGGAAATCTAATGCTCCTCCCAAAGGGAAGCCTACCATTCCTCGCAGTGAAGAATCTGATGATCCTCCCTTAAAGAGAAGAAAAACCCAACCATCTTCTTCTTCAACTCCTCAACCCATTCCAGAAAATTTAAGTGTTGATTTTGATAAGGACAACAATGATGATGATAATGACATTCCTTTCATGAAAGATTCTTCCTTTTGTGAGTCTTCAATGGCTCAATTATCCAAGATTTTTGGCGATATTACTCATGGTATCGCTAATAATTATGGAGATGAAGTTCTTAATAAGACATCCCAGGCTCTCGCAAAAGTATGCGATGCTCCCATATTGGTAGATAATGATTCTCTCCAAGGAATCTCAAGATCGCTAACTCCCAGTCTCTTAAATTCTCTTGGTACCCTGGTATGTTTTCATTTCTTCAACCAGTTTATGTATTTATTCCATCGCCAAGTCTTAACTTATATTATTCTCTCGCAGGTTGGAAGAGCTTCATATGTTGTTGCCTCTGATCTAGATGAAAGGAGTGCATTTTCTCAATAGAAGAATGTTGTTCTTCGCCAAAAGAATGAAGAACTAAAATCGAAATTCACTAATCTTTGCGAGAAGAATGAACAAATGGAAGCTGAACTTGCTAGTCTTCGCGAGAAGAATAAAGAACTTGAGAATAATCTTTCTCAACAATCGCTCAAAGTATCCAATCTTGATACTGTTAACAAACAACTCTTAGGTATGATAACCTTCTTTTTTTCCTTCATAATTTTATGTTTCACTATTCTTTCTTACTTGATTTATCATTCTCGCAGACATTTATGGTCTCACTGATGAGTCTTTAACCATTCGCTCTTTTCCTGAACCAATAGACAATGATACTCTTCTAGAACTTCTTAATAATTCTTTAAATAACCCTTCCAATATTAATTCCCTTTCTATAGATGAACTCAGATCTAAGTTTCGCCTCTTAGAAATTGACTACAGATCTTGTTTAGATATAACTCATAGACTCAAACAACTTTATCACAATTCCAAAGTTGAGATTAAAATTTTAAAGGCCAAGAACAAAGATATCTCAAAAGATAAAGACCGTATATCTAGACAAGGAGCTTAAACCTTAGCAAATTTCCATAAGACCATTCTTGAAGTTCAAATTGAAAGGGATGGTCTTATCCACGAGAAGGAAGGTTTTATTGAAAGAGAAAACCAAATTCGTTCCCGTCTTCTTATAAATAATGATGTGGTGTTTGCTTGGGCTGCGAAAGTTCTTGACAATGCCAGAACTAATTTAGGTGTAGATGTCAGTCTTCACGTTGAACAAGCGGCTTTAATTAAAGACATGATTTCTGAAAGAGAAGGTTGTTAGTCATCCTTCCTTATTAATTTCTTGTTTGTATTGTTCTTCCTTGTAAAAGTTTCAACTTATTGTTATATACTTGCAGAAGCTGAAAAGAGATATTCGGAAAGGATTGGAGAACTTGAAGGTGAAAAGAATCAACTCGCGAATAGTCTTACTGCTCGCAATGAGAAGTATTCACGGTTGAAAGAACAATTTAAAATTACTACTGCGAATTTTAATAGCTCGCTTGTTGTTGTTCGCAATAATTCCGTTAAATTGGTTTGTGATGATCATGATATTCCTTACTCTACGTACCCTGATCTTGCAAAGGAGATTCCGGAGAAAACTCCAAATATTGTTATTTCTGATAGCGAGACTGGTGATTCTGGCGAAGATGAAGGTAATGATGATAATGATAAAGAAAAATCTGGCGAGGAAGAGAAATCTGACGAAGATAGAGATAATAATGATAATAATGAAGGAGAGAAATCTGGTAATATGGAGAAATCTGAAGAAGAAGAGAAATATGATGAAGGTGGTGATGGATCTACTTAGTTCTGTTTCTTCTTTTTATCTTCCTTGTAAATTTTGTATACTTATGTCCTTCTTCTTGTAATATTGCTTCACTTTTGTCCAACATGTTACGAGTTTCTTCTGTGTGAATCAGAAAATAATTCTTTTTATGCAAATTAATCAATCAATATAATTATTACCCTTTAATTATCTGTATAAATGTATCATAATATCTATGCAATTTTATCATATGATGGATGAATAATAATTTCATCATTCTATGCATTCCCATACTTGCCTCTATTATTCATCTGCAATATGAAAAAATTGAGTAGAGATTAGATATTAGTTGTAAATCAAATTAAATTTTCCTCAATATCGGCGATGTTATCGCTAGAAACAATTGCATAACTTTATGATCTATGCGTAAAATCGCAAATCTCATAAATTCTACGAGCATTATCGCAATAATCTTATGGTCTTATTATGCCTTCCTAATTGTCTTATTTTGCCACATTCTTTTCTTTCTGCGACAAAATCGCAGGACATCTTTACATTCGCATGTATTGACCCATTGATCTTGTCTTATCCATATTTTTTCAAAATATCTGCGACAATATGATACGTATAAACTCTCTTGCAAGAATTAAACCTTATGACATTGCCGTCTTGCGATGAAATCGCAGGACGTCTTTACACTTTCATGTAAAAACCCATTTATCTCATCTTAACTTTTCTCTTTTGGCTTGTTGACTCTGTATAATTTTCGTCACGCGACAATATGACAGGCCTAAATGTTCTTGCAATCATAAAGCCCCATGACATTGCCGTCTTTAGACACTTATCAGCTCCCTAATGGAGGATGCCTCCCTTATCTTCCCCCTGGTTTCCCCTTCAAGGAGGGAACATCGGCCATACAATACTAGCTCCTCCCATCCAGATTTTCCAACAACCAGTTGTTTTCACAGCCTCTTGTCCTTTATGCCTATATGGCTTATATTTACAAGACTGCACCCTAAGTGGGGTTTTCTTTGGGCCGAGTGCATCATATCCAAGACTTTCCAAGGTTGTCCAGGGTAGTTTCTTACGCCTCGGGCACCCTTGACTCAACCGTGTACCTCGGCGCCTTGGTCATACTCTGCACTCCTTAGAAGAGATTCTCAATCGTCCAACCAAGGTATAACCTTATATAATTGGAAATCCAAGATCTATCTCCTGGATAGGTTTTCTTTAACCCCAACATCTTCATGACTCAGGTTCCAGCAGCGGTATAACCTTATCCCTGAGTCATGTAAAGAGATACCCCCTCATATGACGCAATATTAGGTCTTACATTTGCCTCTTGCGAAATTTTATTCGCGAACTAGGGTGTACGCCATAAAGGTTCGTCCCATTCTATTAATCTCTGCGAAATTTTATTCGCGCTTCTCGCGAGTATTGCAACTCTGATAAAATTTCACTTCTTTGATCTTATTTCTTCTTGTAAAATTTTGCAATTCTTTCAAATAGAGTACTCTTTTCAATTACATATTCTTCAACCAAATCATTCATAAGCTTCTCTAAATTTCATCATTTTACCTTTCTACTTACTACTTTCTATTGCTGCCATCTTATTGCGTTTTGCTATTTTCTCTTCATTTGCGAGCCGCTCGCCTCCAACCATTAATTTGTCACTTCTTTGATCTCGCAGCATTTCATCTTCTCGCTGTTCTATTGCATCAACTATTAGTTTGTCACCTATTTGTTTCTGTTTGATGTTGTGTGTCCAACTTCTATTCCTCGCAGATATTTCCTCACAAGTTTCCATGTCAATTTCATTACATTTCTTGCTTTCTCCCCAATCTCCTTTAATGACTCCAACTCCCTTTGGATGTGGAAATTTGATGCATTGATGGTAAGTTGATGCCACACCTAATATCCAGTGCAACCATGGTCTGCCAATCAAAGCATTATAAGGTGATTCAATGTCAACAACACAGAATAAGATTGTAGAAGATATTCCCTTTAATGGAATTCGCATTGTAATCTCCCCTTTGGGCTTGTTAGCGGTACCATTAAAACCATAGATTTTATATGTTGATGGTATCAGATCTTCGTCTCTTCCACCCATGGTTTTGTAGGTATGATAGAATAAGATGTCAACTGAACTCCCTGTGTCTATTAGAACTCTGTTGATGGCCCAAGAATCTTAATTTTCATCATCATTTTCTTCATCTTCTTCTTTTATCTTCTTTGGATTTATTTATAACCTGACTACCAATGGGTTGTCATGCATCTCTCCAGGCTCTGGTACTTCTTGTGCAGTGAAAGAAATGGTTTTCTTCTGCCATTCTTCTAATGGCGAGGCTCTCACAATATTCATTATCTCTCTTCCATCTGTGTCTCTCGCGAAGACTCTGCTTAGAACATTATCATGGAAATCCTCAATAGTTCTGTATGAATGTACAATAGAATTACAAAACAAATTCTTTGCTTTAGCCCCAACTTATATTACGAATGTTTCTGCTCCTTTTACAGCATTCACTCTGCGAATTTCTGGTGCTGGCGGTAATTGCTGAGATTGTGGATGTCCTACTAGAAAGTGATTTAGCTTCCCCTGATCAATCATCCTTAAATTTATCCTCTTTACACTCCTGCAATCATTTACTGTGTGACCATGAAAGTGATGGTAAGGACAAAATTCTTGACTCCGATTATTTGTATGTGGCTCTTTTCCCATATTCCATGGTGATGGTATATTTTCCATCAAAATGATAGCTTCCCAAATTTTTTATATACTAGCGTTTAGAGGTGGAATCTTAATTTCTTCCCATATTATCTTCTGATTACCTTTACCTCTAAAAATTTTTTTCCTCTAACCACCATAAGTCTCTTGAGGTTGATCAAGTCTTTGAATCTTATTATTTCCACCGCGATTGTAATAATTCCTTTCCCTTTCATACTCCTCTTGGTCTCGACTCCCCATGGCTACTAATTTTTGCTGGTTATCAATCATCACTTTCTATTGTTGTGTCTGCGAGGTGCTCGCCACATTGTTAATCATTTTTGGAAGTAGACTTTCATTTGCCGCTACTGAGCTGGTGTTTGCGATTGGATATGATTCCATTTCATTTTGTTTCTCCTCCAAGGCAATGTATTCTTCTTGTAATTCTCGCAGCTCTGTCATGGTGATTGTATTTTTGATTCTGAAAATTTGTATGTACAGCAGATTGGTTGCGAACATTGCATTAATGAAAGACAAAATGAGATATCTTTCATCCACTCTCCCAGCCATCTCACTGCACATTGACTTCCATATTATGGTTAAGTGTTTCAAGCTCTCGCCAATCCTCTGTTTTAATCCAAATACATCTTCAATACATGGCCATGATGAATTGTTGATTATATATGCTCCTAGAAATGTAGCTTGCAAATGATCAAAAGAAGTTATAGTATTTTTTGGCAATCCCTCGAACCATTTTAGTGCCTCGCCAGTTAAGCTAGACGCAAAATACTTGCACAATACATCATCATGATTCTCCCATTATAGCATACACCTAACATAAGCCTTAACATGCTGAATAACACAAGTAGTTCCATCAAAGATATTGGTTAATGTTGGTAAATTGCATTTAGGGGGTATTCCTCTTAGCTGTACTTCCTGAGCGAAAGGGGTTCTCGCAGCCTCTTCAATTGCTTCATCAAGTTGCCTTCTGCCTCCTTCTCTTCTATTGTTTATCATTCCTCGCATTTCTGTTAATTCTCTCAGTATTTGCTCATTCTCAGCTAAATTTTTCTCCATTGGTCTTTTTAATGCAGTTTCCCTTCTTCTGTGTTCTTGTCTTTCTTGTCTTGCGATATTTGTGCGTCTTCTTCTTCATCGTCATCCCGTCTTTCTCTGCGATTTTCTCTTTCACCTTCCTCTTGGAATCACAGCTGATTATGTTGTCTATCTTATTCTCTGCGAATTTCTTCATTTCTCATCATTTCTCTTCGTTGTCTTTCTATTCTCCTCTATATTCTATCATACTCCTCCTGAATATTATCATTGTAGTGATTTTGTGTACGTCTCCTTTCTCGATTTTCATGGTTATTCTATCGTACTGCCTCTTGAAACTCTTGTTCTTCTACTTCTGCCCTTAATCTTTCTATCTCGCAAGCTAGACGTGCTTGTTCAGCATAATGTCTCTCAATTTCTTCTTCAATTATTCTTCGATTTCTTTGAATCTCAAGCCCATGTAATATCCTCCTATCTTCTTCTGGATTTTCTTCACCATTTTGGTTGTTTTTTCCCTCTTGATTTATATTGTTACGTTTATTATCCAAAGCTTCGCCACGCGGATTATAGCGATCATCAATTATCTCTTCTCCTCTATGACGTTGTTCTTCATTTGGATTTTGCATTCCTTCTCGAATATTTTCTCTAACATTTCTTATTGGGGAATTTCGCCTTGGTTCTTCTCTTAATGACCTTGAACTTGATCTAACAGTACTTCTCGATCTTCTACTTTGTAATTTCAAATTCTCCATTCTCAACTCGTGATTTTGTCTTGTTAAATTTGCACGCTCTTCAGCCTCTAATCTTCTTTCCTCTTGTATTCTTTGTCTTAGATCATCCATTGTTTCATCTTCGCCTTCTCCATGAATTAATCCTTCAACCACTCCTTGATTTCTTTCTTCTCTTCTTCCGTCTCTTAATTGTTGATCTTCTACATCTTCCATCGAATCTGATCTCCAAGTATGCACACTCACTCTATCATAATCCACATTTCTATCTTGTATTGGTGTTTGTTGATTCGGTTGTGGAATTTGATTTTCTACTTCAATCCTTGTTCTATTTCTTCTTGTTCTTATCCTTGAAGATTCTCCCAATTCATTTGTTTCTCCACCTGCAAGTCTTTTACTCCTCCTCACAGTTGTTGGTGGTTCTGATGTATTTCTTCTTCTTCTAGCCATTTCTTCAACTCTAACAATTTATTCAAATCTTCAAGTTGTAATTAGAGATTTCTTAGCTTGATTCTCCCTGTTTCGGGCGCCAAAATATAGTTGCAGGAAATCCTACACTACACCCTTGTTAAGAATTTGTAATCACCAACTCAAATTTGAAGATTAAAAACGACACTTTATTATTTTATTTTCAAAAATGTTTACAGGAAACGTAAGAACTCAAGAATACAACTTTTCTATTGTAGTTTCTCTCTCCTCAAGACTTTCTCAACTCTCAAAAATACATCATCCCTCTCTGAATCTATTAGAATCCTTTATATAGGGAATTACATAGTGGATGACAGCTAAGTTTTCCTCTTATTTCGGATTTACTCTGCGATCTCATCGCAGTAATTATAATGTTCATTCTCGCAAGCTTTGTAACCATCGTGGGACAAACATGCTTTTCTCATGTTTTCTTCAATCGTTAGCTATTATGTCACTTTTTTGACTGCTTTTGTGACATTCGCAAAGTGTTGTTGAAAAACTTGCGGTGATGCTTGCTGAGAAGTGTTGTTAATCTCGCAGAGAAGTGTTGTAGCGATATTCTGGTCCCACAATAAAGATACAAGATAACCCCTAAAAATTTCACAGCCGCACTCCCCATAAAGATTTGGAAATTAAGCGCAAGTTCAAAAGAACTCTCCCCCATAAGATGTCATTCACAAAGGAACAACAAGAGCGACCTTACTTTCAAAAGAAAAGAAGGATTTCTACACACTAAAACAACATCTAGATGAAATAACTAAAAGCAAGTCGTAAACTGATTGGAGTTCTAACTCAATTGCCTAAAGGATCGAGATAAGCACATGGGAAAGAGTTATGGAAATAGTTAATGAACCGAAACAACACCAATAGACTGCCTTAAGTGCTGAAAAGTGGCAGTGTCTAAAGGTTTGGTGAGGATGTCAGCCAACTGTTGTTCGGAAGGCATAAATTCCATATTTATGATACCATTCTCATAAAGATCTCGAATAAAATGGTACCTTATGTCAATGTGCTTTGTTCTTGAGTGCTCAACAGGATTTTCAGTTATTCGAATCGCACTGGAGTTATCACAAAATATCTTCATTATTCCAGTATCAACTCCATAGTCATCCAACATTTGTTTCATCCATAAGAGTTTTGTACAACATGAACCAGCAACAATATACTCTGCTTCGCATGTAGACAGGGATTGTGAATTCTGTTTCTTACTGTGCGAAGAAACAAGATTCAGTCCTACATAGTAGAAACCCCCTGATGTACTTTTTATGTCTTCTACACACCCTGCCCAATCAACATCAGAATAGGCGGAAAGGTCAATATTAGTATCAAAGGTGTAGGATAGACCATACCCGACAGTGTGATTGACATAACGTATGATCCTTTTTGCAGCTGCAAGATGAGATTCCTTTGGATCATCCTGAAATCTAGCACAACAACCAACACTAAAAGAGATATCAGGTCTAGTAGCTGTTAGATATAAAAGGCTTCCAACAATAGATCGATACAACTTTTGATCTACTTTTACTCCTTTCTCATCTCTATGTAATTTACCAGTAGTAGGCATAGGTGTCAATTTTGGAGAGGACTCATCCAAGCCGAATATTGTCACAAGATCCCTTGCATACTTTTCTTGGGATAAGTAAATTATATCCTTATGTTGTTGAATTTGCAATCCTAGAAAGAATTACAATTCACCAATATTGCTCATTTCAAATTCTCTAGCAAGTGAAATTTGAAACTCCTTTGCTAGCTTTTCAGAAGTTGATCCATAGATGATATCATCTACATATACTTGAGCAATGACAACGTTTTTTCCACTCCATTTGGTAAACAAGGTCTTATCAGCTCCACCTCTTGAGAAACCTTTTCTAATAATGGAAGTAGTAAGTTTTTCAAACCAGACTCTAGGTGCTTGTTTTAATCCATATAGAGCCTTTTTGAGTTTGAGAATGTGATCTGGAAAATCACGGTATTCAAACCCTTTTGGTTGAGCAACATACACTTCTTCCTTTAAAATCCCGTTCAGAAACGCAGATTTTACATCCATCTGAAAAAGTTTAACTTTGAGGAAACAAGCATGAGCTAATAAGAGTTTAATGGACTCAAGGCATTCCACGGGTGCAAAGGTTTCATCAAAATCAATACAATTTGTGAATATCCTTGAGTGACAAGTCTGGCTTTATTTCTAATAATCGTGCCATATTCATCAGACTTATTCTTAAATATCCATTTGGTACCAACAATATTAACATTGGAGGGACAAGGTACGAGTTCCCATACATCTTTTCTTTGAAATTGATTTAACTCTTCATGCATAGCATCTAACCAAGCGGGATCACTAAGAGCTTCATCAATATTTCTTGGTTCTACAAGAGAAAGATAACAACCAAAATTACAAATATTTTGAAGTTGTCCTCTTGTTCTAGTAGTAAAATCTCTTCCTCCAATAATACTGTTTGGATCATGATTTATTTGAACCCAGAGGTGTCATGGAGGGGGAACACATTCGGGTTCATTAAGGGTGGCTTGATCAGTACTCTTCTCCTCGTTACTAGAAATATCAGGATCAGTAACAGTTGGAATAACTTCAACTGATTCAGGCATTTCTTTGACTTTCTCAATTGTCTATGTTGGAGGCAACTTAGCAGGAGAATTATCAATATGAAAATTACTAATACCATCAATAATAACATTAGCAGATTCCATCATGACCTGGGTTCGGAGATTGAATACTCGAAACCCACGACTGTCAAAATCATAGCCAATAAATATACCTTCATCACTTTTGGTATCAAACTTCCCTCTCTGTTCTCGATCTTTTAGTATGTAGCACTTACTTCCAAATACTCTAAGATAGTACAAGTTGGGTTTTCTACCATACCATAACTCATATGGAGTGTTAAGAGTTTTAGATCGTAAGTAAACACGGTTGATCAAATAACATGCTGTAAAAACAGCTTCTCCCCAAAATCTTAAAGGTAGATTTTTGTTGTGGAGCATTGCCCTGGCCATCTCTTGAATATTCCTATTTTTTCTTTTAGCAACTCCATTAGCTTGAGGAGTATTATTTGGAGAATATTGTTGAGTAATCCCTAGTTCGTCACAAAATTCAAACACTTTGGTGTCCTTGAATTCTGTTCCACGGTCGCTCCTAATTTTCTTTAGTTTACGACCTTGTTCATTCTGGATTCTACTTACAATAATCTTGAATTCTCCAAGGGTTTCATTCTTATGAGATAGAAATGCAACCCAAGTGAATATGGTGTAATCATCTACCATAACCAAAGCATACTTCTTACTAGCAACAGTGGGTTGTTGAATTGGTCCGAAGAGATCCATATGAATTAAATCAAGTGGAGCTTTGGTGAGAATATATCGAGATGATTTATGGTGAACTTTCGTTTGTTTACCCTTTTGACAGGCACCACATACACCTTCAATCTTTGCATTGACTTTTGGAACACCTCTAACAAGTTCTTTGTTAATGATCTTAGTTAGAAGGCGATAATTGATGTAACCAAAACGTTCATGCCAAAGATGCGTAGATTCCACCTTAGTCAAATTACAACAATTGCTAAACTGAGTATCGAGAAGATAACATTTGTTTTTACCACGAGTTCCTTGGGAAATTACTTTCCCAGTTCTGTCTAAAATGTCACATCCATTTGTACTGAAGACAACTCGATGGCCTTTCTCACATATTTTTTGACTAATATAAAGAAGATTAACAGTCATACCTTTTACGTAGACTACATCATGTATTTCAGGTATGCCAGGTAATTTGATCATTCCCTTCTTACTTATATAGCAACACCTTCTGTCTCCAAATGTTACTGGTTCTCCTTCATAGTTATCTACGGAAACAAACCAAGTAAGATCACCTGTCATATGTCTGCTACATCTACTATCAAGGAACCATTGGAAGGGTGACGTTGATTTTAAAGCAAAAGCTCCCATACTATTAGTTTTATTCTGTTTGGAATTTCCTAATAGTTCTGTATGTCTTTTTAGAGACGTAAGAAGTTGTTTAGCTTTCTTATAAAGATCACTTGCAACTTTTAAACTCTTTTGAAAAGACACACACTTATGTTGACGGTGATTATGGAAATCACAAAACAAACATGGGCCATCACTTTTACTTTTTGTAGAATAGTTCAGAGTCATATCAGTTTTAACAACCTTTAAACGTTGTTTATTATCTGATATATGACGGTTCCTTATAGAGGAACTACCATGGTTAACGTGAGTTGGGTTTTAAATCTTTTAGAATTGTAATTTTTACAGCAAGATCAAAATTGATCCGGATTTGTTCCTCCAACCTTTTCTGAAGAATAACCATACTATCAGAACTTTTACTACGATTGGTTTTTAATCCTGGTGAAGCGTTATAGGAGACTATATTGTCCATAGAGTCAGATCACTACAAACACAGACTTGTGTGGTTTTTAACGTGTTTGCCTTCTCTGATACCAATTGAAAAAGCAGGGGTCTAACAACACCACCCAATATTTCGATTAGCAATATTTATGAACAACTCCGAGTTGTTTTCTAGAGAATCAACAAGACTCAATCAATAGAAAATACTCAAGAAGTTATTATCTCAATCTCTCGATTTGATTTACTCAAGCAAATATGATTTGCGAGTCTAATCAAAGAGAGATAACTTGGATGGTACCAAAGACCAATATCCAAGTGTCAATCGATTTAAATCAACAACCAATAAGGTCGGATATTCTAATCGATTGAACAATGCACGACCTATATTATTTCAATTATATAAAAATATAATGCGGAAAAGAAATAACACAGACACCAGAATTTTGTTAATGAGGAAACCGCAAATGCAGAAAAACCCCGGGACCTAGTCCAGATTAAACATACACCGTAATAAGCCGCTACGGACACTAGCCTACTCCAAATTAACTTCTGTCTGGACTGTAGTTGAACCCCAACCAATATCACACTGATCCAAGGTACAGTTATGCTCCTACACCTCTGATCCCAACAGAATACTGTGCACTTGATTCCCTTAGCTGATCTCACCCACAATCAAGAGTTGCTACGACCCAAAGTCGAAGACTTTAATAAACAAATATGTCTCACAGAAAAGTCTACAGGTAATAGATACATTCGTCTCCCACGAATAAACCTACAATTTTTGTTCCGTATTTTGATAAATCAAGGTGAACAAGAACCAATCGATAAAACCAGACTTATATTCCCAAAGAACAGCTCAGTTTCATCAATCACCTCACAATAAACTTAATCGACGCAGCGAAAAAAGATATTGTGAAATCACAAACGATGAGACAAAGATATTTGTGATTACTTTTTATCTTGCCTATCCGAGATAGAAATCTCAAGCCAATTATTACAATTGTACTCATACGATAGAAATAGCAAGATCAGATCACACAACTACAAGAAAAGTAGTATCGGTCTGGCTTCAAAATCCCAATGAAGTCTTTAAGTCGTTAACCCGAATTTAGAGAAAAAACTCAAGGGTTAATAGATATCGTCTCTAGCTTAGAGAAAACTAGTATCACACAAGAAAAGTGTGTGGGGATTAGTTTTTCCAATGGCTAGAGTTCTCCCTAATATAGTCTTTCAAATCAGGGTTTGTAATCAATGTTAGCTTAGTAACAAAGCATTCAATATTCACCGTTAGATGAAAACCGGATTAGATACAAGCTAATATCTCTCATCTGTTAGATTAAAACTTAGCGTTCCATACATACATGTACTTGACGTTTTGAGTTCGTGTAACCGTACCCAAACGTGTACATTGGTTGGTTCAATATTAGTCAACCAAATGGTTAGCCAAATGATAACTTTCATATCAACCATATTCTTCTTCACCATAACTAGTCCAAATGACTCAAATGAACTAGTTAGAGAGTTGTTCAATTGCTATGAGATCTCAAGTTCTACAAGAGACCTAATTGAATCAAAATCGATGTGATTCACTCAAATTATTTCATGAACTATAAAGCCACGGTTTGCAAAAGCATTCCTTAGTAATTTAAGATAAGTTCACGAACACCGTTTTCAGACATAACCTCTTGAGTTCGCGGACCGAGTTCACGGACTGAAGCTAACCGGATGAAGTTAATAAACTCCAGCAGAATTTCTCGGGATGAGAACTTCCGTCAGTTCTTGGACTGGGTTCGCGGACTGCACCTGAGCTTCAACTTCAGCAGATATTCTCGGGTTCGAGAACTTATGCCAGTTAGCGGACTGGGTTCTCGGACTGAGTTGCTTCTCACGTTCCGGTTCCACTTGACCAACAAAGTTTTCAAAATTCGGTTCATGTGTTAAGGACTTATACATATATGTATTTCCACAACAATGTTTATATCCCACAATGGTTATATAGTTTAAACTCTCATTGAAACATTCTCAGTGGGCGTTATATAGTTGTTATTTACAAACTATTTTTAGTCAGAGCGATTTCCAAAGTGATTGAAACATAACATGACTTTCGTCACTAGGCAAAGATGAACTCGGCTAAAGCGAAAGCTTTACCAACACCTATTTCGAGAAATAGATAAGCGAGATATACTCAGCTCGAAATGTCACATGTGCATATTCTTAGTCTATATAGTAAAATGACTTTTGTCTCAAGATAGGAGATAGAGTAGATAGACTTTTAAGTGATAGATAAGTTCAAGTCTCCACATACCTTTTAATCGATGAAGATCCACTGGTTCCTTGGTAGTCCTTCGTCTTGTATGATGATCGCCATGGAGTTCTTGAGCTCAACCACACTTTCTATCCTAGTCCGAGACCTTAGCTATAGTAGACTAGAAATCAAGACTTTATAGTTTTGATCACTAAGATTGAAAAACATGCTTGAGATAGCAACGCATGCGAGTTTGACCGAGAAGTGCTCTAACACACTTGATCAACAAAGTTCGCAAACTTCGGTTCAAGTGTTAAGGACTTATACATATATATGTATTTCCACAACAATGTTTATATCCCACAATGCATGGTTATATAGTCTAAACACTCATTTCAATCATTGAAACATTCTCAGAGGGCGTTATATAATTGTTATTCACGAACGATTTTCAAAGTAATTGAAACATAACATGAATTTCGTCACTAGGCAAAGATGAACTTGGCTAAAGCAAAAGCTTTACCAATACCCATTTCGAGAAATAGATAAGCGAGATATACTCAGCTCGAAATGTCACATGTGCATATTCTTAGTCTATATAGTAAAACGACTTTTGTCTCAAAACAGGAGATAGAGTAGATAGACTTTTGAGTGATAGATAAGTTCAAGTCTCCACATACCTTTTAGTCGATGAAGATCCACTAGTTCCTTGAGTAGTCCTTCGTCTTGTATGATGATCTCCATGGAGTTCTTGAGCTCAACTACACTTTTTATCATAGATCGAGACCTTAGCTATAGTAGACTAGAAATCAAGACTTTATAGTTTTGATCACTAAGATTGACAAACATGCTTGAGATAGCAACGCATGCGAGTTTGACCGAGCAGTGCTCTAACAGATTCGTAAAGCCAGGTCCTGTTAAATCTTCTCTTGATAACTTGAGTATCCTGATCTTGATCTTTGAGCTGCTCACTTGATCAAGATAAATAGTAATCATCAAAGTTGTCTTAGTCTGAAACCTTTTTGATTCCACAAGTTTCATACTTGTTAGGTGAATAATAATCTAGGATACACTTCAGATTACATATATAAGTCCGGATTTTGAGGTTAGTTGGACTTTGTCTATTGCTATCGTATATATTATCTTGATCTTTGATCGAAAATGGAATCACATATATAGGCTTATCTGTGGGAGGAAGATTGGTTTAAAGTATTCAGTTGAGTTGAAGCAACTCTTACTTGGTGTGATGTCAGCTAGGGGAATCAATTACGCGAAGTCTTATTGGGATTCAAGAGGCGTAAGGAACTCGATTGTAACTGAATTGCTGTGAGGGTTTAATTCGGTCTCAACTACATTCCAGTCCGAAGTTAATTGCTAGTAGGCTAGTGTATGCAGCGGCTTAATATAGTTTGGTGTTCAATCTGGACTAGGTCTCGGGATTTTTCTGCATTTGCGGCTTTCTCGTTAACAAAACTTGTAGTGTCTTTGTTATTTCTTTTTCGCATTAAATTGTTTATCTTTATAATTTAAATATCACATGTTGTGCGTAAATCAATCATAGTAGATACATCCGACCTTGTTTGTTGGATACGACTTGATTGATTACTTGGAAAATTGATCTTTGGAATTACCCAAGAACTCTCACACGTAAATGAGGTTCACGGACTCGTCTCGTTAAACTTCCTGATTGTGAGAGATAGAGATATAACTCTAGATACTATTCCTTGATTGAGTTTTATTAAGTTGAACTCTCAGAATTGTGTTAAGTTTTTCCATACAGATTTCCTACGAAAAAGTTGGTGGTGTATTTCGGTACCCCCGCGTTTTCAAGTATTATTGTTATTCATGTTGCAATTTACAAAAATATCTATTTGATTTTGTTGACTAAATATAAAGATTTGTTGAACTACTGTATTTGGTTTCTAAGTATTATTTTCATAAACTTTGCTACACATAGACTTCCCAATGTGTCACATAGTAACAGCAACAAGATTTAGAAGATGGTTTTTATCTTTTGTGATAATATTATCTATGTCAAGCCAAGAAAGGAACCACTCCTGCATACAAGCAAATTGGTTAACATTATGGTTTATGGTGATAGAAATAGCAAACCATATGCATCTGGAAAAATGGCATTAAATGAAAAGATGTTCATTTGTTTTTAAGCATAACGAGCAGTCTGGATTCTTGCATTGCGCTAGAGTCTTGCTAAAACATTCATAATATCATGTGCATTCTTTCATAAGAACATCTGACACTTACATGGTATATTCAGGTACCATAGGAGAAGCCATAAATTTGATTGTCGGTATGAAATTGTTTGATTATGATCATTAAAAATGGATTTATAGGTTGAGCTCACTGTAAAGTCCCCTACTTTAGTTAAAGAGGATTGTAGGGTGTATTCTTCTTGAGTTGGAATTATTAAATCCTTGATTAATTCAATTTCTTGAAGAGAGTATATAGCATCATCTTTTTCTAAGTTCCAACTCATATCTTCTTCCTTGATAAGATCTGCAACTTTTTGAGTAAACTGACTTGGATTATAAGTGAGTTTATTTTGAGTAATAAGATAGCCCATATGGGATTTTTTAATCCAATTTTTTTTCCTATCGAAACTTTCTTTTCATTTCCTATTTCCCATATGTGTAATCTCTTTACCCAATACAGACCAACTTGAATGTTTTTCGACATCTGAGAGCCTTTTTTTTTTACTTTACCTTAAATAAGATTACCATCTTTGAAATATCTTGATTGTAAAACCTTAACCCGACCAGACTGCATTTTTTTTATTAACCATTCTCCAATCTACTTTATCTAACATAGGCTCATCGAAGATTTTAATGTTTTTAAATCCCAATCCTCCTTGTATTTTTAGTTTTCATAACTTCTTCCAAGCTTTGGGTACCCAGCCTTTTGCATTCTTTCTTGTTCCACCAATCGTTCCTTTTAATAGAGTTTATCTTCTTAGTTATATTTTTAGGTAACTTGATGCATCTCATCTAATGTTGATTTATAGTGCTTGTAGAAGACCCATGTATTTAGGTTCTTGATAAAGAAGCACCATTCACAATTACAGAATTTGAAACCTCGCCATTAGCAAATAGATAAGAAGAATAGGATTTTGATTTTAATCTCAGAAAATCATCAGACCCCAAGTTAAAACCAGCATCATCAGGAGAAAAAGTGATTTCCTCTTTTATCAAAACCAGTCAAAGGAATTAAAGGGGATCTCGCACATCCAACCATACTGGTGTAGAAATAAAATTTTGACCCTAAAAGAAGCGCATGTAACTCCCTTGTCATCTCATCACAGAAACTGGCTAACATGGTCTCATTTGTTTATAAGGATTTGAGATCAGTTGTTACTAGGATTCATAAAGGATAAGGGTATTTCTCGGTTGAAGGGAATGAAATCACTTTTAGGCATGTATAGAGTGGTAAGGGTTCAATAGGGTTAGTTGTCCCATTAGAATTTAGTAAATTACCTTTATAGGTATAGTCCTTTTTATATAGAAAAACAAAGTAAACTGTCCAAGAAGAGCAACTATTCAATTACAGAATTTTCGACTGCAAGGCTAATGCTAGCACCATGCAAAGTCCCAGCATTCATATACAATATTTTTTCAATGACAACTGTTTCGACCGACTAAAGAGTTTGAAGTAATTGCAATAAGTTTGGACCATTCCAGTTTAAGTTTCCTAGAACCATAGAGTTGACAACTAACTTAGTTGAACTAATTGATGTTTTTTTATGATCATGGACCACTTTGATCAGGTTACCTAGCACAAAATCAATGACTTCGAAATTTCCACCTTTCATTTGGTGAAATCCTAGGTTGAGTCTTCCTTGAACTAATCTACTGCATGCTTCTTGTATTTCTTATAAAGTTTCATCATCCTGAGCTTGAAAGTCTATGTTGTCCCTATGCAACTCCTTTCCCCAACTTAGCACTAGATCTGCTCCTCTCCTTACTATGTAGTCTCCAAGGATAGAGCCTTTGAATTTTTTTGCTCTCACACAATTCCTGAGAAGGACATAAAAACAAGAGAAGATTTAGTAAATTGGTAGTAGTTACCATTAGCATCAGTGGGATAGACATACAGAATTTTTATGATAATATTTATCCCAAATATTTCTTTAGGATGTCCGATAATTCTTTCCATGACATCATGAGTATTCTTGTTATAATGGAGGTTGTTTAGGATGTGAATCTGATTATGCATAACTCTGTCAAAGGAGCATAGATGTTGTCTAATATTGTTAGCTATAGAATCATCCACATGAGTGATCTTTTTGAAGATAAAGTCAAATCTTTCCTTCCATATGAACCAGCAACTGGTAGTGGCAAAAAAGAGAATCCAGCTGTCTAAATGGTTATTGGGGATAAACCACTTGTTAAGCCACTCCTGGAAAGAGATGGAATTTCCAAAAATATGATGTTGGGATCCAAAAAGGTGACTCCATATAGAAAAGAAAAAGGGAAAGACATCAGGGTGTGGGTGATGTCTTCTTTAGCACTTTTGGAAATATTGTATATATGATCAATGTAGTTGAGAATATTTGATCTTTTGAAATTTAAAATTAGTTTGGAGGATTTCATGAGCATATTTCCTTATAAAAAGTTGAATGTCTGGTGAAGTATGTATTTTCAAAAAAAAAATCCAAGTAGTGTTGATAGTGTCCCCTTTGTATTTTTCTGAGATTTGCTTGTCATACAAAGATTCTATTGTAAATTTCCCTTGTCTTGGAGATTCCATATGATGGTGTCTTCCTCTTAAATGTTGAATTCAATACTTTGAATAACTTATTGATCTTCAGGAGAAAACCATAGAGCAAGAGAGTTGGTATCCCATTCACCATTGTCATTTATAAGATGGTTGATAGTAATGAGGCCATTAGAACATTTATGATGTTTCACCAGAGTGTTATCGTTGTTTTTTATTCATTTATCTTCCCAGATATGAATTCTTTAACCATTTCCTACTTTCTATATGTAGTATTTCTAGATGTTGGTCACTCCTCCCAGATTTTTTTTTTAAACCCAAGAGTCGGTAGCTTTTGGTTTAGTTCTAATTCTAATAACCTCTTGGCCTTTAAAATGAATGGCTTTCATGGTGTAGGACCATAATGAGTCTGGTTCTGAGGGTTAGACAGCAAATCCTATCTAAAGGAGTCGACAATAAAACTTGATCTCATAAAATTTTAGACTCGGCCAGCCACCCAGACAACTGTGCCCGTGAAAGTTTGGGAAAAGTCATAACTCCCCCAATTTATGATGTTTGGGAGTTGTTGTTCTTGTAGAATTGATGCATGGAATTCTTGATGAGCTTTTCATTAGTCAATTTCATGTAAAGTGGTAAGAAATACAAATCTTGTGAAATTTGGCTCTCTTTTTTTTTTTTTTGTTACTTTATTTATCTGATGTATGTATATAGTGTTCATCTGTGCATTGTTCCACGCTTACATCAATTGTTTCTTTGAAGCTTTTTTGTTCTTAACTATATACAGTCAAGTACCTGCACTTCTGCGGTAATGAGATGACATCTAAGATTCACCCATTCGATGTAAACCTTCCCCTGAAAAATATATTTTTGATGGCTGAGCTGCATTCGAGGAAGGTGATTGTGATAACTGAATAGCTTCTAGACTAGATTACCGCGCGCGGTGGGGAGGGAGACCCAAGACTCAATCGAATTCGATCCGGTTTAATTTTAACTAAAATCTTTTGTTTTGCGACGAAAAACAAATCAGTAACATATATATCCATTCCTAATTGTTTCTATTTTATGCCATGGTTTTTTCTTTATGCCACATTGTTTCAGTCTTGTTTTGATTTGAAGCAACCGAAGGCGAAATTGATGGAATTCATTCGAGTTGATGGAGTTTACACGTATTTAAAGAGTCCAAATTTTTTATTATCAAATCAATTTTATGAAAAAATGATTAGTTTCGATCCAGTTTGAGTTTATTTAAAGAAATTGAACGAAACCAATGCAAATTCGAATGGATTATGGTTTTCTGAAGGCTTTTAGGTCGACATAATTGAAGACGAATTCGAGTTTCGATCGAGTCGATGGCGTTTTAACGGGGTTATACCCCTCATCTTTTCTTCTTTTTATTTTCCTTTTCTTCTTTATTTGTGTCTATTCGACCAATCATTTCAGCTGTGTGGGTGCAACCCATTACGTATGGCAAATAAGCTTAGGATACATACGTTTTCCGTCATTGTGACCACATAACTGCGCCAAGCCTAGACACATCATAATTGAAGGCATAAACATACATCGCTTTCCTACAATGACAAGTAATACCTGAGCACAAAGGACATTCTCTTATTTATAGGGCGTTTGGATACACATCCAGAAGTTGCTTTTTTTACTTCTGGAACTAAAAAAATCAGAAATTAGTTTGGGTAAATAAGGCATAATGAAAAGAAGAAAAAAAAACTTTTTGTGAATCAAAATATTTTTGCTTTTGACTTCTAATTCTCTAGAAGTAGTATCCAAGCGCTAAATAAGGCATGAACCTCTTATTAATTTAAGTCTATCAACAATAATTACCCAAAAGTTGCAACAAATTCAAGAAAAACAAATCACAAACTAAATTTACTTATATTCACAATTCAAGAAAAACAAATTACATTTACTGTAAAAGAAATACGAAAACTAATCCCGATCGTAACAATTGAAATCCTAAAAACCCCAATCCATGTAATTAAAATCTTTCTATCTTGTCTGCCTTGACTTGCGGATTCAATTTTGCAAGCGATTCTCTTCCGACGCTCTTGTAGTCGAAATCACATGAATGCTTCTCTGGGTAGCGATGAAGCGAGCAGAAAACTGATCCGCACTTGCACGTGATCCCTGTCAATCCAACTTTCTTGTTACAACTAAAACACCTATTCTTCGGTACTGCACCACTTTCTCCTCCAGATGTCGCCGATGATGATGATAATCCAGAACTGGACAAAACCGCAGTAGTCTCCTTCGCAGCAACATCGGTAGAGTCCACTGATTTGGTTGGCGAGGTTGTCAAAACTTTCTTAGGGTTCGCAGACTCCTCAAAAGCGGCTTTGGCTAAAGCCGATTGTTCTTCTTCCTTGAGATAATCTCTATAACACTTGCTGCACATATTCATATTCGCTGCTGTTCCAAAAAACCCACATCCGTTTTTACAAAGCAGAAGTGCCTCTGGTTGTTCGCATCCATTGAAACCGTCCTGTGATCCCATCGCTCTAAAAAAAAAAATCTCTCCTTTTTTACTCTCTGGAAAATAAAATATATGATGAGATGAAAAAGCTGTACGGGTATTTATAGGTTGAGAAACCGAATCACGAAGGAATGAAGATTTGGATTATCCTTTGACCAAGAATACTCTAGAAGGTGCATTAGTTGCCTATTTCCGTTCCTAGTAATACCGACCCACGACATGACACATCAATCAGATTCGGTCATGGGAAGGCAAGTGGTGGGTCCCATATAACAAAAAAAATAGTGGGACCGACTACATGTCATGGTTCGGCTATCGGCAAGTCATCCACCTGTGCGGAGAATACAATCCAGATTTTGTTGTCATGAGAGGTTTCCGCAGATCTGTTAGATGTGCATGGGATGTCAAAATGGTTTTTGTTGGTTGAGCTGCATCCAAGTAAGAACAATGTATTTATCCATCATTCAATTCAGACTGACTGATGATACATGCACAAACTGAAAGTGGTTGCAAGAACGTAATGTATCTGCTTGATGGACCAAGTATTTTCCTGAACAAATTCCTAATATGCCAAGCCATTCTTACAGTTGATGGTTAGACAGAAATCATATCCTGAAGGCTTTAGAATAAAAGTTGATCTCCTAAATTTCTAAACTCGGCCAGCCTCTGAGACGAGTAAAATTCTGATCAAAAAAGAAAGACAAGTAACATGAAAATACTGAATCAAGTTATTATAACATACGAAAAATAACTTGATGGATCAGCATATGCCCCCATCTATTACAATCCTACAACACAAACATAAAATAAAACTCCATAAGAATTCTTCTCCAGGAGACAAACTCCGTTGCGTGTCATCTCCTAGTATAGTTCAGACCTGCGAAAGAACTAGAAAAAAAGATCCTATAGAAACAAATACCAGCATATACTGACTTACCTTCAAAGTTGAAGCTTCAGCTCTTCCATAAATTTCTACTTATCAACAAAAACCTAGAAAAGCTAAAGCTGTTCACACATGAACTAAACAAGATCAATAGCGACCAACTAAAATGAAGTCATCGTCATCAAGAACCTGTACGTCCTTGTTTCCAACGAAATGCTCTCTCCCAAGTTCATTAACTATGTTCACGAATTCTATTCTTCTGGCTAAAGGGAGAGGGACATAAGGTAGCCGAAACACTGGTCTCACCACACCCAACTGTGCCAAAGCAGTGTTTAAACCAATTGGATTAGGCTCACGAAACAACCAAGTAATCAACGGTACAAGTTTGGAATTCAGCTTAGTATTAGTGCCTCCAACCATGATTTCATGCATCAAGCCAGGAACCAGATTACTAGTCACAGAAATTACTCCAGTAGCACCAAAACCCCACCTTGAATCATGACACTCATCATCATTTCCACTCCATACTACAATACCTTGATCTGTGTACTCCTTTACTCTTTTGTTTCCCATACATTCCTTGACACCTGCCATGTTAGCATGCTGTGCAAGTTGTTGGATAACAGATGGAGGAATATCTTGTCCTGTTCTTGATGGCACATTATAGATGATTGTGGGACCCATGGAAAGAACGGCCTCTAAATGGGCAACAAGGCCTTCCAAAGACGTTTTCCCATAATAAGGATTGATGTGAAGTGCTGCATGCATCCCAATAGCGAATCCTTGTTCACTGGCATGGATAGCTTCTCTTGTTGAGTTACTTCCAGTATTTCCAATTACCTTGATTGACCCACCAAAGCAGTTTACAGTATGCCCAATGAGCATGATGTGTTCATCCCAACTCATTAAGTGGCCTTCACCAGTTGTGCCTCCTACAATCACCGCTTCAGCACCATTTACAATTTGCATATTCATCAATGCATCATAAGCCTCGAGATCAAATCTACCATCAGGCAGGTATGGAGTTTTAATCGCTGTGATCAATCTGAGAGCCTTTATTTCATCTGATGAAGTGCTGCAAAGGAAAAAAAGAAGTTGCATAAAGCAGCAGCTAAAAACAACCTCTTTAGTAGTTCATGCCCAACCCCACCAAGGTTCAGATACGCCATTTCTGTAACCTCATGGTTCAAATATTTTTAAGCTTACATTATTCAATAAACTAAAAAGAGCCTTTATATCCTAATAAAAGAAAGAACAGCCATCAAGGAAACTTTTACGACTACTTCGGGATAATATACCAGTTTTTCGATCAAACTTCCATAATAGCACCAAATAAGTGATCTCTTCGGGGTAACTCAAAAAAACTGAGAAACACACCAATAGGTACCAACTAAGGCAAACATTTTCAAGGCTCCTAGTGCAAAAGAAACATCAGCACAAGTAACGAGCTTTGTTTCTCTTTTGGTCCCACCCATAAAAGACTCCTCGTGCAAAAGAAGCACTAAGAGGATTACAAATATCAACAGAGTTTGCAACCAGTTTCACGGTTCCTTAACCATTATCAACCAGTTTACAAGAAAAGAAAGTAGGATTAAAAAAACTAGACAAAGATTTAAGAAATAAAAAACTTACCTGTTTTTAATTTCAAGACTGCGCATTGGGAGATGAAAATTAGGTACAACAGCTGCCTGTGGGGATACCCATCTCCCATTCCCCCTCCTAACATCGACACAACAACAAAAAAACATTATAAAAATAGATATACGTAGCAAGAATGGTAAATATTTGGTATTTATTATACACTAGTTAAAACATATTTTCCAACAGCCACTTCAAAAAATGCTTTATTCTATATATAAAAATGGTTGACCGATAATTAAAATACCACAATCAGTTTAAAGGGAAGAAAAAAAGGTGGGAAACTATCAGACTGCCTTCCAGAATAAGTATGCTAGACTGAGGAACGCATTTCATTCATCATGGTGGGATTCTTTAGGACCCGAATTGAACAAGTTCCAATCTTGTTATTTAACTTCGCAAACCAGATGCAATCATAGAATAGAATCAAATATTTTGTAACAATGATAACTATGCAGTTCAGATCCAAGGGTTCTGAGTATCTGTGAAGCTGTGACTGCTCTATGTGGAATGTCAGTATATACCTCTTTAAACTTGTTAAAGGCAAAGGAGTCAAGCAAGCTATTGCCAAAGCAATATTCTTCTTTGATAAGAACCAGATACAATCTTGCTGGAGTTCTCACAGATGGTGAGAGGGAGCAAAAGATTCATAAGAATGTTCTGACAGATTATGATTATATTGTTTCATTGCTGACTCAACGAGAAAAAACTGTGCAGACATTATCCTACATCAAAGACTTTCTACAGTAGTGACTATATTATAATTTGAGCAGCGTGAAATGTGGATCTCCTAAAGCACCCACATAGCATTCCTAGGTTCACTGGCTGTGGAGCTGAAAATACTGTGACGTTTAACCCTTCTTTATTGATTTCTCCCAAAATCATTGGAACTCTTGCTAAAACACCATACACTCTCGTTGATCATCTAAAATAAATATCCTGAAAACATGGCAGTCCAGAAAATTCTACAAGTAGCACCAAGTAAGTAACCCACTATAATGAGGTCTGTAACTCTCTACTCCTTTAAAAAGGAACATTCAGACTTTTGAACCATATAACCATCTACTGCTTAGCATATCAATCCTCTCTCGTTAAACCCAATTGCTGCAAGTTCTAGCAGCTTCAAGGCGCAACAAACACATTTAGATCCTTTTGACAGTTGACCAAATGTAATTGTACTCCATTAGATCCTTTTGACAGTTGAACAAATGTTACAACCAATTACAACAATGTTAAGCTTGTTTAGTACAGAAAATTTAAATTTAATTACCTAAATAAATGTACAGGTAAGAATTGGTGAAACTAAGGTTGATGAATGAGAAGAAAGCACCAAAATTTTATCTTACCTTCCAAAATATCCTAGGGACACCTAGATAAAGGAAAAGAAATGAAAATACCTAATCTTTTCAGTACCTACAGACAGATAGAAGGCTAGAAAAAGAAACAACAAAAGGTTGGAATTCGATAACCAGCAGTAACTAACAAAAGAATGCAGCATTCTCTTTCCATCAATTTCTCTCTAAATTAACAAGAAAAATGGTCATGTAGTAAATTCATCATCAAATGTGTCTGTGACTCTGGCATGTTCGAGTCAGAGAAAAGATAACAAATAACGAAAGATATCTGTGAACAATATCATGCTGGTGCTTATCATAATGGGCAAAACAAAGCAGGAGATTGTCAGACATTTTTACACATCTCAATTATCTACAAACAAAATTTGTCCAATGAGTTAGCTATTATTGATATAGCTCATACTGTAATCACAAACTTTTTCTCCTTAAACCACAAATACATATTACCCCAACATTGTAATTATTTATATATAAAGACTACCAATACAAGTTTATGTATTGCTGCCCTTCGCGATGAAGATACAAACAAGCCTCCCCATCATCAAAGCTTACTCACATCTTAACAAATCCCCACCATGTCTTATTCCATCTTACACCTATATAGTACCTATAGACCTGAAGTCTGGTTTCCCGAAAGTTCTAAATTTTTAGCATGTAGATCAAATTTAAAAAGCCTCAAGTTTGGTAAGCAAATTAAAAGTACAGTCCCTTCCATGTACAGCGTGAATGGCAACAGATTCAAGGAAGTCACTGGATGCTTCCTAGGCATATACAGAAGAGAACCCCACAGAATAATTCCCAAAAAATAGATTCAACCTAAGTAACAGAATGATGAAGTTTGATATGAACTCAAACTACCAGACATGTCATTAAGTCCAAAAATCTTGTGTGTCAGTAGTTGATCTTTATACATTGAGAAGACAAACAACGCTTCGAGAAGACTTTATTGTTCAATTAAATCTAACGAGATATTTACTAGTATACTTAGATTTACATTAAGTGTTTGATATCCTGTACCAGATGTTTGACAGAACAGGTATCAAAAGAAAAAAAAATTATGCTTGTATATATTTCATTTAGAAAATTCAACAAACACTTAATCCAAAAAATAAATCCAAATTTAAGAGAAGTAAGAAACTAATAGAAAGTTACCTGTGAAGGGAATTAGCACCAAAGGAGCAAGCACCATAGCTCTTCAATGAAACAGCCATTCAAAATCCAATACAGTTCAAAAACAACAACCAAATTGCTTAAAACAGGGGGGAAATGGTATTGTATATAGATATAATAGAAATCTTAGCAAATAATGGTGGTGGTGGTAATAATAATGGAGTTGGTAATCAAAATAATGGAGTTTCCGGTAAAGAATTCGACGGAGGAGATGCAGAAAGTTGCCATTCACCGGAAGAAAAAAAACGAATCTTTTTAGCAAAAGAGAAGAAGAAGAGGAGGGAGGAGGAAGAGTTGGTGTGTGAGTGATGATGAAAATAGTATTATTGTTTTAGGGTTTTGGATGGTTTATCGGAATTGATGGTTGCCACGTATAATGGGACCCACTGTACGATTCAATCCACACCCTTTAAAGAATGTGGTGTTTCGCTTGGTCCATTTTGAGGTACTCAAGTTCGTTTTGGTAAATAAAACTTTGACATTTATTAGCTAGGACTCACCTACAGTTAGATGAGTTTTCCAAAACGACCGATCCAAACCAATCGATAAAGATGTTTTAATTAGGACTCTCCTACGATTAGCAGTTGGCAAATCCCATGTTAGTCGTGGGGGAGTTTGTCAAAATCTTTTAAAATCTCTGTTAGTGGTGAGAGATTTCTAGGGAGTTTCTAAAACTACCTCAAACTCTCATGTTAGTGGTGAGAGCAAGGTACTGAAAGCGTGAAGCGCTTTTCATTTTTAGGAAGCGATGCGTATGTCGAAGCGTGAAGCGTCGCTTCATGGTTGATGTTTGAAGCAGATGTTTCCTTATAAATAAATTAGTCGTAACTAGTAATTAAAAATTTATTAGGAAGATAATATCATATAAAATTTATATAAGTCTATTTTTATTTTTAAAACAAATCGTGTGTACACCAATTCAACCTACTCCAGGCGAGTGGGAGGTGGAGTGTTCAATTTCCCCTTAAAACATTCATATATTTTTTTAAAAAGCTTTAAATAAGAGGTGGCGTGTTCAATTCCCCCTTAAAACATGCATATTTTTCCTTTTAAAAGCCTTAAAAATTTCGTCGAAATGCTGAAATTCGAAGCGCGAAATGCTGAATTTGAAGCGAAGCGTACGCTTCATGAAAGATGTGCTTCACATGACCGCTTCAGAGCGAAATGCTGAAATTTGAAGCGAAGCGCGAAGCGTACGCTTTTAAAAACCGTGGGTGAGAGATTTGATTAGAATCTCTTAAACTCCCTGTTAGTCGTAAAACACTAGAGTTATAGAGAGTTTACAATTTAGGGGAGTTTGAGAGAGTTTCATGATGTTTTTGTGCTTGGAAAAAATCTTTAAAAAACAAGAGATTTCTGGGGAGTTAGGGTTAAACTCTCCCAAATTGTCTGGACTCTCATACACTCCCTCTAAATCCCTAGGAATTTAAATACATTAAAATCTCTCAAACTCTCCCACAACTAACCCCTGTAGATATATTTTCCGAAAAGACCGATCCAAACCAATCGATAAAGATGTTGGATACTTTGAAATTCGGCCGGGTACATACCGGCGCACACCGCTAGACTCATCGGATGAAAAAAAAACAATGATTCGAGAGGGAAACTTTTTCTCCCGAAAGGAAATCCATAGTTGGAGAAGTCTCTCTACTATTGGGATATATGTCGGGCAAATAGGTCTTCTATTATCTGTATATTGATAGTTCTTACGTGATGAGTTCCAGATTACATCTGGGTACACATGGGTAGGATTTTCTTTTCGTTGTCTGATCTGAACAATCATACTCCATATTACGTCAAGAAATATACTGTTAAGTCTATATAATGATGATGCTTTTAGCGCAACAAATCCTTTGTCTTTTAAGTATTTGTCCCTTTGTAGGCTGTAGTCTTGTCCCGACTGTATCGGCTGGTAAAAAATTGTATTATGATGAATATCATGGGTGTAGCATTGATACCTGAATTTATTGTCTCCATGAATGTTAAAAAAACTGCTCGTATGTTGTTCCAGCATTATTGTGGTAATATTGTTGGGATTAAGCCCTCGACAAGACATTAATAGTCCCTTGGATCAATGTAGAACTAAAGAAAACAGAAATAAGATACACTAGACAAAACAAGAAAGATACAAGATTTAACGTGGTTCGGCAATGTGCCTACGTCCACAAACGGCTACGATCAACTCTTATTATAAAACAAATTACAGAGAATTAAGCCCCAACGATTACTAAAACAATCAACAAATTATGACTAGAAGGATGTTGTTCACATACACCAAAATAATACTCTATGAACAAAACGTTTTAAATTTAAACCCTAAAACTCTCAGGTTGTGAGAACTCTCTCTAATTGTGTTGTGTGTGTTCCTTAAGACTTGTACGCCTATTTATATATGTTACAAATTTGGCTTCAAAGTATATTAATTATACTATAAAACCTCAAACAAATCTACCTAAGAAAACCTCTAGTTTAACCAAAATAGGAACCCTTTAGCTTTACCAAAATAAAGAAACATCTAGACGAGTTTCTATATTATTCTAAAACCTTGCTAAAACATCGACAACATCTAACAAATACTCGTTAAAACACCTGATGGGTAAAATATTTGTCTAAGTTAAGTGCAGGGTCTATGGGCTATTATTTTTAGGGACCGATACCTCAAAGGAAAAAACTTATGGGAGTGTAAAAATTCAAATTCTTGTTCCTCCACTTCGAGTGCTATGTTTTCCATTAGACCCAAAATGTAAGTTGGTTATTGTTGGCAAGTGGGATACGGCAAGCCTAATTCTATATACCAAGACCCCGATCTGTAGGGATATAAACCCATTGCTGCAAGAAATTTCAATTTCAGTGCCACTATAGTAGAGGAGATGATCAACAATGATAGTGATAATTGAAATATGGAATTACTGATCCACACTTTCTTTCAAGAAATCTATGTCTTTAGGGAGTTGGGGGAAGATAAACACTTGTAGATACTCAGTAAAAAGGGCATTTATACCTCCAAAAGTTTTTACAAGTTAGTGATTGATGTTAAAGACCCGAGTTCTTATGACTCTGAACCCAACTTTAATTAGATTAATGTTCTGGAAAATTAAAGTTATTCCTCCCACAATTTAGATTCTCACTTAAAGGTTAATTTATAATGGGCTTGCATTGGCTGCCAACTTAGAAAAATTCATATCTAAGTATGATAAAGAGTGCATGTTGTGTGGTGTAGAGACTGAATCAATTGATTGTCTTTTCCTTCACTGCTCAATTATTCAACCCCTACCTCCATGTAGGCAAGAAATAGTGGCAGCACTTTTGAAGGATGCAACTTGTATTGTCCAAGAAAATAATCATGTGATTATAGAAGCTCTAGTTATTCTGAGTGACACCAAATTTGTGCTAAATAACTACATCAGCAACTGTTTTATTGAAGGTTATGTCAGTTCTGTGATTGTCATCATCAATCTATCTAAGAATTTCTCAAGTATCGACTTCAACTTTGCTAAGCGTGAGGGTAATGATGTTGCTCATGGACGGTTTTCACTCGACCCAACATCACGGGGAGTTGGGCCGTGTGGGTGGCCATCCTAATTTCCTTCATAAAATTTAGACATGTCCTTATCGTTGGTTTGATCCTCATGCCATCTGATAAACCACTTTATTTTTTAACTAACATTCAATCATCTCAAAATATAAGTTCCCAACATTCAAAGTTTTACAATAAATTCGAGTTTTAATACTGCAAAGTACAAAGTACAAAATAAAGTCATATTAATTAGTAGTAGTAAGGTCAACAAATATCTCTATAACAAGCAAATTGAACAATTAGAATGAATGAAACAAAAGTAGCAATAGTAAAATTAAATTGGTGTACATCAAAGACTGTTTACATGTATCAATAAATATAATGTTTAATATCTTCATCTGACTATCAGTGATTGATTCGTTATGCATATGAGATATGAGTATTTTACCAACAAAAAGATCAAATTACGAACACTTTGATACATATGGATGAAGGTACCTAGATATAGAGAGGAATACCCAAAATTCTACAAAAGAAACATCAGTACAGTACAATAAGAATCAGATATGATTTCATTTGAATCAATTAAATTAGGAGTAAAGAATTAGGAAGTACAAAAGGATTCTACTTATGCCCTCGATGCACTGTCATCGGTAACATGTAATAACGGATCCTAATAGTAATTGAAATCAATGAAAAAATCATAGAATTATTATATAAAGGAAAATAGTGTTAGAATATGAGTAAACGGCAAACCAATTATCACCAATCTCAATCTACTTCCATATAAAGCAAGTTCCTGTTAATAAAGTTTTTTTGATGCATATCAAAAAGCAAAACCCTGACAGCACATTTATAAAAACAATAACAACAACAACAACAACTAAACTCAAAAGGTAATATAGTTTCAACTTTTAATTCCACAATAGAACCCTAAAATCATATCAAATTAGATTTGACTATAATTTTGCCATTCTATTAATGTAGTTACTGCTGGAAGCACCAAATATGCATTTTGTGCATAATATGAAGTACTATTAATATCTTTATCGTCAACAGTGGTCGAAGTCATGATCAAATTACACAGATAACAAAAACAATTGAACAAAATTACATTACTCGCGTACGATTTTACCAATTGAAAGAAATTTATTCATACTTTGTGTGATTAACCAATCGACAATGCAGAATATACGAAATTCTATAAAAGTTAAGTAAATTCATATCAACATTACCATCAAAGTGACATAATTTTATCATCTTCTTCTTATTCTCTAAAAGCAATCAAAAATAAAAAAATATTTCGACTTTTATTTCAACTGAAAAACCAATCTAACCAACAAAATCAGAGCTTAAAACCAATAAATAAGACAGACCCATACTCAAAAATTAAAGAAGCAAACAATATAAGAAAGAGCAGATTGAAAATTTGCAAATAGGTTCAATCAATTACCTTATTCTCTTTGCACCAAACCTCTGAATGGTTTGAACAATCTCTACTTCATTATCTGCCGCTTCAGTTGATGGTATTGCAACTTGTAGCTGTGATGAAGGAGGAGAAGGAGATTATAGAGATTATAGAGAAGGAGAAGGAGAAGGAGATTATAGAGATCAACTTGTAGCTAGTTTTTTTTTTACAGACTCTTTTCTTTTCTTCTAGCTGTGATGAAGGAGGAGAAGGAGATTATAGAGATTTTGCACTCTTTTAAGTGTTTGCATGAGAAATAAAATCAAATTTATGGCTTAATAAAACAAATAAAAACAAAATCGAACACCTGGCTTTATCAATTCCCAACCCTAATTGAAATCAAATATAAATCCCTCATTATAATGAATCTTACCTTGCATTGTAGGCTTGTTGCTGGTGATAGAGATGATCTTACAATGGTATTATTAGCGGTGATTTGAAGAGTGAAGAAGAGAATCAATGCAAGAATTTCAGCGTACATGTGGTTGTTACCCAATCGATTTGTTCGATATCTTTGTGGAAACAAAGAGACTACTCGCACTAAATTTAACAATCATGTGTGTTTTGATGTATCTGACTTCTTTGATATTTTTGAAGAACATAATGGAGAAAAAGTGGAAATATTACATATTATAATCAAACATTATTTTTGGCTCGACAATGTTGACTTCTTTTCGATTTTTAAAGAACCTACTAAAATCTGTGAAGATTCCACCTTTTATGTAAAAAGATTATTGTAAACAACTATATTGATTTGTGGTCGATCTTATGTTGTTTTCCAAATCAAAATTATTATAGCATATTAAACATAGAGATATCGTGCACAATATTACTCCCAAAATTTTGATAGTGAAGTTCGGATTCTTGCTCCATGATGGAGGCCTTTATTCACCATCTAAATCCAATACCACCTAGGAGGAATTCGTATTTCATCCTTCTAAGAATGATCATTGGTAATATTACATATTATAATCAAACATTATTTTTGGCTCGACAATGTTGACTTCTTTTCTTCTACTTATGTTGTTTTCCAAAAATGGAATATTGATTTGGAATATTGATGTTAACTATTTGTTTGGGGATCTTATGCATTGATTTTACCTTGTTATAATCAAAATTCCACCTTTTAATTATATCTTATGTTGTTTTCCAAATTTATAGCTGCACAATATTACTCCCAAAATTTTGATAGTGAAGTTCGGATTCTTGCTCCATGATGGAGGCCTTTATTCACCATCTAAATCCAATACCACCTAGGAGGAATTCGTATTTCATCCTTCTAAGAATGATCATTGGTTTTCCTTCAAATGGAATATTGATGTTAACTATTTGTTTGGGGATATCAGAGGCATACATGTGATTAGGAGAGGGATAGAGCAACTACCTTGTTATAATCATATATTTTAATAGAATGACATAAAGTAAGTGTATTAGTACAATATAACACATTTACTCACTTATTGTGGCATGTTATTGAGGAGGAAGTTTGGAATGTTATTAAACATATGGGAACAAATAAATCTCAGGACCAGATGGTTTCTCTAATTTTATAAAAAGCTGGAACACAATCAAAGCTGATTTTATGAGACAAGCTTCTAAGGAAAATCCTACAGGTTAATCAATGCCAAAACTTTGGTAATTATAATTCCATACTCGGTAGATATCTTATCAAATTTGTTCACCAGACAATGAATGTAAATATTGAAATTAGGAGTTAATCTTTTTGGTTATACTACAGTGATTGGATTATTGGAACTATGTTAAGCAAGTTTTTTTTTTAAAATTTTGAAAAGGATTTTTATTATTAAGCGGTGATTATATCAGGAAAATTAAACTAATCTATGATTAGTTCTTTTGGAAAATAAAAACCTTTGTGCACCATATATATTTTCAGTTGTGAAGAATTTGACACCCTTAGATCTAATCTCTTTGCTAATTTATCTACTAAAGGTAAGTTTTCATATTCATTTTAAATATAAACATAACAGACTAAAAAAGTGTTAACAATTTTTTTACAAGTTTGATATTCACTTAACCTCTCCAAGAAAAAGTGTAATGAAAATTATAAGCCCCATTTACAAGATTTACCGAATTCTGACAAGCTGAGACGATTGATGAATATGGTAAGGAAAAAGATTAAACATCACAACACGCTTAATTCTGTGACATAATACAACATATTACACAAAGAATGGGTGCCGCCATACTATACACTTCTAATTGTTGGTATCTCGTGTAATGTAATGTTAGATAAGCCGAGATAATGGATGAATAAGATAAAGAAAAACTCAACACATCACGACGTACTTAATTCTCTAACCCAATACAACATGTTAAACAAAAAGATAGTCAGGCTTTGATCAGTATCGTGTTGGCATACTATATGCTTTAATGGTTGGTAACTTTATAAGGAAATTTTAAATTAACAAAAAAATATTCCCAAAAATATTTTTTCACTATAGTCTAATCATTTTGTTTAATACATGTCACCCAGATAAAAGGTACTCAAAATATTTTACCTTTTCTTTCGATTTGAATAGGCTTTGAGATTGTTTAGTTATCCCCTTCACAAAAAGATTGTTTAGCACACATAATTGAAGTATTCAACAATCTAAAATAAAAGTGCTAATGTTTTTCAAGATGCAGGAGTGTTTTTGAAATGAGTTTACTTTCTGAAAAATTAACAACTTGGATAGACAAGTAAAACTTAGGTTTGGTTTAAATGGACCTATAAATTCTTAAACACTTATACCCTCATATTTATATTTTTTACTTCCCTTTTTTCGGAGCTTTTGGTTTTGCTGCTTGCTCTCCATCTCTTGGTTAAATAAATGTTTTTATTGGGTTATATAGTAAGCTTAAGAATGTGTCCCAAAAACTTGATGCTTCTTTGACCAAATCTTAGGCGAGCATATCATTCGCTATTCAAAACCACAAGATGGTCGTGGTCGATTAGATGATATTAACAAACTAGAATTGACGGATTTTCTACTCCTATCTCATAAGAATAATACAAATATTATTCAAAATACTATAAAAGCAATAATCCTGGTTATGCCTCTCATTCTTCTTTGATATTTTTCTAAGATATTCATTAACTAATTAATTCAACCGACTTTCTATGTCACTAATAATATATTTTTGTGGGAATAATTGATTCAACCGTGACAACAATAGGATGGGTAATAGAGGAGAATCTGGATAATATAAGTTATAAGAGGAGGACACTAATCAAATGCATTATTTCAAATATATTGTTAAAGGAATTTTACGACTACATTTGCTTGCACCTTTATATTTACATCAACATGTGGGCAATTCATATAAATGCTAAACTCTAGTATTATCCAAAAAGTTTCTCCCTGAGTGATTTACAACCAACTCGATTGATTTTCTATGCTAAGGATTTGAATTCATTTGGTTTAGGTTAGTGTTGATGGTAGTTTTTAGCTTAGGGTTAAAATCGTAAAACCCTAGGCAAGACAGTGACGTCATAGGCGTCGAGTAATAATATCTCCAATGAATGCATTTATTATACCCTTTAATATGTCTACGAGAAAATTACCAGGGTTTTTTTAATTAATTACTGATTAGGGTTTTGATAGGCCAAAACCTTGATTCCCACGCCACATGTGCCAATGGAAAACCATGCCAGCCACCACTACCGCGCCAAGGCATGCCAACCATGCTAGCCGCAGCCCTATGCCAATGGCAAGCCATGCCATCCACAACTACCGCGCCAAGGCATCCCAACCATGCTAGCCGCCACATGTGCCAATGGCAAACCATGACAGACACCACTACTGTGCCAAGGCATGCCAACCATGCTAGCCGCACCCATGTGCCAATCCACACCTATCGCGCCATGCCAAACGCACCTTGCCATGGCCCCATGCTAACCTAGCTGCTCCACCATGCTGGCCTTCCCTATGCGGCTACCAAAGCGAAGGCATGCGACGATCAACGGTCTCCCTTCAATCACAGGAAAAAAACCTATCCGTCTAAGGTTACCAGACAACACATGGTAACCTTTGACCCAAAACCCTAGCTTGGTCACGATCCTAGCTTGGTCGCGCCAAACCCTTGGCCCCACCATGCCAAGCCAAACCGCACCTTGCCTTCGCCCTAGCCATGCTAGCCGCACCATATGCCAACGGCATTCCAAACCCTTGGCCCCATCATGCCAAGCCAAACCGCACCTTGCCTTGGCCCTATCCATGCTAGCCGTACCATATGCCAACGGCATGCCAAACCCTTGGCCCCACCATGCCAAGCCGAACCGCACCTTCCCTTAGCCCTATCCATGCTAACCGCACCATATGCCAACGGCATTCCAAACCCTTGGCCCCACCATGCCAAGCCAAACCGCGCCTTGCCTTGGCCCTAGCCATGCTAGCCGCACCATATTCCAACGGCATGCCAAACCGTTGGCCCCACCATGCCAAGCCAAACCGCACCTTGCCTTGGCCTTAGCCATGCTAGAAGTACCATATGCCAACGGAATGCCAAACCCTTGGCCCCACCATGCCAAGACAAACCGCGCCTTGCCTTGGCCATAGCCATGCTAGCCGCATCATGTGCCAACGTCATGCCAAGCCCTTGGCCCCACCATGCCAAACGCACCTAGCCACGCCACCATGCTGGCCTTCCCTTCTCGGCTACCAAAACGAAGGCGTGCGACAATCAACGGTCCTCCTTCAATCCCATAAGAAAATCCAAGCCATCCAAGGTTACCAGACGACGCATGGTAACCTTTGGCCCGAAAACCTAAGTTTGGCCACGCCAAACCATGCCATGCCAACGGCATGCCAACCTAGTCGCGCCACTATGCTGGCCTTCCCTACACGGCTGCCAAAACGAAGGCGTGCGAGGATCAACGGTCCCCCTTCAATCCCAGGAGCAAATCCTACCCATACAAGGTTACCAGACGACGCATGGTAACCTTTGGCCCGAAAACCTAAGTTTGGCTACGCCAAACCATGCCATGCCATGCCAACGGAATGCCAACCTAGTCGCACCACCATGCTGGCCTTCCCCACGCGTCTATCAAAACAAAGGCGTGCAACAATCAACGGTCACCCTTCAATCCCAAGAGAAAATCCTAGTCGTCCAAGGTTACCAGACAACACATGGTAACCTTTGACCCAAAACCCTAGTTTGGTCACACCAAACCGCGCCAAGGCATGCCATGCCAACCTAGCCACGCAACCATGGCATGCCAACCTAGCCGCGCCACCATGCTGGCCTTCCCTATGCGGCCACCAACAAACGAAAGCGTGCGACGATCAACGTCTACCTTTCCTCTTAAGATGCAAAATCTCGACCGTCGAAGGTCACCAAGCTAGCAAGTCTCCCAAGCTCGACTTGACAGGCAATAACAATATGCTACATGTTTTCCACAAAAATATTCGAGACATCAACACATATCACAAACTGGGGATCCTCTTTGGGTATTGGTTTGGCGGTTTACAACGTGCGTCGTATACTACACTCGTCATAAGGAAGTGTCATAAGGATGAGGCGGTTAGTAAATAAAGAGTTAATGGTGAAACGTTCTTTTTATGGAAGATTAATTCCATGCATTAACGGTTTTATGGAACATCAATTCCATGTGTTAACAAATATCAATTCCATGCGTTAACATTACCACCTCCTCCCATTTACTCACCTATTTTTCCATTCCTTAATGAGACCAAAGTATGTTTCACTTCGACTTGTATAAATAGGTCTTACCTCTATTTCCACCGAACAACAAGTTCAGTCAGAAGCATACACTACTCAGAAAATGTTTGCTATCTTTCCATTTGTTAGCTTCCCATTTTCTGATACAAGTCGTAACACAACTACTCTTCAAGAATTAACTATTCTGGTCTCATCACTTTGCTTGCTTCTCTCCCCAAAACCAACCCATTCTCCTTCACTTTGTGACCGAAGCAAGTCTGGAACAACCATTTCTTGGTTTAGGACGGACTTGTACAGATTAACCTCTCGAATCTAAAGTACTCCCTTGCAGTACATTATTTAGGGTTTAAATTCGTTTCTCAACCGCACACCCGAAATTACCGACATCAGCAGAAACCATTTTCACCCTCAAATAATTGGCAACCACAGTAGGAGATTGATCTTTCGGTTACAATGTCAATTTTCGACCTCATGCTTCGACCCAGACATCAAGAAGGTATAAGCAGGCGATCCATTCAGGAATCAACGATTTAGTTACCAGACGACCTGATTATCAGTCTTAACACGGCGAGGGATGACTGGGGACTATTGATTATCAGATGAGATGACTGGGACTTTCCACAACCACGGCGGAGCTTCCCATAAAACTCAGTGGTACACCCGGAAGGTTCCCTCTTCATCAGGAGACCTGATAAACCGAGTAATTCTTACCTAGAAAAGATACATGGTTTGTTATTTCAATTTTTCACGAAAATGGTAAAACCGATAGTCGTGTTATGTTTCGTCCCATGTCATCTACCAACACGGTTGATGTTTCACTTCAATCGTAACCAAGACAACTTCATTTCCAAAACAATTCATTCCTAAAAGATTCATTCCAAAAGAATAATCCAAAACCATCAAGGTAACATTTATCTGTCAACCCCAAAAATCCATAAAATCAAAAACATAAACTAGGCGTTTCCATTTTCCTCTCAAAAAAAATACCTAAAAATAAGAAGTTCAAAAGACAGAAATGTATTCAAGGAAGGTTTTCCAACATAGGCTTGCTCTTCTTAGCAAAGGCCTCCATTGTTCTTTGGAGAGCCACCCTCTTCAACTTCAACCGCCTGTATAACTTATTGAATTCTGCTTCCTTCTTCTTCACCATGTTTATGGAAGGAACTTCAACTTCTTTGTCCAGCGACTTCTCAACCTCAGAGAAACCTTCAACGAACTAAGGGACATCGAATTCGAAGCCCACGCACATGTCACGGTGGAACCTCCAGCTCGAAATTACATCCTCATAAACCGTATGACCAGTCACGTTGCACATGTCGTCAATCGAAGACAAAGCTTCCTCCACCCTCTTAACCAGCGCAAATTGGCAAGTAATTTTCTTGGTTATGGCAATATGACCGTAGCTTTCCCATATTTTGGTGTATAACACCGCATGTTTAGCTGGCACACTAAATCCCCCGATCAACACATGACCTGTATGATGGATAAGGTACGGAGGGTCGAAAGTGGCGCCTGAAACCGAACCAAAAACCGACAAGAGATCCCTAACTATGATTGCGCCATCAGTATTTGGAGTACTCTCCACCACCTGAGCCGTGGAAATACCTTCAGGATGATGAACTTCAATGTCCAAGTCACCATTCGGCACAGTTTTCGTAATTGGATTTATGGCTACACCTTCACTCGGGAGGGTTTCCACTTCAAAGACATCCTGTGACGGACCGGAAAATTACTCATTCGGTGCGTCGCCCCGCAGGCCGCAACTCCCCCGGTGCGCCACTGATGAAGCTATGATCTGGGCCTCATCCTAGGGCAAATGCACGCTCATTTTCCCTTGCAAACATGCTCGTGGAGCATGATCCAGCTATTTAAGCTTCCACACCTTTCCAACTTACCCTTGTTATGCAAAAGGGTTCAAGGCCATAAGGCCAATGCCAACGCACTTCACATGCATCTCTGGATTCGCCTCATCATAGGAAATCCATCACTGAATTTCCTATCTAGCTGAGAAACCGTCGTATTGCCATGTATTGTCCAGGATTAAGGCATAAGCCTTGGACTTAGGCACAGGCTGAACCAATCCCTTGCCATTTCCTACGTTAATTCGCTTACCAACTCTCTTTATAACTTGATAGGAAGTATTAGCATCCACTTAATGGCATGAAACTTAGCCTCATCAAGTCTGGCCACAATCATCTCTTGCGTCGAGCTACCGATCTTAGATGATATGAGGGGCCAACGTGCTGGACCGGCAATGCTGCAACTCATTGCAGATGCCTATGTATCCTTCCCTACTCTAAAGGAATCAAGCACAGACCATAGTTCATCCTCGAAGGGACAAGCAACTTATTCCAACTCGTTTGCTAGGTCGTGGCCAAGAAATAATGGTAATGGCCTAGTTCGTATAGGCCGTTCCGTCAAATACATCCAAGTGATGCATCATCGAGTCCGTGGAATGGCATAGTGATGCCTTAGCATCATATTCCCTATCTCAAGGCTAAGCAACTATAAATGAGCCTTAGGCATCATTTATACCCTTCCGGCTAAGCTATGAAGCTTACTTGGTGCATAGTCCGCATATGCACCTTCAACCAACTACCCTTCCCTATATATATTTATTTGAGATTTTTAGAACTCTGATTGGGGGCGATAAAATCCTTCATCAACTCCCCATTTTACTATTCATGGTCGTTGCTATGTATTTTCCTGAATAACCGGCCAAGGTGGATGTACATTCAGTTCTGGCTCACATGCCAGTTCCTATGCTCGGCCAGGATGGCTGAACATTTCCGAGCCAAACCCGATGAAGGGCCGTGATGGCTATATTTCCGACTTTGGCCCATAGGCCACACCAATGTCCAGCTGTGATGGATGTACATTCTTAAGGCCATCTACCCAATTGGCCTGAAGCACTCTTGGTGCGAGATTAGCTCTTGGCCAATGTAAGTTCCAACTAAGGTCATATTGGCCTTAGCCAATATGCATACACGATGTGCCTTACCTGGCACCAAATATTGACCCTTGGTCAATTGCCCAACACAATGCGCCATTTTGGCGTGATATTGGCCTTGAGCTAATCTACCTCTTACCAACCAACGGAAGCTTTGGATGAATCTTCATCTCAGTCCATGGCGCATCTTTCAGCATGCGCCATGCTAAAAATATGGGGTGTTACACTCTTCACCCCTTAAAAGAATTTCGTCCTCGAAATTCCAAATAAAAACTATTGTGGACAATCTCTTCTGTTTGGATTTCTTGAGCAAAAGTCCCATACCAGATGCTCAGAAATCACGGGTTTCTTCAAGTTGTCATGAACAAAAATTTAGACCTTCTGAGCACATATCCCATACCACCTTCCCAGGAATCCAAAAAGTGCCCACAACGTTACCAAGAATCTCAATTGGCCAATGCCAAGAGGATAACTCGACCAAGTATCCTGAATAGTATCCCATACTACCACCCAGGAATCCCTAAGGTTCACAAGGTTGAAAGGTGTCATCGAAATGACAATAATTTAGCATAGTACTGTTTGGAACAGTTTTCCAGTTGCCCACCGTCCCTGACGGTCATCCAGGTTTCCACTCGTAAGTGGGATGCTAGCCATGCCTGACAACGCACACCGATGGATAGTTTTCAATGTGTGGGGATGATCAGTCCCATTGTCTACCCACCGTCCCAGACGGTCTTCCGGATATCCACTCGTAAGTGGTGTGCCACTTAGGCCAGGAAAACTCACAGCACATGAACAAGCTCAACTCGATTTGCAAAGTAACTAGTTCAGCAGTTACAAACTCTTACCCGCGCAAAAGTTGGCCTACTCTCCAACTTTAAGTTTTCCATGAAGGAAAGTAATTATGGACAAGTCCACTCCGCACAAGTCCCTAGTGTTTTCTCGGAACTTGCTCTGATACCATCTGTGACGGACCGGAAAATTACGCCTTCGGCGCGTCGCCTTGAAGGCCGCAACTCCCCCGGTGCGCCACTGATGAAGCCACGATCTGGGCCTCATCCCAGGGAAAATGCACGCTCATTTTCCCTTGCAAACATGCTCGTGGAGCATGATCCAGCTATTTAAGATTCCACACCTTTCCAACTTACCCTTGTTCTGCAAAAGGGTTCAAGGCCATAAGGCCAATGCCAACGCACTTCACATGCATCTCTGGCTTTGCCTCATCATAGGAAATCCATCACTGAATTTCCTAGCTAGCTGAGAAACCATCGTATTGCCATGTATTGTCCAGGATTAAGGCATAAGCCGTGGACTTAGGCACAGGATGAACCAAGCCCTTTTCATTTCCTACGTTACTTCACTTACCAACTCTCTTTATAACTTGATATGAAGTATGAGCATACACTTAATGGCATGCAACTTAGCCTCATCAAGTCTGGCCACAATCATCTCTTGCGTCGAGCTACCGAGCTTAGATGATACGAGGGGCTAACGTGCTGGACCGGCAATGCTGCAACTCATTGCGGTTGCCTACGTATCCTTCCATACTCTAAAGGAATCAAGCACAGACCGTAGTTCATCCTCGAAGGGACAAGCAACTTATTACAACTCGTTTTCTAGGCCGTGGCCAAGCAATAATGGTAATGGCCTAGACTGTATAGGTCGTTTCGTCAAATACATCCAAGTGATGCATCATCGAGTCCATGGAATGGCATAGTGATGCCTTAGCATCATATGCCCTCTCTCAAGGCTAAGCAACTATAAATGAGCCTTAGGCATCATTTATACCCTTCCGGCTAAGCTATGAATCTTACTTGGTGCATAGTCCGCATATGCACCTTCAACCTACTACCCTTCCCTATATATGTTTATTTGACATTTTTAGAACTCTGATTGGGGGCAATAAAATCCTTCATCAACTCCTCGCTTTACTATTCATGGTCGTTGCCATGTATTTTCCTGAATAACCGGCCAAGGTGGTTGTACATTCAGTTCTGGCTCACATGCCAGTTCCTATGCTCGGCCAGGATGGCTGAACATTTCCCGAGCCAAACCCGATGAAGGGCCGTGATGGCTATATTTCTGACTTTGGCCCATAGGCCACACCAATGTCCAGCTGTGATGGATGTACATTATTAAGTCCATCTACCCAATTGGCCTAAAGCACTCTTGGTGCGAGATTGGATCTTGGCCAATGTAACTTCCAACTAAGGTCATATTGGCCTTAGCCAATATGCATACACGATGTGCCTTACCTGGCACCCAATATTGACCCTTGGTCAATTGCCCAACGCAATGCGCCATTTTGGCGTGATATTGGCCTTAACCCAATCTACCTCTTACCAACCAACGAAAGCTTTGGATGAAGCTTCATATCAGTCCATGGCGCATCTTTCAGCATGCGCCATGCTAGAAATATGGGGTGTTACACATCCTCAAGAACGGTTTCCTCCTAGAATATCAAGACTTGGTTTTCCTTCAAAAAAAAAAAAAAAAAAGAGGAAGAGGAAAGAAAGAAAGCTTACCGATTCACTTCCGGACTCGCTGTAGGAAGACTCAACACTGCTATCGTAAATACTATCCTCTCCATCACTGGCCTCCGAACTCTCTTCCTTCTCGGATTCCCATTCACCATGGGTAGGCTCGGCATCGCTGCTTTCCGTCTCAAGAGATGTTGTCTTCTGTCTTCGTGAAATTTTAGTGAATGCATTCTCACTGCTAAGACCCTGGGCAAGACACAAGAATGGACACTCATAAATGAGGCAAAGACATACATAATCCTACTAAATCAGGGAGAAAATTACACGTACTCGCATATTGGAAGAACTAAAAGTTGGGAGAACCGTCGGACCCGACTGAAAACCACCAGCACGGCTTTTAGATATTCACTCCTTCACTTGGGGACTATCTGCATTCGGTCTACCGGATTTTCATTTGGGATCCCTCAGTAGTGGATGTTCCGCTAAAACCATAGGAGAAGGCTTGTCGCGATGGTTCTATACCACACCATTCACGAATCCATGGATAACAAGAAACTCTTCCTGCCAAAATATGTTATATTTGGAGGTTGTTGATGGATTTCGTTCCGCAAGAAGGAAAGAGAGACTTTTACCCGACACGAGAGTACCAGCATCAAGAATAGTTGATAACGGGATTTCTTGAAAGACCGGCCGACGAACGAGTGGGACCCCTTGGTCAAAACCCATATGCCGTGCCGCTCTATCGATGTTGTAATAGATTGCTTTGCAAGATCCTAGAAAGAAAGATGATACATGACCGGGCGTGAAGCTTCGTATGAACACCATCTCTCCAACACTCATATCCTATTTATTAGACGACAAAGACATGTGCGGAACAAGAGAAAAGGTACTGATCTGAGTTATAGGCGCATGCACCGGAGCCCATAGACGAAAATTAACCGCGTACGAGTTGTCAAGAAGTCCGACCAGGTTCGAACCAGTATTTGGGCGCCTGTTCGACCAGTGCAGTATCCTAGAGCCACCCCAAGACTCGGGAAGTACATCCAACGGTTTTGGGGCATACTTCTCGAAATGCTCCCACAACCATGCCTGGATAAAGGTGGCATGAATATACGAATCCACTTTCATGTAGCCATTTGAGGCGCGCATGTCCGAAACCAGCTGATCCAAGTGTGCATACAGAGAACCAAGAAACAAACCGCCAATAGGGAGAACGATGCCTTTTGCCAATTTTATGGCAAACTTGATAAGTTCCTGTCTTATCTCTTTCTTACCCGAGCCATCGTCAAAAATATCTCTGGATAAACAAAGAGCCAAGAACGCCGCGACATGAAGTATACTATTCTTCTGGTTCGACTCTAACGCGTCAGGAAACCATTGAGACACCCACCAGTCATAGAAGCACTTCGTATTATTTTCTTTCCGAACGAATCCTCTTGATTTCGCAACCAGGGCGGCGTGCATTTCTTCTTCATCTGCAGGCAACTTGATATCGAGACTACCTAATATGGGAAGGTTCAGCAATACGGCCACGCTCTCCAAGGAAATAGTCATTTCACCCCACCTGCATATAGCCGTATGAGTGTCTGGACACCATCTAGAAATAAAAGTAACCAATCCTGGAATATCTTTCATAATTTGAAGAACTGCGGAAGCCGCGACAACATCAATAATCTGCGCCTTGGTCAAGCTGGCCTTTACACATTCCTGGATCAACATGAATCGCATCCATTTATCAAAGGGAAGCAACGGGATTACATTGGTCTTAAAGTCAATGGGAGAAGCATGGTACTCTTTTCTCTGAATACAAAACCTTATTACACTACCCGGACGAACCGACCGGGCCTCTCCTTCACTTTCCGAACCAGTCAGGAGGATCGACACATACTAGGGATGATTTTTTATAATTTTAGCAGATGTTGTGAAGAACTCATCATCTATGCTTGGATTTGAATTACCCACATCCTTCGGTACGGAAGAAATTGTTGACATCCTAACGAAAATTCTCTTATGCTGTTTTCACCGCCGAGATAATTACAATAGAACAATACGAGCATAGATTATTACATAAAGTGCATGAAAATTATTTTATCAGACACAAAAGAGCCATCTTGGACGCAAACCAATTGGTTTCAAAGTCATTTTGTGCATATGCGAAGAAATGGGGACTGACAGACTCTATATCACCACTTCATGCAGCCGGAAACTCACTCCCAGCCGAATAGGCGCCCCCCACCAAAGGAAATCATACACACGGCCACACCAGAAAGAGAAGGAAACCCTAAAAGCTGGTTATTTCATGAGAAGGGAATGACAATCCTCGTGTACACCTACTTCGCACAATAATTGAGGCGGCCAACATCACTATAGAATTCGCGCCTAAATTTTATTACAAGTTCAAGCAAAGCATACCTACGGCTAGTGTTCACGCCAACAATATTTCTACAAGTTCATGAAAAAGTACGCATCTATCTAGGGTTAACACTAACACAAAAGAAAAGTGAAAGCAAGTTAAAGAAGAAGTATTGGAAGGCATACATGGGATTCGCTTGTCCGCTTTGCTTTACTGCTACCACACGGCTGGGATAAATAAATAGGCGTGAAACAAAATAAGAAGCCGGCCCTCCTTTTATATGCGTGGTACATGGGAGTTTGAACAAGGAAAGGATTTCCTATTTGAGCCAAGTAATGAAAAGAGGAAACTGATCCCGCAAAGACCAATTACCACGCCAAAACCGTCCACGCCATGCCTTGGCCCCATACACCAATCTATCAACCATGCTTGCCTTCCCAAGACCGCGCCACCCCTTGGCCCCACGTGCCAAGTCGTCCTCTATGCTTTGCCTCTCCAAGCCGCCCGTGACTTGGCCCCACATGCCAATACGACCACGCTCGCTTTGCCTCCCAAGACCGCGCTTACTTAGCACTTCAAAGACCGTGCCATACCTTGGCCTCACATGCCAAGTTGTCCGCACATGTTTCTCCCTTCCAAGTCATCAACGCATGCATTGCCTCTCTGAACCGTCTGCACGTGCTTTGCATCTCCAAACCGTCCACACGTGCTTTACCTCTCCAAGACGTCTGCGCCGTGACTTGTCAATACCAACAAATTCTCCAAGTCAGCATCATGATGTTCCCAATCCCAGTCAAGGTGATGTGCGGCTAGACCAAGCAAGAAATATTCGTCTCACCACCCCACGGTCTGCATCCCAGTATAATTTATGCAATGCTTCCAACACGGGAAGCTAAAAAACTCTCTTCACCTGTCGAAAAAGCGTATTTTCCTGACCATCTTTGCATGATTTCCGTCTCGATTCCGTCCTTGTCTATCACCATATTATGCTTACCTCGCAATAAGGCCCATGTTCCGAGCTAAGCAGGGGACTTAATGTTGATGGTGGTTTTTAGCTTAGGGTTAAAATCGTAAAACCCTAGGCAAGACAGTGACGTCATATGGTTCGATTAATAATATCTCCAATGAATGCATTTATTGTACCCTTTAATATGTCTACGAGAAAATTACCAGGGTACCTTTTTTTAATTAATTACTGATTAGGGTTTCGATAGGCCAAAACCCTAATTCCCACGCCACATGTGTCAATGGAAAACCATGCCATCCACCACTACCGCTCCAAGGCATGCCAACCATACTAGCCGCACCCCTGTGCCAATGGAAAACCATGCTAGAGACAACTACCGCACCAAGGCATGCCAACCATGCTATCCGCCACATGTGCCAATGGCAAACCATGCCAACCACCACTACCGCAAGGCATGCCAACCATGCTAGACACACCCCTGTGCCAATGGCAAACCATGTCAGCCACACCTACCGATCCATGCCAAATGCACCTTGCCATGGCCCCATGCCAACCTAGTCGTGCCACCATGCTGGCCTTCCCTATGTGGCTACCAAAGCGAAGGCGTGCGACGATCAACGGTTGCCCTTCAATCTCATGAGCAAATCCTAGCCATCTAAGGTTACCAGACAACATATGGTAACCTTTGACCCAAAACCCTAGCTTGGTCACGATCCTAGATTGGTTGCACCAAACCCTTGGCCTCACCATGCCAATCCAAACCGCACCTTGCCTTGGCCCTAGCTATGCTAGCCGCACCATATTCCAACGGCATGCCAAACCCTTGGCCCCACCATACCAAGCCAAACCGCACCGTGCCTTGTCCCTATCCATGCTACCCGCACCATATGCCAAAGTCATTCCAAACCCTTGGCCCCACCATGCCAACCCAAATCGCGCCTTTCCTTAGCCTTAACCATGCTAGCCGTATCATGTGCCAACGGCATGCCAATCCCTTGGCCCCACCATGCCAAATGCACCTAGACACGCCACCATGCTGGCCTTCCCTACGGGCTACCAAAACTAAGGTGTGCGACAATCAATGGTCCCCCTTCAATCCCAAGAGAAAATCCTATCCATCCAAGGTTACCAGACGACGCATGGTAACCTTTGGCCCGAAAACCTAAGTTTGGCCACGCCAAACCATGCCATGCAAACCTATCCATACCACCATGCTGGAATTCCCTACGCGGATACCAAAATAAAGGTGTGCGACGATCGACGGCCCCCTTCAATCCCAGGAGAAAATCCTAGCCATCCAAGGTTACCAGACGACGCATGGTAACCTTTGGCCCGAAAATCTAAGTTTGGCCACGCCATACCAACGGCATGCCAACCTAGTCGCGCCACCATGATGGCCTTCCATACACGGTTATCAAAACGAATGCGTGCGATAATCAACGGTCGCCCTTCAATCCCATGAGCAAATCCTAGCCGTCCAAGGTTACCTGACAACACATGGTAACCTTTGACCCAAAACCCTAGTTTGGTCACGCCAAACGGTGACAAGGCATGACATGCCAACCTAGCCGCGCCACCATGCCATGCCAATGGCATTCCAACCTAGCCGCGCCACCATGCTAGCCTTCCCTATGCGGCCACCAACAAACGAAAGCGTGCAACGATCAACGACTATCTTTCCTCTTAAGATGCAAAATCTTGACCGTCGAAGGTCACCAAGCTAGCAAGTCTCCGAAGCTCGACTTTCCAGGCAACAATAATATTCTACATGTTTTCCACAAAAACATTTGAGACATCAACACATATCACAAACTGGGGGATCCTCTTTGGGTATTGGTTTGGCGGTTTACAGCGTGTGACGTACACTGCGCCCGCCATAAGGAAGTGTCATAAGGATGAGGCGGCTAGTAAATATGGAGTTAATGGTAAAACGTTCTTTTTATGAAATATCAATTCCATGCGTTAACGGTTTTATGGAACATCAATTCCATGCGTTAAAAAACATCAATTCCATGCGTCAACATTACCATCTCCTCCCATTTACTCACCCATTTTTTCATTCCTTAATGAGACCAGAGTACGTTTCACTTCGACTTGTATAAATAGGTCTTACCTATTTCCATTGAACAACAAGTTCAGTCATGAGCATACACCACTCAGAAAATGTTTGCTAGGTTTCCATCTGTTAGCTTCCCACTTTATGATACAAGTCGTAACACAACTACTCTTCCAGAATCAACTATTCTTGTCTCATCATTTTCCTTGTTTCCCTCCCCAAAACCAACCCATTCTCCTTCACTTTGTGACCGAAGCAAGTATGGAACGACCATTTCTTGGCTAAAGTACTCCCTTGCAATACATTGTTTAGGGTTTAAATTTGTTTCTCACCCGCACACCCGAAATTACCAAAATCAGCAGAAACCATTTTCACCCTCAAACAGTTAGATAAAAGAGCGTCTTCAGGTATATAATTTGGCATCACAGTTCTTGAGTATAGTCTTATCATTCTTTTATACTACTTCAAGTGGGAACTTCCTTATGATGATGAAAGAGAGCATCTTGACATGACTGAAGCTTTTGGTTTTCTCGACAATAAGAGAATACTTCTTAACGTTGTTCTGATAATATAAACATCACCTCAGCTTGACGATGGGGGGCATTGAAAGTTTTTAGTATTAACATTTTGTCTTCCGATTGGCCATTTAGGAAAAAGGTTTGCAGTTGTTAACCATCAGATCGAACTCGCTCTTCTTAATAAGATACAAAGTATAATATATATGAAATGAATACCTTTGTTTTAAATGTAATACTCCCTCTGTCCCACTATTAAGTGACCTAGTTTAAGTTTGCACAATTTTTAAGGCAAGCAAGGAAAAAAAAAAATTTAAGCATTTTTTTACAATTATACCCTTGTGGATAATAACTAGTGAAATTTAGAAATGATTTATCTCTGAAACTACTCCACGAATGTTCGCAAATTTCATACCATTGAAAAGCGTTTTAAAACACCTACGTAACGAATATAAACATGCCTATCAAATTATGCATATATCTTATATTTTTTATAATTAACTAAAAGGATAATTTTAGAAATATCTCTTTGTTTAGTGATATAGGTCACTTATTAGTGGGACAAAATCTAAAATCAAATAGGTCACTTAATAGTGGGACGGAGAGAGTATACGATATCGCATGTTATTTGTATGAAAGTAAATAAAATATGTTTGTGTTTTTGTATTATAAATTGATTTTTTTTATGTTTCTTTATTATCAAGCACCTAAAAATGTCTTTCCTAGATTTTGGTTGGTATGAGTCAGGGTTATCCTTACCATTACAAATAAAATAATAATAACTATGGTTGTAACCAGTTTAGGCTATAAGCTAATTGAATATGTCTTAATCGAACTTTTGTTTTTCTGGCATTCTGTCACCAAAACTAAAATTAACATAAATAAAAAATCCATCCGATTTTTGAAAACCAAATTTAGGAACAATTAATTGACATCCAAGTCTTTGCTATTGCTCAAATGCTTAAGATTTTTTGCTTATTAAAAATAAAAAGTAAAATTTAGGCATGAAAAAAAATGGAAGTTTTGAATTTGAGGAAAAGGTATGAAAGTTCAAACAAACGGGTCAAATGGGCGACCCGGACAACTCCTCAGTCAACTTAAATTGGCAGAAAGAGTTAACTAGGTGAGTTTGTTCGTATTGATATTACTAGATTTTTTATTTTTATTATGTCTTTACCCCTTTACCATTAGTAGTGTAATCCTAGCCAGTATTATAATTGGGTTAATTTTATTTTAAAACCTGAATGAAATAAAGGTAGCATTATATAAATTAAGTTCTTTCTCTCTAACGCTTAGCCTTGTTTCCCCTAGGTATTTATCATTTAATCTCTTCCACTCCTTTGGTTTCTTCATCAGTTGCTTCATTACTCTCTTTATTCTTATTTTTATTGTACTGCTATCACTGATAACTTCAATAACTCTCAGGGATTCCTATACAGGACATCACTGTTAAGATTATCAATTATTATTCATTTAGGGTTTCTAAACAAGGTAAAACGGAATATATAAACCCCAATAATTTTAAATATACATATATATTCACTTAATACAAGTTACCTAGATCTTTAAGGACATGTTCCTTGTATTTCTGTACTTTTGTTGCTGGGTAAGAAGAATCTCGTTCTTCAGAAGCTGTAGACAAAAGATATAATTCATTATTTAGGTTTTTAAAAATATGATAAATAAGGGTTTGAAAAATCAGATAAATTAGGTTGTCTACGTAATTAACTACCGGCCAATTTTTAATCTACCTATTATTGCACAAAAAAAGATGGAAGAACAATGTAATTATATGAAAAGGATACATAGACTAAACCTACTATGTACACCTGACCTCAGTTACCTACGTTTGTGTTTAAGTTATTAACTCCCGGTCAATTTTCAATAAACCTACTACACAAAAAAGATGCAAGAACACAATTGATCACAATCAACACATCAGACCCTATAAATATAAGCACACTGTAGTAAACTGGTATTTTCACTAACAAAGTACAAGACACCCAAAGCCACCATGACTCATGCAATGTACGATACAGTACATCAATAACTCCAAAACCAATAAAAACCCAACACTTTCTGAAACCAAGATTGATACATTCAAGACATGAACAAATTCATGATGCAAATAGAACTTGGTCTTGATTACGTTGTGAAAATATTTATTGCTTCAAGTAATTCTTTTTTTTTCTTATCACAATGCATGTTCAAGAATTGATCAACAATGTTTTTCGTTGATTAGGGTTATAAAAATGATTTAGTAACTACAATAAAAAATTATGTGGGTAGTAACTCTTTTTCAAAATAATATGAATCGTCACTATTGAGAATTATGGTTTTACAACCTTGAGGACAAAGTTGTTTATAAAAGGGGTGAAATGTGATGTGCCGGAGTTATATGTGCATTAAAGGTTTAATATATGTACAATAAGATAAGAGTTTGAACAAATGTTTGAGTCAAACATCAGTTAAGATATCTTATTTTAGTTCGAGAAACTCCTTCATTTCAGTTATATGTTGTTCTGAAAAGTTACTAAGGATGTGTATAAATTGTGTAACTTATATAGAAAAACATGAAAATGAATTATGTTTAGAGCAAGTCTTATGGTCATCTTCCAAGTTACATGCTACCTAACCATTTGGAATAGATTATGAAAGTTCAACTCTAGTGATGGAAGAATTCCAAAAAGTCAAAAGGATTAACCCCAGGCGCAATTCCAATTGGCGCTCCACAAATATAGCTTACTAACCAATAAAATGGAGAATATATGTATATATATAAATCCTTAAACGTTTTGTGGAATTCTTATTATATCAATATAAGAACTCCTTATTATATCTATAAGGTTTTGTAGAGTTCTTAAACGGTAAATAGGAAACAGTGCTCTACCTATAAATCCTTTAACTAACGTGTTTATGAGATCACTGCGATTAATATTTAAGACTCTATCTCACCCTACAAATGGATTTGATGTCAACACGTTCCAGGATTTGTTAGAGATAATAATTTTATCTCTAACATGTTCTAGCATTTGTTAGAGATAATAAAAAAGAAATCAATAAATAAACTTTCAATCTTAAACTAACTAGACATAATAATTTAAAAAATAATTTAAAAGAAACTGAACTCTATTAAACTAATTAAGAAAAATTAAAATAAACTTAGAAGACATATGTAGGAATAGAGATACTTACAATGTAACCTTTATTTATTATATATATATAAGCTCCAAACGAAAGTACACACTTAAATGAAGGAAAATAAAAAAAACACTCAAACTCACAGAACACCCTTCCAACACTCTTTAGTAGCTATTACACATAAAAATTAGAACTTACCCTTTCCCTTTCACATACGTCATATATTCATATAGAGGGAAGTTCATAACAAACAAAAGAGATAAGATTTTATTTTCCTATGAAACTATTATCAACATCTAAAACAACCGAAAAGTGATTGACCAGTGGTAGACATATCCTAAAGTGGAAAATCTAGATAAGATCTATTTATTTTTTTATTTTTTGAAACAATAATTATCCTTTGTTTACTTTTACTTTTCTGAAAGCATATACGTGACCTTGATAAAAAGTGGAGTCGTCCCTGCTTTCGATACTTACACTGTAGTGCGAAAATATTGCGATCATGCTTTTATATTTTCCCCTGTTTAGGGATGTTTGAGTTTTAATATTTCCGCAACCAATATTTTCAGGAATTTATCCTCTGAGAATTCCGAAATAGTCATCCCCATTTGCGTGCAAATTTTCTATGCTTTCTGATTTATTTCTTCATCCTCCACGGTTTTTGACAAAGAAGGTTGTGAAATCATTTCCTCATTTTGGAGCACTTCCAAAATATGTTTTTTGAACTCTTTTCTAGAGAGGTCCCATTTCATTGTTTTAGTGCAAGAATATGAGTAGAGAATTCCATAGGCATGGTTGAAGATGATGCAGATACCATTAGTTGAGGCGCCACGAACGACATATTCAATGTTGATGGTTGTAGATGGGCACCATTATATTTGTCCCACCACTTTATAAATAATTGCCTATATAAATATGGAATATAACCCAACCTGGATCATTATCCTTTGGAATAGAATAGTTCCATTGTGGAATCCATGGAATCTCGTATAAGTAAAAAACAACAACATGACATTGGTCTTCTTTTATCATAAGATTGTCTATTAGCCCTAGCGTACCTATTTAAGGCTTTTAAAATATAACTAGGTAATATATCCTGACACGGTACCTAAGCACTTAGCCATGTTCGGAACCAATTTGGAAGTTCCCAAATTTGATTTAACCGGAAACCAATATACCAAGAATGAGATAATTTTTGGTTTATGGCAGCATAAAGCATGTGTCTAAGCTTTGATATAATCAATATAACTATATGATCTTGGTTTAATATAGGGATGATCATTAAATTTTCTAAGTCCATGAGGATTTATTCCTCAATCTCTATAAGACAATACTTTAATATCATGTTTGGTTCAAGGAATTGAATTCCTGGTAATCCAATTCCAGGGGAATGTGGCCAATTTCTTGAACCAAACAACACAAATCAACTCTATGTAATTAAGAATTTTGATTCCTAGGAATCCAATTCCCTCCAAAATAATTGATTTCCATTGCATTGTTCTAATAGTGCAATGAAATTGGATTCCAAAATAAAAACAAAAGTTATTGAATTACTTCAACCAAACGTTAATTTTTTGGATTTGAATCCAATTCCTTGAAATTCAATTCCAAGAATTGGATTACCCCATAAGTGAATTTCTAGGAATCCAATTCTTATAACCAAATGAGGTGTAAGAATAACGAATTTAGAAAAAGCAGGAGTATCATTATTATCCCTACTATGATGAGTAATATTGACATATCCCGTTGCTACCAATATTGCTTCATAGAATTTTCTAGTTTTACCATAGTGTGGTAAGATATGATCTTTTAGATCCACGTTGGCCACCTCTCCAAGTTCCATATGAACATGTTTGGTTTCAATTGTCAGCAAGGGTATAATTGTATACAATAAAAATGGTAATTTTTCTTCTGGTGAAGAATTATCCTTACCCTTATTAGGGTTTCCTTTAATCATCATATGATTACTTTTATTCCTCTTCTTAGGAGAGGGTAAGTAATCTCAGGAGGCTTTCCTCTATGTAGATTGCAGTCTATTTTCCCCATGCAAAAATCCAAGAATTAAAAAATCAGGTAGAGAATTAGTTTTTCCCTTTATGTATTCAATCTTAAAATCAAAAGATGATAAAATTGCTTGCCATCTTGCAAAAAAAATTCGAGAGGCTAAATTCTTAACATCTTTTACTAATACTTATTTTGCTGCTTGACAGTCCATTCAAATAAGAAATTCATGGTTTAACAAATCACTTTCAAATTTTGTAACACAATGTATTATTGATAAAAAAAAATATTTTTTTAATCGTAGAATAATTTTATTGTGCCGATTTCCAGAACCCAGAGGTAAACCGAAATGATTATTTTTTACCATGAATTCTTTGTTTAAGAATTCCTCAGTAAACAAAATCAGAAGCATTTGTCTCAACTATTTTTTAACCCATTGGATTATCTATAGTGAGAAATGATAGTTCCTTGGATTTAGCTTTAATTTTCCTAACTGCCCTTATATGTTCACAACATTTTTTTGGAGTCTGGCACATAAAGGTTTGCTATCATTAGCTAAGTCTTTATTAAAGTCTGTTATATAATTGAGGATCCCTAAGAATCTCTATAATTGTCTCTTATCCCTTATTTCATCAGGAAATTTGTCAGCAAAAGATATAGCTAGTTCTATTGGTATTATAGTACCCTTATTAATATTGTGACAAAGAAATCTAACTTGAGTTTGGAAAATCTTCATTTTTTTTTTTTGCTAATACTATTAATGCAGCTTGCTTCACTATTTTTAGGAATATTGATAAATGCTTCAAGTGTTGTTCAATGGATCTAGAATATATCAACACATCATCAATATAAACAATTCTAAATGTTGAATATGAAATAAATATGTCATTCATAATTTGTTGGAATTTTGACGGGGAATTTTTTAACCCAAATGGCATAACATTCCATTCATAATGTCTAAAGGGGATTGTGAATGTTATTTTATATTTATCTTTTTCAGTAATTTGTATTTTTCAATACCCAGATTTTAAATGAAACTTAGATAATATAACAACGTTATGTATCCTATCTAAAAGGTCTTTTTTTTATTTGGGATTGGATATCTAATCCACCTTAATGATTTATTTAAAGGTTTATAGTTTATTACTAACTTCAGAACTCCTCTTTCTAGTTAAGCTGCTTTCTCAACATAAAAAGGATGGGCAACTCCAATGAGAATAACTTTTTCTAATTAAACCTTTATCTAGTAAAAACTGAATTTCAGACTTGCATATTCATAATACTCTATTGTTCATCTGAATTGATCTGACCTTGGTAGGAATAATTTTTTCAAAAAAAAAAAAAAAAAAATCTGGTTCATAAGGCAACTCATCTATGTGTTGTTTTCTCTCCCAGAATGTATTAAGAATTTCAGCACAAACTTCTTTTATGAGTAGATCATTCACATCTGTAATTTGTTTCTGAAGCCTAGAATACATAGTTTCTCTTTTATTTTCTTATGTTGGATTCCTCTTTCAAAAAATACTAGAAACTTTTCTTTTTGTTTGATTTTATCTTGGATATGATTAATAAATGTTTGTTCTACAAATTTAAATATGATTTTATGACCCTGAATGAGGGCTTCGGTTCCTGTATTACTAATTTGTAATGGAAGAAAGCAATTATATTCAAGAATGGGGTTCCTAATATGCATGATTGAGATGAATTCTTGGCCATAATAAATGGTTTTTCTAAAAAAAAATCAATTATAACATATTGCGGTATCAGATAACTTATAATTAATTATCAGTTTGTTTCCGTCTGCCGCGTTACGAACTTGGGTGGTCTTACTAAAGTATTTTATCGGTACAATCCTTCATTTACTTGCTATGCAAGACAAATAACTGATCATGAATAACCCAATCTGCAATATTTGAAGAATGTATTTGACCTCAACTCGGTATATGTTAAAGTGAACTAGTTGGAATTATACGAGTTAGAGTCTTACTGATCTTATGATCCAAGAGTAATTATTTACCAGTGTTTTAATTTTCATGCAGTTCGGGAACCGTTTAGTTAGGTTCAAACCTTTTCCATTTTTAACTAAGAACAATTATTTTTGACCCTATCTTTTCTTAGATAAAAGTTCATTATTTAAAGAGGAATGATCCATTGGCACTTTAATTCTCACATTATCTCACATTTTGCGCCCCTATTTTGTGAATAAAAACCAAATGGTAGTGAATTTGAAGCTAATATTTTTGGAACAAGTTCCACTTGCAAAGTTGTATATGTCTACTGAAAATGAGTGCATTCCGAAATGTATAACACCATCATATACCGATCTTAATTTCAATATTGCTTAAAAATATGTTGATTATTAACGGCTCATTTTCAAAGTAATAGATGACGATGTTATACATTTTGGAATACCCTCATTTTGTGTGAGAACATAGAGTCGGGAATGTATCCCTAAAATATTGGCTTCAAATTGGTAAAGGTTTGGTTTTTATCCACAAAAACGGCGTCCAATATGTGAGATATTGTGAAAACAAAAGTGCGAGGGGATCCTCCCTCCTATTTAAAACCTCGCATTTATAAAAAGCATTTCGTGAGTTATCGATGGTTGTACTTCTAATCCCTAGAGAGTTTAGAGGCTCTGGATCAAACCTTAGTCCATAAGCTTACGAAGAGATTTTCAAACTTTTTTTTTTTTTTTGGGTTATGCTGGAAGAGGTTTCTGAACTAAAATCAGCATTCATTACAGGATTTGGAGGTCTACGAGAGACATTTTTTCTCAAAAAAGTTGTAAATCCTTTAGAACAATTTTTTTTATAAACCTGGTGAAGTACAGAGCCGATCTTGGGTCTAGAAGGTCCTTGTGTGAAATTTTTCGCAAGGCCTTTTATAATGTCGAATATTTTGTAAGAACGCGCAATTGGGGGATATCCAAACTAATTGGGGGATATGAATTACTTCCCCCAACCAAGGGTGGTTGATAAGGGGTAACTTTTGAATATGAAAATACCAAAATACCCTTTCCTAATTAAAAACCTTTATGAAAAGACTGTTATGCCCTTTCCCCTAAAACAATTAAATCTAAAAACCAAATAAGTTTATCCCCCAATTTCATTTGATTGCCGGCACAGTTAGGGTTTTGATTTTTTTTTCTTCATCTTCTTCATTGTTCTTTGAGAAGGTTAGTGATTGCTGAAGAAGATGAAGAAGAAGAAGAAGAGGACGACGCGATTTAACTTGGACGATCAACCCTCATGATCATGGCTTCTTTGAGAAGGTTAGTGATTTTGAACTCATTTATGATTGTTTTAATCGATTTATAGCAATGGGTTTAGGTTACAATCGCCAAACATAGCTGAAACAGTCGAGTTACACAGAGTACCGGCATTCTATCTGGGATGAATACCACACCGGTTTTAAGTACCGACATTCTATCTGGGATGAATACCACGCCGGTTTTAAGTACCGGCATTCGATTTGGGATGAATACCACGCCGGTTTTAAGTACCGGCATGTTCGATATAAATATATCCATGCCGGTAGTCAAGTGAAAAAAAAATCAAGTTTCTGGATACTTTTCATCATGTGCTTGGCAATTATAGGATGAATACCACGCGGAGGATGAGGATGAATACCACGCCGGAAGTGATGAAGAACATGTCGGAAATGATGAAGACCACGCCATAAGTGATGAAGAACATGTCGGAAATGATGAAGACCATGCCGGAAGTGATGAAATTCAATGCAGGTACTGAGTTCCGGCATGCTCGATATAAATCTTTTCATGCCGGTAGTCAAGTGAAAAAAAAATCAAGTTTCTGGATACTTTTCATCATGTGCCGGCACAAAATTATAGGATGAATACCACACCGGAAGTGAGTTCCGGCATGGTTATTTAGGATGAAGACCACGCCGGAAGTGATGAAGAAAATGTCGGAAATGATAAAAGACCACGCCGGAAGTGATGAAGAACATGTCGGAAATGATGAAGACCATGCCGGAAGTGATGAAATTCAATGCCGGTACTGAGTTCCGGCATGCTCGATATAAATCTTTCCATGTCGGTAGTCAAGTGAAAAAAAAATCAAGTTTCTGGATACTTTTCATCATGTTCCGGCATAGAAAATTAAGCAAAAACCATGCCGGAAGTAGTTCCGGCATGCTCGAAAACTAGATTACCATGCCGGTACCTGTTCAAAACCAGAAAAAAAATCAACATTCTTAAGATCAAAACCAGAAATAATTTATGCACATTTCCAACAATGCCGGCATGGGTTTTTTGTTGAATACCATGCCGGCACCGAGATTTTTCAGCTACAACATTGGTGGATTCAAAGACAAAAAATCAAATTTTCAACCTCTTAGCTGCAATTCTCTCATAACAATCATCTTCCATTTTCAAAAAAAAAAAATTCCACTCAAATTTTTTTCCCCTACTTCAACTCCTCACTCACACAAATTAAAATAAAAATCAAACTAATCTATCCCCAAATACTTAACATTTTTACTAATTATAATTATTCACTAATTAGGATTAGTCAGGGCTAGATTAGGAATTAAAAAAATAATTACATAGGGGGTCACCCAGAATTGCTATTGGGACACCAATTTTGTCCTCTAGCTATATCCCCCAATTAGTTTAGATATCCCTTAATTGCGCGTTTTTTTGTAACAACACAGTAAACAAAAGGTGTCAATAACTTTTATTGAATTTATAAGATTATCGACGAGTGTACTAAATAGCTGTGTTAACACGTATTTCGTATAGAAGAAATGAAAGTATTAAATAAGAATTTTTATTTTTTTTTGTTGATGTTGATATATAAGAATACGAAAGGAGCACTCAAATGATATAGCCATGGATTATGCTGATATCTACTTTCGGGAGGTAATAGTATTAGGTCTAATTAAATATTTTCTAATTTGAATCAACCAAAAAATAATAATGATTGTTCGAGTCTCGACAAAGGTAAAAATAATAATAAAAAAATCTGGGTTTAAGGGTGTGTATGAATATTAGGCTGGAAAAAAAAAGGCCCTCGGCAGAGCTGGGCCATGTGCGGTCGCATGACCTCATGCCCGACTATGATGAAGTTTATGTTACAACTTCAACTGGCATTTCCAAATAGACTCATATACATAAATAAATTTTCCCACAACAAAAAAACATGACTGCTAATGGTGGATATCAGTTTACTAGGGTGGGTACCAGATCCTATGGAAGCGATCAATTGTTCCTCAAAACTTATCCAGCCAGACCTATCAAAATTGCCTCCAGTAAGCCATGCGCTTTATGTCCTTTCAAAAAACAAAGCCTAAAAGGAAAAATTGATCACACAACTTCCAAGCCGTTATCCAACAATCACTGATATAGAAGAGTTCACAGTCAGTCAAAACCACAGCGACACCTAGGGTACCGGCACTGTCAAATTCAATCGTAGAAGAACCAAAATTCCATACATTGTTTGAAGGACAGTCAAACATCTTCACGAGTTTCAACCCTTAATTGAATGTCCAGAGATAGCTTCTCCAATTCTTCTAAGAGCATCTCCAATAGCAGGTGAAAGATTTATTTTTCCTAGTTTAATTGGGGGCCAGGGATTTTAATCGGGGGCCTTGCACTAGAGGACAAAAAAGGTCACCCCACCCTAATTTGGGTCGCCCCTTATCAAAATAATTTCTAAATGGCTAAAATGCCCCTGAATGATTAGTATTAAAAATTAATTAAGTTAATTAGTGTGGTAATTGTGTTTAGATTAAAACCTGATTTTGGGATAAAAATTTGGGGAGTTTTTATTTTTGAGTTTTTATATGTTGAGAAGAAGAGGAGTTTTAAGAGGAAAAAATAAGGTTTTTAGAAATGAGTGATTCAAGTGGAGGGAATGAGGTTGGTGAAGGTTCAAATAACAACCATGATTGTGTTGATGGTAAGATTGTCTCAACTAATCCTATGGATTAGATGTTTGATAAAGAGATGTAAATATAGGAATCCATGAATAATGGTACAAACGAAGAACCTATTGCTCAAAATGAAGGAACCAATCCTCGAAATGAAGAACCCGGAGCTCAAAACAATCAGGTAAACTTCACATACTCTTAAAATCGTCTGAATGTTGCTCCAAGCGGTCTATTCATTGTCACTATGGAACTACTCTGAGTGAGGGTCGTTATAGTCGTGTGTTGTATACACTAACGACTTTAAAGAATCGTCGGTCTGTTTACACTCACGGAGACGACTCTAACCTGCTACTTTTAATGGTGATGAAAAATCGTCAATGTGGTGTGTTAAACAATGAGGATTATTTTTAGTAGTTCACCTAGAGTCTTTAGTTGATTCGTTTAATATCCGGACGACTCACGAATCCAAAATCTCTGTAAAAAACGCTAGTTTTTGTATTTTTGAGTTGTCATAGGGATATTATGATATACTGACGACCCTAACCAACCATTAATATTTTACTTAGAGTCGTCACTTTCGATATTTATATACCTTAACGACCCATAATATTATTTTTAATATTTTTGATTTCATATAATCATTTCATTGAATCGTAAAAGGCATACATCTTGCATAGCGTTGCATTGGAGGAAATTAACCATAAAGGTTGTAATTATAGGTAGTTCCTTCCAAGATGAGGTAGAAATCGTCGAACTCAAACTTTTTCCCACGAAGCACCTTGTATCGGGCATACGCCTTCCCCAACTGAAAACTCAAAACAAAAACTTAGTTAGTATTGTTAAAAGCTTTCGATAAGTTTGACCACTTGCTTAAATACTTACTCTTATAACACCCAACATATTGGGTAAGGTTTCCCTTACGGCCTTCATTTCTCTTTTGAAAGCTTCACATTCAAAGAATATCTCCTCGAACCGTTCCTTGACAAGTTTCAAAGACCTTGAGTTACAATTTCCGTCTAACGCCACAAAAATAATGAATACACGGTTCCACCAAGAATCCAATGTTTGATCAATGTCTTTTCCTAGATCTTAAAAGTGGTTTGTGACTATCAACCAAGCTCTCATAATGGCGCAATTCTCTTCGGAAGTGTAGGGAGTAGCCATGGTGTTTCCTTTTTTTTTTTTTTTTTTTGCTTTTAGATGATAAATGAATGAGAATGAATGTGAAGGTTGAGAATTATGGTTTGGGTGAAGAAGGGGTGAGATATGGGTCTCTATTTATAGAAATTCTAGGACTAACAGTCATTTTTTTGAATTTTTTACTGTTGTCTGACTCAACCACTTTTGGTGAATTCAAAATTCACATTAACTGCTAAATGGGTCGTTACAAGATATACTAACAAAGTGACGACTCTTTCACATCAAAAGAGTCGTTTGTCTGTTAGGTTTATTGGCTGACGACTCTGCTATCAAAGAGTATCTGTTTTAAGTGACATTTAGAGTCGTTAATATGACCTTTACCAAAAATAACGACTCATACCAAATATTTCAAATAAACATTAGATTCGTCATTGGTATATCTAAAATCCCTGACGACCCTTGTTGGGAATATACTATCTGAAACTCATTTTATTGAATTTTAAAAAAACGTACATGTACTATGAAATCAAATAGAAGGAAAAGACATAGAATAGTTAAATACATTGTGCTTGAAAACCTAAACGATCTTAATTATATGCGGAGAATTGCCATTCTCTTTCCTCCAAGAGACTATAACAGTCCTCGTGCAAAAATTCATGGTCGTACTTTAATTCATATTGGCTGCGACCCCCAACGAGTAATGGAAAAACAATTTTTGTTTTTAAATTAGTTGTGTTGAATACAAATAACCAAACAAATAATTGTTGATGAACAACCAATTGATTCACAAACTTCCTCTATCCATTCGAGGTTCGTTGGGAAGAGCTTCAGCCCGAGCTTTCAATTCATCTCTCAGAAATATGCATTCATTGTATAAATGATCGTACCTTTCCCTTATCTGCTGGAGCGTCCTTCTATAACGATTTCCGTTTAGTGCTTTAAAAACCTTAAATACACGTTTCCACCAAGCATTGGATGTTTGATCCATGTTAAGGTACGGATCTCTGGTTGGGTCGTGGTTGCTGGCGATCCATTTCCCTCTTTCAAATTCGTTCTTCGTGACCGTGGTGTGTGCTCTAACAATAGCAACATCTTCCATATTATTGAACGGAGTTGAAGCCATTTTTGGGGTTTGAAAGTGATGGGTTACAAATTTGGGAATATTAAAAGTGATGGGTGAATTACTTTGAAAGGGATAAGTCTCCTTATATAGGAAAAAACACCCAGCGGCTAGTTTTTTTATAAAAAAATGGTTACCTTTTTTCCAATTCCGCAATAACTGCTCATATTAGTCAAAGTTGATGCTGCTTTACCAAATTTGCAATAACTTCGTATAGAGTCGTCATGTTAGATATATATACAGTAACAACTCAAGTTGAAAACTGTACAGAATGGTGTGTATTTTTCGATGTAGAGTCATCATCGTTTAAGTTGGGTCGTCCGTTTTCGAAAAAGGGTCGTTGTCATGCTAAAACACACCAAGACGACTCAATAACAGAGTTTCAGGCAAATTAGTCATTTACCTGTAAAATAAGGTGACGACTTTGGGGGTTGTCGTTCTGCAAATGTAAATATGACAACCCTTTAAATGGGAAAAAAAAAAAAAAAAAAAAAAAGGAGTCGTCATTTTAACATCTTATAAATTGACGATTCTATAATGACAAATTTTTACTTTTTCTATAATTGGTTGTACATCCGAGCTCTCAACCTGAACCCGTCTCCACTATCGGTTCGGATACCTCCCAACATTATATGACTGATTTGGTAAGTTTTTATTATTTGAATCGATGTATATCGTTTTGAAAATTGGTGAATTAGTATTCTCAATAACGTCTTATTTGTTCAATGTAGACGTGGGAAACTAAGGCTGAGGTCAAGGAATGGATTATTTCCAAGGAAAAAGAGAACATATGTGTAGTTTTTCAAAGCAAACACGTCGATTTTAAGCAAATGGAGAGGGTATGCGAGAGAGCATGGGATAAGGAAGAAAGCCATAAAGTGAATACTTACAAGTATGAGAAGAAGACGACGAGGGTCTACAAAACTTCTTCGAAGAAGATTCAATGCCCGTTCAAGATTGTTTTTAAAAGGCATCATGAAACTCATCTATGGAGTTTGTATAGTATACCGGATGGTCGTCACAACCATCCTCCACCTAAAAGTCTTTTAGGACACCCAGTATATGCCCGATTGAAACCTCATCAAATGGAAAAGGTCCGGAATATGAAGGGATGTAGACCCCTTAAGATCCTAAATGCAATAAGGGAAGAAGATAAGACAAACTTGTCTATTATTTCCACAATCTACGCTGCCAAAGCAACGATCAAGAGAACCGAAGGGGATGGAATATTAATTATGCAACAATCAGAGTGGCTGGAAGAAAAACTTAACTATGCCATGCAAACAAGGGTAGGTACGGGAGATAAAGTGACTCATATTTTTCTTGCCCATCCTAGGATGGTGTATTTGGCTCAGTGTTTTTATCAAGTCTTGTTCATAGATTGCACCTATAAGACTAACAGGTATAACATGCCTATGTTGAACATGGTTAGTCATACTTCGGATAAACAATCATTCACCGTTGCATGGTGCTTTATGAAAAAAGAAGAAATAGAGGACTATGTTTGGACTTTGGAATAAGTGAGGTAATTTACCGTGGCGAAGAGACACGCATGTTATATTTACAGATAGGGATTTTGCAGTTATGAGTGTCGTACGTCAAGTTTTTCTACTTGCTCAACATTTCCTTTGTACATGGAACATCCAAATGAATCTTTTTTTTTCTAATTGCAAGAATCATATCCAAAATCTCAAACTTGCGAAGGGTAATCAACGTTCCGAGGAGGAAGACGAGCGTCTAAGTCAACTTTCAAAAAACAAGAGAGTGGAAAATAAGAGGAAAGATAAGGAAAAATATAATAAAGAGGAGGATCTATGGAAGGATTTATGCAAAGATTGGGACCATTTTGCTCATTCGAAGACCGAAGTAAAGTACTATGCTAATTTGCAGAAGTTTATTCATGATTGGAGTACCGATCATAAGAAGTTGGTCGAATATTGCCTAGATACATGGTTGAATCCTTGGAAGGAGAAGTTTGTTTATGCGTGAACCAATAAGTACAAGCACTTCCAAAATGAGTCCACGAGTATTGAAGAGAAGTCCCACAGACGTTTGAAAAAAATTCTTGAACTAAACACTGGTGGGGTAGTTACGGTACAAGAAGCTATTCACGAGCACACCGAGAATGATCTAAGCAAGATAGTGACTCAGATGGAGTATAATAAAGACCGTTTATGATGAAATACATAAAAGACAAAGAATTTTTACGGGGGGGGTTGCACACCACGTATCATGGTGGGCAATAAAGCACATGATGACTGAACTTAACAAATTTCGAGCGAATGCTTCCAATGGAAAAGTGATTAAATGTAATTGTACAAACGAGACGTTGCTTGCCTCCCATGTAAACATAATCTTGGTGGGTACAAGGTGATCATTCCTTTCAAAGATATTGATCTATTTTCGAAGCAACTTTCAATCAGCCCAAATCCCACAGGAGCCGCTGATGAGCAATTTGGAGACTTGGAGATTGGAAAGTACATCAATGAGAAATATCGAAAAATGAATTGTGCAGGAAGAAAAATACTGGTTTCTAATTTTTGGCCGGCTTCCCGTAAGAGTTTTGGAGTAGAAGAAGATCCAATCAAACAAAACCCACCGGGTAGACCAATAACTAAAAAGTCGTTTAGAGAAACTGTGAATGCGAACAAGAGCTACACAAGTGACCCATCATGTCATGAGTATGTCCAGGCGCAATATACGAAGTATGAGAACTTTTTCCTCCCCAAGGCAAGGGGTCGGGAAAAAAAGCAAGATTTTAACCAAAGTGAAATACAAGTGAAACAGGAGGCATACATGGATATAGAGCATGTGGACGGTACCCAGCAAAGCCAAACGAGCGGAATGGTGACGATAAGAGGAATAAAGGGTAATCCGCGCATCCCCAGAGATTCCCAAGGAAGACCACATTGTGTTTCCTATACTTTGTATAAAGAGCATATCGATCAACTTCCTCACGTCATCTTGGATCACCTTATATCCACCAACGACGTTGACGGCGATAGAAATTGTGGTTACCATGTTGCAACGAAATAATTAGGGAATTTTGACGAGGCCAACGAACTTAAGCTCACCCAAATCGAATATGCAATAAAAAAAATGGCAGCAAAACTCATTGAGGAAAAGCAACTCTATTTAACAATGCTCATGGAAGGAGATCCAAAAGAGAGGGAAGTTTAGGGAGTTGGTTTCAAACGTGAAATGGAGGAAGGGGTCGAAGAAGGACGGTTATAAGTTTTGGATGAAAATGCCTTTTGGTGGTCAACTTTTAGCGGACACATTCTCTTGTGTTGTAATTATATTCAGCAAAGGCTTCCCCGGAGCGTCTTGTATGTACGTACCCTCAAAAACTAGGTGTGAGGCGGCAATAAAGAAAAGAAGAATTGTAATGTCACATGTAAACCATAACCATTACATAGGCTTGAAGATTTCCGAAGAATGTCCTCTACCACGGGTCTATGGTGATTGGGGAGATAACACCAAGGAGTGGACAAACCAGTATGAGTATGGAATGAACATTTGGAATGCTATGGACTCAACCCCTATTTACTTATACATGGGCTATGAATCGTGATAGAAGATGTTTATTTTGAACTTTGCATTGCATTTTTTAAGCATACTTTTTGACAATGGTTGTATCTTGAGCCCAGATATTTGTATTTTGAAGAATGCTTAATGAATACAATGTGTTTTATCTTGCGGCATAAATGTTTTTCACTCTTGTTTCTTTTGGTGATTTTTTTAAAGTTAAAGTCGTTATCCTATATGGATTGAAACACCAACGACCTTCATAGTCGATTTGATTTATCTTATAGAGTCTTCATCCAAGATAACCGTATACCAAAACGACTCTTATGGTTATAATTTTGATGATCTCATATATATTTTTTCTATATGGAGTCTTCATTGAATCCCTCTATACCTTAACGACACATAGCTGCCATTTAGTGAATATTTAGTGTCGTTTACCATGATAACCATATACCTTAACGACCCTATGGTTACAATTTTGGTGTTTTCCTGTATGTTTTTGCCATTTAGAGTCGTCCTTGCCCAACTATGTACCCTTACGACTGTATTGGTAAAAATTTTGGTGTTCTCATGTATGTTTTTTCCATATAGAGTCGTCATTCCATGAGTTTATACCATAACGACTACTAATACGAATTTTGGTGTTCTCTTAGAAATAAGTAAGGGTCATTCGATTTATTATTTATAGAATGGCGACTCTCTGAATAATGCCCTCAACGTCTCTTTTTTTGTATACTTTTTCCCAAAAAAATGCCGTTGGGATATTTTCTATTTATATAGGAAGCCATCGAGTACCATATTCAATTGAAAACAACCTTACAAAAAAAATTGTTTAATGGAAACTCCGTCATCAACTAGCAATTCAATTGAAAACATACTTAGAAGATGCAAGCGACCAACCAAATCAATATTGGCAATGCAAGAAGAGATACGCAAAAGAACCATGCGACCTACTAAAAAACCATTCACTCCATCGTCATATCCTACAAAGGAATAAGAAGAGATGCGCGAGGCCAAAAAACGAGGCGAAGAACAAGCCCATCTCCGGGAAATATTCAAGCAAGTCGAGGAAGAAACCGAATGGGTTAAAAATTATTACATCCTCAAGGATATTCCTGAAGAACATCAACATGAGATTATATTTTGGAGTCAAGTTGGTTGGAGTTCTTTCGTTAATTAGTACAAGAAACTACACTATGATTATGAACCATCCCACATTCGTAATAGGACGATTCACGTTATGAGATTGTGCACCAAGTACAACGAGTTTCTCACGAGGCACAAACGGGATAGGCGTGCATCCCATGTTGCATATACCAAATGGAGAGGAGAGATGTTTTATCGCATCAAAGCCGCAGTGGTAGTTCAATCTCGCACTTAGAAATGAGTAACATGTAATTTCTTGAGTAAGATTTATGATAGACTTCATGTATTGTATTTTCAACTAAATTGAGTTTACAATTATTCTGAGTAAATGTAATTTCTCTTCATTCTAGGTCGTTATCCACCTACAAGTTCCAAACTGACGACTCTAAAGTCGTCAATATATTTGTTTCCATCCTAACGACCCTTGTTGTGGATTTCAAAAAATCCGACCATTGGGGTTTCCTTCTATAAAATACACCACCTACTATTGAGAAAATGGCCCAAAACATTCCATTTTCTAGCAAAATACTTAAACTTTTAGTGGAAATGGCGAAATGGGAACCGTATGAAGATTTGTGTCTCGTTAAATCGTTTGCTAATATGTTTAGTGAACGTCCAAATGAAATTTATTCAATGTTTCGGAAGAGAGTTAAGTAAATCTTCTACGGGTGTACTGGGAATCCTAATAACCTCAAATGGAGGGATTTGTCATTTCAATTCAACTACATTAAAGGTGCAATGCGAGAGTACGTAAAATTTATAAATATGGTGTACGGCCATCATCCACGAGCTCCTCTTAGGAAAAAAGTGAGTAATCCGATAATATTTATACTTTTATCATGGTTCAAACTTACTAACGTATAATATTATTCGTTTAATTTCAGCTGGAATGTTTCAATGGGTTATGGACAATACGTAATGGGGAAACTAAGTTCATATGCCATAATGAATATACAATGTTGTATCGACGAGCAAGAAGGTTCATTGACGAACATTTGATGCGTCAGATTCTTGATTACCCTTACTAGCTCTTCTGTAATGCTATATTTATGTAATGTTATCTTCTTATTGAAATCCATGGCCTTTCTCATATTAGTTCAAAGTTTCTACAAAGAATGGTTAGTCTCTTAAGTATACTTATTGACGACCCTGTTGTGAAAGGTACAGTCGTTCACTTAAAACTAATACATTGACGACCCCTTCACTAAAATTTTTAATCAATCTCCTGGAAGTTTACCTAGGAAAGAGTCGTTATTTGTATCTAAATATCAAGCTGACGACTGTTGGTTTGAAAAAAATAAAAAAAGTGAGGTTTAGAGTGGTTAGCTTGATAAAAAATACAGTGAACGACTCTTTGGATGAGATGGTAAATTCCAACTCATCACATTTAGGATCGTTATTCTGCTATATTTAAAGATGGAAACCCCTACTATACACAGTGTATATAATCTTGTCTGCTTTAGAGTCCTAAAAAATTATAACAAAGATACTTGTAAACATCCTTCTAAAATCTTATGAAAACAAAGTAGTTTCAACAAACCATCCAAACCAAACACATAAGTTGTTTCAACAAACCATCCAAACCAAACACATAAGTTTCATCTAAAAAAAGTTAAGAAACATAAGTTCAAGTCAACAGTAAAATAAAAGATAAGTTCAAGTCGACGGTAACATCTCCTCACTCAAGACCACCATCTCGCATACTCTTTACCTCCCTGACCTGGAAACTCCCCCGCTTCTCTTAGGAGGACCCTGAGTTGCACTGCCCCCTGTGGAACCACCATCTTCTCTAGCACCTTGTTCATCATGAGGTTGGCTATATTGTCCCTGTTCAACACATTCTTATGTTAGCTGGCTACGTGTTTTCCGGGTCCTCTTACCTTCCTTAGCCAGCTCAGCAAACATCTTCCTTGCATTGGGATTTTCAATGTACCTACAGTAATCAGCGTACCGACGTTGCTTCTCAGGATCAAACACTTCCTCTTTGTTAGCCGAGCAACACAGTCCCTTGACAAAAAGCTTCATTCGTTCCCTCTATATGCATTTAAATACCAATTCACATTAACTAACTTATATTTGTATGTAGATGAATAACATAATTACAAAAATAAATACTCACCACTAGTTTAAGAATGGTAGTATCATCTCTGGTGTCAGCTTGAGAAGCGGAGGTGGATGCTCTGTTGGTCCTCCTACCCATAGTCTGATCTATCCGTATCACCCGACCATGGGAGAAGCCTTCGTACCATGCATATTAATATGTTGTTGCCTCGTGACCTTCATTGATATGCACCCAATTTGTGATGTCTACTAGCCTAGAGTGTCTAGTATTCCAATGCTTAGTATCAGGTTCAGGTTCGTAAACCACCTTTATGTCCGACACGTCAGCCTCGTATTTGTCCAAATTGTGCTTGAACGGAGGTACATAGTCGTCATCGGGTGAATCTTGAATAAACCCAAGTTGAAGCATGATTCTCATCGGATTATACATTGAAAAACCGTATGGGTAAATATAGGGCCATGGTAATACACGACATATTCCATTGCGCCAACTCTACCATCCTTATACGGATTAAATATTACCTCTTTCGCCGTGATGTTGTCTAATTTTTGGGGCATTTCTAGCAACGCATCAGTTTTTTCCTTATCCTGAGAACCGGTGAACAACTATCGGGTTCCTGTTGGACTACCTTCGCTCCATTTTGGGTTGATTTTCACGTTTTCATTATCTTTGAACAGTGAGGGGAAATGATCATAAATCTACACCTATAAAAAGCATATTTGAAAATTTTAAAACAATCAAATAAACATAAAAATATTATGTTAAAAAAAACACAAAAAACATAACTTTCATCAATCCAAATACCTGGACTAGAGACAAATTCCCATTAATTTGAGGATTTCGTTCCCGAGATCCCTGGGTAAGCTGACCATTAAAATGTGCTACTATGGTAGTCCCTCAAGAGTACTTGTTCACATCTTCCAAGGGATCCAAAAGCTGAAGAAGGTTGGCATGGACCCTATTACCTTTGTTGTCGGGAAATATAACCGACACAAGAACGTACAAAAAATACCCAGCTGCCTCATAACGACATTCCATATCAGCGAGAATACCATTTTTTTCCTTGTTTGATGTGTCAGCAAACATCTCCCTAATCTCAACAAGTTTGAACTCTTTATTCGGGAATTTAGTTCCTGGCACGAAAATCCCATCAGTCTTCTGTATATCCCAGCCAAACAAGTTCAGGGTCAATGCATAAATTTCATCCCAACTAAGCCTTTTCTTGAGCTTCTCATTGGTTGATTTCCTGCAGCCCTAATATATGTCTGGCATCATCAGGAGTCACTGCCATCTCACCAAAAGGGAGTTGGAATGTGTTGACTTTACCAAAATACCTTTCGCAGAAACAAGATACTGCGACCTTGTCATACGCAATCACAGAGTTCAGAACGACATTATAAAAACCGGAGTTTTCAACTAACTCTCAAACTCTTTCACATTCACCTTCTAGAGGCCACAAATCCATTTTGGTGTAAGATGATATGTTCCTGAAAAGACGTACGGCATTCTCATGATCCTACAAAAGACAAACATGTAAATATTTTTTTTAAAAAAAAAAGAAAAACTTAACATCAACTAATCAGATAATAAGAAAAGTTGGGATTCTTACGATTGTCTCATAGATGGTATGAGCCCACGATACAGGATATCCAAATAGAACTTCGCATCCATCTCTAGGTTTACCACTTCAAAGAGGTTCCAGCGGCAAACGAGTAGCGGGAACGTGTCTCGCACTGGGTGCAATATCCGTTCCATCCTTCTTTACCCTCTTTGTCGGCTTCGACTTTTCATTCTCTTTCTCCTCCTTATCACCACCATCATTTCCATCATCCTTATCACTAGCAGCATTACCTTCATCCTCCTTATCACCGCCATTATTACCTTCATCCCCTTCCTCCTCCTTATCATCACCACCATTACCATCATCAGAATCATCACCACTACCACTATCTTCATCATCATTATCACTCTCTTCTTCTTCTTCACCTCGTACGGAAGGATATTCTTGTATCTCTTGCATCTCTGCTTCTTCATCATTGCTACCGTTAGCGGAAATAACATGAGAGGATGATTCCGACGAATCCGACAACTCATTACCTTTGTCTCTTGGTTCGCTGATAGAAAATGTTACCTCACTCGGCTTTTTTCCGCGTAATGGACCGGCAATTAAGTATTTATCGTGGCGGGGAGCTTTGGAAGGAGGAGTTATCATAATTGGAACCTTGTCTTTGGTCTTCTTGGTACTATAGTCCGAACACACACACACACACAAAAAAAAAAAAAAAAAACCAATAACATATCAATTTTATGGTATCAGTTAAAGGGTCGTCAGTGGGATGATCTATAAAGCAAACGACCCTTTAAAATAAGGTGACAACTCAGATATATATAATGACGACCCTTTCAAATATTTGGATAGAGAGGGTGATTTTTTTCTTACAAGGGTAGTTATCGCGTAACAATGGGTCGTCGAAAAGGCAATGAAGATCCTATGCTATGATTTGGCGACTCTAGGGAATATTGCTAATTGATGACTTTATGGGACCTAAGATGACGACACTATCATTTTTTGAAACAGAAGGTTGTTCGAGTTCCATCTAGAGTCGTTAACCAATAAAAAAGGGTCATTAAAACAGGGTCATCATCTTGAACCTAATACAGTAACGACTCAATTCTAGGGCAAAAAATGTTGAAGTAGCAGAATTAGGGTCGTCATCTTCAACCTAATACATTAATCATTTTTCATAGAATCCGCATGCAAATGAAAATTCGTTAGGGGTTTAAATTTATATACTAATGACTCTTACACTGAAACTGCTAATTTTCAGTTACTAAACTCAGTTTCACAATCAAACACAACAACAAATCGAATAGAAGGTGGGGTTTAGTTCACATACCTTCTAATTGGAGCCATTTCTTTCTTGGGTTTCGATTTTTTGGGTTTGGGAATTCTTCTCTCGTATACCTTGGCTTTAACCGTATCTACGAGATTAGGGATTTGAAGTGCTTTTCTAGCGGTCTGCTTTGTACGAGCCATGTTTATAGAAGAATTTAATCGTCGATTAAAATTTTATCATCGATGATTACGCGATGAATCGGTTGAAGAAAAAAAAAATCTTCGGAGGAGTCGTTAATGGTGGTGGTGGAGAAGAGAAAGGGGAGGAGAGGAAGATGAAAAGAAAAAAGAGAAACGGATTTTCTCTTTTGGTTTAGGGTATATGAATTGGGGCCTAATTAAGGTTATTAATTATAGTTATTGATTTTTAAGATTTAGATTTAGTAAAAGGTCAAACGGGTATTTTCACTTTCGGTTTAATACGCCCCTCAAAAATTTGGGGTGCAAATAAAATGTTTAGGCCCGCAATTAAAAAAGATGACCCCCGATTAAATGAGGTTCTTTTTTAGTGTCACATAGGATTTTAAACCTGATATTTTAACTAAATCCATTTCCAACAGTAGGTCCTACAAAATAGGAGGGATGAAATAATAATTTTGAAGGTTCTGAAGAAAGTCTTATCTTGATCTCCGGAGTGACCTCCATATCATATTTTTTATTTTTAATAATTAATTAAAATACAATTAAAAGGTTTTTAATGGTCAAATTCTATACTAATAAAGATAGTTTATTAGTCATGGATCCTATATTTACTAAATGTACAAATCCTCCTAAATAATGGTCTTAAAAAAAATTCCATATAGGATTTTTAACACTTGCTATTGATGCTCTAAGATGGTGCCAACTTTATGCTCTTTGAAAACACGAGGCTTAATGACGAGGAAAGTTAGGTTTTTATTGAAACAAGATTGTAGAGCAGTCTTGACTCCATGATTTCTGAAATAATATTAGGGTAAATTTTACACTTAGCCGGTTGGAATCCTCTTGCAGCCTCTCTGGCTCATTACCGAACAACAGTTCCATATCTTCTTTCGCAGCTGAATCCGACCTAGCGTACATCACATCCATTTTAAACACTTCATTAAGGCTCTTTGCTAAATTCGTGGCTGCAAACATCGCATTATCATCACCTTGCAAACGCATGACAACAACAGGATAACTTAACAAGTCAAGCCCCCATTCTGATATGGAACGCCCACACACAATAACATGCTTCTTGAAGAATCTAGGTCTCATATTCATCAATTTCAATCCTACGATGGATCCTACTTTTTCCTCCAATTCATACACGACGTAACTAGCACGGTGTATTGCCACTGCAGCGGGCAGAACCCAGACCAAGGCATCCTCTCCATCACCATCTTAATAACCTGAGAGATGTTATTAACAACTGAGAGACTGCTTAGGTGTTTGAACGGTTCGATTCGGCAGCCCTAATTAAATAAATACTCTAATGTTGACAACCCATAGCTGCTAATAGGGGTACCAAATTACTTGGGGGTGCACCAAATTCATATAGGACAAAACATCCTCAAGACTTGCATTGTTACACCCCCACCAATTTGGTACCCGTATTAGCAATGTTGGCAACCGTATTTGGAGTTGCAAAGCACGTCATTCACTAAACTCCGGGCCACTGAGTTTACCTGATGCTAAAAATCGATCACCTGCATGCTGCATTGCCTAGTTTCACGTTGAAAATTGTCTAGTGCCTTCAATAGTAGAATAACCTATTTTAGTCCCCATTCCAAATACAATTAGTCGGTCAGTTACCAAACTTGAACTGGTTTCTTTAAACAGGAACAAACTTAAGACTCGACAAGCTATAAATACAAAGACTCGACAAGAGATAAAAGTTAGACCTAAAGAATTACTATAGTATTTTTTTAGAGTCAGAAGAATGGATTCACAAGATAGCTTCGGTGGGTTCCAAGTAGTACCAGAAACGTATCAAGTTTTTGAGAATGGGTGTGGAATTTTCGGAACAGCAACAACTAAAAATTTCTGCAGCAAGTGCTATAGGGATCATCAGAAGGAAGAAGAGCAAAATAATTTAACGACAGCTTTTAAGAGATGTTCGATTCATCATAGTGCATCTCCTGATGTCCAAAGAGTATCAATTGGTACTTCTAGCGTTGGAAAAAAAATTCAGAAGAAAAAATATACTCTCCGTCGAGTTAAACACCAACTGCATGGATTACTAGTGGAGACAGTGGTGCCAGCGTTAAACATCGAAGTTCTGGTTGCTGCATGATTGACTTCTTTTCTTTTTCTTTTGTGATTCATCGGTTCCTTCAAAAGAAAAAGAAAAAAAAAATCTGAATGTAAAAAATTGTGTAAATTTCTTTTTCTTTTGTGATTCATCTGTTCCTTCAAAAGAAAAAGATAAAAAGTTCTTAATGTATAAAAAAAAAAAAAAAAAAACTTTTGTGATTCATCGGTTGCTTCAAAAGAAAAAAAATTCTTAATGTAAAAAATTGTGTAAGTTTTTTTCTTTTGTGATTCATTGATTGCTTCAAAAGAAAAAAGAAAAAATTTCTAAATTTACCGCTTATATTATGGATTGTATGTTGAATATTCAACACCAATTTAGTCAAGAGTTCACACCTATCTAGACTAACCTAGAAATATCTAGGATGTCTAGAGTCAATATTAGACAATTAACATGTGTAAAATGAGTGTTCTAGGATTAGACAAATCAAACAAGAATACTAGATTGTCTAGTAGTTGGTTTGGTAAGCCTCCATAGGCATAGTTGTTAGCCTCCAAAGGCATAGTTGTTAGCCTCCATAGGCATAGTTGTTAGCCTCCATAGGCATAGTTCTCTTCTTCTTTTTGTAGCCTATAAATAGGCATGTTGTATTCATTTGTAAGTAAGGTAGCAAGAATCAATCAATACAAAGTTCAAGTTACAAAGTCCTTGCTTCCACCCTTCACTACTAGAGCTCTAGGAGCTCTATACGAGCAACACCACGATGCTCGTATATCTCCGAAAAATATTATCAAGGTTTCTAAGTTCTTGATAAGAGTATAAATTTTAACTTGGTATCAGAGCTCGTTCGATCCGAAATGGGCGTAAAAGTTTCCGCTACGAATTGATGGGTTTCAAAGCTTTCGAGTTGAGAAGATATGAAGTTTAAGAAGGAGAAGATGCAAACACCACTAAGAAGATTTCAACCATTCCAACTGTCTAAAAAAAAAAAAAAAAAAAAACAAGATAAAAGAGAAGAAGAAAGGGTCACTTCCTAATAAGTGATCAGAGAAGGGTTTGAGGGTAAGAACAATAGGTGGTTGTTTCCTCAAATCGGGAAGAAAAAAAAAAAAAAAAAGAATATTGAGGGTAAGAGCAACAGATTGCTTCCTCAATTGTCGAAGAAAAGCATGGCATGTTTGTCACGAGATACTAAATCATACTCGTGATAAGAAGAAGAACAAAAAAAAAAAAAAAAAAAAAAAAACGGCGGTACGTGGCGGCAAACATAAAGAGTTTACTGCGAGCGAAGCAAGCATGAGGAGATAAGATCCGCAAACGGAGATTGGGTGAATATAAAAAAAAAAAAAAAAAAAAAACAGAGCCATTACAAATTACGGGGGAGTGTTGGAATTACCTAATTTGTAATGTCCAAATGAAGTCTAAATGGGTTTACAGGTGTTTGTTTAAATACGTACAAACCAAAGTGTGACAATTATGTCATAGCGTGGCAAATCTGTTACATCAAATCTGGATAAAGTGGAAAATTTGTAACATCAAATAACAAGAAGAAAAATAGTTAGAGCTTGTGGCAGAAGCTTGACGAAATGAAAGATTGTGAGAGAATCTGGATAACCAAAGAAGTGTTGATTTTGAACAAAAGCGTGACTGGAACAAAGATGAATAGAAGAAGAAACAACAAAAAATGTTGTGAAGAAACGGAAGCAATCACCAAGTGGTGATGAGATAGAGAACAACAAAAGTGGGTGAAAATCCTATGAGTTGTCTAAAGAGTACAAGAAGTATTTTACTGAAATGAAAAAGGACCGCAATGTCCCTAAACTACGATGGAACCCGTATGTTCTAAAACTACGAAGAGGACCGCAATGTCCCTAAACTACGATGGAACCCGTATGTTCTAAAACTACGAAGAGGACCGTAATGTCCTTAAACTTCCGAAGAGGACCATAATGTCCTTAAACTTCCGAAGAGGACCGAAACGTCCTTAAACTATGAAGAGGACCGAAACATCCTTAAACTATGAAGGGGACCGAAACGTCTAAGATAAAGAGAAGTTGGAAAGTAGGTGTTGAGGGGGAGTGTTGAATATTCAACACCAACTTAGTCAAGAGTTCACACCTATCTAGACTAACCTAGAAATATCTAGGATGTCTAGAGTCAATATTAGACAATTAACATGTGTAAAATGAGTGTTCTAGGGTTAGACAAATCAAACAAGAATACTAGATTGTCTAGTAGTTGGTTTGGTAAGCCTCCATAGGCATAGTTGTTAGCCTCCAAAGGCATAGTTGTTAGCCTCCATAGGCATAGTTGTTAGCCTCCATAGGCATAGTTCTCTTCTTCTTTTTTGTAGCCTATAAATAGGCATGTTGTATTCATTTGTAAGTAAGGTAGCAAGAATCAATCAATACAAAGTTCAAGTTACAAAGTCCTTGCTTCCACCCTTCACTACTAGAGCTCTAGGAGCTCTATACGAGCAACACCACGATGCTCGTATATCTCCAAAAAAATATTATCAAGGTTTCTAAGTTCTTGATAAGAGTATAAATTTTAACTTGGTATCAGAGCTCGTTCGATCCGAAATGGGCGTAAAAGTTTCCGCTACGAATTGATGGGTTTCAAAGCTTTCGAGTTGAGAAGATATGAAGTTTAAGAAGGAGAAGATGCAAACACCACTAAGAAGATTTCAACCATTCCAACTGTCTAAAAAAAAAAAAAAAAACAAGATAAAAGAGAAGAAGAAAGGGTCACTTCCTAATAAGTGATCAGAGAAGGGTTTGAGGGTAAGAACAATAGGTGGTTGTTTCCTCAAATCGGGAAGAAAAAAAAAAAAGAATATTGAGGGTAAGAGCAACAGATTGCTTCCTCAATTGTCGAAGAAAAGCATGGCATGTTTGTCACGAGATACTAAATCATACTCGTGATAAGAAGAAGAACAAAAAATAAAAAAAAAAAAAAAAACGGCGGTACGTGGCGGCAAAAATAAAGAGTTTACTGCGAGCGAAGCAAGCATGAGGAGATAAGAGCCGCAAACGGAGATTGGGTGAATATAAAAAAAAAAAAAAAAAAAAAAAAACAGAGCCATTACAAATTACGGGGGAGTGTTGGAATTACCTAATTTGTAATGTCCAAATGAAGTCTAAATGGGTTTACTGGGTGTTTGTTTAAATACGTACAAACCAAAGTGTGACAATTATGTCATAGCGTGGCAAATCTGTTACGAATTCAGAAATGTGGCAAATCTGGATAAAGTGGCAAATTTGTAACATCAAATAACAAGAAGAAAAATAGTTAGAGCTTGTGGCAGAAGCTTGACGAAATGAAAGATTGTGAGAGAATCTGGATAACCAAAGAAGTGTTACAGTTTTCGAACAAAAGCGTGACTGGAACAAAGATGAATAGAAGAAGAAACAACAAAAAATGTTGTGAAGAAACGGAAGCAATCACCAAGTGGTGATGAGATAGAGAACAACAAAAGTGGGTGAAAATCCTATGAGTTGTCTAAAGAGTACAAGAAGTATTTTACTGAAATGAAAAAGGACCGCAATGTCCCTAAACTACGATGGAACCCGTATGTTCTAAAACTACGAAGAGGACCGCAATGTCCCTAAACTACGATGGAACCCGTATGTTCTAAAACTACGAAGAGGACCGTAATGTCCTTAAACTTCCGAAGAGGACCATAATGTCCTTAAACTTCCGAAGAGGACCGAAACGTCCTTAAACTATGAAGAGGACCGAAACATCCTTAAACTATGAAGGGGACCGAAACGTCTAAGATAAAGAGAAGTTGGAAAGTAGGTGTTGAGGGGAGTGTTGAATATTCAACACCAACTTAGTCAAGAGTTCACACCTATCTAGACTAACCTAGAAATATCTAGGATGTCTAGAGTCAATATTAGACAATTAACATGTGTAAAATGAGTGTTCTAGGGTTAGACAAATCAAACAAGAATACTAGATTGTCTAGTAGTTGGTTTGGTAAGCCTCCATAGGCATAGTTGTTAGCCTCCATAGGCATAGTTGTTAGCCTCCATAGGCATAGTTGTTAGCCTCCATAGGCATAGTTCTCTTCTTCTTTTTGTAGCCTATAAATAGGCATGTTGTATTCATTTGTAAGTAAGGTAGCAAGAATCAATCAATACAAAGTTCAAGTTACAAAGTCCTTGCTTCCACCCTTCACTACTAGAGCTCTAGGAGCTCTATACGAGCAACACCACGATGCTCGTATATCAAAAAAAATATTATCAAGGTTTCTAAGTTCTTGATAAGAGTATAAATTTTAACTTGGTATCAGAGCTCGTTCGATCCGAAATGGGCGTAAAAGTTTCCGCTACGAATTGATGGGTTTCAAAGCTTTCGAGTTGAGAAGATATGAAGTTTAAGAAGGAGAAGATGCAAACACCACTAAGAAGATTTCAACCATTCCAACTGTCTAAAAAAAAAAAAAAAACAAGATAAAAGAGAAGAAGAAAGGGTCACTTCCTAATAAGTGATCAGAGAAGGGTTTGAGGGTAAGAACAATAAGTGGTTGTTTCCTCAAATCGGGAAGAAAAAAAAAAAAATATTGAGGGTAAGAGCAACAGATTGCTTCCTCAATTGTCGAAGAAAAGCATGGCATGTTTGTCACGAGATACTAAATCATACTCGTGATAAGAAGAAGAACAAAAAATAAAAAAATAAAATAAAAAACGGCGGTACGTGGCGGAAACATAAAGAGTTTACTGCGAGCGAAGCAAGCATGAGGAGATAAGAGCCGCAAACGGAGATTGGGTGAATATCAAAAAAAAAAAAAAAAAAAACAGAGCCATTACAAATTACGGGGGAGTGTTGGAATTACCTAATTTGTAATGTCCAAATGAAGTCTAAATGGGTTTACAGGTGTTTGTTTAAATACGTACAAACCAAAGTGTGACAATTATGTCATAGCGTGGCAAATCTGTTACGAATTGAAATGTGGCAAATCTGGATAAAGTGGCAAATTTGTAACATCAAATAACAAGAAGAAAAATAGTTAGAGCTTGTGGCAGAAGCTTGACGAAATGAAAGATTGTGAGAGAATCTGGATAACCAAAGAAGTGTTACAGTTTTCGAACAAAAGCGTGACTGGAACAAAGATGAATAGAAGAAGAAACAACAAAAAATGTTGTGAAGAAACGGAAGCAATCACCAAGTGGTGATGAGATAGAGAACAACAAAAGTGGGTGAAAATCCTATGAGTTGTCTAAAGAGTACAAGAAGTATTTTACTGAAATGAAAAAGGACCGCAATGTCCCTAAACTACGATGGAACCCGTATGTTCTAAAACTACGAAGAGGACCGCAATGTCCCTAAACTACGATGGAACCCGTATGTTCTAAAACTACGAAGAGGACCGTAATGTCCTTAAACTTCCGAAGAGGACCATAATGTCCTTAAACTTCCGAAGAGGACCGAAACGTCCTTAAACTATGAAGAGGACCGAAACATCCTTAAACTATGAAGGGGACCGAAACGTCTAAGATAAAGAGAAGTTGGAAAGTAGGTGTTGAGGGGGAGTGTTGAATATTCAACACCAACTTAGTCAAGAGTTCACACCTATCTAGACTAACCTAGAAATATCTAGGATGTCTAGAGTCAATATTAGACAATTAACATGTGTAAAATGAGTGTTCTAGGGTTAGACAAATCAAACAAGAATACTAGATTGTCTAGTAGTTGGTTTGGTAAGCCTCCATAGGCATAGTTGTTAGCCTCCAAAGGCATAGTTGTTAGCCTCCATAGGCATAGTTGTTTCCTAGGCATAGTTCTCTTCTTCTTTTTGTAGCCTATAAATAGGCATGTTGTATTCATTTGTAAGTAAGGTAGCAAGAATCAATCAATACAAAGTTCAAGTTACAAAGTCCTTGCTTCCACCCTTCACTACTAGAGCTCTAGGAGCTCTATACGAGCAACACCACGATGCTCGTATATCTCCGAAAAATATTATCAAGGTTTCTAAGTTCTTGATAAGAGTATAAATTTTAACTTTGTATTTGTTTCAAAGACCTCTTAAATTGTGATATCCTCAAACTTTTATGCAAGATCAGTTCCTGCTTCTAAATTCGAAATTCGCGACTTCAGAATATTTGGATCAACCAAGTTGGAGTCATCTAGTTCAGACGAAAAATCTATAGCATCTTGGCCTTCTACATTAATTCTTCGTCAGGTGTAATTCTTATAACCGGTTCCGTTACTGATATGTCAGATACAAGAAGGAACCATCACGTACAAATCTTTGTAGAAAGCGGGTAGGACTTTCAGGGTTCAACTGTCGGTGTGAAAGGACCTTTTGTTGCCGACGAACATTGTTGCACGTTTGATAACAAAACTGCAGTTCGTAATCTCATTATGAAGGCTAATCTACCTGTGAAGCCCACCAAATTGCATAAAATGTGCATAGAATGTAGACTGATTAAAAGAAGGCAGTTTTTGGGCATACAAGAAATATTTTGGGCATACAAAATTTTTTTTCCACCCAGGGTGGAAAAATAAGGGGTAGTGTAATTACTTATATATCCTCAAACAATTTAAATTACTAATATGTCCTTACTCTTAATGGTTAGGTTAGAAGCTTGTACGATAATCATAATATGTGCCGAACATTTTTAGATGCTCTAAAGAAAAATTAATGGTTAGGTTAGAAGCATACGATAATCATAATATCTGTAGAACCTAGTGCATTTATAAGATTCGGCTCACAATTAAGTTGTGTTTTTAGCCGAACTGTTCTTCACAAAAGCTTCCTGTAAGTGTATATGAACAATTCGGCTTGAAATTTCATGCAATTTCAAGCCGAACCTAGTCACAGAAAGAGATGCGTAGGGGTTTGGCGTATTCGATAATCATTATATGTGCCGAACCAATACAAAATTATTAACCCAGGAATGTACATGATCAGGTTCGGCTTATATTCTACTTATTCAAATAGCCGAACAATGTGTTTCAATGTGTTCGGCGCTTTTTAATTTCTAAATATAAGCCGAACCTAAACATTTTTTCTTCCGACGATTCAATTGTAGGGTTGAAACTTATTTGGACAATTCAAAACGAGCGAACTAGGTAGGTTCGCTCTTAATCAACACTTCAACTAGCCGAACTGTTCATCCAAACTCGCCGAACCTTAGTGAAAAAACACAAACTTTTGATGATTTTAACCTACAAAAGCGAGATTAAACATAAGATATGTTGGAAAAAAATCAACATTCTGACGATCAAAACCAGGAAAAAATCAACATTCTGACGATCAACACTTCCAGCTACGCCCCCCCAAACCCCCCCGGATAGTGGCAAGTAATCTTAAAATTACTCACTAATCAGATTTATTTTACCTAATCATTACTATTAACACTAATCCTAAAAGGGCATATTTGCCATTACCAAAAAAAATTGGTTAAGGGGCTTCTAATATTGCTATTTACACTCCTATTTTGTCTTACTTGGTATGCCCAAAATGTTTTTGGTATACCCAAAAACTGCCTTCGATTAAAATCTACTTGTTTCATCGTTGACAGAGTTATTTCCGCTCCATTATACGTAAGGAATCCATTGCATTGTTTACATGTTTGATAGCAGTTTTTGCAGCCACAGACAGGGTGGCTCGCGCACGAATATGGGGTGGCTATGGCTCTCAAAATAAGCTTCCTACTCCGAAATTGAGCCCATTACTATTCCCAAACCAAAGCATGCAGAGAATTGAACGTATCTCTTTTTTCGCGTACCATTATGGTATGAAAGTGTAATACCTTTGTTAGATCCGTATTTTGGGGACCATGATAAATTTGGGGGACCATTGTCTATTTTAGGGTAGGGTGCCCTTATCAAATTTTTTTCTTCTTAATACCTAAACTACCCTTTTAATTATGTTTTAGTTATGATTAGTGAAATAATTAATTAAAAAATAACATTAACCCACCACCTCCGATTACCACCACCACCGCCGCCCACCACCACCACCGCCGATTACCACCACCACCGCCACCCACCACCGCCGTCGCCGATTACCACCACCTCCGATTACCACCACCACCGCCCACCACGTAGATTCATTTAAATCATTAAAACTGATTAGTGAGATTAAATTAAAAGATGGGTTATTAAAAAAGAAATTGAATTTTGTAGAGAGTAAAGCTAGAGAAGAAGAAGGAGAAAACCATGGAAAAAAATATTCAAATTCACTAACTTAGGTAATTCAAGTGATGAAAGCTCATTTGGGTATCCAGGTATGCTCCAAACTTAGCTAATGTTGGTTGAATTGCTCCAAATTTTCAAACCAAATGTAAATTTTTGAAGTAGTTCGGTTACAATATGTGAAGAACAGCTAACCGAACTCATCTGGAAGTGTAGTTCGGTTTCTTTAGCCAAACACGCAGGTAACCGAACTCTGTATTAATGGAAGTTTGATGGATTCCAGAGTAATGTTCAGTTGTTTCGCAACCAATGAACTAACCGAACTTTAGGTAAAATAAGATTTTACTTAGTGCAAAGTTCGGTTGCTTCGCAACTATTAACCAACCGAACTTGACGTAAAACTAAGATTTAACTTAGCGTACAAAGTTCGGTTTGTTCGCACACTTCATGTAAACCCACTATCTAACCGAACTGTATAAAATATAAGAGTAGACTAAGTTTAATAGGTTCGGTTATTTCACAAACTTGATCCCAAGAGCATAACTAACCGAACTTAACAAACCCAAAAAAATGAATAGTTCCAGAGTTATATTCGGTTGGTACAACTATTTTGCTAAACAACCGAACTCAAAATTATATGAAATTAGGGAAGAGTTCGGTTTTTCCTTTTTCTTGCGAACAAACCGAACTCAACATGTATGCAATTAGAAATGAGTTCGGTTAGTAGTTGGCTAAACAAAAAATTGCGAACCAACCGAACAGAATTCATAGAGTTCGGTTAAATGAGAATTCAACATAGTGGGAAAATAAGAGTAGTTCGGTTACATTGTTTTTTTTTCTTTGTAATGTATTGAGTTCGGTTACAAAATAGTTTTAAAACATTGTGCGAACTAACCGAAAATATTTGACAAAGTTCGGTTAACTGAGAACTCAAAATAGTGACTAAATTAGGATAGTTCGGTTGCAAGGGAAATTATTTTTATTTTGTAAAATGGTAAGAGTTCGGTTAGGAGATGGTTTTCGAAAAATATGTGAAACAACCGAACTACAAGTTCGGTTACATAGTGTTAATTCCTATTCAACCGAACTGTTCTCCGTGTTCTTCCTTCCACGAAGTTCGGTTAACAAACCAGGGTTTTTGTGTTACGACTCCTAACCGAACTCAGCACTGTTACTTACATTCGAACCCTATTTTGATGATTTCTATTCAATTAAACGAATGAAAATAAAATTAAAACTAATGGGTTTGGTTAAAAATACATGCGGATCTTTCCCATCACAATTTTTTTTTCTCCATCTTCTTCTTCTTCTATCACCTTAGTCACTCAATAATCGGAGGAGGTGGTGGTAATAATCGGAGGAGGTGGTGGTGGGCGGCGGCGGGAGGAGGTGGTGATGGTGGTGATAATCAAAGGTGGTGGTGGTGGTAATCGGCAGTGGGCTTATATTAATTAGGGATAATGTTAAATAGGGTAAGAGGCAAATTGGTAAACTCATATGACTTTAGGACAGCCCTTATCATTATAAGATGGGTGCCTTAAAAATCAATGTTTCCCAAATTTTCCATGGTCCCCAAAATACGGTTCCTTTGTTACCTCCATGCAAGAATTGGGCCATGGGAGATCGCAAGATCAGCAGAAAGGGCCTGATGATGAAGCTGGCTGGATTGTATGATTGCGCGCGCGACTTCAGTAACCATTGTTGGATTGCCAGGGGTTGGCTGCTTAGTTTGGTGTTATCTCTTTTTACTGGTAAATTCCAGCATCCTTTATCTAGGTGGATCTGAGTATGAGCTACATTTGGACGAATTGAAAGACGGTTCGGCCAACAAAGGCCGAGATTAAGGCATTTTAGGAATGAGTACTAACTACTAACTATTGACGTGATTAACAATTTTTTCTTTGGTCAAAGTCAAAGCGGTTCTCGAGACATAGATTCGTCATCATTTCTATGTAGATTTTTGTTAAGTTTGATCTCTGTGGCAACAATAATAAATATTTCTTAGGAGTATGGACTGTAAAGTTTACATAATTTTTCTGCATCTTCATATCACCCATACCTACTTGCTCACTCTAGTACCTGATTCAAGAACGAAGAAACTACAAATCATGCATTTATTATTTGTTAAGGATATCCAAATCAGACATCATTATTCGTTAGACATGCTTTTGTATGAAATGCAGAAATGAGATTACAGGGTATGGGCCTTCACAACTGTGCCCCCACAAGCTGATCTTTTTGCCCTTGTGGGCTACAAAGGTTTTGAAATCTCTTCCCACCATTCTAAAAAGAAATCTAGAGTCAGATTCTGTTTAAACCTTTATCTAAAGATTAGAAAAGTTAGCATTTGAGTTAAAAAAAATCATCATAAAATATATATTTTTTCATTTTGATCGATGTTGAATTTGATGGGGAAGAGTTTCGAACTGAATTTGATGTTAACGGGTTTCAAACAAAGATCAATGGTGTTATCATCAAATATATTCACCTCATATCACCCAAACCATCTTTATCAAGAATCCCTTAGAAGAGCATGTCATGATTAAATTTCAACTGTTTAAGTGAACCCTTTTGGCCATCTATCTACAGTTATGTACAGTGTAAATGGGGTAGTCCTAACATGCCATGTGCATTGTGCATTCATAATAGAACTGTAACAAGGTTCTTGTTCAATGTGTTAAATGCAAGTGAATACCACTGCCAGGGTTTAAAGTAGTTCCCTTTGTCCATCCACTCCGAGCCTTTGAAGTACCGATCAGATACAAACTCCCAAAGTAATGTCGTAATCAAACCAAAAGCCTGATTGATGATGATGGAAAAGAAAGAAAAAGTCGAATGGATATCGTGGGGCTACTTTTGATGGTCACTTAGATTTCAGACACCCCCCGGACACGGCCCCCCCTCGCTCGGCCTTAACGCTTTAGCTTATAATTCGAATTTGAGATCCATCCATTGAAAAAGTTATGAAAATATAGCATCACATCTTTTTTTCCTTTTCAAGTGTCAAATTGCCAATAGTAAGGGAAAAGACTTGACCTTTTCTAGTATGCTGATAAGAAGAAGAATAACTCAATGCTTTCATAAAATGGTACCATTTGAATTTGATTCTATGTCTCTTTTCATGAACTTTTTTTTTTCTCTTGTCAATCATAGAAGAATGAGAATGCTAGGTAGCCTAAGTGCCTAATAACTACCCCTCAAGGTGTTGCAGTTGCACTGTTGCTTGTAATTATACCCATCTCTATGCCGGTGGTTAAAAGTAGTATGTTTACTCTAATGATTATGTTGTAGACCTTGGTTTCTTTCATATTTTCAGAGTTTGGGTTCATTGCCTAGTGGCACATGTTTTGGATTCACGAGGGCCAAAAAAAATGAATTATACAACACATAGCATGAAGGTCATGAGATCATGTCTCCTCCTACCTGCAAAAGCATGCATCAAAACACAGTATTTAAAGCCTTCGGGGTTTGTCCTTCAAACGATGCATCACCTGATTCACCTCTTCTTGAATGATGACTATACAAAATGACAAATGCTTTGGATCTCATTTTAAAATATAAAATTAGTCATATCTTAGTTAGATCACAAGTCGGATCAATTGGCTGCCACTTTGTTTTCTCTTGTTTTCCCTCTCTACCTCGCTCTCGGTAAATTCTAAAAGAGCAGTTCTAGTCTGACCGAGGTTTTGTACTTCGCTTTCCACGGAAGCTGTAATAGAGAGTGCGGGCCCACCACCACTGGAATTTAGTAGGGGGCCACTGCTCGGTGCACTTGGCATTTTTTTTTCTAAAAAGAAGTTCACTGTTTTGTAGGCGAGACTCGACATTATATATCACCAAAGACCTTTTCATACAAGTTACTAGACCACATGAGAGATTTTAATGGGAATTGATTTGAATGGTAGATACTTATTTAAGAAAAGTTACACATATTTAGAAATTGTTTGGCAATCAAACGATCACTAGTCAGAATTCCTCTATGGAATAGGGATATTATCACTTTTTTTTCTTTCATTTTACCTTTTCTTCCATGATCATGTACATGGTACCACATTATCCATATTAGTTTCGTAGGATTTTACCTATTATAGATTCTTCTCGTATGCATATATCTTCTCTCCGATAAACATAAGTGTGCATGATAATGATATTAGAGTTGAATTTTTATGCCAATGGCAATCAATGCCGCTTGTGACAGACAGGTGATAAGATTTTGACGACCATGATAATGCATGTTTTGAATTGAAGAAGATGGTTTTCCATTTTAAAGGACCATTGTAATGTAGGTATGTACTACTGGCCACAGACTGCAATGGACCAATGTCTTCTTTTTTCCACCTTCTTTTATGTCAGTATAATTACTTTCTTTCATCAAACTTGAGACACACCGTGAAGATGACTAATTCGGCATCTATTCGTGGTACCACTTCTCTATGAAGTTGATAAGAACTCAAATAATTCAGATTCGTGCAATCTTCCACTCACTTTAGAACCCAAAGCCATAAAACAACGAGTCCATGCAACAAGCGAGAAAGACCGCGAGAAAATGTAGCATTAACCTCCCAAAAGAGCCGAACAGAAATAAAGTAAAAGCAACAATGTACTAAATCATGATGGACCCTTTACTTACCAAAACAATTGGATCCCTCAACCAATGGTCTGTCAGTGACCGGATTCAGTTCAGACATGCGCGGTGACGATACCCTGAACAAAGTAAGTAAGATTCACACTACTACAGTCCGCATTTCCTAAACAAAAAGGTGGTATTTTTTTTATTTAATTTTTTGTTTGAAGCATCAAAAGGTGATGCATTAGTATCCGTGCGAGTATATGTATCTGGAAAGGCACTGAAACACAAACGTATTTGCTTTATATAACGTGTTTTGTCTCTCTTTTTTAACAGTTTTCCGGTGAGAATTTTTTATTTCGACCAGAAATATCTGCATTTATGGGCACACAGGGAAAACCCCAAATAATGCATTGAGTTTTGGCTTTGTGTATTGATGGAGGAGAACAACCGACAGTATGATGAAGCAGGTAGGAGAATACATCATCAAATCTATTTGGATGTGTATGAAAATCGGTACTATTACAAGTATTAAAGTAGTGTTCCTCATGTCACTCTGATCCACAAAATGGAAACTTCTTATTGCATATTTACACTCGTTTAATTCTTTTTAAGTAACCACTCCAGTAATTCAAGGAACCCCATTATAATGCTTTCTTGGAAATTTTGGAAACCGAGTGAATTTCTTGGGGCTTTGAACTGCTTTTCCTAAAAAAGGTGGTCCATTTGAGTTTTGGATGATATTGACCGAAAGGTTTTTGTCTATCCGACATCTTTATGAGCTTTTGTGGGTTTCGATTTTGTGGAGTACCGTAAGACACAACCAAATTGTATACTTTGTAGTTACTAGTATACACATCTCAAAGAGTTTCCCAAGTTATTTCTTTCTTCGATAACATCACTGGACCGTTTCGCTCGCATGACATTCCGACTAAGTATTTCCCGGTCGTGAAATTTAAAACATAGGCATTATTATCATTACTACGATTTTTGTGTATATTAATTTAAAACATAATACTTTATTAAGAAAAATAAGGGTAAATTTTTCCTATCATAATATATATCAATCTACGTACATTATTATTCGAACAAAATAAATTATTAAGCTCATTTCGTGAATAAAATTTTACAATTCAGTGTTGTTTTCCTGGACGAAGGCATGAAAATCCAAACAAAACAACAACATAAATAGAAACAAAATAATTGGAGTTGAACTCTGCTGGTGTTGTCTTATACAGAGTTCCTTACAATTTGAGAATCACTTTCAATGAATCAATTATAATTGTATTATAACCCATTTTGACAGCCATGCGAACTGTTAATTTACAACAACAACAACAACAACAAAAACTTTGAACATCTGCAAGAAAATCGTTATAAATATTTCCGAAATTAGAGCATGAAGAAATAAATGTAACCCCTTTTGAGACTTGAGACTCCTGATTAATAGATGAATCGAATCTATTTTTTACGAATGAGCCAATTGACAGTTACAATAAGGGTTGTAAACCATTCAGAGGAAGAATTGTTTTTCTCATAATTAAATTCGAACAATTTAGTTGTTTTTCTTCTTCAGAAAAATGTGTTAGAGCATTGGTCGGTCGAACTCACAAGTGTTGTTATATCAAGCTTTTTGTCAAATTTAGTTGATCAAAACTATATCTTGATTTCTAGTCTACAATTAGTCAAGTCTCGGATTAGGATAGAAGTACGTAGTTGAGAATCGGACATCAGTGCGTTCTACCGTTTGAAGGCGAAGATCAACCGAAGCTCCTGAACCACCTATTTCTCAAGTTATATTCATTTTTTTTTATCTATGAGATGTTGTCGCATGACTAATTAGACTACTGCAAGCATATCAAGAATTTCGAGTCAAGTTTATCTTGGTAATTAGTTCTCGAAATATATATGACTAAGCTTAATGAACATTTGTTCATACTTGATGAATTTCGGTTAAGAACATTTATTGTTCATAATCTAAATTGTGATTCAAGATTATCATTCGAAAATAGCCTGGAACAATGATGTATCATTGATGTTATTTGGGAATGTTTCGAATTGATTTAGAGAGATATATATATAACTACTGTACATATGGATACATGATAGTATGCATACCAGTTCATATACTGGGAGAACAATTATAGGTCCGGAGCCGTAGTACATGTACCGGTGTAGCTATATGTCGAAAATAAAATTTTGGTACGCAAACCCGTTATCCATACCATAAAAAGTATGTTGCTCGTGAACCAGGAATGGTACGCATACCCAGTATGCATACCATAAAGGAATATTGTTGGTTTTGAAACCGGAGTGGTACAATACCCGGTACGCAAACCGGAAAAATTCTATAAGTTCCTGAAATTTATTTTTATCAAAAGGGTACACATACCCGGTACATGTACCATGACAAAAAATAGGCACGAACAAGGTAGAGTACACGTACCTGGTACACATACTTACCCTATCGAATATTTTCAGATGCACAAAAATTATTTTTGTGAGATAATTGGGATTTGAATAAAATTTTAAAAACACTATATAGACATGATTGATCACATCATAACCTATGATTGTGACTCAAACTCAAAGTCTTAAGTGTTATATGAAAATGATTAAGCTTATGGTTCAATCGGCTAGTCTTGGATAACTGTCTATGACCAATGTTTTTATACACGGTTCTATTAAGGTTCATCCTAACCAGAGTGTATATCCTTGTATGTTAATCCCATTTAAAAGATTCATCTAATGGTGGATATTATTTGCCTGGTTCCAAAGCTATCTTAGCTTAAACCTAAAACAACATATACTTTGAAAGTCTATATAAGGGAAACCTCAAGCAACTGAGATTTTTGAATCCCTGGAAATATTATTTGTGTGTCCTAGTTGTAAACTAGAGTAGTCCTATCCCTCAAACCCTTCTAGGGTTTAACAACTAAAAAAGACTTCACCTAGGGATTCGTGAAGCCAGGTGCAACTATTTTTATCTTGATAGTTCGAGTATCCTGATCTTGTTTGATTGTTGAGTTGCTCACTTGAGCAAGATAGATAGAAATCATAAAGTTATCTTCATCTCAGACTTTGTGATTCCACAGGTTTAATACTTGTGAGGTGAATATCAATCTAGGATGCTCTTCGGGAAGCATAAGTCCGGATTTTGAGGTTAGCTAGACTTTTTCTATTGTTATTGATTTCCAATCTCACCTTGATCCATTGATCAGAAAGAAAATCTCATATAGGCTTATCTGTGGGATGCAAATTGGTTTAAAGTCTTCAATTGAGTTAAGAAACTCTTAGGATGTAAAGGACGTCAGCAAAGGGAATCATTTGCGCGGAAACCTGCTGGGATTCAAGAGACGTAAGGAGCGTGAATGTAATTGAATTGTTGTGGGGGTTTAATTCGGTCTCAACTACATTTCATTCTAAAGTTAATTGGTAGTAGGATATTGTCTATAGCAGTTTAAAACTCTGAAAATAGGCACGAACAAGGTAGAGTACACGTACCTGGTACACATAATTACCCCGTCGAAAATTTTCAGATGCAAAAAAAATATTTTTGTGTGATAATTGGCATTTGAATAAAACTCTAAAAACATTATATGACATTATTGATCATATTATAACCCATAGTTGTGACTCAAACTCAAAGTTTTAAGTGTTATATGAAAATGAATAAGCTTATGGTTCAATCGTCTAGTCTTGGCTAACCGCCCATGAACAATGGTTTTGTACACAGTTCGGTTACGGTTCATCCTAACCATAGTGTATATCTTGGTATGTTAATCTCATTTCAAAGATTCATCTAAAGGTAGATATTTTTTGCCTGGTTCCAAAGCTATCTTAGCTTAAACATAAAACAACCTATACTTTGAAAGTCTATATAAGGGAGAACCTCAAGCAACTGCGATTTTTGAATCCTTGACACCATTCTTTGTGTGTCCTAATTGGAAACTAGAGACATCCTCTCCCTCAAACCATTATAGGGTTTAGCGACTAAAAAAAACTTCATATAGGAATTCATGAAGCCATGTCCAACTATCTTTATCTTGATAGTTCGAGTATCCTAATCTTGTTTAATTTCTGAGTTGCTCACTCGAACATGATAGATATAAATCGCCAAGTTCTCTTCGTCTCAGACATTGTGATTCCACATGTTTAATACTTGTGAGGTGAATAATAATCTATGATGATATTCGGGAAGCATAAGTCCGAATTTTGAGGTTAGCTGGACTTCTTCTATTGCTATCAATTTCCAGTCTCACCTTGATCCATTGATCAGAAAAGAAATCACATATAAGCGTATTTGTGGGAGGCAGATTGGCTTAAAGTCTTCAATTGAGTTGAAGCAACTCTTAGGCTGTAAAGGAAGTCAGCTAAGGGAATCATTTGCGCGGAAACCTATTGGGATTCAAGAGGCGCAAGGAGCGCAACTGTAACTGAATTGATATGAAGGTTTAATTCGGTCTCAACTACATTTCAGTCCGAATTTAATTGGGATTAGGCTAGTGTCTGTAGCGGTTTAATACAATTTGGTGTTCAAGTATGGACTAGGTCCCGGGGTTTTCTGCATTTGCGATTTCCTCGTTTACAAAATTCTGGTGTCTGTGTTATTTCTTTTTCCGCATTACATTGTTTATCTTTATCATTGAAATTTCATAAGTTGTATACGTAAATCAATCAAAGTAGATACATCCATCCTTGTTTGTTGGATACGACTTGATTGATTCTTGGATATTGATTTTTGGAATCGTACAAGAACTCTCACACGTAAATCAGGTTCACATAATAGTCTTTGTAAACTTTCTGATTGTGGGAGAAAGAGATATAACTTTGAATATTGTTCCTTGATTGGGATTCATTAAGTTGAACTCTCGGAATTGTATTTAGGTTTGTCCATACAGGTTTCCTAAGAAAAAGTTGGTGGTGTATTTTGGTACCCCCACGTTTTCAAAATGTGCTCCCAAAATCTGAGCGATTTCTCTTGTAATTAGTGGTGAAGCTTCTGTCGTCAAAGAAATCACCGATGAAGATTCCGTCGCTGGACAACAAAAATGAATATTTCATCATTGAAGAGTATCACTATTGATCTTAAAACCCAAACAAATAACCAAGAACCGTTATTACAGCGAAGATAAACCTCAAAAGAGCAGATAAAACCACCATAATAGTGTAGATAAGTAGAAAACATAATAACAACTAAGCTAAAACTACTAGCTAACCTAGAAAGCAATAAATATTAAAGAAATATGCTCAGATCTGGTCCAAAATGGATCAGATCTAAGCAGAGAAGGGTTGTTGTTGGTGGTTTTGTTGAAGAAGAAGAATGAGTGAGAGAGAGAGACTGGACTTCAAGTTACATATTACATTCCTAAAGTCTCAACGACAGAAACTACCATCTGAAATTTCTATGTTTTCGTCTATTTGTGCTTTGATTTTAGCTTTTTTACTAAAGTTTTGGTTTTGAATCTGAGTTAATCAGATTAAACCCTAATGATCTCATTATTTCTACCGTGATCTAGGATATTAATTAAATGTTTCTTGGTTTCTTTTTTAATGTTATGATTTGGGGTTCTGATAGGTTCCTACCAACTGAACATAAAGGCTGCAACAACAAGACTTTCTTAAAAGACACCAACAACAATATGTACTTCAAAGACACTAGCAAACTTTTATAGAAGACCGATGATGAAAACTCTGACCAAATCCGACATATTCTAATTCAAGATAATCGATTCAGGTTATCTTTGTTACTATGTATATGAAAAAACCCTAGAGAAACGGTTGAATCTTTTGATCCTAACATCTCTACTGATAATTATTTTGGATATGCTACTTTTCATCCAAAAATGACCATTTAAACTTATCCTTATCCTGCTACTTATGAAACCATGGAATCTGAGAGGAACTAATAGACCTCTCCACCAAATTAGGGTCTGTAACTGGTTTGTTAAGTTCTTGGTTTGTTATTTTTATGTTGTTTGTCATCCGTTTGATTTATCAAAAGCTGCTAGAAATCATGTTTCGGATCAATTAACGAGCCATGTAACCATGCTTGATTCAAGTGGGGTTATTATCATCAATATAATTAGTAAAGGTTTTTCGGGAAAAAAACATGGTTGTTCGGGAAAAAAAACATTCCTCAAAGAGTATTTTCTCCAGATTTTTGATCAACAATCCTACCCTTACAAATATTTTTACCGTTTCGGAGATCCATGATGACCGTACCATATCAAGGGGCCAAACAAAACTTATTTCACACAACAACAATGGAATCTTTGGTTGTTTAGTCCCCTGACTACTCCATTTTCCCGGTCCTCCCAAATCATGGACCACATAGCCAAAAAGAAGACAACATTTATTATACTAGTTTTGTTGTTCTCGCGCTCACACCTATGAGTGTTGACAGCAATCCTAATCACTAACTTAATACTCTTGGCACTTCCCATCTGAACTCACCAAAGAAAGGATAAACGTTAAAACTTAAAACTTAACTCTGAAAGAAAAGTTTGTCCGGGCTCTAAATTTTATTTCAGCTGGACAAACAACCAGGAACTGTCTTGCCTCGATCACGATCACGTGGTTTGAAACAACGAGGTATCTTGGCATCAAGCAGTTAAGGTATCCAACGGAACCAGCCCCACTAATCATACTCCATGCCGCAGTAAATACCGTCATGGTAACTAAATTAGTGACCACTAAGTGCATGTTCCGGTCATGAGCAATGCGTACCAGTAATGGATAATGGGCTGCCTGAGCCAAAAATCGAGCCGAGGTCTACCGGGGGTATTTTATGGCCCAATATTTTTGGGTGGTTCAAATTCTAAAAAACACGGTTAAGAAAGAAGGTGACGGAAACTACAAAATTAACTCTTCGTCTTTCTCCTGTAATTTCTCTCAAGTTTTCAACCCTAAACCTAAAGGATTTCAAGCTGCAGTTGAATTTGAAGCAGCGAGCAGGCGAGAGTGGGAGAGGAAATTTTTTGTAAATCATAATCCATACCGTGTTATTATTAAGTGTAGTTTAATTTTGCATTACCGTGATCATTAATTCATTATTCATAATTTGTGTTTACATAATTCTATTCACTTCAGTTCAGTACATATACTTATGATCAATTTTTGTCTGTACCTAACCTAGTATGTTAATATGTTTGAATGTTTCATAGAATCACAATCACGGATTCACATTCACAAATCACAAATGATATTTAATGTTATCCATTTAGCACATACCCCATACTGAAACACTGATAGTTTCCGTTTGAGATTATTATTATTGAATTTGAATCAATCCTTGTTACTTGTTAATTGTGATTTGCTAACAGTGAACTGATTACAAGTTGGAACATCTTTTTATAGGTGACATGGTTGGACTTTGGATTTTCTTTGATTTTTTCTAGAAACTATCAAAGTATCAAGCTACAACTTGATTAAGATACAAATATTGCTTAGTTATATGCTTCTATTGTCATCAATTACTTATGATGTGCCTCCTAGGAGGGTGATACCAGCTGAAAGTGGATATGCAAGACTTGAACGGAAAAGAAAAAAGAGACGATTTGTACACTTGGTCTCAATCAGGAGCCATGGATAAGTTTGTTGTAATAAAGCCACGAAATTTTGTTGGAAGCTCATTAGCTGCGAACGAAGGGGTTTATGGTGTAATTCGTGAGCCTGCTATAGATGAAAAAGTAGATGTTAGTGATGATGCAGGGCCAGGACACAAGGAAAGTGACGTTGATTTGAGCAATGAACAAGAAGAACTATCAAGTCAATCGGTTCCTTCCAACTTGAACATTTATGACCCAAGAATTTGGGATAGCCTTCACACAAATTTGAGGGATATTCTTGCGGAGAAAGGTCCATATAAATCCATTCATTTCAGTGTTATTCAATAAATTTCATTAAGAACGTTATATGTGCTAAAAAAAATTTACATTGAAGGGCGTCCGAGTTCTTTTGCACAAGGTCATCTAAATGTCAGAGACGGCCCTGGGGGGGTTTATATCTAAAACACCTACTTGCAGCTTGCCCATATGGGGTAGCCAATCAACGCATGGTCTTGATCGACTCTGTACCTCGTGGTTCCATATGGGGTAGCATATAATTAAGTTATGTAATTGCTGGCAATGATGGACTAATCATGGACTAATCATGTACTTAATAATCTACTTGTCTCTAAACAAAAGAGCACTTGCTTCTTTTTGCAAGAAGGCTATTATTGGCGCGTCACATTCCAATAGAGGGGATTCACTTGGATTTCTAGCGACCAAATAATTGGTTATGGGGTATTCTTGATTCAATACAAAATGTCTAGATTACCCCTTTAACTAAAATCAAACTTAAAAACTAAAATTAAAATCAAAACCTAATTCTCATTCAAAGATCTGCTCCTCCTCTTCTTCTTCTTCTTAACTTCCTCTCCTTCATCAACCATAAATCATTTCCTCCTCTCTTTTTTTCAATCAAAATCATTTCACCATCTTCGATCAATCGATGGTTCGAAAAACTTATAATCTTCGATTGAATTCTCTATTAAAGGTACGGAAGAAGCATATTGATAGAAATGATGGTAATAAACAAACCAATTACATCTGAAATGGTTAGATTGATTGAAATCTTATAAAAATATTAGGTTTCAGAACCAGTTACGGTTGGGTTTTCCTCAACAAAACCCAACCGTAATTGTTTTACAGTTGGGTTCGACCAAAAAAAACCCAGCCGTAACTAATTTACAGTTAGGTTCGATCACAAAAAACCAGCCGAATCGTTTTACAGTTGGGTTTGACAAAAAAAAAACCAGTAATCGAATCGTTGGGTTTTTTACAATTGATGGTGAGTTTGACTAAAAAAACCAGCCGTAACTGATTTAAAATTGGGTTTTCTTAATTTTACCTAGTTACGGTTAGGAGTTCATCATCACCTAACCGTAAATTTGTCTTACGGTTGGCTACGAAGGAAAAACCCAACCGTAAACCGCTCAAAAAAGCTATCAATTTTTTTTACTTACTTTCATCAATTTTGAGAAATAAAAAGAACATTGTTTGGGTGATTTAAAATCTAGGGTTTTCCCTAGAAAAAAATCTCCAAAGTTTCTCATTTTTTCAACTTTTTCTTCCCACCAAAATCACTTAATATGATTTTTTATCACTAATTATATAAAAAATCTTATCAATCTAATTATTAGTTAATTATATTAATAGCCTAACCATATAAGGGTTGTTTAGTCATTGTAAAATTATTTTGGATAAGGGGTTTTTGATATTACTTATAAGTGACCCATTTTTATCCTATTAGATGACGCCCCTCTATTGAAATGTGACGCCCCAATAATAGCTTTCTTTTGCAATCCAGGAAACAATTGATTACACGCAAATGCTTTTTTTTTTTCTTTTCTTTTTCATACCTCACACTGATAGTAACGTAGTTACTGATTTATAGACATTATTCTATAGCGCAATAATATAATTTTCCAGTGAAACAAAAATAAAAAAAATGATGATATTAAAATAGTTTTCTTGTGCGTGTGTAGAAGGACATTCATGAGTCGATATGTCAGGTTAGTGAGCTATTTTTGGCTTTCTACTTGGCCTACACGGTTTACATTAATGATGTTATTTGTACTGGCAGACTATCATAGAATGTACAGTGATCGAAATTGCATTTATGGGATATAGGAGTACACACGGCTGTGTCACTGGCCATTCTTCGATAGAACAAGTTAGGTTAACCACAACAATTTACTATGGTGTTGTGTTGTGCCATCTTGGTTAACTCCTTTTTTTTTTTTTTTTGATCATCAAACCACAAATATTTCATTTCATAAGAAACGTTTACATTATGGTTTTAAAGAGAAACAAGTACATCATAACATGAAAAAAATACAAAGAAAGATACAAAACGTAAATAAATCGCGAAGAGAAAGAGCGATCTACCACGATAGCATCCAAATCTTGTACTATGAGATTGGAGAAGGAATGGCATACGAATCCATAATTCGACCATTTTGATAGATTTTTTCTTCTTAAAAAAAGAGATGCTCCTATGATAGAGGAGTGATATGCCCAAAAATTCTTCATGTGCAACTAACTCGAACACAAGATCTATTTTTCTGATGAAGAAGAAATTGATCTTCGCCCTTGCTGAATCGCCGATGTATTTTTATCAAAAAAACCAAACAAGAACAAATCGTTAGAAAGAAACACTATAAAAGTGTAGATAAAATCGCCCAAATGGCGAAGATAAAAATCGCTCAAATAACGAAGAAATTATTGAAAAACAACAAAAATAACTAAAAACAAGAAAGCTTTGCTCAGATCTAGCCCCTAAAGGACTAAATCTGAGCAAAGGAAGAAGAAGAAGTTGATAGGTTTTTTCTCCTAGAATGTCAATTTAGTATACTTCTAATTTAATTTTAGCCATTTGGAAATAATTCCAATGCGACTGAAAAATGACTAAAAAAAGTTGGTTAACTTAACAAATATAAAATTTGAATTTGATAGTACACAATAACGTATTCGTAACATAATAAAATCGGTCCGCGAGTTATACCCCCAAAGGTGTCAATATTCATCCACAAAAAACTCATCAAAACAAAAGTAACACAAAAACTCTAAAGAATTTGATGAAACCAATTTTGAATTTTGGTGTTTTTGTATTAATTTTTTAAAATTTGGGGTTTTTGTATCAATTTTGTTTAAGATAGAGTTTTAATAGATATCAACATTTGAATGATGTTTTTGTACCACGAGTTTGGTCACCTTGGATTTTTATGACTAATTTTGTAATAAAAATGCTCAAATATTCTTGTGATCATTTTGTAATATCTTTACTCACACTTATTAGAAAATTTTAATACGATAAATTTTGAATTTAATTCAATTGCATTAAAATCAAACTATAGCAATAAGATAGAGTATGGATAAATCAATCTTCCTAATTGTATTAGGATGATTTACGACACCATCACTTTTTGAATTTGACTTATTTTTACAAGCTAAAAATAAAATAAATAAAAATATCATTTTTTCTGAAATGGAGATAACATTTTCCAAAATTAATCAATAGCGCCTTTAATGTTTTTCACCATGCATCCATGCCTTTTACAAAAGACCTCCCATGAATATTTGCCTTGGTTACAATGTCAAAAATAGAAGTCAATCACTGAAATATTATCTGCTCTGCTAATATTGGTACCCGATTTTCGCAATTGTGTAAATTGTGGCGTGGCAATCCATTCCACCATGTAATTAGTTCGCCATTTCATCACTAAAGTACCGGGGATGATGGTTAAACCCCTGTAAGGGGTAATTTAGACATACCAAAAAAACCCACTAAACAAATTCAAGTCAGCGTAATTTAAGATCTTCACGAGTAAAATCACCACCTAGGCAGTAGGCACCTACTCATAAACCCATTTCCGTCACATCACAAAAATATCAAAAAAAAAAAAAAAAAAAAGGTGGAAAAACCGCGGGACCCACTAAAAGCCTCAGTCCATCCCTTCTCCCCTTTCTTCTTCAGTTCTTCCATATTTTCTCACCACACTCGAGCACTGTTTTTTACTTACTTCCAAAAGCAACCTCCTTCTTTCTCTCTCTCTCTACCGCTATTTGGTTTTCAAAAACCGCTTCAGAAAAAAAACCCTAAAATAATCCGTTATTTTGATTTGATTTTCAGTGGTAGAAGGATCTTAATCTTAAGTTAATGGTGGTGGAGTGAAGTGTGTGATTATGGCTACTCCGAATGGGATATACAGAAATGGTGGTGGTGTACCAAAGGGGGGATCTAGTAGTATCAAAGTAGAAAGACCTTTTGCTTTGAATTCAAATGTTAAATCTTCAAATAATAAATCTAAATTAACAACTTCAACATCTAATCTTAGAAGAAGTAGTCCTGGTTCTCTCTGTGGTGGTGGTAATACTGCTATTAAAGATGATGCTGGAGGTTAGTAGTAATCATTTATTTATTCAATTTTTTTGTTTTTATGTAAATTTGTGTTTTTTCATCTGTTTGGGCTTTGTTTTATGAGATTTCAGTTTTAGGTTTTAGTAAGGACCTGATATCTATTGATTTTTTAATTTTTATTTCTGGATTGATCATTTAGGGGAAATAGGCTCATTTTTTTCTTTCTTCAATTTCAGTCATGTTTTTCAATTTCTCAGTTGTCACTGTGATTATCAGTAAGAGTTTCAATTATGTTTGCTGAAGGCTGAATGTTCTACTGATTTGTAGAACTACTTTTTAGAGATAGGTCCGTAGTATCATTCTAGTGAGTTAGATTATCAAGTGTACCTCTAAGGGAGGCGCTTACTAAGAGTATCTCTATAGTACCAATGGGGTTACTCGTGTTTGCAACTTGATAAACTTCATAATTTCCTGGATAATGGTCTTGGTTAAAGAAAGCTTGAAGACAATCACTAGTTACTAGTGTTGGTTTCTGAATCAAACTTACAAGGAAAATTTTGTGAAAGTAAACAGAAGAACAAAACAGTAAATGATTCTTCTTCACCTAATTTTATCTTATGAAATTGTTTTTATCTATAGCCTTTAACATTTTCACGTTTTATCTGTGAACTAAGTGTTCTTTAAATGGATTTTAGCAGATTAACTGGCACTGATAAATTTATCATGCAGTTGCCAATGTGTAAAGTAATTAAAGATTCAGTCTTAGGGATTTTGCATCTTTTTTTTTTCATGGGTAAATTAGGATGTAGATGAGTTTCGACCTCAGGCAATGGGTATTATCACCCAACGACTCTATCACCCTATTAGAGAGGCCTTTACATTTCACCTCCTAACTGATTCTTGGTCGTATCAAAATGATGTTCGTATACACTAAGAGTATAATCATAAGATTCACCAAAGTGGTAGATGCCTTAGATTAGGTGGTAAAGTCATCGGGTGTTGATACCCTCAGACCTGAAGTCGAAATCGTTTACACACTAATTTACCAATCAAAAAAAGCAAAACAGATCATAAAACTGTTAGAATTCAGTTACATGTCTTAAATGGCATAATTGCCAAACAGCAACTCATTTGAGTATGAACTATTTAAGTTGTAATACATGAGAACATCAAGATCTTTTGGTGCACACTCTATTTAATTAATTTAGTGTTTCCTTCTAATTTTAATCGATAAACATTAGGTTTAGCCAATTGCAGTCTGTTAGCTTTTAACAATAATGTATGTTTTCGACTTGATTGAAATGGGCCTTTTTCCCATAATGTCAACTTCCCTATTAATTGCTCATTCTCATTCCCATGTTCCGGGCAGTTCCAGGAAGGGTTCGAGTTGCTGTACGACTGCGACCACGTAATGGGGAAGAAATGGTAGCAGATGCAGATTTTGCTGATTGTGTTGAATTGCAGCCTGAGGTAATTTCTGTTCCTATATCTTTTGATTTGAACATTCTACTTCTATAGTGACGTTCTCTCTGATTTTTCATAAAAAGACTGCTATATGTAAATGATAACACATGTTTTGTTTCCTTTATCCTAGCTGAAAAGGTTGAAGCTTCGCAAAAACAACTGGGACTCGGACACCTTTGAGTTTGATGAAGTTCTAACCGAGTTTGCCTCACAAAAGCGTGTGTATGAAGTAGTGGCTAAACCTGTTGTTGAGGTGTGTATTAAAGAAAAATTTCTTGGTTCTGTACAAACATTCTTGAGTTACTCATGACATGGTTGCTGAATAAACTATATAAATCATCTGTTTTCATTGAATTTCAGGATTATGGAGTTTTCTAGTATTGCGATTGTAACTCTCTTAGATGTTTTACTCGTGTAGTAAAATTTAAATATTTCAAATAGGCAAATAGTTCATTTTTCACTGGTTGTATTATAGAAGATTCGGTAAAATATATGAATAACTCTCTTTTAAAGTACCGCGTTAAATAAAACTAGTTAAACAGTCTAAGGTAGCTTCGGTAAAATTAAGAAATTCTTTGGAGTTTTCTGATGCTTAGATTCTTTCTGTAGAGTGTCCTAGAGGGGTACAATGGGACGGTAATGGCTTATGGACAGACTGGCACAGGAAAGACATTTACTCTTGGACGGCTCGGAGAGGAAGATACTGCAGCTCGTGGTATTATGGTTCGAGCGATGGAGGATATTTTAGCTGATGTTACTCCAGAAGTGGATTCTGTGTCAGTTTCTTACTTGCAGGTTGTTAGCCTCAATTTTTCGGTTCTTGGTTTCAGTTTCAGTTCCTGTTTGCTAATCAAGTTTAGTGAACAGATTCAAGCCATGTCACACATGGTAGCCTTACATTCTTTTCATCCCAAATATATGCAGTTGTATATGGAAACCATTCAAGACCTCCTTGATCCTTCAAATGATAACATATCCATTGTGGAGGATCCAAGAACTGGAGATGTTTCGTTACCTGGGGCAACCCTTGTAGATATCAGGGATCAGCATAGTTTCATTGAGTTGCTATCATTAGGGGAAGCTCATCGGTTTGCTGCAAACACTAAGATGAATACAGAGTCTTCCCGGAGTCATGCTATTTTGATGGTACATTATCTGGTCTTTTGTATGTTCTCTATATGCGCAAAATCCATCCACCACCACAAAAACAGATGCATCCTAAAAATAAACAAAAGGAAACTAAAAAAATCTTGTAGGATTTGTTAAGAGGCGCTGAGCTAATTTTGCTCTGTTGCGGCAGGTGAATGTCAGAAGGTCTGTCAAGGGAAGGGAAGCATCCATTTCGAGTGAGAATGGAAACACCTCTCACCTGGTGAAGAATTCAAAGCCAGGCGTTATTCGGAAAGGGAAGTTGGTTGTAGTAGATCTTGCGGGTTCAGAACGTATTGATAAATCAGGTACTAAGCACAATTTATAGCTGTCAAAAAGTAACTTTCTCGGTTGGTTCTTTCAGCGTCATAACATCATATCTATCCCCCTACTCTTCTAGAAGTATCGAGGAAGTATGAACACAGCTTTCAATCTTCCTGTATTGCTACCCTCCCAACATTTTCACAGGGATTTCTTATATTATTTTCAATTTAAACAGGAAGTGAAGGCCATACACTAGAGGAAGCCAAATCCATTAATCTCTCGTTAAGTGCATTAGGAAAGTGCATAAACGCCCTAGCAGAAAATAGTCCACATGTTCCTGTTCGTGACTCGAAACTCACAAGGTTGCTTCGAGATTCTTTTGGAGGTAATCCTTAGGGTATCTTGTTGTTTCAATTTGCCTTTCATTATGCCACTGGAGGATAACTCTTACTTGCTACACACTTTAGTTGGATGTTCTTATTGATCTACTACTCTTGTACACTGATTTTTATCTGCAATTTAAGTTTCATGTGCCTGTTAATACGTGATTATAATTGTTTCTTCTATCTGTACCAGGCACAGCAAGAACCTCATTGATTGTAACCATCGGGCCATCTCCACGCCATCGGGGAGAGACTTCAAGTACAATCATGTTTGGACAACGGGTGGGTTACTCAACTGCATTATCTCCATGTTAAGTTCCTCTAATTGCATGGTCGTAGACTTGTAGTTATATTTCTGGTCTTGCAATCCTTAAATTAAAACGGAAAATAACTGGCACTGGAGTCTTCGTGTGTAAAACTTATTAGTTAAACTTAAGATACTATAGTCCCCAGCAGTCATGGTCCTTATGGATTTTTAAGTTATGCTTCATTATAATGTGCCTTCTTATACTGCCACAGCTTTACAAGCTTTTATGTAAATGCTTGATGTCCTTTCTTATACTCAGTTAACTGTATCAGAACTTGGAGGTTTTCTAACATTCATCTTAACTCAGGCTATGAAAGTGGAGAATATGGTGAAAATAAAGGAAGAATTTGATTATAAAAGTTTGTCCAGACGGCTTGACATACAACTAGACAGACTTATTGCAGAGCATGAAAGGCAGCAGAAAGTTTTCCGTGATGAGCTTGAAAAAATAGCTGCAGAAGCAGAAGATCGTGTCTCTGTGGCTGAAAGGAAATATTCAGAAGCATTGGAGGTGAATTATTTAGCATTTTGGTTACTTTGACAAGCAAGTTCGTCATTTTTTTTAATAACTGAACTGAGTTCATGTGAACTACATGTATGTTCAACTGTATGGTTTCTTAGCTTACGTAGTCAGTATATTCATTTGTTGCCTGTTCTTTCTGAAGAGGCATACATATCAAGAGATAATACCTCCCATTTGCTCTGGACTTTTCCTTGTTTCTGACCCACAGAAAAAAAAGTTTCCCTAATTTTTGAAGCTTAATTGTAAACTGTTCAAGCACAGTCAGACATTCCGATCAATATGAAATTTAGATGTGCTAGACAGTTTTTCTTACATATTCCTTTTAGACCCAAGTGGGTGAAAAATGATGCTGTATCTGTAATAATCTTTGTGATGCTTAACTTTCACTCTGGTAGGCACATTCATGAGGTGGTGTAAGTAATGATCATGTTAAGTGGTGATTTGCCTGTTTAGGATGAAATATTCTGATGACTCAAGTGGCATCGTAGCCAATAATATTCACTAGTTTTAGAAAAGAAAGTTGAAATGATTGTTTTAAGTACTTTATTCTCTCTAGAAGGTTCTGTGAAAAAATACGATACTCTTATACAGTGTATGCTGCTTTTATTGCCTTTCAAGCTACTGTAAGTTGTCTTCATATTTTGTTATTTGTAGAATGAGAGACTACAACATCAAAAAGATTACAAGGAATCAATAAAGAAGCTTGAAGAGCAGTGGGCGTTGAATCAACAAAAACGTGATAAAGAAAACAAGGACTTGGAAGCTAGCAGAGCGGTTCGTTCCTTTCCATTTTACAATATAATTTTCTCCATGTTTAGATATCTTTCTTTTACATGCTGCTTTTTAAACTTCAATTATATATGGTAAAATAAAGTGCAACCTATTTCCTTTCTGCTGCACAGGGGCCTTCTGCAGCAGCTTCTGAGGAAATTGCAGAGCTCAAACAATTGCTTCAGAATGAAATTAATTCGAGGAAAGCTGCTGAGCAGGAGACCAACACTGTTAAAGCTCAGCTGGCGCAGTGGAAAAGGTCCGAGGTATAAATTCACAATCAATAGTATACTACGATGATTTGGTTTGAGTAACAAGCAGCCTATTTCGCATACTCCCAAGTTACAGACCTGTGGAGTGTAAAATAACCCTTTTTTCTTGTTCTAGGCTGCTGGGAATGCAGAGATTTTGAAGCTTCGTAAGATGCTAGAAGAAGAGGCCCACCAAAAGGAGAAACTTGAGGAAGAAATTACGATCCTGAGGAGTCAGCTATTGCAATTGAGTTATGAAGCTGATGAGGTAGACATGATTTTATTTGTCTTGCTATATATTAGCATTTGAACAATTATAAACTTAGTCAAATTTTGGCACCTGGTTAATTAGTACTCGTGTTTTGGTTGGTGTACTAAAACACATGTCCAGACCTGACAATACTAGTGCATGGTGTTCCTTCACTTATCAAATACGTGTACCCTAGGACTCCTTGTGCAAAATGGTGGCGGAGTGCCACGGGCACAAACCATGTTTTTGCATTGGCACTGCTCCTTAGATTCGTGTAAACTGTTTATCCATTTTAACTCTTGTTTTAATTCAGACAAGGAGGGGACTGGATAAAGGTGGATCTGGCAATGGTTTCACTGGTTTAGATTCTCTCGTGTCTCAAGTTAGACAGTCACAACTCAACGAATCAGGAAATGGACAAAAGGGATCAATCGCCAAACTCTTCGAACAAGGTAGGCACAAAACTATCTACCTTCGATATTATGTTTACCAAATGCTGAATGCTTATGGTTCAGTCATCAATTTTGTTTTTGTCCTCTTTCTATATTGTGATGAATCCCTTGATATGACAGTGGGACTGCAGAAGATATTGACCTTGCTTGAATCAGAAGACGCTGATGTTCGGATTCATGCAGTAAAAGTGGTAGCGAATTTAGCAGCGGAAGGTACAAAATTCTTAACTTCTTATATTGATTCCCTGAATTAGAAATTGTAGAGGGACGGTTGCTTACATTTTCATCTGCAGAAGCAAATCAGGAGAAGATTGTAGAAGCTGGTGGCCTTACATCCTTGTTGATGCTTCTTAGAAGCTCAGAGGATGAGATGATACGTAGAGTTGCTGCTGGTGCTATTGCTAACCTTGCAATGAACGGTAAATATGTGGACTTGGTACATTTTTGTTTAAACTAGATTCTATTCGTTACTTGATTTGACTTTATAAGCTTTTATTTCAAGGTATCCCACATTGTTCATTCTTGCAGAAACCAACCAAGAGCTTATAATGTCTCAAGGAGGCATTAGTTTATTGTCAATCACAGCATCTGATGCTGATGATCCGCAAACTCTTCGAATGGTCGCAGGAGCCATTGCTAATCTATGTGGGAATGGTAAACTGCATACACTTTCTTCCTTCCTTATCTTGAGTGATCTTATTTATTTGTGTGGTTATGTTTTCTGTCACATTTAGCTCTCTGAGTATCAACAAATTTTTATATTGTCTTGTTCCAGATAAGCTACAGACAAAATTACGTGCAGAAGGTGGCATTAAGGCATTGTTAGGAATGGTGAGGTGTGCACATCCAGACGTTCTTGCACAAGTTGCGCGTGGAATTGCAAACTTCGCAAAATGTGAATCCAGAGCAGCAACTCAAGGTAATTACACTATTTTCTGTTGACATCTTACCCATTAGGTCCTTAGTACACTATTTCTGCGTACCTTTTCATATTTACCCTTGCTGCTGCTGGCTGGCCTTAATTGGTTATGATAACATATGGTGGAGGATTATTATTTTCTACTTCAGAGACTCTCCTGAGCATGTTGTAGCCGAGTATTTGATCATAAACTTGAAATTATTTTAGGGTAATGGTTACTAATTTGTATCTGTACTAAATACTGAGATGTTAATCACCGCAGGGTCAAAATCTGGGAAGTCTCTCCTTATTGATGATGGAGCTCTTCCTTGGATCGTGCAGAATGCCAACAATGAAGCCTCGCCAATCAGGCGCCATATTGAGCTTGCACTCTGTCATTTGGCACAGCATGGTGAGTTTTGTCATTAGTTTTGTACTCGATATCTAAGACTTCGTCAGGTTGATGATTGGAAAATTAATTTTCCTAAGCTAGAATTTGGAAAGCCCAAGTGTTGTTAGCATTTTTACAGTATGTTTATTTTATATCACCTTAGTTATTATGAAACCAAGTCCGTTTTGGTTGTAATAATAAAATTTCAGCAGTAATGTTAAGTACCAACAGATTATTAGTTTCAAGTTTGCTGTTGTTAGGAACGTTGGTAGTATTTTCTGAGTTACCACAAATATAGCAATCATTTCTTACCATGATTTGTTACTTTTTCCAGAAGTAAATGCAAAGGACATGATTAGTGGTGGTGCGCTATGGGAACTGGTTCGTATTTCACGAGACTGCTCTCGAGCAGATATAAGAACTCTTGCCCACCGGACTCTAACTTCAAGCCCTATTTTCCAAGCTGAACTGCGACGGTTACGTATCGACTGCTGATATCCATTTTGCTTTAAGCTGCTTGCTTTGTAGAGTGTATTTTGGCAGTAGCTTCTGAGAAAGCCAAGAAGCAATTTAATGTTGTGCAGAAGCTCATCCTGTTTTTGTTGTGGCTTCAATGTGAGAACTCATACGTCATGTATGATGTGCAGCCAAGATCATTGTTGACGTGTGTGTGTGTAGCATGTGTTGTAACCAATTTGAGGTTAGTAAATGTTCACCGAGTGTCTCCATTCTTTATATTATTTCTTTTTGCTCCCCCTGTTGGTGTTCATCTAGCTTCATTTACAGTAGACTACCTTAGTCCAGCTTAATTATTGTAGAAATTGATTTGTATATGAAAGAAAAATGAAAAAAAGAAAGAAAAAAAGTTTCCCCAGTATCTTTAGAATCATTCAGTTCGCTTTGATTCTTCTCTGTTTCTTTTATGTACAGTGTTTTGCTCCGCTCTTATTGTTTATCAATTATCATGCTTTTCCACCCGCTTTTGTATTGGTTTGGCCGATTTACACTTTGTGTTAAAGTTATGAAACTTGATTCGATTACGATTTTATCCCGCAGTCTGAACACAGATTCTTTTACGGCCACAAAAGAAAAGCAAAGCAACAAACACTTAAATAGTTGGACAATCTTTTTTGTAACTGATTTTCCTCTCAACATTTCTTAACAACACTCCGCCTGCACAAGGTGAGTTATAGGAGGCGAGCTGGAAAAACTCTAGGAAGCAAAGCCACTACGTCATCCCTTTTGACAAAGTGAACTCAAGATATTCAAACTTTGGATTCTGTTAGTTCCCACTTCTCTAGGAGTCCAGGAGACATGAAAACCACTCTTTTGTTTGAGAAATTTAACTGGCACGAGCATGATTAACATCCAAAACTCCCTGCCGACTAACTCAGTACCCAAGATAACACCATGAGTTGCTGCTTCCCCTGGTGTGGGGAAGTCTAGAATTTTGTTTCCCCTCCCCGAAAAATTCAAAGGCTCTTTCCGTGCTCCAATCTCAGAGCGTTTAGGATCAAAAACTGGATATGTTTCAATTAACCCATTCATTCTTTTTTTCCTATCATAGATAAATTATGATCTTTCGTTGGTTTCAAATTTCGGGTAGAACCCACCGTTCCCAAGAAGGAACGTTACGGGGTTAATTTAGGTATAACTTCTTTTATGGTGTGGAATTTCGGTTTGCGCTGACCCATTTTAGAGCATAATGAACATCTCCCCCAGCAGTAATGTTGTATTGACTGGCTTCCGGCAATCTTAAGTAACATGGTGCAAGTCATTGAGGTAGGCTTGGGAAGAAAAATTCAAAATATCAGTTGCTAGTTGCCTAGTTCTTTTCTACTTGATTATAAGTAGTCGGCATGTTCTAAAAAAAAAGCTCTTGTGTTGCTGAAAAATTCAATTCCCCAACCTTGACCTCTTCAATAAAGGCAAAGCCATTGACGTTTAAAGCTTTTAATGTCTACAAGTAAACCTTAGGATGAGAGAAGAACAATCTCAGAGAGACAAGGGCCACGAGGCTACTGGAAATGCAGAGATTTTGAAGCTTCCTAAGATGCTAGAAGAAGAGGCGCACCAAAAGGAGAATCTCGAGGAAGAAATTACCATGACAGTGGGACTGCATGAGATCTTGATCATGTTTGAATCAGAAGATGCCGATGTTCGGATTCATGCAGTAAAAGTGGTGGCAAACCTAGTAACGGAAGGTACACTACTCAACTTCTTGTATTGATGCCCAGAATTAGTTATTGTGGAGGGACGGATGCTTACATTTTCGTCTGCAGAAGCGAGTCAGAAGCAGATTGTAGAAGCTGGTGGCCTTACATCCTTGTTAATGCTTCTTAGAAGCTCAGACGATAAGATGATCCATAGAGTAGCTTCTGGTGCTATTGAGAACCTTGCAATGAATGGTAATTATGTGGAATTGGTACAGTAGTTTTTTCATTTAAGTGTTATACTAGATTCTATTCATTACTTGAATCAACTTTATAAGATTTAATTTCAAGGTGTGCAACAATGCAACATTGTGTTATTCTTGCAGAATCCAACCAGGAGCTTATAATGTCTCAAGGAGGCATTAGTTTATTGTCAATCATAGCGTCTGATTCCGATGACCCTAAAACTCTTCGAATGGTTGCAGGAGCCATTGCTAATCTATGTGGGAATGGTAGACTGCCTACACTTTCTTTCATCCTTTTCTTGCTATTCTTATTTATTTGTGCGGTTATGTGATTCTGTCACATTTAGGTTTGAGTATGAACAAATTTTATATTGCCTTGTTCCAGATAAGCTACAGATAGAATTAAGTGCAGAAGGTGGCATAAAGGTATTAATTGTGAATATGAAACACATGTTAGCTTCTAGAATAGATGGCTTCTAGAATGGCCATTATTTTCTTCCTCCCTTATTTCTTCTTCCTCCCCTTTTTGACAACATCCCTTATTTTTCTTCCTTTCCTTTTTGACAATATGTCTTTTGTAATGTATATAAATAGGTCACCTTGTAAAGAATCATATACACAATCAATACACAAATTATGAAGTGAGAACCTTAAGTTTTTGTCATGGTATCAGAGCCTAGTATCCAAAAATTCTAGTATCCAAAATCCTTTCTGTTATCGTTCAATATGTCGCGTGAAGATTATCAACCTATCACCGTAAAGTTTGATGGAACAAACTATAACCATTGGTCCTTCCTTATGAGAAGTTTCCTCAAAGGAAAAGCTATGTGGAAATATATTGATGGAAAATCCAAGAAGCCCAGTGTTGTCTCTACTGGTCTTTGTTGTTACAGATAAAGAAGTTGATCCTAGCAGCAAAGACAAAGGAACTGAAGGAGAAAGCGCTGAAGACTGGGAGACCAACAATCACAAGATACTCACATGGATAAGCAATACAGTAATCACCTCCATAAGTATGCAACTTACTGGTTTTGAGACTGCCAAAGACGCATGGGAGTTTCTTTCAAAAAGGTATACCCAAATCAACTTTGCTCAACGTTACAAACTAGAACAAGATATTCGTTCTATGAAGCAGCAGATGGATCAGTCGATCTCAGACTTTCATTCTGAGATGTCAATTATATGGAATCAGCTAGCACTGATGGAACCCAATTGGACTATAGATATCGAACTGTGGCAGAAATACAGAGAAGAGTCGCGACTGGTTCAACTCCTAATGGCGTTAAGAGATGATTTTGAGACTGTAAGAGCTTCAATCCTTCATCGATCTCCTCTCCCTACTGTAGAAGCTGCATTGTCTGAGCTTATTACTGAAGAAACTCGGAAAAGGATCAAGCCAGAGATACCTGCTGTGTTTGCCGTTCCTTCGCGTGGAGTTTTTAATAATACTGTCAACTCTCAGAGAAACTACCGTGACATGTCACAGGTTCAGTGTTACAACTGCAAGAAACCTGGTCACTTGGCCAAGAACTGCACTTTACCAACAACACAGAGTATGTCACAAACATCAGCATCTCAAATTCCAACTCACCAAGGATCAAACTCACAAATTCAATGCAATTATTGTAAAGAACCCGGTCATACAGTAGGAAACTGTACATCTCCATTTTCAAGAAACATGAGAAAGAAGAAGGTTAAATGGAACTGCATACACATCTATGCCTTCCATTCTTGCAGCTTTGTGTTAGAAAGAAGCCATGAATCATCATCATCTACATCAAATAATCTTGCTGATATTCAAGAGATGCTCAAACAAGCCCTTGCAATTGGTAATAATAATTCTACAACAGCATCTGCTTTTTCAGTTCCCACAGGTACCTTTTCAAATGGTTGGTTTCTTGACTCAGGTGCTTCTAATCATATGACATTCAATTCTAATGTATTTGAAAGCAAGCATCCTATTGTTACACCTAAAATCCAAACTGCAGATGGATCCGAAATAGCTGCTAGTCATATTGGACATGTTAAAGTCTCAGATAAAATACGTATACCTGATGTGTTACTTGTTCCAAAGATCAAGATGAATCTTATATCAATTGGGCAACTGTGTAATCAGGGTTTTAACATTTATTTCTTCTCCTTTGGTTGTGTAATACAGGATCCCAGGACAGAGAAGCTTGTTGGGATAGGCCGTAGAGTTGGTAGATTATATCTCCTTGAAACTCTCATTGTTCCTCAACAATCAAAGAATGAACTTACTGCTGCAGTTGCAAACTCCCTTCCTTCTACTGTGTCCCCATTTATGTCTTGGCATTCTAAGCTAGGCCATGTCTCTTTTCCGCGTCTTACATATATGATCAATAAAGGACTGTTAGGAACAATTCAAGTTGATAAAGAACCTTATTGCATTTCGTGTAAGTTGGGTAAACAACCTGCGCTTCCTTTTAATAATAGTGTTACACATTCAGTTGAACCTTTTGATCTTATTCATTCAGATGTGTGGGGAAAGTCTCCCATTGCCTCTAAGGGAGGGGCTTTATATTATGTTATCTTCATTGATGATTTTTCTCGTTTTACATGGCTATACCTTTTCAGTTCCAGATCAGAATTTTTGAAAATATACACAGATTTCTCTAGAATGGTCAAAACTCAATTTAGAAAATCCATTAAAACTTTCCGTGCTGATCAAGGAGGTGAATACATATCAACTCCTTTCAAAGAATTTCTCAAAACAGAAGGTACTATTCTTCAGTTATCTTGTACAGAAACTCCAGAACAAAATGGTATAGCAGAAAGAAAACATCGTCACATCATAGAGACAGCTAGAACCCAACTTCTTTCAGCATCAGTTCCATCTAATTTTTGGGGTGAGTCAGTCCTTACTGCAGTTTACACAATAAACCGCATTCCATCTATAGTCACAGGAGGAATATCACCTTATGAACGTCTCTATGATAAGAAACCTAATTATTCTGAGCTTCGTGTCTTTGGTTCAACTTGTTTTGTTCTTCTCACAGAAAGAGAACGAAACAAACTCAGTAAAAAGAATGCTATCTGTGTGTTTTTAGGCTATGGTATTGAACAAAAAGGTTATCGTTGTTACGATCCAGAAAGTCGACGCTTACGTGTTTCTCGTCATGTTACATTTTGGGAAAATATACCTTTTTGGTCTCTTCCTAGTAGCAAGTCTTCTACTCTAGAACAGTTTACGTATCTAGATCCTTTTGAGGATATATCTATATCCAACTCTCAGCCTACAATTATTCCATCAACCACCACAGAAGTCACTCCTCTTGAAAATTTCGAAACTCCACATGACCACTCTATGGAAAATCCTGACATTGCTTCTCCAGAAGGGGATCTTGTACCTGAAAATGATGTTTTGCCTCCACGAACTCGTCGACCACCAGCCAGGTTTGCAGATTATCATTGTTCTTTGTCATCCATTTTATCTATGCATGAACCAAAATCATACAGGGAAGCATCTTTAAGTCCAGTCTGGCAAACATCTATGGGGGAAGAACTCACAGCACACAAGGACGCTGGTACATGGGATATGGTTGACTTACCACCAGGGAAAACAGTTATTGGAAGTAGATGGGTGTACAAGATCAAAACAAATTCAGAAGGCAAGATAGATCGTTACAAATCTCGTTTGGTTGCTCAAGGATATACCCAAGAATATGGTATAGACTATGAAGAAACATATGCTCCTGTTGCTCGTATGACTACGGTACGTACTCTCCTTGCTGTTGCTGCTGCTCATAATTGGAATATGCATCAAATGGATGTCAAAAATGCCTTCCTTAATGGAGAACTTCGAGAAGAAGTGTATATGAGACCACCACCAGGAATGGTTCATTCTCCAAATCAAGTATGTAAGCTTCGTAAAGCCTTGTATGGACTTAAACAAGCACCACGAGCTTGGTTTGAGAAGTTTTCTAATGCTATCCTTCAGTATGGATTCAATCAAAGTGCTTATGATTCAGCAATGTTTACTCGATCAACTAAGAAGGGTATGGTTATTCTCCTCTTGTATGTTGATGATATGGTTATCACAGGTGATGATCTAGAAGGAATTACTGCTCTTAAACTTCATCTTAGTTCATGTTTTGAAATGAAAGACTTAGGTTTTTTAAGGTATTTTCTTGGTATCGAGGTCGATAAGTCATCTGATGGTTATTTCATCTCACAAGTAAAGTACGCCTCCGAAATTCTTCAACGTGCTGGGTTAACAGATAGTAAAACTGCAGATACACCTCTTGAACTAAATGTGAAGCTTAATCCCTTCGAAGGAAAAGTTTTATCCAATCCTACATTATATCGTCAGCTTGTGGGAAGTCTAAATTACTTGACTATCACAAGGCCAGACATTAGCCATGCAGTTCATGTAGTTAGTCAGTTTATGTCTGCTCCAAGGTCCACACATTATGCTGCAGTACTTCGGATATTACGTTATATCAAAGGCACCTTGTATCAAGGTATAAAGTTCTCATCTACTTCTGATCTTTGTCTTCATGCATATTCAGATTCAGATTGGGCTGGTGACATCACAGATAGACGCTCAACCACAGGATATTGTGTGTTTCTAGGAAAATCTTTGATCTCTTGGCGTAGTAAGAAACAAAGTGTAGTTTCTCGGTCTAGTGTTTGAGGTGAATATCGAGCTCTTGCTCATACAACTTCGAGATTGTTTGGTTACGATGGCTCCTTGAAGATATGGGAGTTCATTTATCAGAACCTACTCCATTGTGTTGTGACAATAAGGCTGCTATTCACATTGCCCATAATGACGTGTTTCATGAACGTACGAAACATATTGAGATCGATTGTCACTTTGTACGACATCACTTCAAGGAACAGACTATTGTTTTACCTTTTGTTCGCTCGGAATTGCAACTCGCTGATTTATTCACCAAAACAACGACTTCGGCTAAATCCGAAGTTTTTTGGTTTCCAAACTCAACATGTGTGTTGCACCATCTTGAGTTTGAGGGAGGGTATTAATTGTGAATATGAAACACATGTTAGCTTCTAGAATAGATGGCTTCTAGAATGGCCATTATTTTCTTCCTCCCTTATTTCTTCTTCCTCCCCTTTTTGACAACATCCCTTATTTTTCTTCCTTTCCTTTTTGACAATATGTCTTTTGTAATGTATATAAATAGGTCACCTTGTAAAGAATCATATACACAATCAATACACAAATTATGAAGTGAGAACCTTAAGTTTTTGTCAAAAGGCTCTGCTAGGAATGGCTAGGTGTGCACATCCAGACGTTCTTGCGCAAGTTGCACGTGGAATTGCAAACTTTGCAAAGTGTGAATCCAGAGCAGCCACTCTAGGTAATAACACTATTTCGTGTTGACATCTTAGCCTTTAGGTGCTTATTAAACTATTTCGGCGAATTTGGTGTTTCTCCTCTTCAAAATTACCCTTGATGCGTGCTGGCTGGCTTGAATCTGTTCTTGGAAACATACGGTGGAGGATTACTATTTAACTTTTGAGATGTTAATCACCACAGGGTCGAAATCTGGGAAGTCTCTCCTTATTGGTGATGGTGCTCTTCCTTGGATCGTGCAGAATGCCAACAATGAATCCCCGCCAGTCAGGCACTATATTGAGTTTGCACTTCGCCATTTGGCACAGAATGGTGTTGTAATAATGAAATTTCAGCAGCAACACATCAACAGAATTTTCTTTCTGAAATGCCAATAGTGCAATCATTTCTTACCAATATTTCTTACTGTTTTCAGAAGTAAATGCGAAGGACATGATTATTGGTAGTGCGCTATGGGAGCTGGTTCGTATCTCAAGAGACAGCTCTCGCACAGATGTAAGAACTCTTGCCCACCGTATTCTAACGTCAACCCCTATTTTCCAAGCTGAAGTTCGACGCTTACGTATTGAGTGCAAAAGAAACTTGATTCGGTTGGGGGTTCTAGCCCAAAGAAGTTGTTTTACAACTCCTTCACGGCAACAAAAGAGAAGAAAAGCAAGAAAAACTTCAACAGTTGTTGGACATCTGACAACCTTGCAGGAAGGTAGGTAGTTAGTTGCCTTGAAGCAGCGCAAATATTTTGTAACTGATTTTTCCACTAAGCATTTTGTTAACACTTAACAGAACTTGCCTTTTTCTTCTTCTGATTTTCCCAAGGGCCGCCTAGGAAGAAAAAAAAGCGCCCAAGGCGCCAAAGCATGTCTATTTCTGTTGGATTTCTAATTTTTCCTCGGCACGCCTAAGCACTAGGCGAGGGCTCGCCTATCCCCTAATACAACATAGCCTTCACCAGCAGTTGCTCTCCATATTGAGATGTAATGCTAAAAGAAAAATTCTAATAGGAAGTTAAATAGCACTTACGAATTGTGCACAGAAAATCTATCACGTTTTGTTTGGCATAAACCATTAAAAAGAAGACGCAAAGACTCATAGCGCGGAATTGAGCCACCAGTCCGAACTGTAAAAAAGCAGCAGCATGAGTTGCTGCCTGCTTCACTCGGGGTGGGGAACTCTAGCATATTGTGTCCCCTCCCTGAAAAAAATCAAGGCTCTTTCCGTGCTCCGTTTCACAGTCTATGTTGCTGATAAAATTAAGTTCAATCATGCATCTAAGTTGTTGGTTTCTGATATTAAATCTTGATAAGTCTGTTTATGGATCAAAGAGTTGCGGCGATACATTATCATAAAGAAATCAAATACTAGCAATACGTTTATTTGTCACCATCTGATAGTGATAAGTCGGGGTCTGATCAGTATACATCATACAGTATCTTTATGATAAAAATGTACTTATTCTTCTTTTTTTCTTTTTTGAAAAGTTTCGCATCTTTTACCTCTCAAAATAATTGTTCAGTGCTCCCAAGTCATTATTCCATGAAAATCGAAGAACAACAAAATCATCAATAATCCATTATCAGAGTTAATGAATAGTAATACGAATGATTAGATGATATGAACCGCATCAGGACTGTTTATTTTGTGACTAACTTTTGGTACCATTGTTCGCAATGGCAGAGCCATGTAGAAGTAAATGGAGTCAATTGCCCAAAGGATGCTTATATCTATTCCGATACAAATCCTTATAAATTTGTATTTTTGCTTGCCTCTTTTATTTAGAATCCTGATTCCCTCATTAGTCTGTCTAAATTCCTGAAGAGATCAAATACACGAGCAGGGCCGTTCCCGAAAAAAAATTGCCCCAAAGCATCCGAATATTTTTAGGGAATTTTGATAAAGAACCCTGGTTTTTAACATTACACTAAAAAAATACCCCCGATTTTTAAAAATTTGTTAAACTGCCCTTGCCATCTATTATCACGGTTTGACCCCACATATTGAGTCCACGGTCGTTTACTTAGTCAAGAAAATGGGTAAAATTACCATAAACCCCTACACTAAATCTAAGAGTAAAAGAAAGGTAGCACCAAAAACCATAGCTGTTGTTTGTATCTTAGTATTAAATCAAACCATTGGATCTCCGTAATTTTCATATATGTTGTTTGTTACAGTATTATGCAATCGCTGTTAAATTTTTAGTACGATCGGAGTTGGAGATGTGATGAAACCATCCAGGTACAGAGTACATTGCTACAGATTTCAGATCACTGTGCAGAGATAGAAACCTATGAAAATAGATGTTGTACAGTGTATAATTACCTGAAATTTTAATGGGAGTAACCCATTTAGTCTATGGGGTTTCTGTAAAAATTTCACTCGAATATGAGTTAGAGAAGTACCCCAACCAACTGAGTTTTACAGGTGAACTTGTAGAAATTCAGTTTGAGATGAACTTATAGAATCAGTGGTAAATTAGGTTCTAACCGTTACTTTTCTATGAAATTTTGGTACAATGCCTGTGATATACCGATGAATGTGTGGTATAAATTTCAGTTGGATCAGATTAGTATTCATGGATCAGAAGAAGAAATGGAGTTGACGATTCAAGAAAATCCAACTTTACTAAGGAGGAAGGGCGTTTTGGACATTTTGACCCCGCCACCTAAGCATTAACAGTTGCTGACTAATGATAAATTTTTTTTGAAAAAAACGGTCAAGAAAAAGGTACTTTAACAAATTTTTAAAAAACAGGGGCATTTTTTTAGTGTAATGTTAAAAACCAGGGTACTTTATCAAAAAGCCCATTTTTTTATGCCCGTATATATGGACATCCAAGGTATTGTCTTAAGTAGGGTTAGAATGGCCACTAATATATGAAGCGGCCGAAGGCCGTGGCTATTTTTTTTTTGAACGAATCAAGCAGTTAGTATAATTCCGATTACAAATAGAATACTACTAAATAACTAAATAATTAAAAATAACTAAATAATTAAAAGTTAAAATGAAAAAGTTCAATAACAAAAAGCGAACATGGAAAAAAAATTATAGTTTATAAAAGAAAAATGGAAGGTAAATAACCTGGCATTTTTTAGGGGCGACCCCAACACAATTAGGGGCGACACAAAAGACAAAATAGGTTAAAAATACTTAAATGCCCCTTCATAATCGGGAGGTTAATCCATAATCGATAGTTTGGGTCAACTCTATATTCGGTAGTTATATGAAGTATTTTGACTACCGATTATAGGCTCAACCAAATTACAAAAATAGAGGATTTTTGCAAAATCTCATTTGGGGGCACCTCTATATTTGGTAGTTATATGTGTTGGATATTTTCAAGATTGTTTGTCGGGTCCGGGGGACGTAGCCCCTCCCGGCTGTGTTCGACCTGACCTGTCAGGTCGTCGGGGTCTAGGGGGCAACGCTCCCTAGCAGAGTGAGAGACAACGTCTCGTGGAATTTTTTTTCGGTTAATGAATTTGAAAACCTATTCGGTTTTCCAGAAATTTTCACAAAACGTGTCTGTTCCCATAGGATTTTTTCAAGAGACATCATTGGTTGGATATTTGCAAAGAGAGCCAAGATAATCGAAAGTCAAGATAACTTCATTCACTACCGATTATAAGATCAACCAAAATTAAAAAAAAAAAAAAAAAGGATTTTTGCAAAATCTGATTTTGGGGCTACTCTATATTCGGTAGTTATATGAACTATCTTGACTACCGAATATGGTAAGATTTCGGCAAAGAGTTCTACTGTATAATCGGAAGTAATGATAACTCTTCCTTTCTTACCGATTATAGGCTCAACCAAAATTCAAAAAAAAAAAGGATTTTTGTAAAATCTGATTTTGGGGCTACTCTATATTCGTTAGTTATACGAACTATCTTGACTACCGATTATGGTAGGATATTTGCAAAGAGTTCCACTGTATAATAGGAAGTCAAGATAACTCTTCCTTTCTTACCGATTATAGGCTCAACCAAAATTCCAAAAAAAAAAAAAAAGATTTTTGCAAAATCTGATTTTGGGGCTACTCTATATTCGGTAGTTGTATGAACTATCTTGACTACCGATTATGGTAGGATATTTGCAAAGAGAGCCACTGTATAATCGGAAACTCTTCATTTCTTACCGATTATAGGCTCAACCAAAATTCCAAAAAAAAAAAAAGATTTTTGCAAAATCTGATTTTGGGGCTTCTCTATATTCGGTAGTAAATGAAGTTATCCTGACTACCGATTATGGATAGAGGATTTTATTTTGGGGATACTTCATATTCGGAAGTTAAAGAAACTAAATTGACTCCCGATTGTGGATTAACTTCCGATTGTAAAATTATCTACCGATTGTAAAGGGTAGTTTGGCCATTGAAAAAAAGCGCCCCGTAAATAACCTACCAATTGTGAAATAACCTACCGATTATGATATTTTTTGTCGTTTTGTGTCGCCCCTAATTCTGTTGTGGTCGCCCCTAAAAATGCTAGGGTAATTAAAGTGGTAAGAAAATATTATTTTGCATTTAAATAATAATAAAAATCTACTTTAGATAGCTTGCCGGTGATGGGTATTTGTAGACTAGCATAGGATGATATGTGGAGGGAAGAAAAAGGAGGAGGAGGGACAAGATAAGACAAGAGAAAGAGATAGATAGAGAAAGAAACAAAAATCTACTTATGAGTGTTCTTTCCAGCTTGCCAGTGTCTTACTTATCACTATTTCAAATTCTCAAGTCAGTGGAGAAACAAATGGAGAGGATTATGAGACAATTTCTTTGGAGTTCAGGTAATAAAAAGCTCGGGAAAGGATGGGTAGGATGGACAAAAAAAAATCTTCCAAAAAAGGTGGTGGTGCAGGTATAAAGAAAATAATGCTAGTGAATAGATCATTACATATTGCTAAATGGATCTGGAGATATGGAAAGGAAAAAAAAACATTATGGAGGAAGATTATTCATCACAAATTTGGTGGCAATGAGAAGGATTTTCTTCCTAATACCACAAATACTTCTGTTGGTAAGAGTCTTTGGAGTGGGATTTTGAAATGCAGAGATCATGTGGAGCAAAATATGCATATTCAAGTGCATAGTGGAGACAAATGACTCTTCTGGAAGGATGTCTAGGTGAATGGCCAGTCTCTAAAATCAATGTTTCCTAATCTTTTTAGATTAAGCAGGTTACATGATGCAACAATCCAGGAAATGTATGGAATTTTTCTTTCTGTAGAAGCTTGAAAGATATTGCTCGTTTGTTAGATTTGTTGTCTTCTTTCAACAGTGGAGTTGATGATGATCACAGGGTATGGCAGAATGGATCAAAACAATTTTCAGTATCAGAATGTTCCAAATCACTAGAGGAGGATGGCTTGCTTGTTTTTCCTTACAAGTGTGTGTGGAACCCAAATATTCCACAGAAGGTAATCTTCTTTGTTTGGTCTTTTTGCTACAATGTTGCACCAACAATGGATAGTCTGAGGAACTCTTTTATTATGAATGGTTGTTTACTGTGCAAGAAGAATGCAGAAACAAACCATCATTTATTTATGCATTGTGAAATAACAAGAGATATCTTGTACTATTTTTTGGGAGGTTATAATTTGCAATTGGTGTTTCAGAACAGTGTAAGAGACATTATCTAGGAGTGGAGAAGAAAAAAGGCAGAAATCTTAATTTGAATAGAAAAATATGGAACATAATACCATTTGCAATTTGGTAGGAAGTATGGCTAGAAATAAATGTAAGGGTTTTTTTATGGAAAGTATAGTTCAATGGAGAATATGAAGGACAGTGTGAAGTCTTTCATTTACAATTGGTGTGTGGGTACAAACATTTTTTAGGGCATTAGGCCTATTCCTATGCATATGGAAAAAATCAGATTTTTCCATATATGCACGTATGGGTATGCCTAAGTGCCAAACGCATATGTCAATTATAACATATAGGCATACACGGCAGACTTTCCAGCAAGAGATAGAGTTTCCATAGCTAGATGGTATAAATATCACTCGCTGGTCATTCCAGCGCCAGCGCTAGTCAGTATGTCGCTCGGTGTTTGATCATCTCTAATTAGTTCCTCATCTAACAGCTACAATTCTTCCCCACTATAAATACATAATTTCAAACTCATTTCAACTAACACCAAAATTTCTCAATCTCTCTAGAATTTCTCAATCTCTCAATCTTCTTCAAATCTAAAACAATCACACCTTCTCTACAATTCTTAATTTCTTGTAATATGGATTCACAATCTCAAAGCCAAGGCAATGGTAAAAAGGTCAAAGTTCGGGGAGCAAAATACACCATGATAGAAGATGAATGCATTTGTCGTAATTATGTTTTTTTACCCAAGATTGTATCGATGGTGCACAACAACATGGTAACACCATGTGGGAAAATATATTTCGTAAATATGAAGAAGAAACCATGAACATCAATTCTCGTGATGCAAAAGGGTTGGAAGAACACTTCACTATAATCAACAGGGAAGTAACCGTTTATGTTGGATTGATAATGCAAGCCAAAAGAGGCCAGGAGAGTGGTCTTGTGGATGTTGATGTTGAAAGAAAGGTTCGTACGGATTGGCAGCGAAAAAATGGCAAACAGTCCGCTTTCGAAAGTTGTTATCATATTTTGATGATGTTGAAAAATATAATCCAGATGCGTTAGCGGGTAATCAACAAGTACCTGAAAGGTCACCATATAATTCTTCTCCCTCTACACCAAATTCTTCACCATCTTCACCAGGTCCATCAAATTTACCAGATACCCCAAGAAACTCAAATGCGAACTTAGTTCTCAATGATGATAGTGGTAAGAGAAAACTTCCAGGGAGGAACAATGCAATACTGGCTAGAAAATTAGCTCAAGAAGGAGCAAGTTCCAATGTATTTAACATGACGGAGTTTATAGAACATCAAAAGACCGTCGAGAAGCAAAGAGCAGTGGATAGGAAATTTCAAAACAAGGAAAGTAAGAAAAGTCGTCTTTCTCAAGAAGAATTTGGGTTTGCCTATGACAAGCATAACATTCTTCAAGCTAACACTTCAATTATAAACGCCATCAAAAACATGTGTGGCAAATCTAATTTGACAGGATTCAAGCACAGATTGAACAATAACTGGATTTACTAACAACCATGATGATGATGAGGATGAGTCCGATGATGAGCTCAATGTTGTAGTTCCTACAGATGATTGATGTATTAATTTAAGTTTTAATTTGAAGTATTGCATTTTAATTTGATGTGTTGTTGTTGCATTCTACTTAATATTAGTTTGAAATGAAAAGTTAATTAATTTGAAATGTTGTTGCATTCCACTTAAATAAGTTTCGCATATTAACTTAAACCAAAATACATAATATAATTAAACCAAAATAACTTAAAATACATAACTTAATAATTAAACCAAAATACATAACAATTATACCAAAATAACTTAAACATACCTTAGTAATCATTGTCTTCCATGCTCTGCCCAAAGACTCACTCTCTGATCATCTCTTAAACTGTCATACAAGATCTGGTTCTGAATGTAATAAATCATTTGATCATAATTCCTTGCATGGACCCCTCTTTGTGATTGAATTTCTGGCCTCAAATCTTCATCTGCATAGTTAATCCACTCTGCATCATGATGGGCTTCCTGAATGACCATGTTATGAAGAATTGTGCAAGTGAGCATAGTCTTCTGCATTTCACGAGGACTCAACCCACGATATAGGCCACAAATGATAGCAAACTTCCTCTTCAAAATTCCAAAAGCGTGTTCCACATCCTTCCTCGCTGCCATTTGGGCGGTGTTAAAATACCGGTATGAATGCCCCATTGTACCGGCAGGAGGCTGAAAGTAGTATTGAACCAAGGTGGATCATTTGGGGTAGATACCATCCGCAATATAATATCCATGAGTGTACTGATGGCCGTTGATCGTAAAACGGACTTGGGGAAAATTTTCATACTTCAGATCTTCAAACAGAGGCAACTTGTGCAAAACATTAATACAGTCCAACCTCGATAAACGAATGTTTGATAAATGAATAACCTCGCCAAATGAATCCTTAAAGGCCCTATGAAAATATAAATGAATAATCACTAAATTATATACAAAAAATATATAAAAGAATAAACCAAAATACATAATCAGTAAATTTCACATAAAAATATATGTAGAAATAAGTTTTAAAAAATTCATTTATGGTTGATTGTCTTTTTCTTCCACCCAAACCAAAATGCACCGCATCCTTAATTTTATGCACTGCTTGCACAATTTCTGGAATATTTTTCTCATTTTGTAGCAAGTAATTTTTTAAAGTGACCATTGCTTGAAAGGTAGCTTTAGATGACACATTTGATACGACGCTACTATCATCTGGTTCAGGATCAGTCTCATCATTCATTACTGACTCAATAATTTCTTCATAAATTGGAGATTTTATAATTGCATCATTCTCGTTAGGATAGTTTAAAAGATGTTTGAAGTCCATCATATTCTATAAGGTAAATTAGAAATGACACAGTCAATCCTTGGATATCTTCTTTTAATTGACCATTTTTTGGTTCAGGAACATCAATATCTTTAGACTGAATCTTACAATGATGGAAACAATTTGATATTGTTTTTTCCGTCAAATCAAATATCCAATCCATAGTAGAAAAATTATAGCATCCAAAATGTTAATCTTTTCAAGATTTGGTGGGTCAACTTCAAGGCTTTGCAGGACGCTATAATAAAAACGATGCCGATAATAAACTTTGAATGCTCGAATAATCCCAACATCACATGGTTGAATTTTGACCAATACCCGCTAGGTACATTTGTGCATCTTCTCTTATACAATTTAACTTCTTAATTAAGAAAATGTTTTCCACATGAATAAATATTCGTTTATCGATAAATGAATCAAAATATTCATTTATCGATAAATAAATAACCCCGCTAAACGAATATTTTTTCTTGGTCCCAAGGGCATTCATTTATCGAGGTTAGACTGTATCATTTTGTGAACCCGAAAGACCAAAAAAAGCGTGCCATATCCTACAATCATAAGAAGTTGCAGCTTCAAGGATAACAGTTGGTTTTGGATAATTACCCTTATATTGACCGTCCCAATAAACAGTGCATCCTTGCCATACCCAATGCATACATTCAACACTACCTAGCATTCTTGGGAATCCCCTTTCCTCATTCTCCCTCAATATTTGTCTAACATCTTCCTCAGTTGGTTTTCATAAATATGTTGGACCAAAATGATTAATCATTACTTCACAAAACAATGAAAGGTAAATGAATGAAGTTGTTTTACCCATACGAAAGAACTCATCGTTCGCATCCGCTGGTCTTCCATAACCTAGAATCCTTAAAGCCTAAGTAACTTTTTGTTCAGGACTATAACCTATAATATTCAGCGCATCAAACTGATAATTAAATTTAATTAGGTTCTACTCGACAAAGCTCTTCAATAATCTTTTTCACTAGATGCCGAGGCATGCAGAATCGACCTTGGAAATCTCGATCAGAGTACACACAATTCTGATGGTAGAATTCCCTGCCTCGATACATATATCTTCTTGATAATACTTCATGTGGATCTGGAACTCTAGGTATTTGGCCCGTATGTACTAGCATCAAAGTGTCGATTAGTTTATTATCTTCATCTTCCTCATCGTCAAGTTGTTGCAACCTCCTCTGATGTATTTCTTGCTGTAATGTAAATCGATTCATAATAACATTCATATATTCATTGGATCTCGCCATTGATGATTATGAAATTTAAAATTGAGAATAAAAGATAGAGAAATCGGTGAAATATATGTAAAAGTAGGTGTTAGTAACTTGGAGAAGTGCAAGGGAGTATATATAGGAACCAACAGGGGGAAATAGCCGTTGCAAAATAACCACTGGTCGATAATCTTAATACCGCCAGCATTACTATGTATATCGCGCGATGCATGTATGATGCCAGCGATATTCACAATATCGCCAGCGTTATGGATAATAACGGTCAATAGAAACTCTGTCGCTCCGTGGTTTTCCCATAGTGGCGCAACTCGTTTGTCATGCCACCTGGTATGCAAAACAGATTTTTTTTGGCATGTGCATAGGAATAAGCCTTACCCTGGACATGGTTTTGCATAACTGAGAGGCTGTTATTCATTAAGTAGCTTCTCAGTCTGGCTTGTTTTGGTGTTTTTCTTTTCCTTCCGTAATGGCAACATCATCTATGCTGCTTAGTTTGTTTTTGTACTTTCTTAAACCAATTTAATTACTTCCTCGGTGATGAATTGGTATTCTTAATAAATCTTGCCCTTTTTGAGTCAAATAAAATAAATAAAAATTCTATCAAAGTTAAACTACTTAAATATTCATTTCCAGCCCTTCAAAATTATATAAGTAATAAGTCAGTCCATCTTTTAGTTGTTCTTAATGAATCCCCCTTTAGAACTGGGATATTTGTTGCCCCTGGACCGTTATTGCATGCAAATGGGTCTTACCCTGCTTATATATTAGGCCCGGCCCTGACACAAGTGAGCATTCGGTAGAATTCATAGTCTTGGTTGTCCCTTCATTTTTACAATAATGACTAATGAGGCGGGAGAGGCAAGTACGGTCATCGATTTGTATTTGTCAACATGATTATTTTTTTATTTTTTTTATAAGAAAACCTTAGGCCTAGAAAGGCACTAAGAGCGGTACACAATGTTGTTGTTGGCATTTGCAGAGTATGAACCTCTCTGCCCTCCAACCTTGTTTTTACATAAGACAGCTAAATGAAAAGTATCTAAATTTTGATCATGCTTAATGAGTTGAGGATTTAATAACACAAAAGATATGGGATTGATATCCATATTAGTATCCTGGATTGCTTGGACCATGCTTCTTCCATAGTAAGTGTAGCGCCCCCTAAACTAGCAGCTGACTAATCCAAGAGGTTTAACTAAATAAGAGGCACTAAAATCCAAATTAAATACTTAAGCATTCAATTAAGAAATGCGATACAGAACTTAACCCAAAAACTAACCCTGCTCAGAAATATATATACAAGATCTTCTCTCAAATGATACATATATAATAGTCATTTGGTTTTTAAATAAAATATACAACATAATAGATATAATAGAAGTTAATCAACTAGCGAAGTCAACTTCTCGGAGCTTTAGCTGCGCAACCCTGATCTGTCATAGAAACTGAAGTGAGAATAATTAACATTTAACCTTCTAAGTAATCATAGGCAAGATTTGGAAAACAATACATGTTTTTCCGAAAACATTAAACAGTGACTAAGTCACTGAAATAATCATACATGTATATGGACAAACTCCTTCGTCAAACAATGTACTAATATGGTTGTAAATTCCTAACCGGCAATTCACACCTATTTAGCTATGGATGCCACCAAGACCATGGTGACCAACTCTAAACAATAAAAGCTGAATTCATGTAGATATAAATGTGAAGGTGCGTATCCTATATACCACAAGTGGAAATTCTCATTTCCCATAACAATTCATATTTACAACGAAACAATACTAGTCATTTCCAAATCGTGGAAATATTCGCAGAATCAAAAGGATTATCATAATGCATTTTAAATAAAACATGGAATGCAGAAACAGACAATACATGAGTTTATTAAGCATAAAATTTTATAAAAGCAACAATAATGAATACAAAGAGTCAAATGCATTCCCACACCTTTTTGATGACAAGCCACGTCTACCTCGAGATCCACGATCCACTGGTTCATTCTTTGAGTCGATCGTTGTTAATAACTAAATGTTAATCACACAAGAAGTCTAAGAATCTAACCAAAATGGCTCATACAAGAATCATATAGGTTTATCTAATGGTTCTAAGCCCATTATGGTGTCTCATTCTCTATCTTTTAGCATAACTAAGAGTTTACTAATCCAATTAGATTGATCCTATAGTTCGTAGCTAAGTCTTATGCATATCTACAGCTTTGTAGAAGAAGCCAAAGGTCAATTCGGACCATAAGTGGCCCAATACATCAATATAAGATAACTAGTTTAAATCCCAAGCCCACTTAAACAAACCCATTAATAAGGGCCTGACCCAACTGGGTCAATCTAACGGTCACTAACAGTTGAACTAACAGTCAAGAGTCAACTAACAGTCAACGTCCAGGTCAAATGGCCAAGTCTAAATCGGTCAACTGAGTCAACTCAGGCAACACAGAGAGTCAACACCGATTCGACTCAGTCAAACAACTGAGTTAGCTAAACAAGTTAGTCAGGCATCTGACTGGGATGACTAATTGGTCTAAATCTGTTGTAACTTCAATTCCTACAACATCTTTCTTCTTTAACATTTAAACTTCAATCCATTCATTCAAACAAACTTTGAATTTCAAATAAAATTTAAGAATTCTTATTACCTGCAACTGCAGTAGCTGCAAGCCTTCAATGAGAAGATTCATTTCAACATAAGCTAATTTAGATTCTTCCTCTTATCTACACTTCAACAATCATTACTATTAGTTAAACAATATCATTACCAAATTCATTAATTGCAACCAAGCAAACCATTCAGCAATCTAGTTCAATCCCAGTCCACCATAACTTCAACTCCCAACACCTGCAGTCACAGATTCACAAACAACATCATCTCAGTTACTACCCCCTCTAGACTGCCATTGCAATACCAGCAGACCCTAAATCTCATCCGTGCATTCGATAACATCACAATAGTCATAGAACCACTACCACCAACTCCATTACACAAACATTACCACTAATATTTCACCTGTCAAATCAAACAACATTCTCTTCTCCACCTATACTTCTCTTCCAGTTCATAATTTCTTCACAACATAGAACCAGTAATAACACTATCAAATCATATACACACACACACCTCAATAACTCTGCACCTCCACCATTCACTGATGTCCCCTGCATCATCAGCATCACAAATAATACCAACACCACCAAGAGTCCAACTTAACTTCACAGTCAACCATCACTTGCAACTCTAACTCTTTCTCATTATAAGCTATATAACAAACTGAGTCTCATCTTACTCAGTTCAAAATCACCACCATAGCTTATCCTTGAACCACAGTTCAATTAACTTCAACAACACCACCACAAAGCAAAATCTCTAGAGAAATCTGCACTCCATACAACAGTTCAACTCATATCATCACCACTAAAATAATCTTCATCCACACCAACACCTTTTACAGTTCACCAACACCATTCTCTTGTTCAGTTAATCACAATCCAGCATCCAAAATAGCTTCATTATATACAAACTTCAATTCACAATAAAATTCACAGAGACCCTGTAAATCAAAACAACCACCAAACTTCATTGCATAACTAACTCAGACCTCAGCTTCATTATCCCAATTTAGTTATGCTATTTCTAAATTTTAAACAACATAACAAGTACTTAAACTAGTTGAGAAGATTTACTTCATACGAATCTTAGAACCTTCTTCACTTGTAATTTCTATCCATGAACCCCTAGCTCTTTATTTGATAATCATAACTGATATTTCCCCTTCCTACCTCCTCTGAACAATTCCAAGAACATCAACTGTGGAGACCCTAAATAATCCCCAAACCCTTGAATCTGTTCAACCATTAACTCAAGTTCTCAAATAAACTAAACCTATCCAATAATTCTGTTTACTTCTTCGATTTACAGTTCAATCAAACCTTAACTCCCTAATTAGATTCTTAATCTCAAATACAAGACAAAACCCTAATTTTAATTATGGCTGCATGAGCTCTTACTTCACCTGACATCAAAATCTCAATCCAGGTCTTCAATTAACGCAAACTCATCCTTCAATTCTACTCTTAATCATCACCTAATCGAATTCCAATTGATTTCTCAGAAACCCTAACTCTTAATTCAAACCAAAAACAGCAACCTAAATCTTCATATCTTTCAATTAACCTCGACCCATTCCACAATCATCTAAACCCACTTTTAATCATCTATCTAGAACATCAGATTCACTATCTAAATTCTCAGATTTCTTCTCATGGAACCCTAATTCATTGATTCTTCATCACGATTCTCGGCAGCACCTTCTTCTTCGTAATTCCCGGATACATCAACTCTTCTTCCATCTAAACAACATCACGAATTGGCTTTTCTTGAATATACTCTCAAAATCATCACTCGAGCGAAGAACAGAGGATAGAGATGAAGAAATAAGAAGAAAGAGAAAATGAATTCCTCTCGATCTGCTTTTGGAGATAATGCCAAGGACAACACTAAGGAATGCACCAAATTTGATAAGGGGAAACCAAGGTCGGTCTATTTTTGAAAAGACTAGTTTTCCCTTCAAACCAATCTACTGATTACCTATTCGTCTGGTATCTGATTGACATGTTCGAGTAGTCCATTCCGCGTAACTTTTCGAGATCTATTCAACGATACTAGTTTCGTACCTAGAACGTTGTTAGATTAATTTCTATTAATTATCTTTCATTTTAAACTAATCGAGTTATTATCGTCTAATTCGTTTCTTGACTGGTCTAATAGCGTTGACGAGCTCGAGGATCGTTACATTTTCCCCACCTTATATCATTTTCGTCATCGAAAATCAAACCATCCTTCTGTTCTTCAAAAACTCCCCACCTTATAGAATAATCCCATCTCTTGTCTAAGCGCACAACAACATAAAACATAGCACAACCTATATGGCTTTCTACAACTAAAATTTAAAATTTGTAGCTCTAGGTTCGATAATCTAATTTATATTTCATAAGATGATTGTCTCTAAGCTCACTTTGCTGAAATAATTTCTAACAGATGACTAGGTCTAAATTCTTATTACTAAATTTCTACTTCAATAGATTAATGGTTCTAACTACAAAAGAAAATATTCTATCACTTTCTAAGTAAAGTTTGGGATCTATCAGTTTACTAATTGAAGTAAGTCTCCCTTCCATGCCTAGTGATACAAGAATGCAGTTGCCTTGTCTAGGTTCATGACGCCCGACAAAGCCTACTACGTAACAAGTATCACCTAAACACACAAGAAATACCAACCTCACTATTCCCCAGTGCTGGATTAACTAAGAACAATTAATTTATTAAGATTAATTGGTCTCTAAATTTTTTTTTTTTTGATCGTACTGATTTAATTCTATTCTGATAAATTTACTTCGTAAAATATGTAACTGGTTCACATAATTTTAAACAATTTAATCACCAAAATTTATTTTATGTACCATTATTATTATTTACTCATTTTAATGAAATCGAATTTTAATTTCAAGAGGAACTATATTATTATAACTAAATAATTCTTAAATTCATGTACTATTAAAGGGTAACTGAATGTTATAACTATTATCCAAATGTTACTTTATTATTTTATTTTCAACATATTATTTCCAATATATCTATTGTTTATTTCATTATATGACTTGATATAAATAATTAATTGCTAACAATTTTTCACAGTTGTTTGGTATTAATATTTTATTATTATTATTACATTTATTTATTTATTTATTTTTGGTTCTCAGACCGATAAAATTTGTTCGTAATTCAATCATAATTCCAAATTTGATTTTATTGTCAATGTTGATCTAACTTATTTCCTTACATTTATATTATTGTTAAGTAATCCTTATGTTGTACTATTAATTTAATAAAATTATATTTTGTTGTTACTATCCAATAATTATTATCCAAATGATATTTACAGTAACTCAAAATTCTATAATAACTATTATTATATAATATTCTTATTTACTTATCTTATCAAAAGTTATTTTCTTAATTAGATTATCACTTTCATTATTGTCTTATCAAATTTTCCTATTTTATTACTAGGTAACTAAAATATGACCAGAATAACTACTTAGTAAGGATTCTTAGTTTAATTCTATTAATCCTGAATCTTGTTAATGTAATTCTACTTTCACGTAAAGATTGTTATAACATATTTTATTTGTTCAGATTGAATCAGTATACTATGTTTTGTCAAATATTGGCATTGGTAATTTAATATGATTTAAACTTTGAGTCTGCATAAAAATTTAATATATCTTAATAGTCTTTTAGATTTTGGTATTAATTATAAGTATCTTATTCATATGCAATTTTATTCTCCTTTAAGTTTAATTTTGTTCTAAGCATTCAAGTATTATAATTCTCACTTCATGTGAATAATTTAGTGATTTAATGAGTCATTTATTGAACAAAATATATTTTGTTATAAGATTGTTAACAAGTTTAGTCTTTATTTTATGCATTATATGACCTCATGTTCTAAATCCTACAGAAGAAGTCTTGTTTATCTATCTGATTTAAACGCAAAACACAAAATTCAAATTTGTTATTAGTTAACTTTGTAAAGCTTAATTGTATATAAGCACTAATAATTTTACACGACTATTTAATCATAATCATTATTTTATCGCTATATATTTGTTAATGAGATTTTAATTTAAGTTATGTTCAATATAACATTAATTTAAAATCTAACAATTTAATTTCGTCATACTAATTTTCCATTTCGAAAGATGATTAAATCTGTTTACGAAGAAGGATCCTAACAATATAAGAATTTATTTACTTTTAATTCTAATATTACACTAAATATCTGATTGCTATTATTACTATTTCATGTATGTTTGTTTCATTTTAAAGATTTATTGGATCATTTGTTAGCCTAAACATAATTTTATCACAAGATTTCTAACAAATTAAGTCTTTTATTTTTATACATTATTATATTCTCGTTTTCTTAAGTCTAACGCCTAATAAGTATTACATTAGTTATCTAATTTAGATGTAAAACATATATTTCTAATTTGTAATTAGTTTAATTTACAAACTTAACCGTACACAAGCATTATTAATTTTCCATAACTATTTAATTAATCATAATTATTATTTTTATCGTTATATATCTTGAATAAGATTTTAGTTAAGTTAAGTTCAATATAACTGATAAATGCTAACATTACTTTATTTAAATTTTTTATTATTTTTATTATTATTATTATTAAGAATTAAAAATCAACATCAAAGTCAAAATTACAAGGGACGATGGGCAACCTAGCAACAAGCTGGGCACCGACCCCTTATTTAAATTATTATTATTATTATTATTATTATTATTGTCATCTATATTTACTATTATAATATTTTTATTATTATTAACATTGATTAACATTGATGATTGAACTATTATTTTAACAATTCTTACAAATATTATTAAGTTCCAAAAATATTATTACCATTTATGTAATTATAAATTGTTGATTTTATGTATAAGTCAAGGTACACAATAAATTTATATGTGATTTTCAAAATTTATTAATAACGTTAATCTTACTATTTTCTAGTATTGGGTTATCTACATGTTCATACTTTTTAGATTAATTATTCTCAGATCCTTATTAGCTAAAGTTATTGGTGTACCCTACAATTTTTACTTCACTACAAATACAAACAATCAAACAAACGAACCAATCAAACAGACAAACAATTCTTTTAATTATTAATAGCTTTTAGTGATTAATATTTATCTCACAAACCCAACCAGTTCTAAACTAATCTAGTTCACTAACTGGCACCGGCTAATTTCTAACTATTCCCATTTAATATCTAATAGTAAGCTCTGGTACCAACTTTGTAGCGCCCCCTAAGCTAGCAGCTGACTAATCCAAGAGGTTTAACTAAATAAGAGGAACTAAAATCCAAATTAAATACTTAAGCATTCAATTAAGAAATGCGATACAGAACTTAACCCAAAAACTAACCCCGCTCAGAAATATATATACAAGATCTTCTCTCAAATGATACATATATAATAGTCATTTGATTTTTAAATAAAATATACAACATAATAGATATAACAGAAGTTAATCAACTAGCGAAGTCAACTTCTCGGAGCTTTAGTTGCGCAACCCTGATCTGTCACAGAAACCGAAGTGGGAATAATTAACATTTAACATTCTAAGTAATCATAGGCAAGATTTGGAAAACAATACATGTTTTTCCGAAAACATTAAACAGTGACTAAGTCACTCAAATAATCATACATGTATATAGACAAACTCCTTCGTCAAACAATGTACTAATATGGTTGTAAATTCCTAACCGGAAATTCACACCTATTTAGCTATGGATGCCACCAAGACCATGGTGACCAACTCTAAACAATAAAAGCTGAATTCATGTAGATATAAATGTGAAGGAGCGTATCCAATATACCACAAGTGGAAATTCTCATTTCCCATAACAATTCATATTGACAACGAAACAATACAAGTCCTTTCCAAATCGTGGAAAGATTCGCAGAATCAACAGGATTATCATAATGCATTTTAAATAAAACATGGAATGCAGAAACAGACAATGCATGAGTTTGTTAAGCATAAACTTTTATAAAAGCAACAATAATGAATACAAAGAGTCAAATCCATGCCCACACATTTTTGATGACAAGCCACGTCTACCTCGAGATCCACGATCCACTGGTTCATTCTTTGAGTCTATCGTTGTTAATAACTAACTGTTAATCACACAAGAAGTCTAATAATCTAGCCAAAATGGCTCATACAAGAATCATATAGGTTTATCTAATGGTTCTAAGCCCATTATGGTGTATCATTCTCTATATTTTAGCATAACTAAGAGTTTACTAATCCAATTAGATTGATCATATAGTTCGTAGCTAAGTCTTATGAATATCTACAACTTTGTAGAAGAAGCCAAAGGTCAATTCGGACCATAAGTGGCCCAATACATCAATATAAGATAACTAGTTTAAATCCCAAGCCCACTTAAACAAACCCATTAATAAGGGCCTGACCCAACTGGGTCAATCTAACGGTCACTAACGGTTGAACTAACATTAAAGAGTCAACTAATAGTCAACGTCAGTCAAAGGTCAACGTACAGGTCAAATGGTCAAGTCTAAATCGGTCAACTGAGTCAACTCAGGCAACTCAGAGAGTCAACACCGATTCGACTCAGTCAGACAACTGAGTCAGCTAAACAAGTTAGTCAGGCATCTGACTGGGATGACTAATTGGTCTAAATCTGTTGTAACTTCAATTCCTACAACATCTTTCTTCTTTAACATTTAAACTTCAATCCATTCATTCAAACAAACTTTGAATTTCAAATACAATTTAAGAATTCTTATTATCTGCAATCTAGATAGCTGCAAGCCTTCAATGAGAAGATTCATTTCAACATAAGCTAATTTAGATTCTTCCTCTTATCTACACTTCAACAATCATTACTATTAGTTAAACAATATCATTACCAAATTCATTAATTGCAAACAAGCAAACCATTCAGCAATCTAGTTCAATCCCAGTCCACCATAACTTCAACTCCTAACACCTGCAGTCACAGATACACAAACAACATCATCTCAGTTACTACCCCCTCTAGATTTCCATTACAATACCAGCAGACCCCCAATCTCATCCGTGCATTCGATAACATCACAACAGTCATAGAACCACCACCACCAACTCCATTACCACTAATATTTCACCTGTCAAATCAAACAACATTCTATTCTCCACCTATACTTCTCTTCTAGTTCATAATTTCTTCACAACATAGCACCAGTAATAACACTATCAAATCATATACACACACACACCTCAATAACTCTGCACCTCCACCATTCACTGATGTCCCCTGCATCATCATCATCACAAATAATACCAACACCACTAAGAGTCCAACTTAACTTCACTGTCAACCATCACTTGTAACTCTAACTCTTTCTCATTATAAGCTATATAACAAACTGAGTCTCATCTTACTCAGTTCAAAATCACCACCATAGCTTATCCTTGAACCACAGTTCAATTAACTTCAACAACACCACCACAAAGCAAATTCTCTAGAGCAATCTGCACTCCATACAACAGTTCAACTCATATCATCACCACTAAAATAATCTGCATCCACACCAACACCTTCTACAATTCACCAACACCATTCTCTTGTTCAGTTAATCACAATCCAACATCCAAAATAGCTTTATTATATACAAACTTCAATTCATAATAAAATTCACAGAGACCCTGTAAATCAAAACAACCACCAAACTTCATTTCATAACTAACTCAGACCTCAGCTTCATTATCCCAATTTAGTTATGCTATTTATAAATTTTAAACAACATAACAAGTACTTAAACTAGTTGAGAAGATTTACCTCATACGAATCTTAGAACCTTCTTCACTTGTAATTTCAATCCATGAACCCCTAGCTCTTTATTTGATAATCATAACTGATATTTCCCCTTCCTACCTCCTCTGAACAATTCCAAGAACATCAACTGTGGAGACCCTAAATAATCCCCAAACCCTTGAATCTGTTCAACCATTAACTCAAGTTCTAAAATCGACTAAACCTATCCAATGATTCTGTTTACTTCTTCGATTTACAGTTCAATCAAACCTTAACTCCCTAATTAGATTCTTAATCTCAAATACAAGATAAAACCCTAATTTTAATTACGGATGCATGATCTCTTACTTCACCTGACATCAAAATCTCAATCCAGGTCTTCAATTAACACAAACTCATCCTTCAATTCTAATCTTAATCATCACCTAATCGAATTCCAATTGATTTCTCAGAAACCCTAACTCTTAATTCAAACCCAAAACAGCAACCTAAATCTTCATATCTTTCAATTAACCTCGACCCATTCCACAATCAACTAAACCCACTTTTAATCATCTATCTAGAACATCAGATTCACTATCTAAATTCTCAGATTTCTTCTCATAGAACCCTAATTCATTGATTCTTCATCACGATTCTCGGCAGCACCTTCTTCTTCGTAATTCCCTGATACATCAACTCTTTTTCCATATAAACAATATCACGAATTGGCTTTTCTTGAATATACTCTCAAAATCATCACTCGAGCGAATGATAGGAGTAGAATACACCTAATTTACTATCTAAGAGTTCATGCTTTCTTTGCTATTTTTCTAGTAAATTATGTATTTTACGCGTGTTTTTGAGTTATTAGGTACTTTGGAGTCGCACGGACGAAAAGAAGGAGAAATCACCAAAATTGAGCAAAAAGGGAAAATTTGTCATTTCACGGGGTAAACACTATCTGGAGCCCAGCCACGGTTAAGGGGCAACTATTTTGGAAGAGAACTATAGACAAGCCATCTATGGTTAAGGGGTTACCATCTAGGGTGTCCCTTATCAGTTATCAGTGGGTGTAAGTATCACTGGGTGGTTTTATATTGGGCGCAAATAGCCACCCAATTATTCTAAACCCTAAAATCGAGAGACCCTCTCAATCATTTCTATTCTACACTGAAATATGAGTATGATAAGAGAAAAGCTGTTGTTAAAGATTAGATCGATCTATAGAGAAATCGTGATCGACATCGAGGGTATGAGATTTACAGAAATCGAGAGATGAATAAGGGTTCTGTTAAGTGATTGAAGAACACAGTGAAGGATTGGAGATGTTCCTGTTGAGTTAAGATGGGTTTGTGTTGTTGAGGTAATGAAGATGACTAAGAAAGGGTTCTCTGAAATTGGGTTGAGACTCAATCGAAGATAGAGATGATGAGTGAGATTCTGTTGCTACTAATGAGTCGAATCGAGAGCAGTTGGGGTTCTGTTGTGAAATCAGAAATGAGAAGAAGGGGGTCTGTAATTTTACTTGAAAACAAAAGCAGATGGAAGAATTGTTTGTTGTGTATCTGAGATGGAGATGGGTTTCGAAGAATTGATGTTACTGCTGAACAAGAGAAGTTCATGGGTTTGATGGATGATTTGAGGGTGATTAGAAACTATGAAAGAAACGGATGATCTAGGAATTGAGATTGTTCATTGAGCAGCTGCAGTTGGTGGTATCTAAGCTTCCATGGTTGCTGCTGTTGTAGAATGGCTTGAGGAAGAGCTATGCTGATGGTTGGAGGTAGATGGGTTTAATTTGCAGCTGGATATGGTTGGTGCTGCAAGAACTAAAGTACGGGAAAGAGATGCAGGTGTGAAGTGCAAGAACTGGGAAATAGCTGAAATGGATCTGTGATGTTACAGGTACTGATGCAGTGAAGTGCAGGAGCTGCAGACTTATGGTGTTGATGCCATTGTTCACTATATTGAGGGTTTTTCTTGAGATGAATTAAACCAAGAAACTGTGAGCTGCAGGGAGATGGAATGGTTTAGGTTGAATTGTGGTGTTGTGTTGGCAGCAGTGAATGTAAATGGGCATTACAAGAGGAATGCAACTACAGAGAATGGCATGAACTAGTTTAAGATGGCAGGAGGTTGCTGGTGCTGTGCAAGGCAAGTGATGTATGAACTGGAATCTGAAGTTGGTGGCTTATGCAGCTGAGAATTTGTTGTGTGAATGATTGATAGTTGCAAGTGTGGTTTCCAGGAGGAGATGGTATGAGTTGCAGTGCACGGCCATCTTGGCCGTGAATAGCACTTGGCAGGAGTAAGAGGGCAACCAAACCAAGTCAGCCGAGTTAGCTAGCTGACTCGGTTCTGACTCAATGACTCAGAACTTGACCCAGTCAATAGTTAAAGACCGTTAGTCAATAGTCAAAGATAATGGTGGACTGACGGAATATTCCGTCGACGGAAGGAATTTTCAGGTGGCCGGCGGTGACGAATTCCGGACAACTTCCGGCCAAAAACACGGTTTTCCGGCGAGCAAAAAATACATAATTTTGTATGGACTTCTCTCATGTGTGTGAAGACTTAGAATTGGGAATTGGATGAAAACTTGGAAGTTTTGGAGAATTGGACTAGAAATTGGAATATGGCTCAAATTGGGAAAGTGGTGTTCTTTTGGAATGAGGATTCTTTTCCTACAAAGACATGGAGAGTATTGAAGCCTATAAATAAAGGAGTTCTCTACAACTTTTGACACACATCTACTTTGGAGAAGGAGTTAAAGTGCACAAGGATTGGAGGAAGGAGCAACCATCATCTTTCAATAAGTTTTTCTTTCTTCCTTAATTATTATTATTATTGTGTGAACTCCAAATTATGAGTAGCTAATTTTCTTATTGATTGAGGATAAATTCCTAGTTCTTAATATATGGTTTGAGTTTTGTTTCAATTCTACTTTGAAGTTTTTCATATGATTATCGATTGTTTTTACTAATATTAGTGTTTATGCTTGATTGATAGGTCGTTTGGGTGGCCAACTAAATTGATTTGTTAATTAATCTAAAGCTAGTGAAAGTTAGGGGATAAGTAATCGTTTCTTAACTATTTACATAAGTAGAAAACACAAGACCTTGCGGAGGGATTCCGTGGAGCAATTGTGTGTAAAAACAACGTTAGCAAGTGGACCTTGATCTAAGAGTGTAACTACTAATATCAACCTAATAAATTCATGAATCTTAATGTGTTTAACTAAATTACATCTTGGGTGATCTACTACTAGGTGGTTTGGTAAATAGAATCCGGTAGGCGAGAACTTCCGTATCCGGTGAAATAAGGGATTTTGGGGTTAGCACTGATCTAGCTGCTATACCTACGGTTGGTGATAATCTATGACTAATAACAAGTGGAAAAGAACATAACTTTAATCATTGTTTTGCAGCGAAGAAGGATTCCTTGATCTATTCTCTCTCATTGATTTCAACTTACACTTTTAATTAATTTGTTTATTTCTTTTGCTTTATAAATTTTACAACCAATACCCCCCTTTAGTGACAATTTTACAACTAATAATCTCTTGATCCTCGTGGGATCGATCTTGACTACCCTATATTACTTATTAATTAGGTAGTGAAACATTAATTAATTTGTTGTGGTTACGACACGCATCAAATTTTGGCGCCGTTGCCGGGGAGCAACGGGCGATTTTAGTTGTTTTTCTTTTTCTTTTTGCATTATTCTTGCTTTGTTAGATTCTATACCGTATCTAACTTAGTTTTGTGAACCTTGTTGTAGGTGCTATATCTTTGGTGAATACTTCAAGGGGGAAGGCCGAGTCCAATTGGAATACGTCTTCGATCCGGCACTCAACTAAAGGACTTTATTCGAGCGGTTAACATTCCGCTTCCTCGTTCTACATCAAGTGAATTCGCAGATTCGGATATTGAAGAAGAAGCAATGGGTGATCGTACACTCAAGGACCTAGCTTCTCATAAGCTCGATACACAACAATGGTGTATCCAAACTAACTCAACTTTCGAGATCAAGCATGGGTTGATTAGAGAATTACCAAAGTTCCATGGAATGGTGAATGAAGACCCAAACAAACATCTTATGGAATTCAACACCATAGTCACGGCCATGCTTCCACCGAATACTAATGCGGATGGAGCAATGTTGAAAGCTTTTTCGTTCTCTTTGGTGGGAAATGCTAAGGAATGGTTATACTATTTGCCTTCCGGAAGTATCACAACATGGAATGGGATGAAGAAACTTTTCCTCGAGAGATATTTTCCCGCATCAAAGGCTACTCAAATTCGCAAAGAAATTTGTGGGATAAAGCAACATGTGGGAGAGTCATTATATGAATGTTGGGATCGATACAAGAGATTGGTGGCAAGTTGTCCACACCATCAATTTAGTGACGCCATGATAATCCAATACTTCTATGAAGGTCTCCAAACAAGTGATAGATATCTTCTTGACGCCGCCGGTGGTGGTGCACTAGTGAACAAAACGGTGTCCGAAGCTACCGAGTTGATTGAAAGTATGGCGGCAAACTCACAACAATTCTATGCAAGAGGTGATTCAATGGTTAAGTTGGTGCATGAAGTTAGTGACTCGTCTTCACAATCCGATCAACGGTTAAACAACCTAGATAGGGTAGTGCAACGGTTGGCCATGGTAATTATTCCGGATGATGAAATCGAACAAGTAAATTCTTTATATCCAAATCAAAGGCCAAGGTACGATCTATACTCAAATACTTACAATCCCGGTTGGAAGGATCATCCCAACTTTAGCTATGCAAACAAGCAAGCGTCTGCTCCTAATCCATATGCACAACAAGGTGGATTCCAACAATCACGTTTCCAACCTCAACAACAAAAATTCCAACCACAACAAGTCAAGGAGCAAGATTCTTCGAATAATGACAAGTTGAATGTGATAATGCAAAGCATGCAAGGTCTCACTTCTATGTTACAACAAACCCAACAAAAGACCGATTCGGCAATCAAGGATTTACAAACTCAAATGGGACAATTGGAGACCGATATAAACTTAATGAAATCTCAAGCATCCACAAAACTTCCTTCGCAACCCATTGTGAATCCAAGAGAGAATGTTAGTGTGGTTACTTTAAGAAGTGGAAGACAAGTGGAGAGTCCAACTCGTCATGAAGAAGCTAGTGAGGAGGTAGTCAAAGAGAAGGAGGATGCCGAACCAAGGGAGACTTCAACACCAACCTCCCAATCCAAGGAACCGGTTCCTACTTTTACTACTCTACCTCCTTTTCCTAGTCGTTTTGCTATGTCCAAGAAAGAAGCTCAAGACAAGGCACTCATGGATATTTTCAAGAAGATAGAAATCAACATTCCATTCATAAAGGCCATAAGGACAATGCCAAGGTATGCTAAGTTCATGAAGGAATTATGCACAAATAAGGATAGGTTGCTTGATAATGAAATTACTAAAGTTGGCGAGAGTGCGTCGGCTATGCTTTTGAAGAAGATGCCTACAAAGTGCACGGATCCCGGTGGTTTCACAGTGCCAATTACTATTGGTAAGAAAAGGTTTGAACATGTTTTACTTGATTTGGGAGCTTCCATTAGTGTGATGTCGGCCGATATATATGACTCCTTGAATCTTGGACCATTGAAAGAGACAAGAGTTATTATCCAACTAGCAAACAAGTCTAACATCTATCCAAAGGGGCTTGTATAAGACATTCTAGTGCAAGTGAATGAATTAATTTTTCCGGTGGATTTCTTTGTCGTGGATATGGACAACAATGAGAATCGGTCGACTACTTCTCTACTTCTTGGGAGGCCATTTATGAAGACCGCAAAGACGAAGATTGATGTGAACAAGGGTACACTCACTATGGAATTCGACAAGGAAGTAATACACTTCAACATATTTGAATCCATGCGCTACCCAAGTGATGTGCATTCCGTTTACTCCATTGATGTGGTTGGTTCATTAGCGCAACAAATGGTGGAATTGAATCGAGAGGACGAACTTGATGTGGTGTTGCAAAAAAGCATTGAATTGAACGTCCACGGCGTGTCTAACTTGGATGTTGAAATTTCCACGGAATTGGTGGAGACGTGTGGTGCCTTGACGGCATTACAAGAAGCTAAGGGTAATGTTTCCTATATTTCTTTACCCGTGAATGATGAATTACTTGTACCATCTATTGTGAAGGCACCTAAGCTAGAGTTGAAGCCACTTCAGGACCATTTGAAGTATGCATTTTTGGGAGATGGAGATGAGCTTCCGGTGATTATTTCAAAGAACCTCACACCGGTACAAGAAGACCGTTTGCTTAGAGTCTTGAAAGAGCACAAAACAGCTATTGGGTGGACAATTGCGGATATCAAGGGCATTAGTCCATCCATATGCATGCATAGGATTCTAATGGAAGAGAACGTGAAGCCGGTACGTGATGCTCAACGTAGGCTTAATCCTCCCATGATGGAGGTTGTGAAGAAAGAGATACTCAAATTGCTAAGTGCGGGGGTGATCTACCCAATTTCCGATAGCAAATGGGTTAGTCCGGTACAAGTGGTGCCAAAGAAGTCCGGTGTTACGGTTGTTCGAAATCAAGACGATGAACTTGTTCCTACAAGAGTTCAAACCGGTTGGAAAGTGTGCATTGATTATAGAAAGATTAATTCCGTAACCCGAAAGGATCACTTTCCTTTACCTTTCATTGATCAAATGTTGGAGCGGTTAGCGGGTCATTCTTATTATTGTTTCTTGGATGGTTATTCGGGATACAATCAACTTGTTATTGCACCGGAGGACCAAGAGAAGACCACTTTTACTTGTCCGTTTGGAACGTTTGCGTATAGACGGATGCCGTTTGGTCTTTGCAATGCACCGGATACTTTCCAAAGATGCATGGTAAGCATATTCTCGGATTACGTGGAGCGCATTATTGAGGTATTTATGGACGACTTTAGTGTTTATGACAATTCTTTTGATATTTGTTTAGATAACCTTGAACTAGTTCTTAAACGATGCATAGACACTAACCTTGTTATTAATTGGGAGAAATGTCATCTTATGGTAAACCATGGCATAGTACTTGGTCACATTGTGTCCTCTCAAGGGCTCGAAGTGGACAAGTCAAAGATAGATCTAATAAGAAACTTACAATATCCCACTTCGGTGAGGGAAGTTCGTTCTTTTCTTGGACATGCAGGTTTCTATAGGCGGTTTATCAAGGATTTCTCCAAAATCTCCATGCCGATGTGCAAGTTACTACAAAAGGAGGTACCTTTTGACTTCAAAAATGAATGCAAGGATGCTTTTGACAAATTGAAGGCAATGTTGACAAGTGCGCCGATTATCAAGTCACCGGATTGGAATCTTCCATTTGAATTAATGTGTGATGCTAGTGATTATGCGGTTGGAGCCGTTTTGGGTCAAAGAGTGGACAAGTTGTCCCATGTTATCTATTATGCATCTAGAACCCTTAATGATGCACAAATCAACTATTCTACCACGGAAAATGAGTTATTGGCTATAGTGTTTGCATTGGAAAAATTTCGATCATACTTGGTGGATACAAAGGTTATTGTGTATTCCGATCATGCGGCACTTAGATACTCAATAAAGAAGAAAGAAGCTAAGCCAAGACTAATCCAGTGGATCCTATTACTACAAGAGTTCGACATAGAAATTCGAGATAAGAAAGGTGTGGAGAATACCGTTGCGGATCATCTTAGTAGACTTGTTATGTCTCAAGAAGAACTTCCATTACAAGACCGCTTTCCGGACGAACAACTTTTCTCCTTGGAAGAATCAACACCTTGGTATGCGGATATAGTGAACTACTTGGTGACAAGGAAGGTACCTAGTACAATGTCCAACTTCCAAAAGATGAAGCTTAAGAAGATAGCCAAGCAATATGTGTGGGATGAACCATACTTATGGAAATATGGCGTTGATCAAATAATACGAAGGTGCGTACCTAACTCCGAATTTCAATCCATTCTCTCCTTTTGTCATACTTTTGCATGTGGTGGCCATTTTGGTTCTAAACGTACCGCTCTCAAAGTTCTTGAAAGTGGATTTTATTGGCCCACCTTGTTTGAAGATTCATATGTTTTTTGTAAATCGTGTGATAGATGTCAAAGAACGGGCAATCTAAGTGCTCGAAATCAAATGCCACTCACACCAATTCTCGCCGTAGAGATTTTTGATGTGTGGGGTATCGATTTTATGGGCCCTTTTGTCAATTCGAATGGAAATTTTTATATACTTCTTGTCGTAGATTATGTTTCGAAATGGGTGGAGGCTAGAGCCACCAAAACTAATGATTCTCAAGTTGTTTGTGATTTTGTAAGAGAAAACATATTTACTAGGCACGACACACCAAGAGTGGTGATAAGCGATGGAGGCTCACATTTCAAGAAGTCTTTTCACGCTCTCCTCAAGAAGTACAACATAACACACAAGATTGGTACGCCTTACCATCCACAAACTAGTGGACAAGCGGAAATCTCAAACCGTGAAATCAAGTCCATTCTTGAAAAAATGGTGAATACCACAAGGAAAGATTGGAGCTTTAAGCTAAATGATGCACTTTGGGCGTATAGAACGGCGTACAAAACACCGATTGGTATGTCTCCATATCGGTTGGTTTATGGTAAAGCTTGTCATCTTCCGGTTGAACTTGAACATAAGACTTATTGGGCGATAAAGACATTCAACATGGAGTATGATGAAGCGGGGAAACAAAGAAAGTTGCAACTAAATGAGCTAGAGGAGATACGTAATGATGCTTAAGAGAGTGCCCGGATTTACAAGGAAAGGACCAAGCTTTTTCATGACAAGATGATTTCTCGGAAAAGTTTTGTTGTGGGGCAAAAAGTCATTTTATTTCATTCTCGCCTTAAACTATTTCCTGGAAAATTAAGGTCCCGTTGGATTGGACCATATGTTGTTACTAATGTTTTTCCTTATGGTGCAGTTGAAATTACTAGTCTTAGAGACAACTCGGTTTCCAAAGTCAACGGCCATAGATTGAAGCCATACTATGAGAACATCGCCTATGTGAATGTGGATGAACTTCCATTTGAAGATGTGCTCCCTCTGGAGGAGTAATAAGAAGCAAGAGCTATGTCGGGCCGTCGACTTTAAAACAAGAGCTAAGTGGGAGGCAACCCACCGGTTTTGTATTTCTTATCCTTTTGTTTTTATTTGCTTTTTTTTTGTTTATTTATTTTTCTTGTTCCATATCATATTAAGATTTCCCACCTTGACTTTACTTGGACGATTTAGTTACATTGAGGACAATGTAAGGTTTAAGTGTGGGGGAGTGGCTAAGCATATATTTTTGCATATAAAAGAAAAAAAAAATTTTTGCATAAAACTTTCAACTTTTAGAGATTTTAGAGTCACTAGCATGCTTCTAGGTATGATTACATAGAGAATTCTGACCGACATAATTGAACTTGGAAATGTTAGGGAACTACATTCGATTTCTTGCTTGTTAGAGTGTTAAATGATGTATTTAATCATGCCGGTGATGCAAATTAGGAGCAGAGAAGAATGCATTATTAGAGTTGTTGATCAATCATTAGTGGAGACTACCCATTTTCATATCATGTGAGGCACCGACTAGAAATTCTTCCTTTACTAAAGAGCTTCTTTTGAGTGTGTGTCACCGTACGTTAATTCCGGGTAGAATGGTGAGCTACCCAATTTCACACCAATTTTCAGCACTATTTTGATCTCTTGAGTGCTAATTTTTGTCAATCATGAGGGTTACGTCTATGGATGAAAGCCTCCTTCTTTTAGTTCGATTTGCAGTTAGCACCATTCTCTATCTCGACAACAACGGGTCCATAGAAACATCACAATTATCAACAAGGAGCGACATCAAAATCTACAAGGAAAGTTGAAAAGGTTCAAGGTTTGCAAGCAACAATGAAACAAGAAAAAGAGCAAATTTCAAATCCAAGTAAAGCAACATACGATGAGCAGATTTTTACATATATGTTGAAGACTTACAATACAATGAGGTAATTCTATATCCAATTGTTAAGAATTATTTACAAGAGCGAAGAAAAGAAAAGGTGAGAATTATTGAAGTTTATGATTTCGAGACGATACAAGTTGTGAAGAATCAAGCGGTAAAGTACTTTTCCACGGCCATGTTTGTTTTGTTTATTTTGTATTTTGTTTCTCTTGTCTAAAAAAAAAAAAAAAAAATGAAAGAAAGAAAGAAAGAAAATTGAAAAAAAAATTGAAGTTGAAAATGAAAATGAAAATGAAAATGAAAAAGAAAAAGAAAAAGAAAAGAAAAGGAAAATTTATAAGGAAGTTTATGGATTTTGAAAAAGGTTACAAGTTTCAAGGATCTATGAAGTTCAAGTGTTTATCATCAATAGTTCTCGAAGACAAAGATGATTATGGTGTGGTTATAATTGGCAATCGGATGTGAACTCAACATTTATAAATGGTTGATGAGAATAGAAAAATGTTTTTTCAAAATTTAAAAGATGTGGGTTTTTCAAAATTTAAGTTATTCTTATTCAAGCATGCAGAAAATTCCTTTATGTGAGACCCATAAAAAAAGCTTTTTGGATGCTTTTGGGCGAAATGCTTATTGATCGTTTCTCAAACACGTGTTCTCTCATTATGGAGTTATTTCTCACTCAACATTTTGATGAGAATATGTTTTTAGTATTTCTAACTTCTTATTTGATTTAGCTCTTTGGATGCTTGGGACTAGCTTTGGAAAGTTTGTCGAGGACTAGCAAAGTCTAAGTGTGGGGGAATTTGATAGGTGTAGAATACACCTAATTTACTATCTAAGAGTTTATGCTTTCTTTGCTATTTTTCTAGTAAATTATGTATTTTACGCGTGTTTTTGAGTTATTAGGTACTTTGGAGTCGCACGGACGAAAAGAAGGAGAAATCACCAAAATTGAGCAAAAAGGGCAAATTTGTCATTTCACGGGGTAAACACTATCTGGAGCCCAGCCACGGTTAAGGGGAAACTCTTTTGGAAGAGCACTATAGACAAGACAGCTATGGTTAAGGGGTTACCATATAGGGTGTCCCTTATCAGTTATCAATAGGTGTAAGTATCCTGGGTGGCTGCATATGGGGCACAAATATCCACCCAATTATTCTAAACCCTAAAATCGAGAGACCCTCTCAATCATTTCTATTCTACACTGAAATATGAGTATGAGAAGAGAAAAGCTGTTGTTAAAGATTAGATCGATCTGTAGAGAAATCGTGATCGACATCGAGGGTATGAGATTTACAGAAACCGAGAGATGAATAAGGGTTCTGTTAAGTGATTGAAGAACACAGTGAAGGATTGGAGTTGTTCCTGTCGAGTTAAGATGGGTTTGTGCTGTTGAGGTAATGAAGATGACTAAGAAAGGGTTCTCTGAAATTGGGTTGAGATTCAATCGAAGATAGAGATGATGAGTGAGATTATGTTGCTGCTAATGAGTCGAATCGAGAGCAGTTGGGGTTCTGATGTGAAATCAGAAATGAGAAGAAGGGGGTCTGTAATTTTACTTAAAAACAAAATCAGATGGAAGAATTATTTGTTGTGTATCTGAGATGGAGATGGGTTTCGAAGAATTGATGTTACTGCTGAACAAGAGAAGTTCATGGGTTTGATGGATGATATGAGGGTGATTAGAAACTGTGAAAGAAATGGATGAGCTAGGAATTGAGATTATTCATTGAGCAGCTGCAGTTGGTGGTATCTAAGCTTCCATGGTTGCTGCTGTTGTAGAATTGCTTGAGGAAGAGCTATGCTGATGGTTGCAGGTAGATGGGTTTAATTTGCAGCTGGAGATGGTTGGTGCTGCAAGAACTGAAGCACAGGAAAGAGATGCAGGTGTGAAGTGCAAGACCTGGGAAATAGTTGAAATGGATCTGTGATGTTACAGGTACTGATGCAGTGAAGTGCAGGAGCTGCATACTTATGGTGTTGAGGCCATTGTTCACTATATTGAGGGTTTTGCTTGAGATGAATTAAACCAAGAAACTGTGAGCTGCAGGGAGATGGAATGGTTTAGGTTGAATTGTGGTGTTGTGTTGGCAGCAGTGAATGTAAATGGGCATTACAGGAGGAATGCAGCTACAGAGAATGGCATGAACTGGTTTAAGATGGAAGGAGGTTACTGGTGCTGTGCAAGGCAGGTGATGTATGAACTGAAAGCTGAAGTTGGTGGCTTGTGCAGCTGAGAATTTGTTATGTGAATGATTGACAGTTGCAAGTGTGGTTGCCAGGAGGAGATGGTATGTGTTGCAGTGCACGGCCATCTTGGCCGTGAATAGCACTTGGCAGGAGTAAGAGCGCAACCAAACCAAGTCAGCCGAGTTAGCTAGATGACTCGATTCTGACTCAATGACTCATAACTTGACCCAGTCAACAGTTAAAGACCGTTAGTCAATAGTCAAAGATAACGATGGACTGACGGAATATTCCGTCGACAGAAGGAATTTTCAGGTGGCCGGCGGTGACGAATTCCGGACAACTTCCGGCCAAAAACACAGTTTTTCGGCGAGCAAAAATACAGAATTTTGTATGGACTTCTCTCATATGTGTGAAGACTTAGAATTGGGAATTGGATGAAAACTTGGAAGTTTTGGAGAATTGGACTAGAAATTGGAATATGGCTCAAATTGGGAAAGTGGTGTTCTTTTGGAATGGGGATTCTTTTCCTACAAAGACATGGAGAGTATTGAAGCCTATAAATAAAGGAGTTCTCTACAACTTTTGACACACATCTACTTTGGAGAAGGAGTTAAAGTGCACAAGGATTGGAGGAAGGAGCAACCATCATCTTTCAATAAGTTTTTCTTTCTTCCTTATATATTATTATTATTGTGTGAACTCTAAATTATGAGTAGCTAATTTTCTTATTGATTGAGGATGAATTCCTAGTTCTTAATATATGGTTTGAGTTTTGTTTCAATTATACTTTGAAGTTTTTCATATGATTATCGATTGTTTTTACTAATATTAATGTTTATGCTTGATTGATAGGTCGTTTGGGTGTCCAACTAAATTGATTTGTTAATTAATCTAAAGCTAGTGAAAGTTAGGGGATAAGTAATCGTTTCTTGAATATTTACATAAGTAGAAAACACAAGACCTTGCGGAGGGATTCCGTGGAGCAATTGTGTGTAAAAACAACGTTAGCAAGTGGACCTTGATCTAAGAGTTTAACTACTAATATCAACCTAATAAATTCATGAATCTTAATGCGTTTAACTAAATTACATCTTGGGTGATCTACTACTAGGTGGTTTGGTGAATAGAATCCGGTAGGCGAGAACTTCTGTATCCGGTGAAATAAGGGATTTTGGGGTTAGCACTGATCTAGATGCTATACCTATGGTTGGTGATAATCTATGACTAATAACAAGTGGAAAAGAACATAACTTTAATCATTGTTTTGCAGCGAAGAAGGATTCCTTGATCTATTCTCTCTCATTGATTTCAACTTACACTTTTAATTACTTTGTTTATTTCTTTTGCTTTATAAATTTTACAACCAATACCCCCCTTTTGTGACAATTTTACAACTAATAATCTCTTGCTCCTCGTGGGATCGATCTTGACTACCCTATATTACTTATTAATTAGGTAGTGAAACATTAATTAATTTGTTGTGGTTACGACATGCATCAGCGAAGAACAGAGGATAGAGAAGAAGAAAGAAGAAGAAAGAGAAAATGAATTCCTCTCGATATGTTTTTGGAGATAATGCCAAGGACAACACTAAGGAATGCACCAAATTTGATAAGGGGAAACCAAGGTTGGTCAATTTATGAAAAGACTAGTTTGCCCTTCAAACCAATCTATTGATTACCTCTTCGTCTGGTATCTGATTGACACGTTCGAGTAGTCCATTCCGCGTAACTTTTTGAGATCTATTCAACGATACTAGTTTCGTACCTAGAACATTGTTAGATTAATTTCTATTAATTATCGTTCGTTTTAAACTAATCGAGTTATTATCGTCTAATTTGTTTCTTGACTGGTCTAATAGCGTTGACGGGCTCGAGGATCGTTACAGTAAGGTAGGTGGAATCTCCCTTGGAAAGATTCATTGTAGAGGGACTTGAATCTATCTAAAATTTCCATTGACTCAGCGGATATGGCTATGTTGATGTGCTTCATCTCATTGGCCCATTGAAAAGCTAGGTATGCTCCTCTTGTGGCTCCCCTTTATCCATAGTATCCTGTATATCCTCTAGAATCAGTTGTGTTTCCTGCAAAGTCTGTCATAATTAGTGCATTGTGATAAATGGAGTTTTCAGAGTCATATAAAGTACATATGCGTATATACTGTCCAAAGCTTGTTTCAACATTCCAATTATAAATGGAATTTTCGTGTTGCATCTCAGCAGCAGTTTCCTCAGGTAAGAGGGGAAAGTTGTTAAGAATATGATCAGGTATTTTATGTATTCTATTGTAACTGCATAGATGTTTCTTAATTCTGAGGACAATATTCCCCACATGAGGATGTATTTGTTTGAAGATAAAATCACATCTAGCTTTCCAAATGTACTAGAAAATGGTAGCATAAGTGCTACTGTCGATATTTCCCAGTTGAATCTAGGAGTTCAACCAGTCTATAAAGATGGTGTTGTTATCAAATAGAGTATGGTGGCTGCCAATAATTTCCTGCCACACCATAGTAGTAGTGGTGCAATTGAGGAACATGTGTGACATGGTTTCTGCTTCCCCACTATTGCAGATAGTGTACATGGGGTTAATTTAGTGGAGAATGCTAGCTGTTTTTGCATTAGTGGGAAGAATTCCATGAGCACATTTCTAGATGAAGATTTTAATAGATGGTGCTACATCCATTTCCCAGAGAGCGTGTCAATTTCCAGTTAGGGGATCATTTCTATATAGATGGTTTGTTTTTTCCTTATACAGATCCTTGACAGAGAATTATCCTGTATGATTGAAAGTCCAACTGATTTTGTCCTCCTCATTTGGATGAGTCTTCAGATTTATAATCATAGTTGTTTCCTCAATACTAAATAAGTTTGAAACTTTATCTTCATCCTAGTTTCCATTGGGGAGAAGTAAATAATTCAACTTGTTGATGTGATGAGGGCAATGTTGAGGTTTTTGAAGTCTTGTGTGAGTATTTGGAATCCAGATATCTTCCCATATTTGAATTCTTCTGCCATTACCAATTTTCCAAGAGAAGTGTTGTTGAATGTTGTTTAGACCTTCCAGAATTCCTTTCCATATCCAAGAATCTCCATATTTCGATTTTGTACCATGATGAGGACATTTCTACCCAGGATATATCTTGCATCCATGAGTTTGTACCATAGAGAGTCCTTATCTTGCTCAAGTCTCCAACCTATTTTGTTAATCATAGCACTGTTGAATAAATCCATGTTCATAAACCCCAGGCCCCCCAATTATTTTGGCTTACAAATTGCTGTCCAGGATTTTGGATAATACCCAGAGGGATTTTCTAAATTCTTTCCCCAGAATAAATCTCTTTGTAGGTTGTTGATGTCCTTGCAAGTTTTCTTTGGTATATTGAAGTAGTTAATTTGGTAGATAAAAGCTGAAGAAGTGACAGACTTGATAATAACCTCTCTGCTTGCATGGTTTAGTGGGGTGTGCTTCCATCCTGAGATTCTTAGTTTCAGTTTATCTACTATAGGCTTGAAAGATTTGATTTTTCTTTTATGAGTAAACAGAGGGGATCCCAAATATTTATAATCTAGTTGAAGTACTTGAACTCCCATTTTATTACTGATTTGAGGTATAAGCTCAAGGCTTGTGTTTTTGCTGAAGAAGACTCCAGATTTGTGAAAGTTGATTATCTGCCCTGAAAAACTGCCAAAAGTCTGTAGCAGGTGCATAATATTTTGAGCTTCTGTTGGATTAGCTTTGCATAAAATCATGCAATCATCAGCAAAAAGAAGGTGACTGATTGGAGGGGATGCTTTGCATAATTTTATCCCATTGATAATGCCCATTTCCTCGGCATAAAGGAGAGTCCTTGAGAGAGATTCCATGAAAAATAATAATAAATAGGGGGAGAGGGGGTCACCTTGCCCGAGACCTCTGGAGGGTTCAAATAATTTATCAGGAGATCCATTAATAAGAACATCTGATGTGGAAGTTGATATGCATTGGAAGATATTGTGGCACCAGTGATCATCAAACCCCATTCTCTTCATAATAGTAATTAGAAACTCTCAGTCCACTTTGTCAATTTTTATTCCCATGTTGCCACTGTTACCTTTCTTTCCTCTTTTAGACCTCATAGAGTGTATGATTTCATGAGCAATGGCAATATTTTCAGAGATTTGCCTTCCTGGAATAAAAGCAGATTGGAATTATGATATGATTTTTTTTAGAAGAGGTTTCATTCTCTGAGCTAGAAGTTTGTAGATGATTTTGTAGGTTGTATTGTAGAGACTGATAGGCCTGAACTGGCTAGGAGTAGTTGGGTTATCAATTTTGGGAATGAGAGCTATGAAGGTGGCATTCATTTCCTTTAAGAGATGACCAGATAAGAAGAAATGTTGGACCATGGAGACTATATATTTTCCAATAATATCCCAAATGAGTTTAAATAAATTTGGTGGAAACCCATCAGGGACTGATGCCTTGTCATTTTCCATACTGAATAAGATAGATTTGATTTCAGCAAGCTCAGGTTTTCTGTTGAGGGAGAGGTTATCTTCACAGGTTACACTACAGGAAAAATATACATCTACAACTGGAGTTATGCAACTTTTTTCTAAAAGTCGTAGAACATCTCATGTTTTACAACTTTTTCAAATGAATAGTTGTAGAATGTCATCGCTACCCACCCCTATAACCAAAGGGTTGCAACAAGAGAACAAACGACAACTCTTTAAGAAAAATAGTTGGCATCAACCATCCTTACACTTCACAAGTTTGGGGTTTTTGTGTTATTTTTGTATGAAAATGTATAACAACCTTTATAAGAGTTGTTGAAGATAACCAAAATATGAAAATAAAAAATAATGTTGAGGGGATTCGAACATGAACCTATTATGCGTTAGTCTAACACATCAACCATGCCTACACTATCACAATTCTGTAAGGTTTTTTTTTTTTTTTTTTTTTATATACTAACTTCATGTCAACCTTTGAGGACCTTTATAAGAGTTGTAATAACAAAATATGATGTTCAAAAATAAAGCTCAGTCACCTGAGCCGCAAACAGCGTGAAGCCTTCTCTGTAAACATTCACAGACATTCTACAATGACAATGCACTTCTATTAAATTTTTGTAACGGATGGTTAAAATTTTTCACTTCTGCAAAATTTTATGCACTTTTGCTAAAAAAAAATCACTTCTGCAAAATTTTACGACAAAAATTTCCGAGCCAGGTTCAATATCGAAGTCTACTATGTGTTAGTACAAGTCATCAACCATCCTTTCAGATTCACAATATTGGTAGTTTTGTGCTTTTTTTCATCACTATTCACAACATTTATAAGAGTTGTCGTAGATGTATAAAAACTTCTGCTAAGTTTTTCTCACTTATGCTAAATTTTATTCACTGCAAAAAAATTCCCACTTTTGCTAAACTTTTCTCACTTCTGCAAAATTTTACTCACTTCTGCAAAAGATTTCTCACTTCTGCTAAATTTTTTTGTCATCACTATGGACAACCTTCACAAAAGTTATCGTAGAGGTACAAACACTTCTGCTAAATTTTATTCACTTCTGTAAAAAAATTCTCACTTCTGTTAAACTTTTCTCACTTCAGATAAAAAAATTTATCATCACTATTCACAATCTCAGAGCCAGGGTATGCATACAATATGCCAGAATAGGCTTTGCTTAACTTTTGGGGAATATTCCAAAGGAATCTTACATGTAAATGGATGGATTCATCTTTCTTACCAAGTTTCCGACTTATAGTCGTCCACTCTCGGCCAAGTTTCAACCTCAGAGCCAGGGTATGCATACAATATGCCAGAATAGGATTTGTTCAAATTTTCGGGGAATATTCTGAAGGAATCTTACATGTAAATGGATGGATTCATCATTCTTACTAAGTATCCGACTTATAGTCGTCCACTCTCGGCAAAGTTTCGACCTCAGAGCCATGGTATGCATACAATATGCCAGAGTAGGGTTTGTTTAAATTTTGGGGAATATTTCGAAGGAATCAAACCTGTAAATGGATGGATTCATTGTTCTTACCAAGTTTCCGGATTATAATGGTCCGCTCAGGGCCAGGTTTCGACCTCGGAGCCATGTTATGCATATAATATGGAAAAATAAGGTTTGTTTAAATTTTCGGTATATTTCGAAGGAATCTTACATGTAAATGGATGGATTCATCGTTCTTACCAAGTTTTTGACTTATAGTAGTCCACTCCGAGTCAGGTTTCGACCTCAGAGCCAAGGTATGCATATAATATGCCAGAATAGGGTTTGTTTAATGTTTCGGGGAATATTCTAAAGGAATCTTACCTTTAAATGGATGGATTCATCGTTCTTACCAAGTTTCTGACTTATAGTAGTCCACTCACGGCCAGGTTTCGATCTCGGAGCCAGGGTATGCATATAATATGCCATAATAGGATTTGTTTAAATTTTCGGGGAATATTCCGACGGAATATTACATGTAAATGGATGAATTCATCGTTCTTACCAAGTTTCCGACTTATATCGTCCACTCTCGGCCAAGTTTCGACCTCGGAGCCAGTGTATGCATACAATATGATAGAATAAGGTTTGTTTAAAATTTTGGGGAATATTTTGAAGGAATCTTACTTGTAAATGGATGGATTCATCGTTCTTACCAAGTTTCCAGCTTATAATGGTCCACTAAGGGCCAGGTTTCGACCTCGGAGCCAGGTTATGCATATAATATTCCAAAATAGGGTTTGTTTAAATTTTCGGGGAATATTTTGAAGGAATCTTACATTTAAATGGATGGATTCATCGTTCTTACCAAGTTTTCGACTTGTAGTAGTCCACTCCTGGCCAGGTTTCGAACTCGGACAAGGGTATGCATACAATATGCCAGAATATGGTTTGTTTAGTTTTTTGGGGAATATTCCAAAGGAATCTTACCTGTAAAAGGATGGATTCATCGTTCTTACCAAGTTTCCGGCTTATAATGGTCCACTCATGGCCAGGATTCGACCTCAGTGCCAGCTTATGCATATAATATGCCAAAGTAGGGTTTGTTTAAATTTTCGGGGAATATTCCAAAGGAATGTTACATGTAAATGGATCGATTCATCGTTCTTACCAAGTTTTCGACTTATAGTAGTCCACTCCCAGACAGGTTTCGACCTCGGAGCCAGGGTATTCATATAATATGCCAGAATAGGGTTTGTTTAATGTTTTGGGGAATATTCCGAAGGAATCTTACCTGTAAAAGGATGGATTCATCGTTCTTACGAAGTTTCCAACTTATAGTAGTCAACTGGCGGCCAAGTTTTAAGCTCGTAGCCACTTTCTTTCTCGAATCGACACCGAGATTCATATTTATCGATTTCGATGATGTATCATGCTAAGTTAGAAGTCAAAACCGTCTCGGAGCTTTGTGGTTAAAGGGTGTGATTAAGGTTTCAGGGAATATTCCCATGGATTCTTACCTGTAGATGGGTGGATTCATCATTCTTACGAAGTTTCTGACTTATAGTAGTCCACTCTCGCCCAGGTTTCGATCTCGGAGCCACTTTATTTCTCAATGTCGCCAAAAAAGGTTTGTTTAAGGTTTCAGAGAATATTTTGATGGAATCTTACCGATGAATGGTTAGATTCACCATTCTTACCAAGTTTCCGACTAAGTTTGAAGTCAGAACCCTCCCGGAGCTTCTTGGTTTATAGTTTGTATGTCATTATACCACATTTGAAGTTCGAATTGACACTGAGCTTCATATTTATCGATTTCAATGATGTATCCTGCTAAGTTTGAAGTCTGAACCCTCCCAAAGCTTCTTGGTTCATAGTTTGTATGATGATATACCACATTTGAAGTTCTAATCGATACTGAGCTTCATATTTATCGATTTCGATAATATATCCTGCTAAGTTTGAAGGATGAACCCTCCTGGAGCTTCTTGGTTCATAGTTTGTATGATGGTATACCACATTCGAAGTTCGAATTGACACTGATCTTCATATTTATCGATTTAGATGATGTATCATGCCGAGTTTGAAGTCATAACCATCTCGGAGCTTCTTGGTTCATATTTTGTGTGCCTTATACCACATTTGAAGTTCGAATCAACATAAAGCTTCATATTTATCGATTTCGATGATGTATCCTACTAATTTTGAAGTTAGAACCCGCCCAGAGCTTTTTGGTCCATCTCTAGTCTAGTAATCTTATAACCTGAGTCTACCAGTGTGAACTAAAGCTACTTCATGACCTGTATGTCTAGTCAAAATTACTTCATGACCTATGTGACTAGTTGAAATTCAAACCGAAAGCATAAAGAGAAAGCACAATGAAAAAGTACAAAGAAAACACAAAGAGAACACACTTTCCTTGATCCGTATGCTTCTTGAGTCTACCAATGTGAACTAAAGCTACTTCATGACATGTATGACTAGTAGAAATTACTTCATGACCTGCATGACTAGTCGAAATTCAAACCGGAAGCACAAAGAAACACACAAATTATCGAATTCACTTCTTATTTTTCAGCTTCATTCTTATATATATTTTGGATTTTTTTATATCAGAATGTCGATAACAATGTCCTGAATTTATTAATATTTTTTTTGGATTTTTTTTTCATGTCGAATGTTGATAATAAACCGAATACATGAGTTCGTATTATCACAAAGAGAAACACAAATGCTTCTCAATCCGTATGAGCATCACAAATACAATCTCAAATGTCAGATTCTTTTCTTAATCCGTATGAGTGGATCAAACAAAATCTGGTATGTCCATCATTTTCATTCACCGTCAGATTCTTTTCTCAACCCTCCTCAACCACTCGAACTCTTATCTGTTTTGCTCAATCTTCATCTCCTCTGCTCTTGAGAAAATCTAATTCCCTCAACCCATCTTTAATCATCATCGCCATCTCCTCTCCCTCTCTTCACCTGCTTCACCAAATCTCTTCAAAAACCCTAATTCTTTCGACTCCCTCAGGAAAAACCCTAATACAAAAAAGTGAGTAGTAGATCAGTTTCTTCCTTGTTTCATCTGATTATTTAAGGATATGGCAAAGTTGAGGTTGGGATCTGTGATGATTTAAAGGGTTTGATGAATTCCAAGAATTGGGTTCTGCTACTGACGTATATGAATTAGATCGAGAAGTAGTTAGGGTTTCTTTGTGAATATCTCAGAGAATATGATAGTGTTGCAGTATATCAGAACCAGGGTTAGATTGAAGGTTAGATCGAGAAGTTGTGACTCTAATTCTTGTGGTTCAGTCATTAACTCTATACAATATAGCTCAAACAAAAGAAGTTGTGACTCTAATTCTTTGCAAAAAATAGATTTCATAAAACATTATATGTAAGTCGTAAGCATGACGCATCAAAAGTAATTAAAACCAAGCATGCGACATGAGACAAAATAACAAATAATTAATAGAAATCATAAAGCAATTAAATCTATGCAAAAAGTCATATAAAGAATTAATTCATTTACCACAATCATGAAAATTTTCTTCCTCCGTTGTCCCCGTGATGGGTTCTAGCTCCTCATGGTGAAAACACACTCAAAATATTGATTCATTGCTCAAAAATGTGTCTTTATTGAAGAAATATAAGAAAACAGAGTTTCGAAACGCTGTAATAGTATTACAGACGTCACCGTTACAATCCGGGTGTTGCAGAATCAAACCAAAATGTTACAAAACTACTATCTCATACACTGTTTATAAACGACAGTTCTGGTTAATCTGTTCTTCGTGTTCTTGAGAACGACACTTATATGGTGTTGTCTGCAAATCCTCCTTCTTCTTCTCTGCTGCTGCTGTGATTCTTCTCTGCAGCGTGATTATATGCCTATGCTTCACCCCAAACTCTCCCTCCTCCTTCTAAGACATCCCAGGAACCTTTTTATACCTCACCAGCACCAAATATCCCGCATTAACTCCATATATTTTCAACCATCAATCAATATTATTTTCATGCAGATACAGGAAATACTTTCCCTTTTTTCTCTTCTTCACGAGCATGTTGCTGTCAAAACGATCCAATATTGCATTAACATGTTGTGTACACGTCTCAGATTGTGTTGAACACGTTGTAAACACACCCTCAACTATCATAAACTTCCCGAAAATAAACCCTAAACGATATCCTCCCTGTTTTCTCAAATGTGAATCTCCATCCAATTCTAATCCAAACCATTGATTATACAACGCCTGTTAAGCTTAGTCAAGCTGTCCCAAGCAATATCATCCATTGAATCACATAAGAACCCCTCCAAATCACGAACCAAAAATCTGCCAGTTCTGTTGAATGTTTTCCCACCATTTTTGAAATTTGAATGAAGAAGGTGGTGTCTCCCTAACCAAACCGGGGGTGCGAATAGCAGCTGGCTCCATGGGGGTGCCATTATCCAAAATAAGGGTGCCTTTATCACTTTCTCCGGGGGGTCCAAATAGCACTTTTTGAGAAACTTTTTCCACACAAATGTATTTCTCCAAAAACACCTACAAACACACAAAAAACCATAATAAGTACAAAATCGAGTACCAACAATACAGAAAATTGAGGACAACTCAGACATAAAAATGTGTCTATCAGGGAGCAACTGTGATCAGAAGAGACTGGCAGGGAGAGGCGTGATAGCTACGGGCACGAACTTGGAAGTCTTCATATAGTGGTAGATCTCGTCTCATTGTTAGAGGGATAAACCGGAACCGATGGATTTCTTGATGTTGTCCTTGGAATGAAAAAGAGGGAGACAGTCCCCTGCCCACGAGTATCCACTGAGCCTTCAACTTGATAGATATTGTTACGCTGGTTTTATGAGGCCGTCTTTACTACGTTGTGTTTCATAGACATCCAGGAATATCACTGATCTTTGACAATACGTCCGTTCTCTTGAGTGTATACTCGTATTTGAACATCTTGGAATCATAATGATAGCATGCTTGCATCCATGATTGAGATGGACAATGCGCTAAGAAGTCCCCAGTCACACTTCTTTGGTAATGCAACTACTTCTTCTATGGGAGAGGAAATTCTGAAAGCTTCTCTTAATGTTTTTGTTGTCGATACAGATATGGAATATCTTGGACATTGTTTCATCATTGTGGTAGTCGTGTATGGGGTACTGGAGTTATAGTTGGCGCGCAGGATGTTGTATCTCGGTGGTTTTCCTCTTACTGCTTCGGCGAAACTGGTTCTTTCTAGCAGGGCAGATGTTGTTGTAGATGAGCGTTCAACAGCTCCAGAGGATGATCAAAAGCGCAGATTCTCCAACATAACACGATAGACGTGCACCACTGTCTGATAGAGTGACTCATCCGGATCTTACTCAACATGATGCGTGGACATCGTTATCTTCTTGAGGCTGCTCCCTTGAGGTATTGGCTCAAGTGGAATATTGATACCATAGAGCGTTGATATGTTGCACCGACATTCTTTATACCAAATAGCAGTACAGTGTAATAAAAATTTCCGAGAAGAGTTCGAAAAGCTATCTTACTTGTGTCATGCTCGTACATCCTTATCTGGTTGTAGCCGCTACATCCATCCATGTGGGAGAACATGCCGTGTCCGCTGGTTGCATCTATTGATATGTCCATTTTCCTCGTGTCTGAACTGCAACTCCAAGCGAATATGTCCTGGTACTCTTTGAGAAGTTCTACGAACTTCGTGCGTTCATCCGTACACAAGGTTGAGCTGATGGAGATAGGCCTAGGAGATTCCTCAATGATTTCAATCTCATCAGTTATGGAGTTGGTGCCATCTTCCAGCTATTGTGGAGCATCTAGCACTTGTTCTTGTGGTTCGTTGCTGTTGTAGCATTTCATTGGGTGGAGAGACTGGGTAACAGTCTCCCCTACTAATTGATAATGGAAACATCGGTATACCGTTTTCCCCTTCTGGTCATAACTCGCCGCAAAAGTTCGTTCCCTCTTGGTGTGAACATGGGCTTTGGCTTCTTCGGATGAAGAAGAATATTTCGTCATCAATGATGCGTCGTGGGGCTTAGACCTCAATGATGCGAGTCGGTCCTCCTCCTGGATTGACGCCCATATGGGGAGTAGGATGCAATGGACTTTGTTTGAATCTTCCTGTGAAGCTTCCCTCGATTCGAACAGTTTCTCCCCGCATATTGGTGCGTATGGAGACAATGATGTAGGAATACAAACGACTTCTTCATTCAACATAGTCTTCAGGCACTAGAGATACGTTGAAGGGATGATCCCGTATGTTCTAGTCTAGTTTCCTTCAAAGTCTGTCATTGTGGTAGGCTTCCGTACGATCTTTTCTGAGCGAACCTTGGCTGTCCTGAGAGTCTTGAGAGTAATCACATTCGAAGGCGCTTCCGTGTCGATAAGGGCCCCCCTTAGACTCGGAATCCTTGATGCGTGCAGTAACATGTAGCGCTCGGTTGTGACCTTCTTCTGGTTGATTGCAGCAAAACGTCTCTTCCCGCTAATTCTTCAAGAGGTGTAAAAGTTCGCATAAACTTTGCACTAGATAAAACGCTTCCTGATCCACCGGCCTCTGGCTCATAGTGAGACTATTGGCTTGAGAAAGCTCGTTGTGAAGACCAGTCCCCAGTGTAGGAATCTCCATGACAGGACCACTCATTTATGATGTCGCTTCTTTGATCAAGTCCTTGTAGGTCCGCGCCGCTGAAGTACCTTCTCTGGGTGCATTGAATGCGTTCTTTGTTGGCTCCAGGGGATGTCGCGGCTCTTGTGGAAATAGATCAGTTAATGTCTTAAGAAAAGTGAGTACCTCTTTCTGGGTTGCAACCATATTCATTTGAGTCTTATCAAGGACTTCCTTCCTCTCTATCAAATCTGCGATGGTAATGGGAGATGGTCATCCTCTTGCTCCTCCAGCTACTCGTCCTGATGAAGGAGTGAAAGTTGTTGCTCTGGTAACCGCCAGAGGCGTTATACTTGAAGAAATGCCAAGGTTTGCAACTGCTCTGGCTTTGGTGACAGGAGGCGTCGCTCCTAATGGGATATCTCCTCCTACTCCGCTGGTGATATAAGTGACGGATCCACGAGATGTATTGACCACGGTAGCTCCACTGACAGGTACATCGACAGCGGGAGTGTTATCCACACTAGATCCATCAGAATTGATTGCTGATCCAGACCTGAGTTCTACCAATTTTAAATGAATTGATGATTGAATTGATCCTAAGATCTACCACCTTGAAATTGTGGAAATCGAACCGGGTATTGAAAAGATAAAATTGAGAATTGGAAATTGATATTGCAACCGAGAGATTAATCTCCCACTGTGGTCGCCAATTATTTATGGGTAAAAACTACTTCTGCTGGTTTTGGTAATTTGGGGTGTGTGGATGAGAAGTGAATCTAAACCCTAAACAAATGCACTGCACGGGAGTGCTTTTGATTCGAGAGATCAATCTATACAATTCTGGCCTAAACCAAGAAATGGTCGTTCCAGACTTGTTTTGGTCACAAAGTGAAGGAGATGGGGTTGATCTTAGGGAGGGAAGCGAAGAAGGTGTTGAGATTGTGAAGGTATAGTCTTGTTTATTACTTGTAACAGAAAGGTGAGCAGGCTTACGAGTAATGCAAGCAGGCTCTGGGTGTTTGAATACGCTTCGTATTAACACTTGGTTTTTGTGTCGTTGTTCTGTTGGAAATAGGGATGAGAACCTATTTATACAAGTCATTTGAGACTTATTCAGGTCTCTCGTGAGAAGTGGAGGAAGTGGAGTGATGGAGTAGTGGAGTTGTGTGTTAGTGTCACACGATCAGTATTGCCCACTTCTCCCATAATCACTAAACGTCCATGTCTTTCTTACACGTTCTTGTGATGGAACGTTACACGCTGCACACTGTAAACTGCCAGACCAATATCCCAGTGTGTATCCCCCAGTTTGTGACATGATTGATGTCTCGAGTGTGTGGATCGTGGGACCCACAGAATGTAGCATGTAATGCTGGTTAAATAACTAAGTTATTTAGGAAGTAGATACTTGTAAAGCATCGTGTGTATTCTATGCATGTTATGCATCGAATGTGTTCGGCATATATGAAGCATCACTGTTGAGCATTATTCCCTGCCTACTTCACATGATGGTTTGGAGGATGCACTAGAAAGCTCTCCCTTGGCCGACCACACGGTGTGGTAGAGTGGCAGACGGTGATCACGGTGATATCTCACTTGTCGCTTAATTCCCATTCTAGGTTATCCGTCCAAGTTGGCGAAGTTAGACGGATGAGATGGATTGCGATCCACACCTGCGACCGTCGGATTAAGGTTTAGGAGGTGCGCAAGTACCCTCTTTCAGTTTGGTCGAATCTAAGCATGGGAGACGTTTCATGGAGAACCAATCAGGCATGCGTGTAGACGGCATGATGGTGTCCATGTCCATGCTTCACTATCCCACGAAGGTTTGATCTAGGCCATTCAAATTTACCAGTGAAGTTGAGTGGTTGAGATTGATTTGCGACAGAAATCCTATGCCGCAAAGGATTCCTAAAGGGCGCGGTATGCCACTTTAAAGTCACGTGTTTCGAGACGACAAGCTTGGTCGGTCTCGGCCGTTTGGTCCGGCGTGTAGGTGGTAGGCTGATATTCACGCCTATACTTGACTGTCCCATGAAAACGTGATCTAAGACACTCAATTTTTCCGGCGAAGTTGATTGGTCGAGATCAGTTTGTGATTTGGGAAGCGTGACCAAGATAGTTTGGGCGTGCGATTTGGAGAAACCAGGCATGGTATGCCTTGGTAGGTCGGGTGAGGAGATAGATGGGTCCATGGTGATCATGTTGATGCTCACTGGACCTGTTCAGTTCTCTCCTAAGCCCTTCATTCGATCAGGAGAAATCGGACGCTCGTGATCGTTACAAACCATAATTAGGGTTTTGGTCGGTCGTGCGTCATACTTGGTTTTGTGCGCATGAATTGGGACAACCAATCATGGTTGGTCCTGACCGATTGGTCATGTGTGTAGACGGGCACACGGTGATTGTGTTTACATGCTCTGGACCCTTTGAATCTACATCTACACCCTCCATCTATGCTTGTGAAGATGGATGGTTGAGATCGTTTTGCGACACATGTAATATGTCACAAACCCTAATTTAGGGTTTCTTGTCCATTTTGCTTGGTTTGGACAATTTGGAAAGCTATGCCACCCTTTTGGGGAGACCGACCATGCGGGGCCCGCGTTGGGTCGGAAGTGAATATTCCAATACCTGCTTGGGGGTATTGGATTCGATCTGGGCCATCCAATCATGTTGGTGAAGTTGGGTGATCGTGATCGCTCAATCGGGCTAGTATAACACACCGAGAGTTATATGCTCAATCGGGCTAGCATAACACACCGAGAGTTATAGACTATACATGCATTTCATGCATGCCTCACTGTTGGTACTTGGATATTCATGCTACTCTGCTGCGAGTAACAATCAGTCATCATGCCGCATCAACAATGAGAGTTCTGATAGGAACAGCAAATGAAATACAAGGTGTTTTATGCATTAATCAATAATGTTAAAATTCACAGAATATTCGGGGGATTGTTGCTACATGCTCCATTCTAGGTGAATTAATGAAGAAAATAAGTATTCATCACTTATCAAATGGCCTTATCCTCTGCAGGATGGCTGCACAAAATATGGGTTTTACTGTTTTAGCCCTGAACTAAAATCCACCATCAACAGGGGGAAAGATAGGGATCTAGTACCTTTAACTTACAAAATCTATGGTTTTAATGGTACTGCCAATAAGCCTAAAGGGGAGGTCACTATTTGAATTCCATTGAAAGGACTATCTTATGAAATTTTGTATTGTGTTTTCAACGTGGAGTCACCATACAATGCTTTAATTGGCAGACCCTGGTTTCATGGGATTCTAGGCGTAGCATCGACATTTCATCAGTGCATCAAGTTCCCTCATCCCAGTGGAGTTGGCATCATAAAAGGAGATTGGATTGAAGGAAATAAGTGTTATGAAATTAACGTGGAATCATGCGAAGAATTTAGTGCAAAGAATGAGAATTGGAAACATAACGTCAGAGAAAGACAAAGAAGTGAAAGACTGATGGTAGATACAATAGAACAGAGAGAAGAAGAAACCTTGCGAAGTCAACACTTGCTGAAAATAAGAAGTGGCGAAGATCTCGCAGAAGGTAAGAAAATAACTGAAAATATCAAAATTGCAGAGGAAGAAAGCAGCAAAGGTAAGAAACTTAAAATGTGAAATGAAAGTAAAATTGAGAGTAGAAAGAACGATGTATGACTGATTTGTTATAAAAAAATTCAAAAAATATATTTTATTGAATGACAAATATGAGATTGAGAAATTATAATAGAGCTGAAATGCAAAAGAAAAAACAGAACAATCAGAAAGGGGCGAACCTACTATGGCGTACACCCTAGTTCGCGAAATCAAAATTTCGCAAGAGGAAAATGTAAGACCTAAAGTGCGTCATAAAAGGGGGTACTTGTTGCATGGCTCAGGGAAAAGGTTACACCGCTCCTGGAACTTGAGTCATGGAGATTTGGGGTCAATAAAGCCCATCCAGGAGAGGCGCCTTGGATTCTCAGGTTAACCATATGACTTAGGTTGGGCGACTAAGGTGAGAAGGTCTCTCCTAAGGAGTGCAGAATCTGGTGTAGGAGCAGAATATGGAGCGTACTGGCTATTCTTGGTGTAGGAGCAGAATCTCGCACAACACTAAGAGCTCGCAAGAATGTAGAGGGGGCTCGAGAGAAGGTAGCAGGGGCATGAAATAATATGGGCGGTCATCCACTATGTAAACACCTATATAAAGAGAAAGGCAAGAGAGATAAAAGGGAGGATAGATATTTTTTGTAACAGAGAGAGAGAGATTTATTTTCTTTATCATTTTCTTCCCCTAAAACTAAATCTAGAGCTCCAAATACTCATTAATGGAGATTCTTAATGTAAATCAAATGTAATTTCAACAATCATAGTGAAGAACCATGGATGTAGATCACATTGATCGAACCATGTAAAAAATCCTTGTGTCTATTTATATTTCTAGTACTTAAATTTGAGATTTAGTTGATTAATATATTTAGATCTAGAAATTATTATCATAATATCATAGGGGGTGTGTTGTGGAATTTCTTGCAACTATATTTTTGGCGCTAGAAACAGGGAGGTCTGCTTGTTAGTTTGAAGGATATTCATAAGAATTAGCTACCGTGTATCTAGATCTACAAAATTCGGGGACGAAAATGGAAACTCCATCGAATAATTTTCATCTTAAAACAATAGATAACATCAGCAGTAGTAAGAACAAATCAAGGGACGACGAAAGTACATTGGACAGTTAATTAGATTCATTGAACCCTCATCTTCACCAACGATTGGGCTAAAAGAGGACAAATCTTATTCCCTTAACTCATCTTCCTCTTTCTTAACTCTAAGATTTGGTGGCTGTTTATTGCGATAATTTTTTGTTGTTCTTGCAAAAACTTAATTTATATAACGACATCTTTCTCCAAAACAAATTTTGCTTACATATTTGAACCAACTAAGTTTTTCTTTACAAACCCATCCATCGGACTTCAAAAACGTGGAGTGTAAAGATTTTCGATTGGTTTGGGGAAGTTCTTATTAACAAACCTAGGCGAATTTACAACGATATATTTAATTCTTCGCATGATAATAATTATCTTAATTCTTCCCTGGCTTGATTGGTTTTTTGCAGCAAGCAGGGTTGACAAATCTCTCTATCATTTCGATTCTATAACTCATCTTCGCGAAATCAAGAAGATGCAAAATTGACACAATCACATCAAAAATGAAGGAAATATACAAGCGAACTTCAAAGACTTCACTTCTCCAAACCATCAACTCGAGTGATTACTTATCAAACTTGCCACACCAATGGTGAAGAGACTTCGGGATTCACATCACCAGCGAAGAAATATCGTTCCAGCAAAGAGAAGTATCAGGGAAAATTAATTTTGCGACCATCAACGAATCAGACTTCGTCAGGAGCAAGAGGATAACAAAAAAGCACAAAACAAGCGAATTTCAAAGACTACAAAGATGCACATGGCATATGATTACTCACAACTTAGTCATTATATAAGGTAGGAAAACAAAGTTAGAGAAGCAACTAAGATTTGCTAGCGATGAACCAAAATTGAAGAATAAATTAGTTAAAGAACGAGCAAATAAGTTCCAAAGGAGAAAATCAACATAAATTGCTAAAGACGAACATGAAAGAATGAATGGCGAAGAGAACACATACAAAAGGTACAAGTTCAGAGTTTAAAAATAAAATAAAATAAGACTTGTGAAGAAAAACATTGGACTTGCAAAAAAGAAGATAAAGAAAAACAAAGACACATAGGTAGTAAGGGAAAATAAATGAATCAGATTGTTCCTGCGAGCAAAATTGTGCAGCTGCGAAGAAGTACTAAGATGGAAAGAGCTACCAATTAACTGTGAGAAGAGGATAGCGCGAAGAAAACTTGTTACAATCACGAAGAGATGGATATATTGAAGAACAAAAACAGAGATGAATACAAATGTACCAAAAGAGAAATTCAACGGTTCTAAGTCAAAAGTGAACACAGATCATAGGTGAGGTAATAGAGTTTAGCTAAAGTAGGAATTACCTATAGGTACTAGTTTAGTGATACTAGTTAGTGGCAGTTCCAACCACTAAATCCCAGTAAGCAGAGGTCCATAATTAAAAGAAAACATGAAAATGGACCTAATTTTTTAAGCCTAGGTCATGTACACGTGCGGGACACATGAGACGTATAATCATAATTCCCAAAACACCATGCACTATATAAAGACGGATAATGATGTTCATTTCTTTTTCATTCTCTCAATTTATGTTTTCAGAGAAGAGCTCTGCAAGTGAAGATTTTTTGAGGTCGTTGTTCGATTCGTGAGTTCGATATCATATTTTGTAATCGGTAGGTGGGTTTTTTGTTCTTACGATCTTCATGCTTGATTCTTTAACTTTTTTACTTCGATTTTGATAAAAATATTTCAGATCTAGATAGATAATCATGTTTTATGTTCATTTCATTAGTAGATATGATATTTTAATTTTATTTTGTTGGTCTTTGATTTGTTTTTAGTTTGATTGTGTATATTAATCATCAGTACGTATATGATGTACTGGTGGTTTTTGATGAAAATAGTTCAGATCTAGTTATAAAATCATGTTTTGTGTTCATTTCGTTAGTAGATCTGATATTTTAGTTTCATTTTGTTGGATTTTGGTTTGTTTTCAGTTTGCTTTTGTGTATTAACCATCAGTACGTATATGACGTACTGTTAATCTGTGTTTACTATGCATCTATAGGTTTGGTTTCAGTTTTAGTTGTGTATTAACCATCAGAAGCCAAACCAAAAGCTTGTTTTACTGACATAAACCTAGCCTACTTTTAAGAACAAGAAGAAGAAGAAGAAGAAGAAGAAGAAGAAGAAGAAGGTGCATCGTTATGATTTACGATGAGAATATTGTTTTGTATTTCCAGGTATGTTTCTAATCAACTTGTTTGATTATTTTGTTTAGTTTTCCTTTTTTTTTTTTGATTGTATTATGATGATCACATCGATTTTCATGACGCTTTTATGTTTTTTAGGTTTGTTACAGTGTTTTTTTTTGTATGAATTGACAGTACATATATGGCGTACTGTTCTGATTTTGTTTTATTTGAAGTTTTTCCTTTTTTTTTTCGTTCGATCCATGCGTATGTATGTATAATACTGATTTTTTGTCACCCTTTTTAGTCTTATCCGTCAGTACATATACGAAATACTGTAATATTTGCTTTGATCCTCTTATTTTTCATAGATCCTTTACCTATTCTTGTCATACAGTTGATTTGTAGTTCATGAATCTTCAATACATATGTCGCATACTGATAGGAAATGCTATTTGGATGTGTTTTGTCTCCTTTTTTAGTCTTATCCGTCAGTAAATATACGAAATACTGTAATATATGTTTCTATGATTCTATCCTCTTATTTTTCATAGTTCTGTCACCTATTCTTGTCATACGATTGAGTTTGGACACTTCTTTGACATGAAGTTCAGTTTTTAATTCATGAATCCGCAATACGTATATGTCAAACTGATATAAACTTCTTCTAATTCTATTTTATTCACAATTTTGCTACTTATTTTGGTTTGATCCATGAGTACATATGTGAGATACTAAAATATGTGCTTTAATTCGGTTATATTCATGGATTCATCACTTCATGACATGAAATTGAGTTTTTAGTTTATGAATCTGCAGTACGTATATGACGTACTGATAGAAACTTCTTTTGATTCTGTTTTGTTCATACTTTTGCCACTTTTTTTTTGGTTTGACCCATGAATACGTATGCGAAATACTGAAATAGATGGTATCTTTGTTGATGTGTTTTAATATTGTTATATTATGATCACATTTACAGGTTCAATATGTCCACGATACACAATCTATATGTAAGCAGTGCGGCAGATATATACTCAGATTTGTAAGTAGTGTAGCAAATATGTACTCAGATTTGTAAAAAGTGCAACAGATATGTACTCAAATTTGTAAGCAGTGTGGCAGATATGTACTCAAATTTGTAAAACAAGTGTAGCAAATATGTATGCAAATTTGTGGTATTTTATATGTTTTAATTAAATTTGGACCTCCCGATAAATAAAATCCCGATTTAGTAGAAGTATGTTATTTCACACATATTTAACCAGTGGGGTATATTAGTCATTTCCATGTTTTCAAAAAACTTTGGACCCTAGGATAAGAGTAAAATCCGGTTGGACCCTACTATAAATAATCTTATGGGCTTAGGACCAAATATAAATTTTCCTTAGCTAAAAACCAATAACACCATTTTAACTAAAGTTTGAGACTCCAATGGAAAGAAGAAGCAAACTCCTGGCTGTTATGTAAAGAGCAAGTACAAAAGAATAAATTATGCGAATCTAATCTCTTTCGCAAACAGAAGCCCGCACAGATAGTCAATAGCGAAAAGAAAAATCTTGATGCCGCAAGATCGATTCTCACCGCAGCCATATTTTTTCACATTTTTTCTACAACCTAGAGAGAAGATCAGAATAAGAGAGTAGCAATATTTTCTAGTTCGCAAACAGAATCTAGCAAAGTTGGTTAGAGGCGAAGACAATGAGCTTGAGGACGCAGGTTCAATTCCCAATTCCTGCGAATTTTTCGCGTTCATTTTTGGACTACCAGAGGAGGTCAAGTAAGTTTGGTCTTTGATTACTTCGCATGATCTTTGATTATTTCGCAAGAGAGGTTAGCACAGTTGGTATGGTGCAAGAATATGCAAGAGGCATGTCAAGTGTTTAAGTCTCATTTCTCAAACTCCTTTTGGCTGCGATAATTACATTTCTTTGTGCGACATTTATACATTTCAAGGATGCCAATTTCGCAAGCAAACCATATACTTCGCAAGAGACGACAGCAACAAAAAATCACATAAAATCTAAGTACCACTTCCATGAACATTTTACTTATAGAAAATAAAAGATTTTTAATTTGATTGACAAAAAGCGATACAATCGCACGATTACAAAAATTTCAAAATTACCGAGAAAATTCAATTTATATATTTCTCTAGAATATTTATTTTACAGAAGATAAAAGATTTTTGATTTGATTTACAAAACGCGATACAATCGCAGAATTACAAAGATTTCACAACTACAAGGATTTCAGAATTACAATGTATTAAAATTTCTCTTGAACATTTACTTTGCTTCAAATGATATGATATTATGAGAATGAAAGAATGAACGATAGAAATGACAGAATGAATGAAAGAATAAAGAAACGCGAAAATTTCGCAAAAGACAATCTAAGATCCATAAAAATCTAAGATTAGAATGGGTGAACCTTTATGGCGTACACCCTAGTTCGCGAAATTAAAATTTTGCAAGAGGCAAATATAAGACCTAAAGTGCGTCATAGAAGGGGGTACCTGTTGCATGGATCCGCGAAAAGCTTACACCACTACTGGAACCAGATTCATGGAGATGTGGGGTCAATAAAAACCCATCCAGGAGAGATACCTTGGATTTTCAACATAGACTTATGATTTAGGTTGGACGACTAAGGGTCTCTTCTAAGTGGTGAAGAATATGATCAAGGCGCTGAGGTACACGGTTGAGCCAAGAGTACCTGGGGCGTCTGGAGCGTACCTGGCCATTATTGGCAAGTCTTGACTATGATGCACTCGGTCTGAAGAAAACCCCACTTAGGGTGTAGTCTTGTAACCATAATCCATATAGGCAAAAGGGATAAGAGGCTGCGAAAACAACTGGTTGTTGTTAAGACCGGATGGGAGGAGACAATCTTATATGGTAGAGGTACGTTTCCTTGAAGAGGCAACCAGGGGGAAGATAAGGGCGGCACCCTCCATTAGGGATCTAATAAGTGTCTAAAGATGCAAATGTCATGAGGCTTTTTACTCACAAAGTATTAAGACTTGTCATATTTGTGCAACAATCCTGAATAGGAAATAATACAAAAGAGAAAGATAAGACTAGATCAATGGGTCAGTACATGAAAATGTAAGGACGTCCTGCGATTTCGTCGCAAGACGGCAATGTCATGGGGCTTTATGTTCGCAAGAATATTTAGGCCTGTCATATTGTCGCATGAAAAACATCCTACAGAGGCAATAATACTAGAGAAATGATAAGACATGATCAATGGGTTATTACATGAAAGTGTAAAGATGGCCTGCGATTTTGTCGCAATGACAAGAGGTAGCAAACTAAGACCTTTAACTAGGAAGGAAAAATAAGACCACATAAGAAAGAAAGCAAATAAGCTTGCAAAAATGAGTAAGCAAACAAGATTGCGAAGATGATTATATGTAAGCAAATAAGCTTGCGAATATGTACATGGAATAAAAATGAGATAGTGAAAATGACGTACACTTGATATGCGATACTAATAGTGCAGGAATAAAGAAAGAAGAAAAAAAAGTAAGAACTTGCGAGGAGCAATCGATACGCGAAAAGAAATGAAAACTGCATATACTAATGACAAAGCCAGAGAAATGAAGAATGGAAACAATTTTAACGGGGCAAAATGAGCTAAGTAACACAAACATTAGCTATACATTGCAAAAGATAAGCATTCTCATCATACAAACATCACACTCGCATCATGAAAGCATTACATAAGCATTTCATGGCATAAACATCGCATACACATTTCAAAACATAAGCATTAGATTTGCACAAGTATTTTACAAAACTTTACGGAATAATATCGCAGAATTTCGAAATAATATCGCAGAATTTAGCAGGATTATTCAGAATTTCGCAGAATGATTCAACATTTCGCAGGATGATTCAGAATTTCGCAGAATGATTCATAATTTCGCAGAATGTGTCAGAATTTTGCAGAATGTGATTATTTTGCAGGATGTGATTATTTTGCTCAATTATTTCACACAATTATAAGCAACTTGAAGATATTATACTATCGCATGAGCACAAAACATGAAACAGAGGCAAGATAAGAGTGAAGAAACAACTCGCTCATTCAACATTGTCTCAAGGATTCTACCCTCATAGATAAAGAACAGAGGCAATTATGGATTACCAAGAAAAAAATTTATGTTCTTTATCTTCTCGGCAAGAATCATTTCCAAAATGGATCTTCACTAGTGAACAACAAGTATCCTCACCAAATATTTTTTGTAACAGAGAGAGAGAGAGATTTATTTTCTTTATCATCTTCTTCCCCTAAAACTAAATCTAGAGCTCCAAATACTCATTAATGGAGATTCTCAATGTAAATCAAATGTAATTTCAATAATCATAATGAAGAACCATGGATGTAGATCACATTGATCGAACCATGTAAAAAATCCTTGTGTCTATTTATATTTCTAGTACTTAAATTTGAGATTTAGTTGATTAATATATTTAAATCTAGAAATTATTATCATAATATCATAGGGGGTGTGTTGTGGGATTTCCTGCAACTACACTTGGCAAGTCTTGGCTTATGCTGCACTCGGCCCGAAGAAAACCCCACTTAGGGTGCAGTCTCGTAACCATAAGCCATATAGGAAAAAGGGATAAGAGGATGCGAAAACAACTGGTTGTTGTTAAGACTGGATGGGAGGAGCCAACCTTGTATGGTAGAGGTACGTCTCCTTGAAGGGGCAACCAGGGGGAAGATAAGGGCGGCACCCTCCATTAGGGAGCTGATAAGTGTCTTAAGACGCAAATGTCATGAGGCTTTTTACTTATGGGAGTATCAAGGCTTGTCATATCTGTGCAACAATCCTGAAGAGGCAATAATACAAAAGAGAAAGATAAGACGAGATCAATGGGTTAATACATGAAAGTGTAAGGACGTCCTGCGATTTCGTCGCAAGACGGCAATGTCATGGGGCTTTATTTTCGCAAGAATATTTAGGCCTGTCATATTTTCGCAACAAAAATGACAAGAGAAAGAAGTTAAGGCAATATCAAGGGTGTTTTGCATGAAAGTGAAAAGACGTCCTGCGATTTTGTCGCAATGACAAGAGGTGGAAAAATAAGACCTTTGCTTAGGAAGGCAAAATAAGACCACATTAGAGAACAAGAAAGAATACAGTCTTACAATACTTGATTGCGATATTATGCAGAAATGATTGCAAAATTGAGGCATAAACGTACCAAAAGATTTCGCAACAATCTTATTATTAGAAAGTAACTTGCTTAATCTTTCATTTGGACACAAATAACAGAGGCAAGTATGGGAATGAATAGAATGAGAACATGTTATTTGCCTCCATATGATAGATTTACGCATAAAATAAAAGATTAATAATTTTATACTGGTTAACCATATTGCAAAAAAGAGTTGCTTTTCTAAGACATGAAGGAAGAAGCAAAAGAAACATAACTTGTATTGGAAATTGAGGGAATTCACAGCGATAGATTACAAAAATAGAGGATTAAAGAACAAATATACAAATATTACAAAAAAGTTAAAGAAGGAAGAAAAATTACTTCTTGCTTGATTCCTCATCATCTTCGTCAGATTCTCCTTCTTCTTCATCTTCATACTCGCTAGCTTCACTATCAAAGATGTCCAAATTAGGAACGTTCTTTGGAATTTCTTCCAAGAGGCAAGGATATGTAGAATGAAGAATGTTATTATCATCACAAACCATCTTAATAGTTTGGTTGCGAAAAAGAATAGCATCGTTCTTAAAATTCGCAACCGTGATCTTTAATTGACTCTTCAGTCTAGAAAATGTATCATTGCGAGAAGAAAGATCCTTTACAAGATGCTCCTTTTCATCCTCAATATCTCCAATTCTTCAGCGAAATCTCTCCTCAGCTTCTGCAAAAATATAACAATGAATCAGTAACTCGGTGAAAGTTTATAAAAGATAAATGGTTAATAAGGAAGTACAGTTAACAACCTTCTCTGTCGGAAATCATATCCCTAACCAAGGCTGTGTGCTCAGTTTGGAGACTAACATTTATACCTAGATTATTTCAAGCGTCATCTAAAACTTTCGCAGCCCAAGCGAATTCATCATCATTATTTATGAGAAGACGAGAGCGAATTTGATTTTCTCTTTCGCTAAGCACAACATTTTTGTGATTAGCCTCATCTCGTTCAATTTGAACCCCAAGAAGAGTTTCATGAAATTTCGCTAGAGTTTGAGCACCTTGTCTAGCGATGCAATCTTTATCATCTATGAGACCACTATTCTTGGATCTTAAATTATTGATTTCCTCTTTAGAATTAAGATAGAAATGCTTAAATTTACTGGATAAGCCTAAACTGGATCTATGGTCAATTTCTAAGAGGCGAAGTTTGGATCTGAGTTCATTTGCGGAAAGAGATTTAATCTTGTCATTTGAAAAACTATTTAAAGAATTATTAAGGTGTTCAAGGAGGGTATCATTATCCATGGAGTCGGCAAAAGAACGGAGAATGGTAGATTCATCAGAAAGACCAAAAACTTCTGCGAAAATGATAAATTCAAATAAGGGAGGATAATGAGAAAACAAAATAAAGAAAAAGAGGAAAAGCCCCATACCATAGAGTTTCTGATTGGCATCTTGAAGACTAGATATTTTGTTCTCTTGAGTGGAAGAATCAATTTCTAATTGTATGTTCTTTTCACGAAGACCAACATCTTCAGCCTCCAGTTCTTCATTTCTCTTACGAAGTTGAAGATTCTTCTTTTCAAGAACCTCGCGTCTTTTTTCCAAATCTGAGGCAACAGCGAAAGAAGCCTTTCCAGTCTGCAAAAGAAGGTAAAAAATTGTTAAGATAGAGTATAATTTTGAATCGTAATTACGAATAAATAGATAAATGAAGGCATACCAAAATACCAATTTGCTTGGAAGAAATCTAGGGGTCACCGTTCGCGAATGGAGACTCAAACCTATGATCCAAAACCAAGAGAATCATCACCATCCAATAAAGGGGCATCCACAAGAATAGCTTGTTCATGTTAGTTTATCAAATTTAAGATATTCGTAAGAGCTTGAAAGTTTAGAATTGTTTAAAGATATAATTTAATCCAAGTTTTTCAACATCTTTTGCATGTGTTGGACAATTAAAGATGATCATCCCCAATCCCTTGCATGGAGTCGAGAAGATTCTATACAATTGTGCCATTGAAGATTCTTACCCGCTTTAGGAAAACGGATGGATGGAGGAGTTCAGACCTCTGCAACCACATTCTCAGGACTCAGAGAGAAAAAGCCTAGCATCGAAGAAAGTTTCGGTTTGTTGACAACGTTTTCAAGTTTAGAACTTAAAATGGGTCAAATTTGTGAAGCATTTAATGAAAGAGACAAAGGAAAACTTCCTAGTCAACCCCAACAAAATCCAAAAAATGTATATCAGGCAGAAAATTCAACTCGAAATGAGGCCTCCAATAATCAAGTAAATTTTGTCACCACTCTTCGTAGTGGTAAAGTTGTTGAAAACAATGTAGGTGTACCACAGTCATGTGAGTCTACATCAGACTCACCAGTGCATAAAATACCACAGAAAAACACCTATTGTTGAAAACAAATCTGGAGCAACATAAGAATTCCCATAATTCTAATGTCTCTACACCATCTCATGTACCCGTTGCTCCATTCCCACAAAGATTGGTGCAACAAAAAGAGAGTACACAAGACAACGAGATTTTAGAAATGTTCAAACGAGTTAACATCAACATCCCAAGATCTATGCACAAAAGCGAAAGCTTCATGTGCATAAGCGTGCTTTTCTCACGAGCAAGTGAGTGCAATCATTCAAAGCAACACACCACCTAAGTTTAAAGACATGGTAGTCCAACTACCACATGCAAAATAGGTGACCATACGGTTAAGAAGGCGTAGACTAGACTTTGAAAGTGTGACTTTCATATTCGTATATGTGCAGTTAGGTCTTGGAGAGTTGAAGGCAACACCTATAACTCTGCAATTGGCGGACAGATCCATCAAAGTGCCACGTGGTGTGGTAGAAGATGTTTTGATTAAGGTTGATAAATTTTACTTTCCTGTGGACTTCATCGTTTTAGATACTCAACCTGGTGCAAAACCCTGACAGTCACATTCCTTGTCATTTTGGGACGTCCTTTCTTAGCGACGTCCAATGCAATCATTAACTGCCGTAATGGAGTGCAAGTTGTCATTTGGTAATATGACTGTGGAGTTGAATGTTTTCAATGCTAGCCAACAACATTTAGATCTTGATGATGATAATGATGTGCATGAAATCAACATGATTGAAAGTTTGATTCAGGAGTCGCTACCTAGTAGCATGTCCGTTGACCCTTGGATGCTTGTTTGAATAATTTCAACCTGGATCTGTTTGATGATGAATACATAAGTGAAGTGAATACTTTGCTTGAATCCACACCACTCATGGACACGTCCCCAAGTGGAAAGCTAGAGCGGAACCACTTCCACTCTTGGAATCCAAGTCTGTTCCATCTCTTGTTGAGCCACCAAAGATCGAACTGAAACCATTGCCTGATACTCTTAAATATGTTTTTTTGGGACCTTCTAATACTTTGCATGTAATCATTTCATCTGACTTAGATACAAAACAGGAAAGAAAACTTTTAGAAGTGCTTAAGGAGCATAAAGAAGCATTAGGATGGACCATCTCGGACCTTAAAGGCATAAGCACCACTGATTGCATGCACCATATAAACCTTGAGGACAATGCCAAACCATCTAGAGATGCAAAGGCGTCTCCAATCCTAACATGAAAGAGGTTGTTAAGAGTGAGATCATAAAGCAATGATGCGGGTATCATATACCCAGTTACGATAGCAAGTGGGTCAGTCCCATTCAAGTGGTACCCAAGAAGTCTGGAGTTCAAATTGAGAAGAATGAGCTTGTCCCCACCCGTGTAACTACAGGGTGGCGAGTTTGTATTGACTATAGGAAATTGAACACAGTAACTAAGAAAGACCATTTTCCGCTGCCCTTCATTGATCAAATGCTAGAAAAGTTGTCAGGACATAGGTACTATTGTTTCTTAGATGAGCTACAACCAAATTCACATAGCACCCGAAGATCAGCATAAGACCACATTTACTTGTCCGTATGGAACATTTTCTTATCGTCGTATGCCTTTTGGGTTGTGTAAAAAGATGTATGATGAGCATATTTTCAGACATGATAGATGAGTTTCTTGAAATCTTCATGGATGATTTTTCTGTCTTTGGCTCTTCTTTTGATGAATGTTTGCATCATCTTACTCGTGTGCTTATTCGGTGTAAAGAAAAGAATTTGATCTTGAATAGGGAAAAATGTCATTTCATGGTTCAGGCATTGTTCTAGGGCATATCACGAGAAAAAGGCATAGAAGTAGATAAATCCAAGGTTGATATCATTCAACACTTGCCTCAACCTCGCTCTGTGAGGGAGGTTAGATCATTTTTAAGCCATGCTGGTTTCTACCGTAGATTCATCAAAGATTTAAGAAGATCTCAAGGCCATTGTGTAATCCATTTGTGTTTGATGATGCTTGTGCATGCTTGGGAGGAGCTCAAAACTCTTTTAACTTCGGCCCCTATAGTCCGACCTCCTGATTGGAAATTGCCTTTTGAAATCATGTGTGACGCATCTGATTTTGCTGTTGGAGCTGTCTTAGGTCAGCGAGTTGACAAACAACCCTATGTGATCTACTATGCTAGTTTTCTTTGCACTAAAGTGGTTTTTACTGGCCAACATTGTTTAAGGATAGCCATGAATTATGTATTTCTTGTGACCGGTGCCAGAAATTGGGAAGTATGTCAAAACGAAACATGATGCCCTTACAACCCATTTTGATTGTTGAGCTATTTGATGTATGGGGCATTGATTTCATGGGTCCATTTCTAGATTCGAAGGAAAGTTGTACATTCTTGTTGCTGTTGACTATGTTTCTAAGTGGGTAGAAGCAATTGAAACCAAAACTAATGACCACAAGGTGGTACTTTCGTTCTTAAAGGAAAACATATTTTCTCGATTTGGCACCCCTAGAGCTATAATCAGTGACGGTGGTTCACATTTCTGCAATAGGCCTTTTGAGTCCTTAGTCCGTAAGTATGGCATAACTCATAAAGTTGCAACCCCATATCATCCACAGACCAAAGGCTGTGCAGAGGTTTCAAATAGGGAGATTAAGCAATATTCTAGAAAAGACGGTTAACCCGTCTAGAAAAGATTGGTCTTTAAGATTGAATGATGTTTTTATGGGCCTATAGAACTGCATACAAGACCCCCATTGGTATGTCCCCACAGAACTTGTGTACGGTAAAGCTTGTCATCTCCTGTAGAGTTAAAAACATCGTGCATATTGGGCTGTAAAGAAACGAACTTTGATCTAGATAAAGCTGGCACCCAAAGGGAAGCTTCAACTCAATGAGTTGGAAGAGTTAAGAAATGATGCATATGATAATGCAAAAATGTACAAACAAAGAATGAAGGTGTTCCATGACAAACGCATTTTAGAAACGTAATCTCTTTCCTTTGAATCTGTTTTGTTCTCATGGTTTGTTGTTGTTTCTATCATATTTTGAAACATTGAGGGCAATGTTAGATTTAGGTTTGGGGGAGTATTTGCAAATGACCACTGTAGCGGGTCTTTTGTAGGATCCTTTGTAGTCTTTTGAGAAATAAAGGCATTTTTGTGTTGTTGTTTTCTATGACCAGCTGTGTAACGGGTCTTAAAAAAAAACAAAAAAAACAAAAGCTGTGTAGCGGGTCAACAAAAAAAAAATATTAATTAAAAAAAAAAAAAAAAAATGGTCACAAATTATCAAGGTTCTACTAAATTCAAGTTCATCACCAAGCCAAATATTGCATATTCATACACCTTTTCATTGGCACTTAACTCATCAGCATTTTTACCATCTTCAAGAATAAATATTTGTATTAATTAATTTTGTGTTTTTAAGTACTAAATAAAGCTTGGAAGAATTGAGAAGACAAAAGAGAAGAAAGTTGGAAGTGTTGCAACCCGTTCGCGCATTAGTGGCAACCTGTTTACAATACATGGGATTAAACTACCCATAATCCAAAACCCATGATCCAAAACCCAAGACCCAAATCCATTTCCACCTCACCACCATTGGATTCCAAAACATCCACCTCACCCCATTGGATTCCAAAACATCCACCTCACCCCATTGAATTCCAAAACATCCACCTCACCACCATTGGATTCCAAAACATCCATCTCAACCCATTGTATTCCAAAACATCCATTAAGTGAGAAAACATGTTTTGTTGAGTAAATAATTGTCAAAATTCGAATCCAAGTGAGAGAGAATTTTTGTGTATAAATAGAGAGGGTTGTTGTGTTGAAAAATCATCCAAGAATAGCTTGTTCATGTTAGTTTATCAAATTTAAGTTTTGTTGTAATGTTCTTCATGTTCTAGTTTCATTTACTAGGGTTTAGATGAAGCCCTAATCTCATTGGTATGTATTCATATCTTGTATCTTGTTCTTGAAAGTTTAGAATTTTAAAGATATAATTTAATCCAAGTTTTTCAACATCTTGCTCTCACAATGTATGCCATGTATCCATTGTAGTTAGAATATCTCTATGTTGATTATGCTACAACTCATGCTTAACCAAATATTGATCTTTAGATTAGTTGTGCTTAATTATACAATTAATGCTTTGGAGAAATACTTTAGTTGTGATTAAATTATCCATTGGAGAAACACCTAGTTATACGGTAGACTTGAATCTACTATAAGGACAAGAATAATACCAAGTTGAATGCATATCTGGATTTGAATACCTAGTATCCATATTATCATTGTTTACATATCTTGTTATTTGATCACTTGGAGACAAAAATGAAACCCTTTTGGTTACTCTCTGAATCAGGATTTAGAATCATCACCAGTCCGTGGTTACCGGTGCTTACCCTGTGTTGCTTTTCGGGCATCACAATAGTAGGTATCTTTCCGAGCCTACCACTGATCTGGAGACTCCACGAAGAGAATCATCACCATCCAATAAAGGGGCATCACAGATATTCGCAAGAGATTTGCATGTGTTGGTAAGATGATCATCCCCAATCCCTTGCATGGAGTCAGAGAAGATGCTATACAATTGTGCCATTGAAGATTCAGATGGAGGATCTGTGTGTGAAATAATTATCAACATCATCATCATTATCCTTGGAGATTTCATCAAAATAAGAATTCGAAGGAGAGGGAGAGCTAATTTTTCTTTTCTTTGAAGATGAGGCAACTGATTTCTCCTTGCGAAGAACACCTTTACCTTTGCCCTTGGTCTTCGCAACCTTAGTTCCCACTTCTTCAACAACTACAATGCCAACCTTCGCACACGCATGAAGATAAGAAATAGAGGCAACAATATTGTTAAAAATCATAAAAGAAAATATTTCTTACTTCATCCGTGATCGAACGAAGTGCCGCTAGGGTGCTTGTCTTATTAGTCCTTTTGTAGCTTCTTCTTAGCTTGCTAATCTAAAATTTTCGCAAGATTAATGGATATGAAGAGGAATGAAGACTATAAATTAAGCGAAAATTGAGAAACATACCTTTGTCTCTTTCTCAAGCCAATTAAATACCCAAGGTTGATAAGCAGCGAGATTCGCAGGAAGCACACTTGAACCAGAAATGTAAGGCCCCTTCAGAACCAGTGGAAAAACACACCACCTGTCATCTTTAGATTGGAGAGGAGTATTATTCTTGCCAGAATGCCAATCAATATCCTGCATAAGTATTTTATCGCTGGAAATATTTTCTTTTCTCTTCAAGCGAACCCCCCAGCGAGTTTTATCATTCTTCATGTTTATTATTTCATAATTCTCAAAGAAGCTTTCTACTGTGTATTTTTCGGAGAGAATTTCTAAATTCTTAAATTCAAGTATTAAACGAATGTAATCTCTACTTAATTGGTAGATGGCTCGCGAGAATTTCGCATGAGCAAGAATTTTGTAAAATAGGGGAAAGGCAGGGTCATTAAGAGGGATAGGAATGCCAGCGAGAATCTGTCCAAGTGAAATTATGACTTCTTTATCATCACAATGATGATCGGAAAATAGTTTAGCAGAAATAATGGATTTAGCTCCTTGATTGGGAATGGTGGATAATGTAAAACCCTTCTCTCTGAGAATCTTCTGAGTTTCTTCAAAAGAAGCTTCGTATTTACGACCGCTTGGAGGCATTTTAAGTATGGGAATGAAGAAGAAATTAAAGATTGAAAGAATTAGAAACGAGAAAATTTACAGCAGTAGGAGAGGAATTTACAGAAGAACGGTAAAGAAAATATGAGAAGAAAAGTAAAAAAGAAGGGAAGAGAAGAATGAGAAGAATATATATAGAGAAAAGAGTTCTCGAGAAGTTAATGCGAAGAGTAGACGTGAACAATTGAAAAATACGTGTCAAGAAATGTATGGAAGAAGAAATGCATGCAGTAAATTCTGCGTAAAATACAAAATCGTGTCAGTATAGAAGAATATGGAAAAATGAACAGTTGCGGCATTTTGAAGTACAATTTCTACAGTTGCGGCATTTTGAAGTACAATTTTTCATGACATTCTTCCCTTCACAGAGAAGAGATGAGAAGAGGCAAGATGTAGGATCAGAATATCGCAACAGCAATACCCTTGTGAGATTTTCATCAGCAAAACGTTACGAAGACATCGCATATTGATTACAGGAATGACGTGACAGATGACGTTGGCATAAACACGAGAAAGATGTGAACATCTTGTGAAATCTAGGAACATTGCGAATAAAACATTTGTATTCTTGCAAGAATATCGCAAGCCAGATCCGAAAATAAAGGTCAGATTAGCTGTCATCCACTATGTAATACCCTATATAAGGAGTCGAGTAGGCTTAAGGAGAGAGAGATCTTTTTATAGTAGTGAGAAAGTTTTGAGGAGAGAGAAAGTCTAGAATAATGATTGTATTCTTGATTTCATTTCTTGTAAAACTTCATTAGTCAATTAATAAAAGTGTAATTGTTGATCTCAAAGATGTGTTCATTATCATGAATACTTGTGAGGGATGTATTGTAGAAATTCCTGCAACTACAGTTGGTGAAGCAATCTTTGATCTCTTGTTGTTTTGTAATCCATCCTCTTTCTTGAGATTGGATGGAGTCTATCTTGTTCCTTCTGGTTCTACTTTTAGTATCTCTCTGGAAATAACTTGTGTTTTGATCTCCCAACTTAATGAGTTGATCCCTGCTTTTAGTTTTCCAAAATTTCTCTTCTATGTCTTGCCAATTTTTGAGCTGCTTTCTAGCATCTGCTAGGGCTTGACCTCTGTCAGGATTGAAGTAATGAGTGTGTAACTAGGTTAAATGTTTCTTACATTCCTCAATATTTGTTTTAATATTTCCATACACCTCCATGTTCCAGATTATGATTTTGAGCTTGATATGTTTGAGTTTTCTGGCATTCAGCTATGATTTTCCTGCAGTCAGCATGTTCTAACCAAGGGCCAAAGAATTTAAAGGGGATCTTACCATTCTTCCAATGGGGGTTAGAGTTTAGAAGAATAGGATGGTGATCAGACCCAATGGCTAGCATGTTTGTGATAGTGGTGTTTGGATATATATCCAGCCATCTGTCAGTAGCTAGGCCCCTATCTAATCTTTGCTAAGTAAGGGCATGACCTTTTCTCTTGTTTGACCAAGTGAAAGGACAGCCATTGAAGCCAAGATCAATAAAGTCTAAATATTGTATCTTTGCATTGAAAATAGCAGCCTCATTAGTATCTATGGGATGAGAACTGAATTTTTCAGAATCATGTAGAATAAAGTTCAAATCTCCCATAACCAACCAAGGAAGTTTGTGAAATTTAGAAGTGTTCTCAATGTAGGTCCAAGATTTCAACTTGGAAGTTGTATCAAAGGGGCTTCCATATAAACCAGTGAATAACCAAGAGGGATTATTGGCACTTCTAATAACAACATTAATATGGTTTTTGGACCAATCTAAAATTTCCAGGTTTAGATTGCTTTTCCAAATTAAGGCTAGCTCTCCAGCTGTGCCACTTGTCCCTCCTGGATTAACATACTTGTAATTGTTGACTCCTAAAACATGCATAATTTTATTAATGTTATCATACTTTTGTCTAGTTTCAGACAGAAATATAATGTTAGGATTTAATTTATTTAGCATATCATTCAGGTATCTCTTAGTATCCCTTGTACCTAAGCCTTGACAATTCCAAGCCAGGGACGTAAATAATTTCCAAAAATATGAGACCACAAGGTATTTAGAGATGAGTCTTCTAGCAATACTATCATAGTGTAATAGAATCAACCAAAGCTTAAAGTGAAGCATGATACTATTAATAGAACTGAAGTAATTTAGAAGGTTGTGAGAGTTTACCTTAGTTCCAGCAGAGCAGTCTAAGGAGCCATTAGCCATGGTGTTGGGGTACTGATTATCATCGGTCTGGTTCTTGAAACGCTTAGCATTAGCCAAATCCAAACTATTGAGAAAAGTAAATGAGATGCAGGGGCTAGCTTTCTTTCTCTTGGTTTCCGAGAAGGTGTTAGAAGAGGAACTGAGAGTGATGTCAGCTTGATTTCCAAAGATATGAACCTTTTTCTTAGCTTTCTAAGTAGCTTTTTTCTTCTTAGAGGTTTCAGCATCTAAATTAGCCTTTATCTGGGCTAAGGTAGGAAGGGGATGAGAGGAAAATGGGATTGGATTTTTTATGACTGGGAATATCTGCTCAGCTGCAACTAGATCAGCAACATAAGAATCTTCATCCTTTTTGCTCATAGAGATGTTGTTGTTAGGAGCAGTTCTTGCAGCAACTTTTCAATTTGGGAGTTTTTTCTTGTAGGCTCCATCTATCTTTTTATACAACTCTAATCTTTTGTGTTTGAATTGACAAGCTAAGACATCTGGGTGTGGAGAGATTGGTGCTTCGGAAGTTGGGATTTCAGGTTCCTGGGGCTGAGCACCAAAAATGATGTGTCTATTAGATGAAGAGGCCATGTTTTCTATGGATTTTTCAAGGTCCAATATTTTAGTAGCTTTCATTTTTGCTTCAAACACAGCAGAAACATCAGCATCAGAGGAATGTTTATGAACAAGATCTTTTCCAGCTTGGACTTGTTTTTATCTAGGTGTAATGGGTTTAGGTGCTGGTTAAGGAGTTGGAAGGTGGTTGTAATCATGATTGTTTTGGTTTGGTGGTGTAGGGCAAGAAGGTCTTGGGTGGTCAAGGATCCTGCAAACCTTGTAGAATTTTATGCCATTTTAGGGCATAAGCACATTCTAACCAGTGATAAAGTGTGGGGGTTTCAAAAGCTTCTACCCCAAACTTGAAAGCTCTAGAAGTATTGATAGTAACCTTGACCTCCACATTTTTTTCAAATATGTCTCTTCCATAAGGTTTTTTGGATCCTTGGAAAACTCCAATAGGTTGAATGATATTTGGGATATCTTGTATAATGTGGGTGGGGATTCTCTTGATTAGGAGCCAGATCATAACCTTAAAGAACAATTCTTCATCAATAAGATCCGGTCCCATAATTGGTGCCCCTACTAATACCATTAACTTATCAAAGACTCCTATAGTACCTCCATCCCTCAAGGTGGAGTAATCTTCTTCATTTGTGGTTCTGACAATGTAAAAGTTTCTTCTCCTGTTCCAGACTTCAATTTCAATTCTACCAATCATCTCCCAATGAGCATTTATGAAGTTGCTTACCTTAGATGTCTGGAAGCAGATATTTCTACAAAGTTTTCCAATAAAACAGCCTTTCCAGTCTTGGACATGTTTGGTTTTGATGTTTTCTGAATTGATAAAGACTTTGGGGAATAAATCCTCAAGTATTGAAATGGAAGTGTTCATTTTCTTAACCAGGTTTTCAATTGAAGGGGGGTTTGAAGTTGAGGATGAAGACATTGAAGTATGCATAAAGCAGAGTAAGAGAGAGTAGAAAGAATAAAAATATGTATGCGAGTAGACAGAGTATATGATTGTGATGTAAGCAACTTTAATTTGAAAATGTTTCACGAGTTGATGAGGAGCTTTGTCGTAATTGAACAATATGTCATTAGATGTATATAATCTCATACTATTGTACTTGTTCTTAATGGTGACCACTGAGGAATTGTTGACTTGGTCTACCATGGATAATAGCAAGTTGAACTGTAACTTGTTCAAAAGCAGTTTACTAATCTCTAATAAGTTAGTGAAAGCAGAATTTGAGGTAAGTTGATTAAGTTTTACATTTTTCTCATATGGTACTTTTACCTTGTTGTTGATTATGATACGATGAGTTCCTTGAGTAAAATGGTGTGATGGCCAGCGAAACATATTTATCCACTTTGAAAATGATTCAGATTGCGTCTGACCTTCCAACTCAGATCGTCCCGTAAGATCAGCTTAGATTTGGGGTGAGCTTTAATCGGGTCGGGTTTCATGGATAGGGACCATAGAAAAGTGCTTGGGGTCCGACCCGCTAGGGTGGACGAAGAAAGCATGCCAAGTGTGTGTTTCCGCCTCACATGGTCCAATGAGAGGTCGTTGCTTTTGCTAGGCCAAAGTAAATAGCTATTAGGCCTGTTAAAGCTAACAGATGTGCACGACCCATCTCTAGTGAAAGAGATCTGAGTGCTCACAAGGATAATGAACAGCTGAGATTGGGAAACAGTTACTCTTCTCGATGAGTTCCTGTTCTTGAGTGCCGAGACCTGTGCCTCGAAAATGGTGCTCTCATGACCACTCCAAGATATCATTAGCAACTCAGTTTCATTCCCGGCACCATCCCTCTTGTCAAAACTACCAAAAACCAACATATTTATCCACTTTGAAAATGATTGATTCGATACCAACTCTGATCGCTCCAATGATTAACCATCAATCAACAGTTAACCATCTCGATCGTCAGCACCTAAGATCAGCATTAGATTTGGGGTGTCTCCAGTTCTCTTAATCGGGTATCACTACAACTTCTCATTATCCTTCGGACTATTGTTTCATGGAGGGACCTCGGGACTTTTAGAAAATGTGCGTTCTCTTCTTTGCTTTAGACATGGTGATTTTTAATACCCACACTATACACTCCTTCCTCTTAATTCATACACCCATTCCGTACATCATTCACCGCACTCTTCAAGGCAACAAACTTGGGACATTGGAAGAAAGCATGCCAATTGGTGTGTCGAAATTAAACTCAAGAATTTGGCCTCTACCGCCATGGTCCAATGAGAGAACTATGTTGAATTTCTTTTGATCTCCTAGGCCATGAAGTAAATAGCTATTAGGCCGGATATTTGTTAAATGGCTTGTCGGTTCCTCGACATTCTAAGATGTGCACGACTCCATCTCTAGTGAAAGAGATCTCCAAAGCACCTAAGTGCTCACAAGGATAAGGTGAACAAGGTCGTTGAGATTAGGGGAAACTGCCGACCCATCTCTAGTGAAAGAGATACGACTCTTCTTACTCTTCTCAGCCCAGTTAAAAACAAGGAGAGAGTATGATCTTTCAGTTTCTTTTGCAGTTTTCCCAGAAGAGAGTCAGTTAACTCTGTAATATCATTCTGTCCCATTAGAATTCCATAGAGAAACATTCCCAGCATTTCCAAGTAATGGAACAGAAATCGTAGGATGCTAATCAAGGAGCCCCCAAAAAATCCCAAGTAATGAAGCCATCGCCTCAGGTAGGGTTGTCAATGGAATACCGAGTTCCGGATTCCGTTACCGATAATCCGAGTTCCTATAGGAAATTTTCCGACATAACGGTAACGGAAATCGGTAATGGAAAAATTATCGGTAATTTTTCCTTATTGGAACGGTAATGGTTTAGGCACTTACCGTTCCGTTAATTACTGTTACCGATATCTATTGTCACATGTTTATATTATACGTGTTAGTATTACCCGTTTTTGAATTTTTTTTTGTGTTTTTTTTTTTGCAAGAATATATAACTAAGCAAATTTGGAACATTGTGTTTTGCATGGATTTTGGAACCTAAAGTTTCTTATTTTGAATTGATTTTTAGTATGAGAAATAGGTTATGTATAATATTGTCCCTTAACGGTATTTATCGTTAAAATTACCGATATTCCGGTAACTTAATGGAACGGTAGCGGTTTAGATTTTCAAAATTCCGCCGGAAATTATCGGTATCGGAATTCCGGTAGGAAATATCGGTAACGGTAATAGAAGAGCTAGTTACCGTTCCAATAGGTTCCATTGACATCCCTAGCCTCAGGTTTGTTTTCTTTAGCTTCATGCCAATTGTGATTTTGATGTGTATTCTGAAACTTATATGTTAAGTATGGGTGGTGAAATTGATTATACTTTTATTTCTGGTAAAAAATTGATTTAGGGTAGTACTGCAAGTGTGAGTGAGGCATTTGCAGGTCGGAATCAGAGTAGAGTGCATGCAGAGGAGGGGACTGGTAATCAGCAACCGGGTATGGAAAGAGGCCGGATTGAGAATGGGGAACTTGTTGGTGTTAAGGATGGTTGGGTATTGTTTGCTCTTCATCCCACTCGAGGACGATACGTGGTTAAAGAAGGGGTGGTATTGGTAGAAGATGAGTGGGTTGTATGTGGTGGTACTTGTAATGTATTTTTTTCTACCCATGTGCCCGATGATGTCAAAGCCCAAATTCGATTGAATGATGCGCTGCCTCCTACTGATGATAAGTTAGTTGTAAGGACCCTCAAGCTCGTCAACGATATTAGACCAGTGAAGAGACGAATTAGACGATAATAACTCGATTAGTCTAACACAAACGTTAATTATTATGAATTAATCTAACAAAGATCTAGATACCCGAAACTAGTACCACCAGTTATATCTCAAAAAGTTATGCAAGATGGATTACTCGAGCGTTCCATTCAGATACTATATGAAGAAGAAATCATCTGAGTTGTGTGGAGGGTAAAATGGTCATTTCACACTCAGACTTGTCAAGGAAGCCGAATTATCTTCTATGAGCACCGAAGGCCTTCCCTTATCTTTTTTTCGGGTGCCGTTTTGATGAGTAGCTGGCATTAACACCAGGACGTGTCGAAGAGAAATCAATTTCTCTTATTTATTCTTCTTCTTCTTCTTCTTCTTCTTCTTCTTCTTCTTCTTCTTCTTCTTCTTCTTTCTCTTTTCTTTTCTCTCTTTCTTCTTCTTCTCTTTTACCTGCGATTCAGAGAGGAAATCTCTGGTGAGATAACCTTACAGAAAATCAGTGAAACCAATTGTTCGAGTGTGCTGTTGATGAATTCATAGTTGGGTTTGTTTAGAGTTCTCTATTGAGATGAAGAGGTGTTCTGTGATAATTAGGGTTTTAGAGTTTGTTTTGAGATTTCGTGGAACTGATTAGTGGATTGAGTTGTTAGAAGATGAAGAATGATTAGGTTGACATTTAATTAATTTTCAGAGGATGTTCTAATGAAGATTTGGGAATTAGAATTAGGGTTCTCTGGGAATTGTCGTGAAGTTCATGTGGTGACGATTTGAGAATTAAGGTTTCATCTTGATTCTGAGTTTGAATGAAAATAGAAGGTTTATTAAGTTATCAAGAGATAAATAACGAAAGGGTTATGGTTTAATTGAGATTTAAGAGTTGTGTTGGGTAGTGAATCGATGAATTAAGGTTTGATTCTGTGTTAATGAAGACGGTTGGGGACTGGCTGTGATGAACTGAATTGAAGAGATTTGAAGATTACTCTAGAGTTTTCTTGAGGATGAATAAGAGTGATGAAGATTGTTGAGGGTTGAGTAAACAAAACTAGTGGGGTGGTGTTAGTTTTGAGAGGATTTGCTGGATGGAGTCAAAACAAAGAAGAATTTGACTGCAACTGCCAGAATGGATACTTCTTGAGGTAATTGTTTTACTTAACTGATTTGAAAGAATTATTCATATTCATTGTATAGTATTTATGAATGTTTATGAAGTTAAGAATTGGATTGATATGAGATGGAGTTAATTTTGTTGTGTAGATTGAAGTTCTGTTGTATGGTTGAATGAGGTGTTAAGAACTAAGCTGGTTTTTAAGGAAGTTTAGAATATATGAGTGAGTTATTGAAGATTTTAGTAGTGTTTATGTAGTGGTTGTCTGTTGTGTGTGGCTGTGAACAAAAAAAAGGACTTGAATTATTGTGGTGTTAAATTGGATTGAAAAGATTATGAATGATGGGATTTCAGTAGTGAATGGTTGTTAGTGGTATTGAAATTGACGGTGTTGTTGGATGATTGATTGTGGTGTGAGAAGGCAGTGGCAATATAGTAGAATGTAAATGTAGTTGTTATTGCAGAATTGGTATTAGATGAGCTGAGTTGGTGAGTTGTTATATTCTTAAGAAGAATAACAGAATCCAGTTAAGCACGAAGATTTGCTGGAATGAATTGTAATTGCTGCTATGGTGATGTCGTTGAGGTGTTGGAATTGTTTTGATGTTGAACTGCAGGTGGTGGTTGATGACTGTGGAATTGTAACAGTGATGGGTTATTGTAGTATTGTTGAAATGTTGAAATGTTGTGGCTGAGTAAGAGTAGTTCCAACCGGAGTGTTAAATAAGAAGATTTATAATGGAATACAACAGAGGAAGTGGATGTGTGAGTGTGTGATGGGTTGTAGAGCTTAATGAGAGATTAAGTGGAGGATTTCTTAGGACTGCAATTACAGGTAAACTGTATTGCTTTTGTAAATCAATTTAGAGTTTATAAATTGAAAAGAATGTTTTAATGTAATGAATTAGATGGAAGTTGAACTTGAGTTAGGTTGTAGAGTTAGAGGTGCAATTGTGCAAGAAGAACCCTTGGCTGGTCTGACTGAGCTTATTCAGTCTGATTCAGTTTTGTTTAGTTGACTCAGTTAATCTTACTGAGTCGAGTTGACCCTATTAACCTGAATCGAATCGGTATTAACTCACTGAATTCCTGTCTTGACCTGAGTTGACTCAGTGACCGATTTAGAACTTAGACTTTGACCATTGACCCTGGACTTTGACATGACTTGACTCTGTTGAATGTTAGTTGACTCCTCTGTCCGAACGTTGACCGTTAGTTGACCAGTTAGACCAGGCCTTAGATTAATGGGCCAGAGTAGAGGACTTGGGCTTAGAACTATTAGTTAGATTTGTATAAATCTTGTGTGAGCCATTTTGGCTAGAATCTTAGAATTCTTGTATGATTAACAACTAGTTTGTATTAACAACGACCGATTCAAAGGACGAACCAATGGATCGTGGATCTCGAGGTAGGCGTGGCTTGTCTTCAAAAGGTATGGGAATGCATTTGACTTTTTGATAATCATTGTCGTTTCTTTTATAAAAGTATTTGTTTATTAAACTCATGCATTGTTTGTCTGTGCATTCCATGCTTTGTTTAAATTGCATTATGTTAATCCTATTATTTCTGTGAATCTTTCCACGATGTGGAAAGGACTTGTATTGTTTGTGATCAATATGAATTGTTATGGGAAATGAGAATTTTCCACTTGTGGAATATAGGATACGCTCCTTCACATTTATACCTACTTTAATTCAGCTTTTATTGTTTAGAGTACTAGTCACCATGGTCTTGGTGGCGTCCATATCTATTAGGTGTGAATTGCCGGGTAGGGATTTACAACTATATTATGCATTGTTTGACGAAGGAGTTTGTCCATACACATATTTGTTTATTTGAGAGACTTGGTCACTTTTTAATGCTTGGGAAAAACATTATTGTTTTCCAAATCTTGCATATGATTACTTAGAAGTTAAATGTTAATTATTCCCACTTCAGTTTCTGTGACAGATCAGGGTTGCGCAGCGAAATCTTCACGGGTTGACTTCGCTAGTTGATTAATTTCTGTTATATTTATTATGTTGTATGTTTTATTTAAAAACCAATTGACTATTATATATGTATCATTTGAGAGAAGATCTTGTATATATGTTTCTGAGCGGGGTTAGCTTTGGGTTAAGTTCTGTATCGCATTTCTTAATCGAATGCTTAAGTGCATGTTTTAGATTTTAGTGCCTCTTTATTTAGTTAATTTATTGGATTAGTTAGCTGCTAGCTTAGGGGGCGCTACAAAGTTGGTATCAGAGCTTACTATTAGATTTTATATGAGAATTAATAGGAATAGCCAGTGCGAGTTAGTAAACTAGATTAGTTTAGAACTGGGTTGGGTTGTGAGATAAATCTTAATAACTAAAAGCTATCAATAAGTAAAAGATTATTTGATTGATTGATTTGTTTGTTTGGATGTTTATATGTAATGAAGTAAAATTTGTAGGGTACACTAGTACTTTAGCTAATAAGAATTTGAGAATAATTGATCTAAAATGTATGAACAAGTACACAAACCAATACTGAAAATATTGAGATCAGTTTTATTGATAAATCTTGATAGTCACGTAGAAATTTATTAAGTACCTTGCCTTATACGTAGGGTCGATAATTTATAATCACATAAATGTTAACAATATTTTTGGACTTAATAATATTTGTAAGAGTAGTTAGAATTACATTTCAACCATCAATGTTAACAATAAAATATTATTATAACAGTAACTATAAATGATAATAAAAGTAATGAAAATTTTAATAAAATTTGTTAGCATTTATCAATTAATATCATGTTGCACTCAACAAAAATTCATTAAAGATATATAATGATAAAAATAATAATTATGGTTAAATAATTATGGAAAATTGGTAATGCTATTTACGATTAAGTTTTGTAAATTAAACTAATTACAAATTAGAGATATATGTTTTGCGTTTAAAATAGATCATTAATATAATACTTGTTAGGCGTTAGACTTAAGAAATCGAGGATATAAATATAAATAAAAAGACTTAACTTGTTAATAATCTTGTACCTAAATTATCTTTAATCTTACAAATGATCCAGTAAATATTTAAAATGAAACAAATAAACATGAAGTAATAATAATAGTAATCAGATGCTTAGTGTAATACTAGAATTAAAAGAAAATAAATTCGTATATTGTTAGGATCCTTCTTCGTAAATAGATTTAATCATCCTTTAAAATGAAAAATTAAGTATGACAAACTTAAACTGATAGAATTTAAATCAGTATTATATGGAGCATAACTTAAATTAAAATATCATATACAATATATATTGATAAAATAATGATTAGGATTAAATAACCATGGAAAAATTATTAGTGCTTATTTACGGTTAAGTTTTGCAAAGTCAATTAATAACAAATTAGAATTATATGTTTTGCATTTAAAACAGATAGATAAATAAGATTTATTAAGTAGGAATAAAAGAACGTGAGGTCATATAAGACACATAATAAAGATTAAACATGTGAACGATCTTATACCCAGATTATCGTTTGTCCAATAAATGATTCATTGAATCACTAAATTTTATACACATGAAATGATATTCATGATCCTTGAATGCTTAGAACAAAATTAGACTTAAAGGAGAATAATTTTGCCTATGAATAAGATACTTATTATAATACAAAAAAAATCTAAAGACTATCAAGACATATTCAAATTTTATGCAGACGCAAAATTTAAATAATATTAAATTACCAAAGTCAATATTTATCAAGATATAATACAAAAATTTAAACTGAATAAATAAAATTTGTTATAACAATCTTTACGTGAAAGTAGAATCATATTTACAAGATTCAGGCTTAAATAAAATTAAACTAAGTATTATTACTAAATAATTATTCTGACCGTATTTTAGTTACGTTAGTAGTCAAATGGGAAAAATTGATAAAACAATAATGAAAATGATTATATAATTAAGAAAATAACTTTTGATTAGATAAGCAAAGAATAATACTATATAATGCTAATTACTAAAAAAAAAAATTAGTCATTGAAAATATCATTTGGATAATAATTGTTGGATAGTAATAGCAAAATGTAATTTTTATTAATAGTACAACTTAAGGATTATTTAACAATAATATAAATTTAAGAAAATAAAGTTAGACCAAATCAAGTCTAGTATTAATAATAAAATTTAAACTTGACATTATGGTTAATTATGATTAAATTTTATTGGTTTGAGAAATAAGAAATAAATAAATGTAATAATAATAATAAAATATTAATACCAAACAACTATGATAAACTGTTAGCGGTTATTAGCTTATATCAAGTCACGTAATGAAATAAACAAATAGATAAATTGGAAATAATAAGTTAAAAAGAAAATAATAATAGTAATATTTGGATAATGGTTAAAAAGTTAAGTTATTCTTAAATAGTACATGAATTTAAAAATTATATATGGTATTACAGTAAGGTTAAAATTATTAAATTGTTATAATTAACGTAAAATTGAATTTGGGTTACTTATATTGATAAAATAAAATAAAATAAAATAAAATAAATTTTGATAATTAAATTGCTTAAAATGATGTAAACTATTTATATATTTTACGAAGTAAATTATCAGAATTACACCAGTTAAGTTAGAAATTAATTAATCTTAATAAATAAATCTAGCACTGGAGAATAGTGAAGGTTGTGTTTTCTCTGTTCGTAGGAAGGCATTGTCGGGATTGGCCAACCTTGACAGGGCAACTGCATTCAGAGATGACCGATCATAGAAGGATAAATTAGTTCTTTTAAGAGAACCGATAGTTTCAACCTTACCTAGAAAGATTGGTAGAATTCTTCCTTGAAGAGACATATATTTTTATAAAATAGAAATCAATGTAAGAAGCTTAGAAACTAAAACTTATAGTTTTCCATTATAGAAATTAGCATAAGAAACTTAGACTTCATATTTCATAGAATTTAAATTAGCATAGTTGAACCTAGAGCCACAAATCGTAGTGGTAGAAAACCATATAGGTTTGTTCTCTGTTTTATGTTGTTTGCGCTTATACAAGAGATAAGATTATTCTATAAGGTGGGGAGTTTTTGAAGACCAAAAGAATGATTTGATTTTCGAGGATGAAAATGAAATAAGGTGGGGAGAATGTAAGGACCCTCAAGCTCGTCAACGATATTAGACCAGTCAAGAGACGAATTAGACGATAATAACTCGATTAGTCTAACACAAACAATAATTATTATGAATTAATCTAACAAAGATCTAGATACGAAACTAGTACCATCAGTTAGATCTCAAAAAGTTATGCAAGATGGATTACTCGAGCGTGCCATTCAGATACTAGATGAAGAAGAAATGATCTGAGTTGTGTGGAGGGTAAAATGGTTATTTCACACTCAGACTTGTCAAGGCAGCCGAATTATCTTCTATGAGCACCGAAGGTCTGCCCTTATCTTTTTTTCGGGTGTCGTTTTGATGAGTAGATGGCATTAACACCCGGACGTGTCAAAGAGAAATCAATTTCTATTATTTCTTCTTCTTTTCTTTTTCTTTTTATTTTTCTATTCTCTTCTTCTTCTTTCTCTTTTCTTTTCTCTCTTTCTTCTTTTTCTCTTTTACCTGCGATTCAGAGAGGAAATCTCTGGTGAGATAACCTTACAAAAAATCAGTGAAACCAATTGTTCGAGTGTGTTGTTGATGAATTCATAGTTGGGTTTGTTTAGAGTTCTCAATTGAGATGAAGAGGTGTTCTGTGATAATTAGGGTTTTAGAGTTTGTTTTGAGATTTCGTGGAACTGATTAGTGGATTGAATCATTAGAAGATGAAGAATGATTGGGTTGACGTTTAATTTATTTTCAGAGGATGTTCTAATGAAGATTTGGGAATTAGAATTAGGGTTCTCTAGGAATTGCCGTGAAGTTCATGTGGTGACGATTTGAGAATTAGGGTTTCATCTTGATTCTGAGTTTGAACGGAAATAAAAGGTTTATTAAGTTATCAAGAGATAAATAACGAAAGGGTTATGGTTTAATTGAGATTCAAGAGTTGTGTTGGGTAGTGAATCGATGAATTAAGGTTTGATTCTGTGTTAATGAAGACGGTTGGGGACTGGATGTGATGAGCTGAATTGAAGAGATTTGAAGATTACTCTAGAGTTTTCTTGAGGATGAATAAGAGTGATGAAGATTGTTGAGGGTTGATTAAACAGAACTAGTGGGGTGGTGTTAGTTTTGAGAGGATTTGCTGGATGGAGTCAAAACAAAGAAGAATTTGATTGCAACTGCCAGAACGGATACTTCTTGAGGTAATTATTTTACTTAACTGATTTGAAAGAATTATTCATATTCATTGTATAGTATTTATGAATGTTTATGAAGTTAAGAATTGGATTGATATGAGATGGAATTAATCTTGTTGTGTAGATTGAAGTTATGTTGTATGGTTGAATGAGGTGTTAAGAACTGAGCTGGTTTTTAAGGAAGTTTAGATTATATGAGTGAGTTGTTGAAGATTTTAGTAGTGTTTCTGTAGTGGTTGTCTGTTGTGTGTGGCTGTGAACAAAAGAAAGGACTTGAATTATTTTGGTGTTAAATTGGATTGAAAAGATTATGAATGATGGGATTTCAGTAATGAATGGTTGTTAGTGGTATTGAAATTGATGGTGTTTTTGGATGATTGATTGTGGTATGAGAAGGCAGTGGAAATATAGTAGAATGTAGATGTAGTTGTTATTGCAGAATTGGTATTAGATGAGCTGAGTTGGTGAGTTGTTATATCCTTAAGAAGAATAACAGAATCCAATTAAGCACGAAGATTTGCTGGAATGAATTGTAATTGCTTCTATGGTGATGTCGTTGAGGTGTTGGAATTGTTTTGATGTTGAACTGAATTTTGGACTGCAGGTGGTGGTTGATGACTATGGAATTGTAACAGTGATGGGTTATTGTAGTATTGTTGAAATGTTGTGGCTGAGTAAGAGTAGTTCCAACCGGAGTGTTAAATAAGAAGATTTAGAATGGAATACAACTGAGGAAGTGGATGTGTGAGTGTGTGATGGGTTGTAGAGATTAATGAGAGATTAAGTGGAGGCTTTCTTAGGACTGCAATTGCAGGTAACATGTATTGCTTTTGTAAATCAATTTAGAGTTTATAAATTGAAAATAATGTTTAATGTAATGAATTAGATGGAAGTTGAACTTGAGTTGGTTGTAGAGTTAGATGTGCAATTGTGCAAGAAGAACCCTTGGCTTGTCTGACTGAGCTTATTCAGTCTGATTCAGTTTTGTTTAGTTGACTCAGTTAATCTTACTGAGTCGAGTTGACCCTAATAACCTGAGTCAAATCGGTATTAACTCACTGAGTTCCTGTCTTGACCTGAGTTGACTCAGTGACCGATTTAGAACTTAGACTTTGACCATTGACCTTGGACTTTGACCTTACTTGACTCTGTTGACTGTTAGTTGACTCCTCTGACCGAACGTTGACCGAACGTTGACCAGTTAGACCAGGCCTTAGATTAATGGGCCAGAGTAGAGGACTTGGGCTTAGAACTATTAGTTAGATTTGTATAAATCTTGTGTGAGCCATTTTGGCTAGAATCTTAGAATTCTTGTATGATTAACAACTAGTTTGTATTAACAACGACCGATTCAAAGGACGAACCAGTGGATCGTGGATCTCGAGGTAGGCATGGCTTGTCTTAAAAAGGTATGGGAATGCATTTGACTCTTTGATAATCATTGTCGTTTCTTTTATAAAAGTATTTATTTATTAAACTCATGCATTGTTTGTCTGTGCATTCCATGCTTTGTTTAAATTGCATTATGTTAATCCTGTTATTTATGTGAATCTTTCCATGATGTGGAAAGGACTTGTATTGTTTGTGATCAATATGAATTGTTATGGGAAATGAGAATTTTCCACTTGTGGTATATATGATACGCTCCTTCACATTTATACCTACTTTAATTCAGCTTTTATTGTTTAGAGTACTGGTCACCATGGTCTTGGTGGCGTCCATAGCTATTAGGTGTGAATTGTCGGTAGGGATTTACAACCATATTATACATTGTTTGACGAAGGAGTTTGTCCATATACATATTTGTTTATTTGAGTGACTTGGTCACTTTTTAATGCCTGGGAAAAACATTATTATTTTCCAAATCTTGCATATGATTACTTAGAAGTTAAATGTTAATTATTCCCACTTCAGTTTCTGTGACAGATCAGGGTTACGCAGCAAAAGCTTCACGGGTTGACTTTGCTAGTTGATTGACTTCTGTTATATTTGTTATGTTGTATATTTTATTTAAAAACCAATTGACTATTATATATGTATCATTTGAGAGAAGATCTTGTATATATGTTTCTTAGCGGGGTTAGCTTTGGGTTAAGTTCTGTATCGCATTTATTAATCGAATGCTTAAGTGCATGTTTTAGATTTTAGTTCCTCTTTATTTATTTAATTTATTGGATTAGTTAGTTGCTAGCTTAGGGGGCGCTACAGTAGTCTTTCATAATTTTTTTATGCTTGCTCCAGCAATTCGTCAGATGGATACAAATGTGGCAGATATAGCTCAGGAAGGCATTGGAGATATTACTCACCCTCATGATGCACCAGCTAACTGTCGTTTGCCGCCAGTATTTGATGCTCGGGTTGTAAGCCAAGTCTACAGAGTTGCAATAGCCAGTGCAAGACGAGGAGAGGTACCCCAACCACCAGAGATACCAGATAGTGAAACTTTGATACCAGGAGATGATGCACGGGTAGTAGCTCAGGTGTATCAAGCAGTTGTGTCCATGGCTATACAGAAGGTTGACGATGACTCTGGAGAGGCCGGGGGTGTCTAGCCAGGTACACTTGAAAACAAACCTCAGAGAGAAGTGAGGGGTACTAAACAAACAAGTTTGTGCCAATATTTAAACTGGTCTAAGTTATTTTGTTCTAAGTTATTTTGGCTAAGAAAACAAGTAATTTTATGTTTATAACAAGTAAAATTATGCTTAAAGCAGGAATCAGAAATGCTAAAAAACCTATAATTGTAAGATGGTGTTGGATTTTTTGATGTTTTAACCGTAATGTTTGCTATCGGTAATATTGATTGATTCTATGTTGCTAAGCCTGTCGACTAGAGCTATAGGAGGTTTAAGGAGGATCCAGTAGTAATATGGGGGTTTCAAGATATAAAGATATCTAAGGATGATTGAATTTAAATCATGTTTAACAATAGAATTTAAATCATGTTTAGCAATAGAGACATTCATGTAAACATTTAACAGATATAGAGTGAAAAAATAAGAGGGGTGTAGTAAAAACTTACCCACAGGCAATTCAGCCATAATTATAGAAGCATACTTACCAGAAATTGGTTTTGAAAAATTAGAATTTGGTTTGAACCCTCCCAGTAGCTGATCCATAGGAGAAGACAGTGGAGAGCATGTTGTAAGTTGTGCCTCATCAGATTCTTAAGCCTTAGGAAATTACCAGAGAATTTAGCAGAGGTATACCCTTGAAAGCTATCACTTAGATGACTCTTCAATGATTCAGAATGTGAGGTAATTTAAGGTATAAGGATAAATAGAAGTTTTCGACCCTGATTGAGACAAACAGCCTATGGAAATAGAAACTGAAGCTGAAATCTTCCACTTTGAGGTTGGTGATTGATTGCGAAACATTGGATGCTAGAAACACAGAACCAGGATCCTTGAATTGGATATGAATTCTAGTTCTAAAAACAGAAGAGGGTATCTCAGTATGGTTGTTGATCGTTGGGTCAGGAGAGTTCATATCAGTGAGATGAGGAGCAGTGCAGCACATGTGATTTATCCAGGAAGGGGGGATTCCAGCTTCCGGTCTGATAGGATTAGTGATTTGGGTGTTTTCTGTGTGATTTGAGTGGTTGCTGACAAATGTGATTCCTGTAATGGTTTCAATGCTATCGAGGTCCATGAAGAACATGAGAAGAAAAACAAAGCCGGCGAGAAATCCGGTGAGAAAGGACCGTTGAAGAAGATCGTTGACAGAAGAAGACAAAAAAAAACGGCTAGTTTGAACACCCGGCGGGAAAAAAACCGACCAGGAAAAGAGGGGAGAGCTCATTTTGTTCCGCTCACTTCATGGATCTCGAGGAGAGAGGGGAGAGCTCATTTTGCTCCGCTAAAACGTCAACATGATAATGATTCATTCACTTATGACACCATTAGGGTCCAATCATTGTGATTAACCAGCACTCTAGCGTACGTGTACGTCGCTGTAAATCGACATACATCCAACAAATAAATCGACAGTGCTACACATCCCCGAAACTACCTCCAATGGGTGGCACAATCTAGTCCCTTGATCTCACCCTTTGACACGTAATGGTGGATAACTTTTGGATGGTTTTTGGGGACGTTTAGCATTTTCGACATATAAATGCTGCGACAAGACCTGACCGCTTTAACAACAACAAAGGTACGTATACAAAAATGAAACTTGCAACAATTGACCGCTACGAGCTAGACATGACATTACGCCTTACCTGACATTACATAAATGAAACTTGCAACAAAGGACAGAGTCGACAGACACAATCAAATTTTAGTAAAAAAAATAAGTTAGCAGTCCGATTTTTGGTCATTAGCGGTAATCAAAATCCCGAGTTGATCATTTACTGGGTACCAAGTTACCAACGTTTAAACAATCTCCTGATCAAGGGATTAACGGGAGCTGCTAGCTTACTTGAGGTGTGTCTGTCCATTGACATTTCTCCTCTAGATGGAAGTGGAAAGCAGATACTAAGAGCATCTCCAACAAAAGGTACAAAATATCTTATGTGACTTTTTTTTTTTTTTGAACATCTCCAACGAGAAGTGACAAAAAGCTTAATATCATGGTGAATTCCTCCAAATAGCTTGTTTTTCTTATTTGTGACTTTTTTTATTTAATCCTTTAATTTATATGGTATAAATAGAGTAAATATATAACCTCATATTTAAAAATCCATCTCCAAAAGTAGAGATTTTTTTAAAAAAAATAGTGAAAAATATGATATAGGGGTGGAGCCAACTTGATATTGTATGCGTGACACTCGTATTCTTATGGATTAAAGTTTTATCTGAAAAACGCAAGTCGCATCTTTCCTTCCGAGATAATCCAGCTTCCAACCATTAGAAGTGTTCTCCAATTGTGTAGTTCACTAGCTTCAACGTTCGAACATCGTGAAAGGTGACAATTATATAACATTTTTCTGTACACCTGAACTCTAGCTTCTGTAAGTTTGTTGTAAGTACTTTTAACTGTGAAAGTACCATCTTTAGAAGGGAGCCATCTCATTACATCTTCTTCATTATGAGAGAGTTGCATGTTTTTAATTTTCAGCACAATAATGTTCACTAACAAAAACTAATTGAAAATGATTAGGATGCAGAGGTAGACCAATAATCCATCTATCCATCCAGATCTTTGTTTTTTCACCATTATTGACTTCCATAATGTAATGTTGTTGAAGTATTGATAATCCAAGTTCAATCCCTTTCCAAGTCCATGAGGAATTACTTTTCTCACCTGAGAGATAAGAAGTCTTCCTGCTTGAAATACTTAGCTTTAAGAATTTTAGTTAGCAAGTGATCAGATTGTTGACATATTCTCCAAGCAACTTTGGTAAGAAAGGCATGGTTTAGCATTTCCAAATCCTAAAAAGCAAGACCCCTAAATCCTTAGATGGACTCATTTGATACATGGGTATTGAATTAATCGCTTTCACCATTGTAGTTCTACCAAGCTTGATGCATATTAATACCTTGCCAATTGCCAAGTCTTCTTTGTTACCTTGGACCTTCTAAGTATCAGTGGTGATCCCAAATATTTCTCACCTTTCTCCATTTCTTTCACTCCTAATATATTACCGATAGTATTGCGAGTATGAAGGATCCATGTTGTTCTTTAAAAAACAGAAGATTTGTCAAAATTAATGACCTGACCAGATTGTGAACTAAAATCTTGCAGGATTTGCAAAAGATTATTCACACTGGTTAAATTAGCTTGAGTGAAAATGAGGCAATCATCAACAAAAAGTAGATGATTTATAGATGGAGCACCTCTTGCAACAGTAATACCCTGAATTGCTTTAGAGTCCTGAGCTGCTAAGAGAGTTCTAGAAAACCATTCCATGGTCAAGATGAATAGATAAGGGGATAAAGGATCCCCTTGTCTAATGCCCCTTGAAGGGTAGAATTCTTCACAAGGAGAGCCATTAAGGATAACTGACAAGGAAGTAGTACTTATGCATTGGTATATCAAGTTACACCAATCTTCACAGAAACCAAAACTTTGTAGAACTTTGAGAAGAAAAGGCCAGATCTTGGACTATCTATTGAGAGCTAACCATCCACTTGCACCTTCTTTTCTTTTCATAGAATGAATTAATTCATGAGCTATCATAGTGTTGTCATTGATCAGCCTCCCAGATACATATGCAGCTTGATAAGGAGAAATAATTCTTTCCATGAGAGGTTTCATTCTAGATACTAAAATCTTTGAGATGATCTTATATGAAGTATTGCAGAGCCCAATTGGTCTGAAATCAGAAGGAGAACAAGCTTTATTTTTTTTTGGAATTAAAGAAATATAAGTTTTGTTGATCTGTTTGGGTAGGAACTTTGATGAAAAGAAAGTTTTTACCATGTTACAGACATCTTCTCCAACTATGCTCCATTGTGTCTTGTAGAAACCTGCTTGGAAACCCTCAGGGCCTGGTGCTGACCAGCTTTCCATGCTCTTTAGAGTTTTTAGAATTTCCTCACTTGTAGGAGACAAGAGAAGCTTCCTATTATCATCCTCTGATATTAAAGATGGTATATTGATATAATGGTGATCCTCAAGAATGGGGTGGCAAGAATTGCTTATGCTGCTGAAATGATTAGTAAGCAAAGAGCCAATGTCTTCTCTTGAGTGTAACCATTCACCATTTGCATCTTTTAAGGAATCAATGTTGTTTCTAGCTCTCTTCCTTTTAGTTAAAGTATGAAAATACTGAGTATTATAGTCCATATCTTTAACAAAGTTATCTCTTGACTTCTGTTTATGAAAATCATGTTGGATCTTATGCCATTTATCCAACTCTTTTCCAACTTCAACTGCCTTTCTTGTATTTTCTTGAGAAAAGAGAAGTGCTTGTATGTTAGATAGTTGTTCTTGCAGGGAGTCAACATTTTGATTTATATCTCCAAAATGTGTTTTGTTCCATTTTGAAAGATTTATTCTGGTAAATTGAAGTCTCTTAATTAGTTTATGCCCTGGAGAACCTTGAACTGATCTTTCCCAAGCTTTAGCAACTTCAGTAACACAGGCTCTATCATGAAGCCAAGTTTTGAAAAATTTGAAAGGCTTCCATAACTTTGGTTGTGAATAAATCACCAACATTATTGGACAGTGGTCACTACCCACTTGTGAGAGATGAAGAATTTTGGAATCCATGAAGAAATTGTTCCAGGATCCATTGACCAAAGCCATGTCTATTCTAGACCTTTTACTTCCAGTGCCCATGTTGTTATTTGACCATGTATGTTCTCTGCCAATGAAACCCAAATCTTCTAATCCGACTTCTTGAAGAATAGAATTAACTAAACCATCACCTGAAGAAGAACTTGAAGAAGAAGTATCTAGAAGATGAAAATTTAAATCTCCCATAAGAATCCAAGGCTGAGAAATATTTAACCCAATGTCTTTGATGAATTCCCATTGTGTTTTTTTCCTCGAGAAATCACAGTATCCATACATACAGGACAATAACCACTCTGGCTGACTTGGATCACTCTGTATAGCTGCATGTATCATGTTATTTTCACAACTCACAATATCACAAACAAAACCGTCTTTCCATATAAGAACTAAACCTCCAGAAAGTCCAATAGGTTGAAGATATCTGGTGTTTGGGAACCTAAAAGGAGCTAATAGAGATTTCATTTTATCGTCAGTTAACTTGGTTTCACAAAGAAAAATAATATCCGGGTTTTGTGTTCTGATTAGGTCTCTAAGATGGTCTCTTGTAGCTGGGGTGTTAAAACCCAGAACATTCCATGCTATAACTCTCATTTTACAGGAAAGAATTGCAATTACGCAAAAAAGGCCTATATTTCTGCTTTTAAAGCATCAATAATAAGAAAAAGTATAAGGATAGATTAAGAATTTCACCATCTTTAGGAGGGATAAAAACTGTAGGCTTGGCATATTTTTTCTGAGTGTTCTTTACCAAAGGAGCCGAGTTGGACTTTATAGCAGCAATATTTTTACGAATACTGTCAACCTTTCCAATGAAATATGGTTTTTCATGCGCCTTCTTAAGATAATTAACAGCCTCCTTGCAAACAGCCTTAGAGTGATTGATCACATAACATTCAGTGCATATGTTGTTTGGTTGACGTTCATAAAAGAATTTCTGCCACTTTTAATACTGCCATTGTAGTGCACTTAACACCTCTCCTCGAGGCATTGAGAGGTCTACATTTACACAGACTTTGATAGGGGTAGTACCAATTGGAATAGCATCTTTAGGTTCAATAGTAACTTCTCCCATAAGTTCCTGATTTTTGTAACAGAAGAGACATTCATGTGCTCGCAGAATATACTTGAGCTGAATCCAAACTGTTGATATCCCCAGTGTTTCTCATTGTAAATCATACAGGTATATAATCGTGAACCAGTAGATGTTTGTTGATGATCCAAGGTCTTTCTTCAATAACTTTATTCAACAATTCCCAATCATTGAACTTGAAAATCATTAAGTTAGGCTCCACTTCAATAATTCTAAGGTTATCCGGAGTTAGGAATGGCCAAGTAAATGTGATGTATTTCTCCACTGGTGATAATTTTACCTATAGCGCTTGCTTCCCATTCAGCTTCATTCTCTTGTTCATTGGAAGTTTTTTGATTAGAGACAAGCAACTTCAGTAAGTGTCTCCAAGATCAAGGGTGGCTTGTTTGAATTTGTTAACCGAGATCTAATACATGGCTAGTTTTTCCTTCTTCCATTCTTGTTTTAGAATTCTTTGAGATTTGAGAATTCTGAGAGAGTAACCAAGAGTTCTGAGGGGTATTGCCCAAGATAGAGAAATTAAAAGGATAATAGATGAGGGAGAATTGATTAGGGTTTTGGGGAAAGAATTGACAAATAAGATGACTAGAGAATAAATGTAGGATATAATCTTTGCTATTATTATGGTAACCAAAAGAGACCGTATCTTTCCAAGTTTGACGTAGTGCTATAGGTGTATAGAGTAAATTTAGGAGAAGAAATAGATGCAGTTGGATTTAAAATCCTATATATCACTAAAAAAAAAAAAGTTCAACCTGTGTTGGAGATGCTCTAATGGTTTATAAGAAATAACAACAATACTAGAGAGAAAAAGATTCGGGTCTCGATGCCGGCCAGGTCACCACATACCACATGGACCATTAAAATCCCACAACCCAGAACCCTATGATTGCCATAAGTCAAGTCAACCTCTCCTTTGCTCGCGGAGAAGTGAACAATAACACAAATACAACCACAAAAGAAGAAAAACAGTTTATTTAATAATCCAGTCCGGCCATGATTGGTTGGTTGAACAGAGAGAGTATTTAGTATGTAATCGAGCCATGCATTAACTCCACCAATCAATCAACTACTTCACTATCGCACTACCCACGAAAATTCTTCTTCCATAGGTGGTGGGTCGTTACCAGTTTTCTTGGAATATAACTGTTAGATTTCATACGAATGGACCGAGTCATTGGTCCGTTTTCAACAAAATGAAAATGGAAAGGGCTAAAAGCAAGAATACTAGATTTTTTTTTTTAGAAGCAGGACCAAATCCCAAAGGGACTGAAATAAAGAGATTTTTGGATTTGTACTCCCGAAGTTATTTTGAAATTATATTTTTGGTTACTTCTAGAAATCATTTTGAAATTATATTGTCTGTCTTTCGATTTTTTAGAATCCTATTTTTGGGCTGTAGAGGGGAGAGTTTTTGGGGGCTAAATTACTAAGTGCAACCTAAATGTTATAGAGGAGATCAGTTTTGTGTAAAAGTTCAAAAATACCCTCTATAATTTTAATTTATTCCCCTTATACCCTCTCATTAAATACATAATCTAATAAAAAAAACGGAAAATCGTTAAAAGAAAACCCCCCCTCTTCTTCTTCCTCTTCTTGTTCTTCTTCTTTTCTTCTTCCATTGAACATTTTTCAACGATTAATCGTCGATTCAAAAAAACCTAAGGAAAATCTAGATCAATCTTCGTCGAATCAACCTCCTACTGAAGCAGAGAAACCAACTTCATCAAATGAAGATGGAACTGAAGATCAAGAAGAAGTGAATGAAGGAGATGCACCAGCCGCCGAGACTCCTGATATGACAGCAATAAGGTATGAATTCAAAAACCCACTCCTTGTTTAAGCATTTCGTTGATTATTCATTTGGTTTCGAAAATTTTAGGTCTGAAAAAACGGTTTCTGAAAATGCTTACGGCTGGGAGTTTTTGTATTCCCAGCCGTAAATAGGTATCACGGTTGGGAATTATTGACTTCCCAGCCGTTTAAACATTACATGCTTGGGATATCTAAGAACTCCCAGCCATAACTAAATCGACGTGTACGAGATGTAGAATTCCTATCTGTAACTAGTTGTATACGGCTAGGATATCCCTATCTGTATATTCTCATGTGTTCATAATTTTTTTAGCGGTTGTATCGTTACGTCTCGGTTTTTCTATCCGTAACTTTGGTTCCTGACCGTAATATTCAATTTCCTAGCCGTTTATATATTACGGCTTGGAATTTCCTAGCCGTATGTGGTCCTGTGTTGAGTAGTAAACTAACAATATATCAACGTATAGGTTTTCCTATCCGTAATTGTTTTTCGGCTTGGTCGATTACTAAGTTCACATCCGTAATTTGTGTTTCGGTTTGGTCGATTACTATGTTCCCATCCGTAATAGTTGTTGTGTCTTGGAGTATCCAATTTTCCTAGCCGTGTTATGAGTTACGGTTTGGTTCTGTTAAATTTTCCCAGACGTATTTCTTATCTACTTTTGGTTTTTTGCCTTGTTTGTCTTGGAACAGAGGAAAAGAAAAGAAGAAAAAAAGATCCCAAGAAGTAACACCTCGTAGTGACCCGACTCCACAACCTCGTCATGCAAAACCATTGGGGTGCAAACGCAAGGAAAGCAAGTGGAATTGTGACTGCTGGAGAAGGAGTTGGAGTCACTGGAGGAACTGAACTTGGAGTTGCTGGAGGAACTGAAGTTGCTGTTACTAAAGTTGTTGGCATTTCTAGTGGTGGTGGAAATGAAGGTGTACTTGTTGTTACCGTAGGAACTGAAGTTGGCACTTCTAGTGGTGCTGCTATTGATAAAGGTAAATCCGTAGTTGAGGAGGGAAAAGAGGAGGACAAGAAGGATGGAAAGAAGAAGTATAAACCTAGGACAACGCCAAGAGAAGTAATTGATGCTATGGAGCCTTTACTTCCCAAGAGGAATGAGAGACCTTGGGGTAAGGAAAGAGATCGTTCCGTCTTGTTGGCTACACGTCTTCATGAGATGCTAGGGTTTGTGGCACAAAGGTAATAAATAAAATTACATATATGTTATATTCATTTTGTTATGGATTATTATTTTTACAACCAATTTTTTTTTTGTAGTTTCCGGATAAAGCGGTCCCTAAACTAAAGCACCAACAAGCAAGGTTTTGGCCGTTGGATGATGAGTATCCAGATGTGATAGCTTTGGTAAAAGCTTCGGGGTTATGGTCTGGAATCGAGGCTTTGCAGAAGACATATGATGTTGTGACATTTTGTGGTTTTAGAGAAAGATTTTGTCCCGAAACTATGACTTTTCACCTCCCATTCGGCGAGATGACTATCACTCCGGATGACGCAAAGCAAATTACTAATCTAGCTTTGGAAGGAAAGGCAGTGTTTGAGGGTTTCAACAATTCCATGCCTTTTGATGTGCTTTGTGCCTTGGCGAAGAACTGTCTTGGGTGGGGTAAAGATGAAGCGAAAGAAGAGTTTGAGATAGGGTATGGAGCACCTCCTAGATCTAAAAGGAAATTTAATGCACCGGGCGAAATTGGTGAAGTAGTTAATATGTCAAGGAAGATTAATTTGGGTCGTCTGAGGGATAAGTTTGGGGATTCTAAACACAAGACGGATAGGGGATTGGTGGTGATGGACGAATAAAAAGCTATACATACGGCTATAGCTTACTTGTTGCACACTCTTGGGACCGTACTTTTCCCCGATTTCTCAGGCAACAAGGTAAATGCATGTTATTTGCAGTGGTTGAAGACTCTCAGTCTCGATAAGAAAACAAACGAGGTACCTAGGTACTCGTGGGCCACCGCCCTCCCTGCTGATGCGTTGGACTGTCTTTGCAAAGCTTCTAGATGGAACGAAACATAAATTATGAGATGTGTTGCTCTTATCCAGGTATCTTTTTGTTTTAATATAAAAAATGTTTATTTGTTTTACTTTTATATACTGATTTGTGTGTAATAACTTATTTATAAACAATTTTTTTTTATTTTTTGCCGTAGTCATGGGCTTACGACCATTTTAAAAGCTTGAGGCCTACTCGGAATACAAATTAGCCTCTAGATAAACCTACAGGAGGGAGATACCCCTTTGGAGGGACCCAACACAAGGCTAAAGAGACAGAAATGGTCGACATGAGAAAAAAATTGGATGCTTTGACAATTGAAGATGTGCCTTTTGATCCATATTTGAAACTTGATGAGGATGGAGAAGATGAAGTTGGTGATAGAGTATTATCTAATGTGGCAACTTATACGGGACCTTTGTTTCATGCAACCGGGTTCGTCATTTTAGATCCTCGTAGAACGCTCCGCCAAATCGATATTGTCCAAAAAATTGTGCCTTCAGAGACTCCTTTTAGACTGAGCATAGCCACCTCCCAATTTAAGGACAAACAAGTGAAATTGAACTATAAAAATGCACCGGCGATCGACCATTGGAATGCTCGTTCCCAAGAAGTAAACCTAATGAGTAGAAGACTCCTTGAAGCTTCTCATGGGATTTTCCAAGCGAATGCGAATTACATGGAATGGTATCGACAGTGGGCTCATCCTTATGTGGAAAATTTGGATCCGGAGGCGCAGAGACATTTCAAGAATGCAGAGAAAGAGAGTTCAAAGACATCAATGAATAAAGAACATGATTGGGAGAAGATGAGAGTTCAAAGACATCAATGAATAAATATGATTAATTATGTTTGTATATGATATTTTTTTAATTATCTATGAATAATGGGAGTATGTGTGTTTGATATGAAAAAAATAGGTCGAACGAGTTAATTGGGTGGCCAGTGACATCACCCGTACGATTAATTTGGGTGAGGGGTTAACGGTAGCTGAACTAAGACTAATGTGGAATCGTGTTAGAGGCATAATTATCCTTGAGAAAGGAGGTTTATATCCTGAGGAAGCGGAACGACCAAGGAGAACTAAAAGGGCTAGGTCTCCTTCTTCTAGCGACGACTCGGACACTCCCCCCTGTGACCAATTTCAAACTAAGAAAGGAAAATCCGGCCGAGGTGGTAGAGGTGAAAAAGGTGGAACAAATGCTCGAGGTGCAAAATGTGGAACAACTGCTCGAGGTGGTCGAGGTGAAAAAGGTCGAGGTACTGGAACAAGTGCAAAAGTTAGCCATGATGGAACAAGTGCAAAAGGTGGACGTGGTGGAGGTAAAAAGGCTCCAATTCAAGGTGGCAGCGGTCGAGGTAAAAAATCTAGAGTTATAGAAAAAGTTGTGGAACCTCCGGCAAGGAACGATTTGGATGAGTTTTTGCAAACCACGTCGGAGGAGGGATCAAGTGAAAGTGAATGACTATTTACTCTTTATTATATTACTTCATGGATCTTTTATCATCTAAGACTTTGTCTATTTAGTTTTTTTGTTGTTTGGTTATGGATTTGGATGGATGAATTTTTAAAACTTTGCATTTATTAATGAATGTTAGTCTTTCCAATTGTCTAATCTAAGAAAACTGAGGAAACAATCATGATTCACTAATTTTTGGTGCACTTTCGGCTAGGTCGATCCTTCACATAACCTAGCCGAAAGTGCATATAATCCTTGTCAAATATACTTGCGGTTGGAAAGTCTCGGCCTTTATAGAAAAACGGTTCGGAAACTTAACCGTAACTCTATTACGGTCAGGAAATACCTGGATGTATATTTCACTGGAGACTCAAAATTTAACTGAACCTTGGTTACAACTACGTTTTCTAGCCGTGTATTTGTTTGCGGTTGGGACGCCCAGCCGTAACGAGATTGCGTCTTGGGAATTCCTAAATATCTAGGTCGTAATTCTGACAAAAAATAACAAATATTATTTACGGCATGAACTACCTAGCCATAAATCTGACACACCACAAATCCAGCAAGTTTATACAGAATAACGGCTGGGTTTTCCCTGCTATTTCCAAGCCATAAATACCTATAATCATGAATACCACATCATATCGGCTAGTTTTTTGAATTTTGAAAAATAGATCCGTTTGAAGACTGATCTATAAAAGGTTTTAGTTGTTCAACCACTTATTTAAACTTGAATTAACTCCACCTCCATATAACCACCCATTCCAAAACAAAATCACACCTTCTACATCAATAATCTCCACCAAAACTCCTACAAACTCAATGCAATGTACTCAAAGGATAAACCCAACTTCACTTTGGAAGAAGACTTATCTCTTTGCAAAAAATTTGTACTATTCTATCCAAAGAAGGGAGAAGAACGGAAGCAAGGTGGTTTATCCAGTAAATCGTATTGGAGTCATATTTTTGAGAATTTTTGTAGTGAAACAGGTAACACTAACAACCGCGATGGGGTTGAATTGTATCTTCGATTTTCAGACATACGCAAAAATGTGGAAGAATATATGACTTTACGTCGTATGTGCAACCAACTTCGACTTAGAGGTGAGACTGATAGAGAAGTCGTGACTCAAGCAAAGAAGGAATGGAGAAAATGGAAAGGTTATGATTTCAACTTGGAAGCTCAATTCGCCATCATCAAAGACTTCTTAATACATCGAAAGGGATGTTATTAAAACCAACTTTGTAACGGGGATCTATTAAGTATGTAATGGGTTTTATTTTGGTCTAATTAATGAAAGTACTACTAATTTTCAATCGTAGTATGCATTCATGTGGAAAATCAAAATTTCTCAGCTTACATATTAAATTACGGATGGGAAATATATGAATTCCCAGCTGTAAAACAGACTCAGGAGATTCTCATAGAATAACTGTTAGAATTTCTTAACTTCCCATCCGTTATCAATGTTTACGGCTGGGAATGCATAATATCCTAACCATAATTGCTTCATTACGGCTGGTTTGACACAATTTTCCGACTGTAACAACATAATATTCCATATTTTTTAAGGTTTTTTACGGATTTGAATTGATGAAATTAATGTTGGGAGTTGATTATAAGGTTATCTTGAATTTTGTGATGAAGGGTTTCATCAGTTTTGTTCAAAAAAATTTCACCAAAATCACTATTTTCCCTTCTTCAAAACTCAAAAAAATCAAGTTTTGATGTGCAAAATAATAATGTTTTGATTAGTCTAATCGATTCACTAAGACTGATTAGCTAGCTTAATCAAATTAATTAACACTGATCAAATTAAGGGTAGATTAGACATTACAAATAATGATGGATAATGGGTCATATGGGTTGTTATTTCATGACCCCATTTAGCCCCCAAAACCCATCCGTTTTCATCCCAAAAATAGGATTCATTTTTTAAGGTATATCCGATCACCTTATAAACTTCGGCTTAGTTTGGTATTGCTGCAGCTTTTATAAAAGCACTTTTTTAATGTGCTTTGTTGTGCTGTGTTGTGAGAGAAAAACAGCTAGACGTTTGGTAAAATATCAATTAAAGTTAAAGCTGATTAAAAAAACAATCAAAATGTGTTTGGTAAAATATCAGATCCAACTGTTTTTGTTGTGGCAAATGACAAAAACAGACATATCTCTGAAAATAGTTTTATTCAATTTTATTGGGTTTAGAAAATAATTAAGTTTTTTACTATTAAATATAAATATATATAGAATATTAAAGTTACTAATTGTTACTATTATAATGATATTTTTTTGTACTTAACCACTTTTTAATATATATAATTTTCATAAAAAAGATTAAACTAAAATTAAGTAATTATTTAATTTATTTTTTGACAAATTAAATGAAATTGTATCATAAAATAGCTTGAAAATTAAACATAATAATATTTAAAGAATAAAATATAAGAAATAAAAAATTGATTGTATATATATTTAAGGGTAACTTTGTCATTTATAAAACAAAATAGGGACAAAAATGATATATCAAGCATTAAATGTTGGTGGGACCAAAGCTTATAATTTTGTAATTTTTAAAAGCTCATCTTCCCTAGCTTTTGAAAATTGAGGAATCTGGGAAGTGCTTTGTATAAAAAACACTTTGATTTTTTTTACCAAATACTAATTTTAAAAATTATTGACATATATAGGTTTTGAAAGTGCTTTTGAAAAAATAAAAGCATTACCAAACCAAGTCTTAATCTCGACTGACTTCCCGACAATCTTAACATTGTACAAGTCATCAAGGTTAAAAGGGTTTTCCCCACCTGTCTATCTGTGTTTCTTTTTGAAAACAGTACATTGTTTTACGTTCTCTGCAGTTTTTTTTACCCTATCGAGGAGTCACAAACAAGCAGTACAATGCTTAACTGTTGTTTGAAAGAAACATTGAAGTTGGCTAGTTCCACTTCTTCTTTTTTTTACGCGAGAAGGGCAAATTTAATTAAAAAAACAAAGATGTCACCAAGAGTGACACCAAAGTTACAAAAAAGAAACGGAAAAGAAAAAAAATACAAACCCACTGAGGAGCAAACAAAACCTTCAAAAGAGAAGGTCAAAACCCAAGCTCTACCAAGAACTGCCTAAACCAGCAAAAGAAATACACACAATCACTCTTCAGAATCCACATTTTCATCTTGAAACGAGCATTTTACTGCCTCAATTTGCTCATCATAGTCAGAATCCGAGTCGAAATCTCCCATACCATCAGTATCCTCGATTAAAGGCATTTCCATATTTGATTTAGCATGACTCTCCAATGAATTTATACACATAGATCTCTCCATAGGATGAGCAGAGATATCCAATAACCTGTTAAAAGCGATTTTGGAATCTATTTCGGCCTCACTAATAGCAGCTACCGAATTGGAATCTATTTTAGCATCCTTTTTTACAAGATTTTTCTTCTTCTTTTTTCGGATCGTAACTCGACTCAAATCCCTTTGCAATGGGAGAAAACCCTCCGGGTTCTCTTCCTGAATCAAATCAGTTGACGAAATTGGAGTTGAATAATCATTATCCACTAAACTAGATTGAGTACCCTTTGGATCATGGTCTTCTTCTATTCTTGCTTCTTCAACTCTAGCATTTGATGAGTTTGACCTTCCCAAATCTGCATAGGGGTTCAAACCATAAATGGCATCTTTCTTTGGTTGTAGGTTCTTTCCAGTATTTTTATTTTTTTTATTTTTTCTTCTAACGTAGGTCCATTCCGGATATGTATCCACCAATTCTAAAGCTCCGCTGCCACTCTTACTCACACAACCTTCTACAGAGATTTGTAAAGGTTGTTCACAAGCCACCTCATGCTCTTCATTAGTTAACTGGGAAGATTTATTAGCACCTGGTATAGGATGCACGCCGGTACTTGCATGAACATCACCGCTTGTCTCCTTTACCGGTGGAGATATCTCGACATTTGAAGTAGGAAACTTAGCTCCAGTATTTGCAGCTGGTGACACAACAACTGACTCTGCGTCCCTATTAATTTCATCTCCCTTTGCTTGTGTAACCACTGAGCCTTCAATCTTACTTTCCTTGTCTTCTTGCTCTTTTGACAGAGACTCCTCCCGAAACTTTCCATTCTTCTTTGTTTGCCACCTTGGTTTCAACTTCTTTGAACAGTTTGTAGAGGAATGCCCAAAAACCTTGCACACATCGCACTTGGGAGGTTTCCATTGGTATTCAACCGGCATTTCCAATGCAATCTTACCATCCATCATTAGAGGGATGCTAACAGGATAATCAAATTCTACATCAACTTCAATACAAACTCTAGCATAGGATAATCTTGTTCTATTTAGAGTATAATCATCTACAAATATAGGCTTTCCTAGGAAACTCGAGATTAAGCTAAGGCCTTCATTATCCCACATGTGCAGAGGCACATTATAAATCAATACCCAGATGGGAAGGGTTCTAATGCTAGCAATTGAAGATTCAATCAAGTTAGACCAAGGTTTCACAGTGAATAGGTAACTAGAAATATAGAACGAACCTAATTCTAGCTCTTTTTTACGATCCTCATCTTCTTTAAATTCAAAAATGAAAGCACAATTACTGTGAAGTTTGATACTCACTTCATTCTTAAGCTTCCAATTCTTAGTTACATCATCCTTGACTACTGGAAAAGATAGTCTTTTACCCACACAAAAACCAACTACATAATCCTCACATCTTTTTATTCCAGAAGAGAAATCACCAGCTTCATAATCCACCACCCTCTTCTCATTTAATTCAGCTGAAGGAAAGAATTTCATTGGAGGCTGTTGGGTGATAGGTTTTGCAGAGGGAAACAGGGTTCTCCATTCTTTAACAACAGGGTTTAAGGTACCCCCAATTGTTGCAGCAACTGTTCCGATACCAACACCTTCATTGCCTAAAGAAGTAATCAAAGGAGGGAAATCAGTAGAACCCAAATTGTTTTCATCCTCTACCATGATTTGAAGAACATGAAGACAACTTCCCAAAACTCTAATCAAAATCAAAATTTCAACTTCATGCTTGTAGATCACAGTAAAAGGAAGGGAAGACAGAAAGAATCAAAGGATTTGGGAGAGAAGGTAGGGAAAAATCAAGGATTTTAGATTTGAAAAAATTGTCTCATTTTTTTTCTCCTCTCTCAATTTTAGTTCCACTTCTTGTTAACTAAAAAATCGGCAAATTAATCTCACAAACATATCTCATGTAATGCTGAAAATTTCAATTCCCCTGACTTTGACTTCATTTAAGCTGTTGAACTTTCAAGCTTACAATGTCTACAAATAAGGCTTAGGCTGAAAGAATAAAGTTACAGAGAGACAAGGCATATGTGAGAAACAATATTTTTCTTTCTCTCGTGCTGTTTTTGGAGAAACAAAAACTGAGATTAGACTAATACTACTGCTAAACCAAAGGACTGTTTGGTTAATGTCCTTGAATGTAGGGGTAGGGTCCAAAAATAAAATTATTGCAAGGTGACAAGAAATAAAGAGAGTTTTATTTGATAGATAGCACATGCATCTCCACCATCAAATCTTTTACCCATTCAAAGCACTTACTCATCTCCTCATTTCAACCCCCTCATTTCTCTATTTACAACGCTCACCCAAACATTCCTGTAGACAAGCACCATATAATCATCCTCCAAACTCCTCTCTTTTTTCATAACCATACACAATACTACCATGTTTTCTTCTCTCAAAAATTGCATAAGTCCTGTAACAAAGAGAATCAAGGAAACATCAAAGAGCATAAGAAGAAGACCCAAGCAGAAAAAATTACTAGCATATGGTGTTGATTTGTTTACTTCATCATTTACATCCATGGAAGTGCCAAACCAATTGAAACAAGTGTTTAAACTCATCGACACGAACGGAGACGGGAAAATATCATCTTTAGAACTCGGAGAAGTACTGTTATGTCTCGGTCATGAGAAATCTACTGTGACCAAAGAAGCCGAAGTTATTCTAAAAGAAGTTGATTGCAACGGAGACGGTTTCATCGATTTAGACGAGTTCATGAATGTCGTGGCTGGTGATAGTAGTAGTAAAAGCAAAGGTGCAGATGAAGATTTAAAGGATGCATTTCTTGTTTTTGATGCTGATAAGAATGGGTTTATATCACCTAAAGAATTAAAGCAAGTTTTGAGAAGTTTAGGCTATTATAAGTGTACTCTGGGTGAATGTTCTGCAATGATAAAGGGTGTTGATAAAGACGGTGATGGACTTGTCAATTTTGAAGAATTCAGATCAATGATGAATGGATGCAGATGATGAAGATTCTTCAAAAAAAAATAAAAAAAAATCCAAATATAAATTCAAAACCATATTTTAAGGTTTGTCAATTGAAGTGAATATACTCCATGTTCAACACATAATTAAGGTATGCAAATACTTAACTTCATTTTAGATTTTCTTTTGTTTCTTCCAAGTATGATCAGATGAAACTAATAGTAATAATTATGCAGAAATAGCTATTTATGGATAATTCTGTAGATTAAAATGTCATGGAATTAAAACAGAATAAAGGACCAATTTGATAATAATATTCCTCTTGGGTTTTTTTTAGGTTTTTTTATTTTTGAATGTCAACAGAATATCCTGTTTTGAAGAATTTCTACTTGGATTGTATTGTAACATCCTAAGATATTACCATATTATTACGCTAAAGACAGAAACATATTTCTGTTGTTTTATTGTTTTGAGTGTGCGAAAATTAAAATGTTCTGATAACGATCTATATCCAACGACATTACTACCCTGTTCTGTTAAAGATGCATTTGTCTATGTTTTGATATTTTTCACTCTAAATTGCGTGTCTGTGTGATCCTAATAACAGCATCACAGATTCTCCATGTTTATCTTCTTTGTGTAAAACTATGGGACTGTCATTGTGAAACCCATTGTCTCATAAATGTTTGGGTCCCATCATCTGGTAGGAGACACAAAATCAATTAACTCTGTTTGGAAATGCCAAGGAAAATCATTAAAGAGTAGCACAGACACAGTTGCATCATTGTACGAGACAAAATTGTCCATGGAAAAATGAAAAGAAGACAAGAAGTAAGGGTTATCCTTGTTGTTTTAGTTGCCATTAATACCAAGTGCCGTGCGTGGTTCTAATCTATACCAAGTTGTACCATAGCTAAAAATGAATGAATGGTGCAGAAATCTTAGACTTTAGCAGAGTGCAATAATTTTTTTACAAAAGAAAGCAACAGCTACATGATCATATTCTCAATGCGGCCACATGTGTGTTTTTTTTCTTTCTTTTTCTGATGGATAAACTGCGAAAGCAACAATCCCCACTTACAAGACTTTGCGAGTCATCACAAGCAGAAGGAGAGTCTGTTTATGATCCTATGCGTGGGTCTTGTAAGTTTCTCAATGCATCCATAAAAAGTTTAAGTGTAAGCAGAATGTGTCAAAACAAGTAAAGTAGAACTACTTTAACCGTAAGAAGTATTCAAAACAAAACATGAGTGCATACGCAATACTCCAATGGGTTGAATGACTCTCTCCCCTTTTCTCTCTGAACCAAAGAAGAAAAAAAAAAACTAATTTCTTCAAAAACTTAAATCCTTAATCCTTCCGGTTTTGATTTGATTTTTCAGATCTACCAGACGGATTAAGTCTGTTTCCTTGTATATACTTAATTTCCAATAAAAAAAAATTGTTTCTAAACAATTTTTATGGTTTTCTATATGGTTTCACAAAACTATCAGGACTTGTTTTCATATTCTCTATTTAGGTTCTTTTGGTGGATCTGGATTTGCATTGTTCGGGATGAAAACGATCTACTTTGTTAGATATGGAAATCGTTTTTAAAGAAATTAATTTGGGCATATTACTTCCCTTTTATGGAAGCATCTGATATCTTTGATGATCAAGAAACAAGATGGTTTAAAACCATTATAAGGATTTCCAATCCTTCGAAGGGCTGCAGAAGTTTAGTAGGATTTTCATATCTCGTTTCTTTAAGTTTCGATTGTAAATCTTGTAACATCTGTATTGTCCTGTTTATTGATGTAATTGATCAATGTAATCCTTCAAACCTCAATTTGAATGAGGTATTAAATAAAATTTAGGGGTTTTTTGAAGCCCCTGTTTCCATCAAAAAAAATATACTCCAATGGGTTCAAGACAAGGTTTAAAGAAAAAAGAAGGATAGAGCGTGAAGTAAAATACTAGTGATGTGTGCATTTTTATTTTGCTAGTCAAACATTAGTTAATTGCTCTTCAGTTAAAGGAAGATTCATCAGGAGAATTTGACACGAAAACACCATATCATGCAAAACAAAATGACAAACTTTATCTGCGCACTTTATGGATGTTGCTTATATGTGGAATAAAACTCCAGAGGCTCTTCTGACCATCCTAGTCACTGAAAAATATTAAATTTCCTAGAGATTGCTTAGAGCATTTCCAAAAGAGATGTGATCAATTCTTTCAACGGGAATACGAAGGATCGATGTGAAGATGGATGGGCAGACAGCTATGAAGACATCCTCTACGGGATCTTTTATTTTCAAAGAATCTCTTAAAGGTTGTGATTTGTGGAACATCCTTGTCATCAACTCAATTTCATTTTTACAACATTTGTAATTTATCAAATATGAAAAACTAATGAAGATCCCATAGAAGATGTTTTTATAACCGCTTGCCGATTAATATTCACATTGATCTTCCATATTTTCACTGGAGAAAGGTTTTAGGTAAAAACTGTTTACATACCATAGGTCCTAGAATTTTAACCGACTACATCGCTATTGGAGATGCTCTGAAGGACAGCCTAGAGGATGTGCTACTTTCCATGCCATAGTTTCCCATTGGAGACTCTATTTCTATTTTGCTTGTTCTTTGTTGCGTATCCTATGTGGCTCAGAAGGTTTTAACTTACCACGCAACCACCAGAGATGCTCTTAATTTCTGATCTGGGCTTTACATGAGCATCGGGTTTGAGCTCTCAATAGAATAAACCCCCTACTGTGAGAATGCAATGCCTAACACAGTTACTATATAAGTGGAACTGTGGGTCAAGTAGTGATAGATCATTGTAAATCACTACTACCCACTTATTCCAATTATCTTATGGTGATAATCAAGATTCCTAATAGCTTTAAATTGACCAAAACTCCACCATGTACTAAATAATAATCATAATCAAAACTAATAGTGAGAAAGCATTAATGGATATCCTAAACATGCTAAGTTGTCTTCATTATGAGAAAACTTCTGGTGCAAAAAGTGACAGTTGGGTCATTCAAAGTTTGTTCGCCATAAGTTTGGAATGTCAGACATTCGTAATGCTGATCTTTAATAAAATTCAAGAAATTAAAAAAAAAAAAAAAAGTGCATAAAAAATGCATCTGTCAATATAAGAGCATACAAGGGAGATTAAACTTATCTTAAAGTTTACTCCAGTCCTCTTTGCTGCATTCCTAGCAGGTCATGAGCAACCTACAATTAATATACACTTCAAATCTTCTTAAACATTTACAATTGATCACATACTTATGTGATAAAATGATACACACAAAGAAATATTATAAATAAAACAGGCGAGGGAGGAAGGAACAATATCTTCTCAGCTCATGGTATCCTCTTCAATACACCTAGCACCATATAAGTTTAGAAATCAACCTAATGACAACCATAGTAGAACTCTAGATACATATAGCACTTGTAGCATAACTCTTGAGACTTTAAACTAGGCCCAGCCTAGTTTTCTTTGCTACATCCCAAAGATTCGTTTACAACAAGGCTCTTCACATAACTAGTTTTCTTTGCTTCTTTTTGTTGTAGCAAGACAAGTTGATTTTGAAGATCAAGGCTCTACTTTTGTACTGGACGTCTACAACAGTTTCGTTTAAAGGCATTACGTTCCAAACTATGTATTATAACTGGGGTCTCATTGTTAACAGGCAGTAGCTACTCTCAGCTGTCTTGTCTGTTTGAGGAACAACACTGTTTCTCCTTTTCTTCTACTTCTTTTCTCCTCAGTCTGTAACTCTTCTCTTCTTGTTACACTTCTATTAATAAAATTCTTTGTTGTATTGATCAAAAAAAAAAAAAAAAACATCCCAAAGATTCAAAACTTACATACTATCGTAACATTGTTTTTTCCTGCCAATAACAACAAAAAGAAGCAACCTTTCGAGGCTTGCCTCATGGCGTAATCACAACATAGAGACATTTTTTCTCGTTGTAAGCTTAGATACATGCCCCGTATTCACTTCCCAACGTTAATCTAGCATACTTTAGGTTTCTAATGTCTAAATCTAAGATAACCTAAACAATGGGCTCTTTTGAATGTACCTTAAAACTAACCCGAGACTAATTCCTCCCCTACGGACTAGTGTATTGGATGATGCTTACGAGTAAAGATAAATTGTTTCATTATAGAACAAAAATCAAATTAGTAAACAAGGCAAAAGTTTTTGGCAAACAGTGATCTTACACATAACTACATCAGATAAACACGAGAATATATATAGATCATAATCAAAAAATTCGATAACTCACATTTAAAAGTATGCATCTAATATGAAGACGTATTGTTCCTCTGAAATGCTTGAACCTCTTGAACTGAAACTTTACAGTCAAATCCTACAACACGAATTCATCAGATGCAGCAAAAAAAAAAAAAAAAAAAAAAAAACACAACCAACCATACAGTTTCCCAAGGTGCAACCTCCTCAGCAGTCCAAAAACTTTCTTGAGGCTTGTTATACTTCTCCCATAACACTGCTCTAATCAATTCAAAACTACCTCATTCATATATCTTCTTGGTGCAGTTACTGACCAAACACTGTAATCAAGCCAGATTCGCTGAAGCTTTTCCTCGAACAGAATACGTGCAATGCTTGTAACGCCCAATCTGATAATTTGCAACAACAACAGCATTGACAGAACTCGTGGTGCAAAATCTTTAAGAATTTTCTAGAGCCTTCTCTCTATAATGCACACCCATTACGCCTTATGATGGTTTAAACAATCAGCTCTTAAGTAAGTTCTAATTCTCGGTTTCTGGCTGATTTTGTAAGATATAACGGTTGTGCTCACTGCTCAGCACTCATTGTCGGTGGTGCAATTTTCCCTTCCCTCCCTCTTAAATTGCAGGATTATAGTAATGTCTGTGAAGTTCCCGATCATCAAGTGGCCTTTGTAAGAAAAAAAGTGGTGTTCGGTTTTTTTAAACAACTTTGAACTTTCTTCTACTGAACAAAACGCTCAGGGAAGTTGGTGCATTTTGCTTGGTCAAGTTCCGAACTTTTTGTGAATTAGTATTTGATAATGGGCTTAAAAAGTCTGTTTGGGCATAATAGGTTAAGTGTGGGCTAAAAAATCAGCGGAATTGAACGACTGAACTATACATGGTTCACGGATAGGGGTGAGCAACGGACGGACGGTTGCGGATTAGGGGTCACCCGCAACCAAACCGTCAAATTTGCGGATTTGGAAAATTGAACCGTGACCGGCCCAATCACTCGCGGATAATGCGGACCGGTTGCGGATTATCCACGGTTTAAAAAAAAAAAAAAATCATTCAAGTTGGACCTGCCATTCCATTTGTGTTTTTGTTAGTCTCGAGAAACTCATGCCGCGAACATGGAAAGGAAGGTTCTTGAGTTGTGTATTTCATCTATTTTTCTTGTTTTAGTTTAGTTCTGGTCCTATGTCTTTTATTCATTGATGTCAAATTGACATTCAAGGTAACGTTAAACCAGGTAGACAACATTTCAAGCAAATGGGTGATCAATCATTAATAGACTTTCTGTATTTGTTAAATTAACTAAAATGTGTCGAAGCTGCTCCGTGACTGTAACAGGTCTTCAGGTACCCTTCGAAGGTCGGGTTTTACTAGTAAGAACTAAGAATTGAAAGTGGTAAACACTTTCTGTATGAATGAAACTTAAAATGGGACAAGCCTACGGTGTCTCTAAGTGCTTCTGATTCAGGTGCGGACCACCCAACATCAGCAAGTTGTATGTGGGCTAAGCATATTTTATGGGCTTCAGTTTATTTATAGGTTAAGCCTACGGTGCGGATGAATCCGCGGTTTTCAATACCCAACCGCACCCAAACCGCTAAAATGTGCGGATTTGAGAATCTCACCCGTGTCCGGCCCATACGTCTTGCGGTTTGGGTCAAATCCGCAATTTTGCGGACGGATGCGGGTGAAATCCGCGGTTCCGGTTAAAATGCTCACCCCTATTCACGGAAAGTTCACGGAAAGTTCTAACTTCCCATATTATGCGCGTACGTGGTTCGGTGTTTGGATAGTTCGGTTTTTTCCGTTCAGTTCGTAAAGTGGGAATGTTATTTATGCCCCTACTATCCATGGGTCATGCACAAATACTCTTATGGGTCTTTAATAATACCCCCGATGGCAGAATCGAAATTATGAAAAGGAAAATAATTAACATAATTCCCTTTTTAGCCTTAACTTCTTATACTTATACTTCTTCTTCTTCTTTATTCTCACTCGAGAAAAACAACTCTCTCCGTCTCCATTTCCGTCGCCACTACAACCACCAGCACCAGCACCATCTCCGCCTCCGCCACCACCATCTTCATCGCTGCAATTATCAGCTTCGTCGCTACCTAAACCATCACCTATAGCACCACACCCAACTCTACGGATGGAGATTGATGTGCTGAGTAGTAGATCTGGTGAGGAATCAACGAGAAAATTATCTTCAGCGAGAAATCAACACCACCACCACCGTTACAATGATGACCACCATCGTTTCAACAACAATAACTTCATTTTCCAGATAAAAATGAAATTTAAGGTATGCTTTAGAGATTTGAAATTAAATATCAAATCAGAAACTAATTTTTCAGATTCAATAATTTAGAGTTGAAGGTTTCAATTTCTGAAAGTTTTCGATCTTTGTTGCACAGATTTATCAAATGGAGATGGATTCTCCATGGATCGATACAAATTGATTGTGTATTGGTGATTTTTACATTACAAATGTCAGATTCAAATCATGAGGTGGAGTTTCAAGACAAAAATAAAGTGCATAATGGGTTCTCAGGCAGCATATTCAAATAAGGTTAAATGGATTTGTGTGGTGGATGTATAGGTCTCAGTTATGAGATGGAAGTTGCTGGCGGTGTTTGGTGGTCAAATGGGTGTTGATTGTTTTGGTTTTGAGTTCGAGTTGGTGGTGTTCTAGGTGATTTTTGGGATAACAAAACAAATGAAGGAATGAGATGTTGCAGATACGGTTTTGAGATTAAGACTCACAGAGAATCAGATATGGTTTTTAATGAGGGAAAATGGTGTTCATGGCTGCAACAATTTCTTTTTCTCATATTTCTCTACAAGAAACAACAACATGAAGAAGGCGATATACAATAGAAGGCTTGTATTAATTTTCTCGAGTTGAATTCATTAGCAGGAAGGAATATATAGATTTGGGACTGATGATGCAGAGAGATAAGGTGGATTTTGTGGGTTGTGTTGATTGCAAAACTAGAGCCATTTGATGCGTGGACTGATGAAAGGAGGAGTCATTTGATGTGTGGTTATGGAATGATTTGTAGCTGCAATTGCAAGTGAATGAACAAGTTATTAAGAAGCTGTGATGGAGATTGAGGTGTTGAGTAGTAGTGTGAGCTCATGGGATTGGTTATTTCATTTAGAAATGAAGACGAATATCTGATGCGGTTGGTATTGGTGGTTGTTGAGGTGATGTGTTGTTGAGTTGCAATTCTAGAGACTGAGCTAGTGAGTGGAAATGAAGTAGTGAGCTAATGAATGAATGATGAAATGCTTGTTTATTACTGGGTTTGTTGAGGTTATAGTGCATCTGTATTTAGGAGGTGTAGTTGATGGCCGTGCATTGGTGATATTGATGTTAAGAGGCCGAGAAGCTGATATTGCAGGTTTGTTGAGCTTCCAATTTGATTTGTTTGGACCAATGGTGGTGGTAGTGGATGTTGCAGTGGAGGTGGTTTGTTGTGTTAGAAGTAGTGGTTTGTTGCAATGGACTTGTGTTAGATGCGTCAAACTATTGGAGGCAACTTGACCAAGTTGCTTCCACTATTGGAGACAACCTGAGCTAGTTGCTTCCTTTTTTGGAGACAACTTGAGAAAGTTGCTTTCACTTTTGAAGGCAACTTGAGCTAGTTGATTCCATATTGGAGGCAACTTGAGCTAGTTGATTCCATTTCGTCTTGTTTTCAATTGCAATTGCAGGTGATGTGTGTTTGTGCAGAGATGTTGCAGTCAACAAAGAAGCTGAGACGGTGCAGCTGGTAAGGTTCAGAACAAGAAAGGAGGATAATTCTGATGTGTTAGAGTTGAGATTCTTGAAGGTGCAGCTATAAATGAGCAGATGGGTTCAGTTTCAGTGGATGGAGAAAGAATTGTTGGTTGAGCACTGATGGTGTGGCGAACCTGTGGTGCAATGGTAGCACAACTGACTATATGTCAGAAGATGTCTGTTCGACTCACACTAGGTTCACTTATTTGTGTATAATTTTTTATTTTTTTGGAGACTACTTGTGCTAGTTGCCTCCATATCTGAACACAACTTGGGCTAGTTGCCTCCATATGTGGAGACAACTTGGGCTAGTTGCCTCCACTTTTGGAGACAACTTGAGCTAGTTGCCTCTTATATGGACACAATTTCAGCAAGTTGACTCCACATGGTAGTGGTGGTCGTCGGTGGCGGTGGTTGGCGGCGGTGATGGTAGTTGACGACGGTGGTGGTTGGTGGTGGCGGTTATTGGCGGTGGTGGTGGTGGTTGGCGGTGGTGGTCGTCGGTGGTGGTGGTTGGTGGCGGTGGTGGTGGTCAGTGGTGGTGGTGTTGGTGGCGGTGGACAGTGGTGGTGGTGGTTGGCGGTGGATAGTAGATGTAGTTTTTTTTTTTTTTTTTGGTTTTTAATAATGGCTATTGGTTTTGTATATACACTATATAAAGAGGGTATTTTAGTAATGTATTAGGCTTAGGGGTATTTGTAAAGTTCTCAAGGATATTTTACAAGGGGTCTCATAGTAGGGGTATAGAGATAATATTCCCGTTCGTAAATTATTCGGGAACAATTCTTCGAATTACTAACTAAGGCCTAGACTATATAGCTACGGTATAGCAAAGACCAACCTTATGGGCCATCACTTATATAGCTATAATAAGGCAAATTCTTTTTATCTTCGCTTAAGATGGAAACAAATTTGTTTCACGTTACAGCCAAGAAATGCCCGATGGAGACTGAATTTCTATATTTTATATTTAGTCAACACGGTGTTGGATATTCGTATATGCGTATTAATATTCGCTTGATTTTTTTTTTCTTTACACGGCTTTCACACCATCCATTATTCTTAACAAATCTATCATCTTCTTCCAACTTGATTTACCACTCTAATATCCTCAAATCATCTTCTCAACTTAAAAGTCTGGTACATTTTTACTGTCAATGTCTTGTGTAGATGAAAATGTTGGAAACTGAATCGAGAAAGAAATACTCTATTCTAAAAGACAAACATTTTTAAGGATGATTTTTCTGTGTTAGACCGAGAGAAAACTTATGTATGGTGTTTTGGGGATATAGATTTCACATCATGTCGATATGTTGAAGAAACTATATATAGAGTGGTAGTTAACACATTTGAAAAAGCGGGGGTCTAACAACCTCACCCAATATTTCGATTAGCAATCTGTATGGACAACTCCGAGTTATTTTCTAGAGAATCAACTAGACTCAATCAATAGAAAATATCTCAAGGAGTTATTATCTCAATCTCTCAATTTGATTTACTCAAGCAAATACAATTCGCGAGTCTTAATCAAAGAGAGATAACTTGGATGATACCAAAGACCAATACCCAAGTGTCAATCAATTTAAATCAACAACCAATAAGGTCATATATTCTAATTGATTGAACAACGCACAACCTGTATTATTTCAATTCTATAACAAAATATAATACGGAAAAGAAATAACACAGACACCAGAATTTTGTTAACGAGGAAACCGCAAATGCAGAAAAACCCCGGGACATAGTCCAGATTAAACATACACTGTATTAAGCCACTACAGACACTAGCCTACTCCAAATTAACTTCGGTCTGGACTGTAGTTGAACCCCAATCAATCTCACACTGATCCAAGGTACAGTTATGCTCCTACGCCTCTGATCCCAGCAGGATACTGCGCACTTGATTCCCTTAGCTGATCTCACCCACAACCAAGAGTTGCTACGACCCAAAGTCGAAGACTTTAATAAACAAATATGTCTCACACAAAAAAGTCTACAAGATAGATAAATTTGTCTCCCACGAATAAACCTATGAGTTTTGTTTCGTATTTTGATAAATCAAGGTGAACATGAACCAATCAATAAAACCAGACTTATATTCCCGAAGAACATCTCAGTTTTATCGATCACCTCACAATAAACTTAATTGACGCATCGAAGAAGATTATTGAGGAATCACAAACGATGAGACGAAGATGTTTGTGATTACTTTCATATCTTGCCTATCGGAGATAGAAATCTCAAGCCAATTATTACAATTATACTCGTACGATAGAAACGGCAAGATCAGATCACACAACTACAAGAAAAGTAGTATCGGCCTGGCTTCACAATCCCAATGAAGTCTTTAAGTCGTTAACCTGGTTTTAGAAGGAGAAAACCAAAGGTTAAAGGAGAATCGACTCTAGCTTAGCAAACTAGTATCACATAGAATGTGTGGGGATTAGGTTTCCCAGTTGCTAGAGTTCTCCCTTATATAGTCTTTCAAATCAGGGTTTGAAATCAATGTTAGCTTAGTAACAAAGCATTCAATATTCACCGTTAGATGAAAACCTGATTAGGTACAAGCTAATATTTCACAACCGTTAGATCGAAAACTTATCTTGTCATATACACATGATGATTTGGGGTTTGTGTAACCGTACCCAAACGTGTACAATAGTTGGTTCAATATTAGTCAACCATATGGTTAGCCAAATGATAACTTTCATATCAACCATATTCTTCTTCACAATAACTAGTTCAAATGACTCAAATGAACTAGTTAGAGAGTTGTTAAATTGCTATGAGATCTCATGTACTACACAAGACACAACTGAAGCAAAAACGATGTGATTCACTCGAATCGATTCATGAACTATAAAGCCACGGTTTGCAATAGCATTCCTTAGTTATTAAGATAAGTTCACGAACATCGTTTTTAGACATAAGCACTCAAGTTCGCGGACTCAAGTTAACCGGTTGGAGTTCACAAACTCCACCAGAAATTCTCGGGTTCGCGAACTTCCGTCAGTTCGCGAACTGAAACCGAGCTACAACTCCATCAGAAATTCCCGGGTTCGAGAACTACGCACGTTCGCAGACTGAGTTCGCGGACTGAGTTGGCTGCTCAAGTTCCGGTTTCACTTGATTAAAAAAGTTCGCAAACTTCGGTTCAAGTGCTAAGGACTTATACATATATGTGTTACCACAACAATATTTATATCCCCCAATGATTATATTGTATAAACTCTCATTTCAATCATTGAAACATTCTCAGAGGGCGTTATATAGTTGTTATTCATAAACTATTTTTCGTCAGAGCGATTTCCAAAATGATTGAAACGTAACATAACTTTCGACACTAGGTAAAGATGAACTTGGCTAAAGCGAAAGCTTACCAACAAATATTTCGAGAAATAGATAAGCGAGATATACTCAGCTCGAAATATCACATGTGTATATTCTTAGTCTATATAGTAATACGACTTTTGTCTCAAGATAGGAGATAGAGTAGATAGACTTTTGAGTGATAGATAAGTTCAAGTCTCCACATACCTTTTAGTCGATAAAGATCCACTGGTTCCTTGAGTAGTCCTTCGTCTTGTATGATGATTGCCATGGTGTTCTTGAGCTCAACTACACTTTCTATCCTAGTCCGAGACCTTAGCTATAGTAGACTAGAAATCAAGACTTTATAGTTTTGATCACTAACATTGACAAACATGCTTGAGATAGCAACGCATGCGAGTTCGACCGAGCAATGCTCTAACAAAACTTATTCGTTATATAGGAATATGCATTGAGATCAATATAGACAATCTCGTATTGCGGCTTGTCTCGGCTGGGACTGAGACACCGAGACAACTTCATCTCGTCGAGATTCTCGTTCAACTTTCCGACTAACTTTCGAAGTCGTTGCTTAAAATTTCTACACATATGTTAATTTTTTTATTATCAGTATCAGATAAGAACACCTATATCATCTAACAGGTGTGTATAAACAATTTAGTATTTATCAAGCACGTGTATTTCATGCAAAGAATAGGAAACTAAGTGTGTTGATTGATGTTTCTTCCCTACCATCATCCTCTGTCACTATTCTGCCTTTACCGAAACCAATAGTTTGATAAAAGAAATAAAACCTAGAAAAACCAGCAGGGTTTACTCTCGATCTGTTTTTGTTTTGATGGAAGAAATGCTAATTGATTATATACGTATTTTATGGATTCAAGTTTAAATTGATTTTGGGTTCGATCTGTTTAATATTGAGTAGAGAAGAAATGATTTAATGTTGCTGCTTCTGGTGAGTGGTGGAGGAATACGGTGGCCGATGTTGTGGTTGTGTAGATACAAAAACCTACTCACCACCTGGTCAAACGAGATTGAACGAATTCACGAAGTAAATCTTGAGACGAGATATTATTTACTGATTCCCAGAGAAATGTCAGTGACGAGTCAAATCAAGTGTCAGACTTACTTTAATGAATATTGGATCTGCGAAGTAAGATATGAGATTAGCGTGATACTGATTACTTGCACAGGAAGATATTTCACAAAGAAAAGTAAGGATGCGAAGTGGAAGATGCGAAGTATGGATTGTTACGCAAGAAACAAGATAGCTGTCCCCGACAACAATCGAATGATAAGGCGAAAAAGAAGGGAAAACTTTATTGAAAATGGATCAGGCGAAGTAAAAAGTAGAGTCACGTGAAATGTGTGATTCCTAGCGAGATAAAATGAGCTGTAACTCATTATGTAATTTTCCCTATAAATAGAGGACTTAGACCAATGTAAGGGGTGTTGAAATTTTATCGAGTGAGAGGTCATTGTAAGAAAAGAAAAGAGAGAGTTCTTGTGAGTGATATTTTTATCATCTGCACTTTGATTATCATAAATTGAGTGAATAAATTAATTCTTGTTTTCATCTCGTAGTGAGTTCATATATTTGTGTTGCAGTAATTAGTAATTGGGTGTAACTATGGATTTTCCGTAGTTACATTTTGGCGCCGAGAAACAAGGATCTCATGTTGAGAGTTTACTCTCACTTGGGATAGATTGAGAGAGTTGAAATCGTCCTAAAATTTTTCATCAAAATCATTTTTGAGTTATTATTTTCATAAAGTTTGAAGTTGATGATTTAGAGATTGTGGTGGTATTAAGAGAGAAGAGCAGATCTGAACATTAACCTTAGAAAAGTTTCATTTGGAACATTCATCCAAAGAGTGAGTAAGCTAGATATGATTAATAGGAGTTTGTCAGCGAATCGGTGAGAAAAGATTGATTCGGCAGAAGTTAGTTGATGTCAAGAGTTCCATATAGAGCACAACATATCATTGCATCAAGATAGAGCCAGCGATTAGCGGAAAAAATCTGAGGAATAATGGAGATGGGAGAAACGTCAACTATGGGAGGAAGACGTGGTGTAAACCGTCAAAGAAACGATGACCGCTGCCGTGAAGGGTCGATTCACAATTCTAATATGGAAACGGAGACAGAGGAAGAACCAGTGAGGGGAGGCAGAGAAGTTAATGCTAACGAAGAGAACATGATGTTGGAGCAGATCAGAGAGGTGCTTCATCGAGAAAGAGAAATAGAAATAGCTCTATCGGAACAAATAACCATACTCATGAGGGAGAATGACGCTTTGATGCAGCAGAATCGCCAACTCAATGAAGAAAGAGATGTTCATGAACCACGAGGTGAAGAAATAGAAACGTGAACATGGAGGAATTTGCGTCAAAGGGAAGAAATGTTGGTGTATGACCAAGGAGAAGAAATAAGAGAACGAAGGAGGAGATGCCAAAGAAAAAGCAGCGAAGAAAGGCGGCTAAGGAGAGCATTGGAAGAAACTAGATGGGAAGATCAAAGATGACGATTTAAGGAAGAAAGAACACGCGAAGAAGAAAGACTTCGCGAAGAAGAGAGATTACGAGAAGAAGAAAGAATACGCGAAGAAGAAATACTTCGTGGGGAGGAGATACTGCGCGAAGAAGAATGACGAGAAGAAGAAAGAAGGTATGAGGAATAAGAAGAGAGAAGACGTGGAGATGAAAGGAGACAAGAAGATGGTGGGCGAGAAAGAAGAAGAAGAAGGCATAGGCGAGATGAAGGGAGTGTAGTTGCAAAATAACCTACAACTACACCCTCAATAGAATTAGTAAAAACTCAAGAAGTTCTTGATGGTGAATGATAACTTTCTTATTAATTCTCTTAATTAATTACATAGAATTATCAAAATGGAACTAGAATAGTTACAACTTTTTCTATTCTCTTTCCTAAGATAATTTCTTACACTCACTAAAAGAACCTCCCAAATTTTACATTTGAACTCCTATTTATAGTAAAACTTATATAGCTGTATATGAATTGCGAAGTATCGCAATTCATCGCATAAAAATTTCATCCTCGCAAAACTTCATATTTCCCCGCACTACTTATATCATCGTATCATTTTATAACTCTTTCCTCCTTTATTTATTACGATACTCGTGAACTATTATCTTGCGATATTCAGTACCTACATCTTGCCTCTTCTCATGTCAATTCTACGAAGAAGAAATGTCATGAGAATCTCTATTCTCGTAAATTTAGTGTAGTTATTATCACCATCAAGTTCGCAACACGTCTTTTTACTTTTCCCTTACCTTTTTGACACGTTTCTTCGTAACCGTTCTTTTCAACCGTTCACGCTTACTCGTATTAATGAGTTTCTATCTTCATCAAACTCTCTCTATTTATAAATATTATCCTTTGTTTTTGCTTTTTATTCTCTTATCTTATTCATCTTCTTCACCATTTCTGCCTCTGCAATCTTTTTTTATCTTTTTTCCTTTCTATTTTCCATCTTATATTCAATGGCACCAAAGAAGAAAACTATTGAACAGATTAATGCGGAACTTGCTGATAGGGACCTCATTCTCTCTGAGATTGAAGGTTATGATAATAAATCTTCTCTCTGTGTGAAGCTCTTTACCAACTATATTTGGGATGATCAGAAAATTTTAATCTCACGAGGTCAAATCCTCGCAGGTCTTCCTCTTCCTCTTTATGATGTTAACTTTCCTCTATTCTATGAAATTATTTCCCACCCCAATTTTTCTTGTGCCATTTACCAATTGACTGGTGATTGTATTCGCCTCTTAGTTAAATTCACAAATCGTGCCGCTTTTGGGAAATCTTTGTATTCAGTTGATCTTAGGAAACCTGGATTTAAAAATAGAGAAATTGTTGCTGCGAATTATACAGTTGAGGGTTTCTTCAAAAATTACACATTAATTCCTGCGAGGAAAGAAAATAATCGTTGGGGTGTTCGTCTTCATCGTAAAGCTAATATCGTAGCTGATGATCTTCTCATGCACGATATTGATTATGCCTCAGGAAATAATAAGACACCTCGTCATTCTAATGATGAAGATTGGTATAAGTACCCTTTAATATTATCGGGTTCTTATATTTCTGGGATAGTAGAACTTCCTGCGAACCTTCGTAACCACCATATCAACCTTGGGTTTATAGAAATGTATGTACTTCCATCTCCTTATCTTTTTGTTACCCTTTAATTTCAAATAAGGTAAGAAACATTCTTGTATTTTTCTAAACAATATATTGTTGCCTCTGTTTCTTATCCTTATTTGAAATTGTAAGTTCCACTTCTTCCTGAGATTGCTGCAAGTGAAAATAAGAGTTCTACTTCTTCAAAAAGGTTTACTGCAAGACAAAAAACTCTTCGTTCTGCGAAGGTTACCCAAGATTCTAGTAGTCAAGATGATGCTCTTCGCAAAGGGAAAAGGAAACTTCAAGATGTTGTTTATGAGAGGAGGAAAAAGAAGAAACTCTCAACCAAGTCTCATTCCAACGTAATTTCTTCTAATGAGAATATTTAGGAAGATCTTGGTGATGAAGATGATAAGTTTCCTGAGAAGGACATTAGTTCTAATTTCGATACCCTTTCTGACGAAGGAGATAATGATGATGATGTTGATGAAGATAAAAATGAAGATTGCAGTATCCCAGAAACTTTTGCCTCAGCAATGGTTAGCATTTCTGAGGCTTTCCTCCATTCTTCTCGTGGATTAGGAAATTCTCCTACAGCGAATGCTCGCAAACTTATTGCGAAGGCTTGTAAAGTTCCTACTGTAATTGATAATAACTCCCTCAAAGGCATTTCAAGATTCGTCTCTCCTGCTTCGTTATATGCTTTAGGTAGCATGGTAAGTTTCTTCTATATTCCTTGTTTATTTCCCTTATTTTGTTGATTTCTAACCCCTTTTTCCTTACTTAGGTTGGAAGAGTTAGTTGTGCAGCTGCTTCTGATTGGGAAAGACATCATTCTATTGCTGAGAAGAAAACTTTGAATCATTGTAAGAAGTTAGAGGTTGAAAATTCAAATCTCCGTCAGAAAGTAGAGGATTTAAGTATTGATAATGCAGAATTAACATCCCGTCACGAAGATAATCCACAATCTGCGAGCATCGCAATTGATAATTCTTCTCTTCTTGAGGAGAATAATCAATTAAAGCTTGAAAATTCTTCTCTTCGTAATGATAAGAAGCAATTAGAAGGTAAATTATTTGCGATTGTAATTATTTTGATTACTTTTCCTTCGTAAATTGCTAACCAATTCCTTAATTTCTCTCCTTGCTGCATAAAATTATGCGAAGATGAATAACGATCTGGAAACTACCCTTGCTAACCGTAATAAGAAAATTTCTGATTTGAGATCTCAGCTTCTTATTTCCTAGCATAACCATAGTTTATATGTCAAACGTTTTCGAGCTAAGATGACTCGCAAGATTTGCGAAGATAATGAAATTCCTCTTAAGAAGTATCATACGCTCCTTTCCGAAGAAATTCCTGAAGATACTCCATATCTGGAAATCTCTGATAGTGAAGTTGAAGATGATAGTGAAGTTGAAGAAGAAAATCATTTTGATGGGAATAGATCGCCTTGAAAAATAACTTCACTCTTTTTTGTATGTCTGTTCTGTAACTTCACTCTTTTTTGTATGTCTGTTCTGTTTCTTTTCAATACAACACTTTCTTCTTGATTGCACTTTTAATCAATCCAACAATTTCTTTTTGAAAACTTAATTTGAATTAATCTTTCTTTGATTGATTGTTTCCCTTATTCGCATAACTTGATCATGTGGAGAGAAATAATATATCTTAAAGACTTAGCTTAGTATTCCCCTTCCACTTATTATTGCTCTTCAAATGATCAACTATCGCTGGAAGTATTAGAATATCCTTCTCAATTTATCTTAAGAAATTTCGTCTTATTGTGATTATGAATAAAAAGTCCTCCCTTTGAAGTATAAGAAATATAAGCCTTTTGCCTTTTGCGGAATGTTGCGAAGTAAATAATAAATCTCCCTTTGAAGTATAGGAAGTATGAAGTATACGAAATATGAAATACCCTTAAGAAGTATAAAATATCTTTGAAGAAGTATTAGCAGTATTCAATTCATGAAGAATTGCCCAATATATGAAGAAGTATAAGAATTATTACTCACTGTATGAAGAAGTATAATAAGTACTTAACCTTCGCAAAATTAAATATCCGTTGAAGAAGTATAATAAATATGATATATTCTTGAAGAAGTATAAATAGTATTGAATTTGTGGATAAATATTCAATATATGGAGAAGTATAAGAAGTATGTAATTCTCGTAAAATTTTACGAGTATGAACTTATATGTATTTGATTGCTATCAAAATCGTATCTTTTGTTAAGTCTTCGTGAAAATTCTTCAATGATGTTATCTTCTTTGATAGGATTTCTTGTAAAAATTCTTCAATGATATCGATTTAAGCTGTCTTCTCTTCAAAACTTCATGATGTATATTCTTGTAAAATTTCTTCAATGATATCGACGAAGTTGTCTTCTTTTCAGATCTTCATAATGTATATTCTTGTATAATTTCTTCAATGATTTTGATGAATTTCATTAATTTCTGTGGTCTTATCATGCCTTCCTAAGTAAAGGTCTTATTTTGCCACCTCTTTTGTAGTAAATTTTTGTATTTGCGATAATATGACAAGCCTGAACATTCTTGCGAACATACAACCTCGTGACATTATCGTCTTGCGATGAAATCGCAGGAAGTTTTTACACTTTCATGTAACAACCCATTGATCTCATCTTAACTTATTTGTTTCATTCTGCGAGTTCTTTTTGTATGTTTTCCTTTTTTTTTTTTTTTTTTTTTTTAGAATGCTCGCAGAACTTCATTTGTTTCACAAATATGACAAGCCTTTATGTTTTCGCAAACAAGAAGCCTCGTGACATTTGCGTCTTATAGCACGTATCAGCTCCCTAATGGAGGGTGCTGCCCTTTATCTTCCCCCTGGTTGCCCCTTCAAGGAAGCGTACATCGACCATACAAGGTTAGATCTTCCCATCCGGTTCTGCCAACAACCAGATTTTGATCGCAACCTCTTATCCTTTTTTCCTATAGGTCTTATAGTTACGAGGTTGCACCCTATGGGGTATCTTTGGGCCAAGTGCATCATTTGCCAAGACTTGTCAAAAATGGCAGATGTGGTTCAACCTCACCCGGCACTCTTGACTCAACCGTGTACCTCGGCGCCTTGATCGTTTTTCGCACTTCTTGGGAAAGACAGTATGCCTTAGTCTCCCAACCTAAATCCTCTTACATCGCATTTTATATTGCGTAATGTCGCTAGATTAGGTGAGAATCCAAGGTGTCTAACCCGGATAGGTACCCCATTATTGGGTTGTACCCCTAAATTTTTACCATGTACTAAGGGTCCTTGGTGGTGTTCCGGTTACCCTTAGCCACGTTTATAGGTACCCCCTTAAATGACGTACTTTAGGAATTTGCCTCTTACGAAATATAGCTTCGCGAACTAGGGTGTACGCCACAAAGGTTTGCCTGTATAAAATTTTCTGCGGTTCTCTTTCTTTTTTGGAGGCTGATCACAGATTGTGGTCTTTTATTTGCAAATTAATGAAATTTTAATCGCAATATAAATTCTGAAATTCGTAACTTTTCTCAATTTCCTGCGAGCAAACAATATTCGTAAAATTTATCACGAAATAAAAAAATTTGTTTTGCAACATACCTTATTTCCACGAGCAAACATACTGATTACCTTTTTATTTTATTATTTTCCTTCTTCTTTCTTCGCAAATCACAACCCCTTATTATCATCGTAAATTTCTTGTATGATTATCATCGTAATTTTATTATTTTTTGCCTTAATCCTCCGCCATTAAATTTTCACTTCTTTTCACAGCCTTTGCTCTTTTTCTCCAATTTTCCTTCTCAGTAGTTTTTCCTTCGCAAACTTCTACTTCTGTATCGTAACATTTCTTTCCCTCAGCCCAATCACCCTTGATAATTCCAATACCCTTCATATGAGGAAACTTTATGCACTGATGTAAAGTGGAAGCTACGCCTATAATTCCATGAAGCCATGGTCTTCCTATCAAAGCATTATATGGTGATTCGACATCAACAACGCAGAACAGAATTTCAGTTCGCATTCCACTTAATGGAATTCGCATGCTCACTTCTCCTTTGGGCTTGTTAGCAGTTCCATTAAAACCATAAATTCTGTAAGTAGAAGGTATTAAATCTGCATCTTTTCCCCCATAGTTTTGTAAGCAGAATAGAAGAGGATATTGACAGAACTTCCCGTATCAATCAAAATCCTATTAATACCAATTGATTCTTCCTCCATATCATCTTCGTTTTCCTCCATATTCATGTAGATTGCTAATCTTACTACCAATGGATTATCATGTGCTTCAAAACCTTCTGGAATTTCAGTGGCTTCAAAATAAATTTCACGTTTCTACCAATCTTCAAGTCGTGAAATTTTTGCGATGTTCATTACTTCCTTTCCTTCACCATCCCTCGCATATACCCTTCTTAACACATTATCATGAAAATCCTCTATGGTTTTATATGAATGAACGATGGAATTACAGAAAACATTCCTTGCTTTTGATCCCACTTCTATATGTAGGATTTCTTCTCCCTTTTTTGTGTGCTGTGTTCTCCCTGCGAGTTATGGATGGAGCCTGTGGTAATTGTTGCGACTGTGTCTGCTTAAGTAAAAATTGATTTAGTTTTCCTTGATCAATCATTCGAAAAATTATCCTCTTGATATTATGGCAATTATTTGTAGAATGTCCATGAAAATGATGATATGAACAAAATTCATGACTTCTTGGACCCATTGGTGGTTCCTTTCCCATGTTACATGGAGTTGGTATATGCTCTACCAGGATAATTGCTTGCCATATCTTTTCTACACTTGTATTCAAAGGTGGCAACTTTATCTCTTCCCTTACCATTCTTTGACCTCCTTGACCGTTGTTATAATTTTGTCTCTGGTTCCCTTGTCCAAAATAATTTTGCCTTTGTCCCCCATAATTTTCTTGTTGCTGATCTAATCTTGGAATTTGGTTATTTCCTATTCGATTATAGAAATTCCTCTCTCTATCATACTCTTCTTGATCTCTACTACCCATTGCTACCATTTTTGGCTGGCTATCATTGATTTTCTTCTCTTCTGAAATTTGCGAAGAAGTTTGTGAGGATGTTTGCGAAGTACCTGCTACTACATTGATTATTTTGGGAAGTAAATTTGCTCCTCCATCTTGATTGCTAGTGTTTGCTCTTTGGATATGATTCCATCTTGTTTTGTTTTTCCTCTAGTGTAATGTATTCTTCTTGCAATTCTCGTAACTCTGTCATCATTATGGAATTCTTTCTTGAAGATTTGAACATATAATTGTTCGATTTGCCGAACATCGCATTTATGAAGGACAGAATCAAGTATCTCTCATCCACGCGCCATGCCATATCACTGCACATAGTCTTCCATCGTCTTACCAAATGCTTCAAACTTTCACCCACTCTTTGTTTTAAACCAAATACATCTTCAATACCAAGCCGTGAAGAGTGATTTGTGATATATGCTCCAAGGAAAGTTGCTTGCAAATGACTGAATGACGTAATAGTGTTCTTAGGGAGTCCTTCGAACCACTTTAAATCTTCCCCTGTTAAACTCGATGCGAAGTACTTGCATAACACAACATCATGATTCTCCCATTGTAACATGCATCTTATGTATGCTTTAATGTGCTGAATAGCACATGAAGTCCCATCAAAGATACTGGTAAGTGTGGGCAAATTTTATTTTGGTGGAATTCCTCCCAATTGTACTTCTCTAGCAAATGGAGTCCTCGCAGCTTCTTCTATTGCTTCATCTAATTGCCTTCTATCTCCTCCTCTTCTATTTTTTATCATTCCTCTCATTTATGCTAATTCTCGAAAAATCCGTGCATTTGCCTCAGAACTCTCATCCATTGGTCTTTTTAATGCAGCTTCTCTTCTTCTACGTTCTTGCGCTTCCTCCTTTGCGATCCTTCGCATTCTATCATATTCTTCATTAATGTTTTCATTTGCATAATTTTGCAAATATCTTCTTTCTAAATTATCATAATTGTTCAGTCGCAGAGCATCTTGGAATTCTTGTTCTTCCCTTTCTATTCTTCTCATTCTTCTCATGCGAATATCAGGAATTTCTTCTTCTTCATTTCTCCTCCTTCTGTGATTTATTTCTTCTTGATTTACTTGTACTCTGATTCGAGAGTTTGGTTCATTCCTCTCCACTTCTGTTTGTTGATTTACAATTCTTCTCTTAATTCTTTCATACTCAACATTTTGTTTGTTACGAGCCTCTTCATATCTTCTTACTCCATTCTCGTGATTGTTTTGATGTACTGTTTGTTGTCTCTCAGTTTCTTCCATAAGTTGTTGTTCTTCCTCTCGATTCTGATTGTTTTCTCTAGGATTTGGCCTTGTTCGTAAATTCTCCATGTTTTGTTTGTGGTTTGGTATTAAAATGAAACGATTCTCTTGATTTCTTTCACCTTGATTCTGCGCTTGTTCTTGCATATTATTTTCATTATTGATTATCGGTGAATTTTGTCCTTCTCTTTCTATCCTAACATTTGATCTTGCAACACTTTGAGATTTCCTTCTTTGTAGCATCTCATTTTCCATCCTCAATTCTTGATTTTGTCTTGTTAAATTGGCACGTTCTTCAGCTTCGATCATTCGTTCTTTTTGGATTCCTTGTCTCAATGTTTCTAACATCTCCCTCTCTCTTTCAAGAATTGTTCCTCCCATCAATCTCCCATTTTCTCTGATTTGTGGTTCTCTATCTTCTTCTTCTGGTGTATCAGTTCTCCAAGTGTGTATACTCATTCGATCATGATCTATTATTTGTTGAGCTTGATTTCTTCGATTACTTCTTCTCCTACTAGGTTCTCCTGTTATATTTGCTTCTCCTCCTGCGAGTCTTACACTTCTTCTTACTTCAGTTAATGGTTCTGATGTGTTTCTTCTTCTTGTCATTTTTCTGGTACAGGAATTCTTCAAGTCCCTATTTCTAGCGCCAATTATGTAGTTGCAGAATAACCTACAACTACACCCTCAATAGAATTAGTAAAAACTTAAGAAGTTCTTGATGGTGAATGATAACTTTCTTATTAATTCTCTTAATTGATTACATAGAATTATCAAAATGGAACTAGAATAGTTACAACTTTTTCTATTCTCTTTCCTAAGATAATTTCTTACACTCACTAAAAGAACCTCCCAAATTTTACATTTGAACTCCTATTTATAGTAAAACTTATACAATTTGTATATGAATTGCGAAGTATCGCAATTCATCCTCGCAAAATTATTTCATCCTCGCAAAACTTCATATTTCCCCGCACTACTTCTATCATCGTATCATTTTATAACTCTTTCCTCCTTTATTTATTACGATACTCGTGAACTATTATCTTGCGATATTCAGTACCTATAGGGAGAGATGAGATTAATCAAGCAGTCATGAAAGAATTGCAGGATATGAGATCCATGATTAACAATTCCCGAAGAGGAGGACGAGTGCAGTTGGCTGTGGCAATAGTGGAGGCCGGCAAATCACCATTTACACGTGAAATACTGGAGGCGAGAATCCCTGGAAGATGTTCACTACCAACCTTTGGAAGCATATTCAATAGGACGGGAAGTGCAGTGTAACATTTGAAGTAGTATACTCTTTCTTTAATGCAGTGGATGAGATATGAGGCTGTGTTGTGCAAGTATTTCCCTGCTAGTCTAATCGGAGAAGCTTTGAAGTGGTTTGATGGGTTGACTGAGGGGTCGATTTCATCATTCATATACCTGCAAAGGATATTTTTAATAACCTACATAAGCAATAACATGCTAAGACCAGAAATAAAAACTCTATTTAACCTGAAGAGGAAACCTGGAGAAAGTTTGCGAAGTTTGATAACGAGGTGGAGGACAATATATAGTGAACTCGCAGGGAGACTAGACGAGAGGAATTTTATCCTAGATTTCGTGAACGCCTTGATTCCAACTGACCTTTTGTATACTCAAATATTCATAATTCATGATTCAATAACGATGAATGAGCTTAGAGAGTATAAGGAAGAGTATGTAGCGCTAGAAGAAAAGCATAAGGAAGTCAGCGAAGTAGCACCAATATAATCCAAGGAGGGGAATTCACGTCTTTTACCAAGAATGGCGAATGTGGTAGAAGATGACGCAATATACGAGGAGGCCAAACCATTGAGTATAATTCACGCGAAGTTGGTAGCTTTGTCTAGTGGAGATCGGGAGTGGATTAAACAACAACCGAGGTATAATAAGCCGAGGCAAAGGAATTATGAGTCACGAGATCACAACTCAAGAAACCAGCGAAGATATAATCTAGGTCAGCGATATGGGGAAAGAAGGCCTCCATTTGAAGATGTAACACTTCCAGAACTTAACATGACATTAAAAAAAATATGGGAAGCTATTGTTTTAACTGAAGAAATCCCTCCCCCGCCTAACTTCGGGGTGGAACCATTACCAAGCGCAAGGAGTGGTGACTTCTGCAAATATCATCGTTTTCATGGACATCACACCAGTGACTGCAGGAATGTCCGACGCATGATACTTCGTATGATTGAGAAGGGAAAACTCAAACATTTTCTGGCGAATCCGGGACCATTACCACCACCACCACCTCGTAAGGACGACCAGAATCAAGCACGAGTATACAGGGTTGAAATTGATAGAGGAATCCAAAGATTAAATTATAACTCTATAATTCATTCTGCAAAGAACATATAAGATTTTCACGATAATATGATAAAGAGAGTTCACAAGAGAGATTTTGAAGGGAACGAAATATTCAGTATTGCGAAGAAAGAGCCATTTGAAGAATGGAAAAAAAGAGCCATTTCATTTTCAGCAGCAGATGCACCGGAATGAAGAGCTTCGCACACAGATTTATTGGTGATAACTTTGAACTTCGGAGAGCATACGAAGTGGGAGGATGATCATGTGAGGAAAAAGAGGATATGAGAGATAGACAGAATCTTGGTGGATACAAGGAGCTCAGTGGATATTCTTTTTTATCATGCATTTAAAACCATGGGTTACAGAGACTCAGACTCAGTGGATATTCTTTTTTTTTATCATCAAGCCATAGTGCCATACAGTTTCCAATACCGAGCGAAATTGGCGAAATAAAAGGAGATCAAAAAGACTTGAGAGACTGCAACGAAAAAGATGTTCATAACTACGAAAAAAGGCTAAAGCGAAAGACGGAGCAGAGAAAGAGGGTGCGGGAGGAAAAGAAAGAGGAGGAATTGATGATATATATGGTGAAGGCAAAAGAAAGATGGGTTATTCCAAGTGAAATTCCCGAAAAGGAAGGCGAACCTTTATAGAAATTAAAGGAACTATTATTACTTGGAGAACCAATCATGAACTTCGCTGCAGTAGAGCCTACGAAGGAGATAAATTTTAGTAGTGATGAGGAGTTGAAGATGATAAAGATTGGGACGAAGTTGGGGGTGGACGAAGAAGAAAAATTAATAAAACTACTGAAGGAATATCTTGATATCTTCGCGTGGAATATGATCGAGATGCCAGGAATAGATCCGTGAATTGCATGCCACAAATTGGATCTTAACCCAGGAATCAAGCCAATAAGGCAGCGAATACGCAAAATAGCAACTACTTATCATGAGCAGATCGATAAGGAACTTCAAAAGATGATGGATTCCGGGATTATAAGACCCGCAAAGTATCCAACATGGATTGATAACATGGTAATAGTGCCAAAAAAGAATAAGGGTATAAGGATATGCATAGATTTCAGTGATCTAAACACTGCCTACCCAAAGGATGGCTTTTTGTTACCAAACATACCGCAGATGGTGGAATCAGCATCAGGATACAAACGGCTTTCGTTGATGGATGGTTATTTAGGTTATAACCAAATTCCCTTGCATAAGAAGATCAAGAGCACACAACCTTTTTTGCTCCAAGAGGATTGTATTGTTATACCATGATGCCATTCAGATTGAAGAACGCGGGTGCAACGTATCAACGAATGGTGGAGAAGATCTTTGTGAAATGGGTACATACCAATCTGGAGGTTTATGTTGACGATATGATAGTAAAAACTAAAGAATCAGGAGATCATGTGGAAGACTTACGAGAAATTTTTGAGCAAATGAGAAAATACAAGATGGAGATAAATCCTGCGAAATGCATATTCGTGGTAGAATCTGTAGGGGCAGAATATTGTCACAACAATATTCCTGCGAAATAAACAACTGTTCTGCGATGCAACGATAATAAACGAATTACTCTGCGGCACATCAATGATATTCTGCGACACATCCAAAGATGACTTAAACAATGACGTAATGACTGAAAACGACAGAAACACGAAGAAAGTGTGACATGTTTGCGGTATATCAATAAAACTGCAAAGAAAGATAAAGGCGGTGCCAGCTGCGATTTATCGCAAGAACTCAGATCCGAAATTGAAGGGAATCTTAGATGTAAATGAGCTGTCATAAGCTGTAATCCACTATGTAAATACCTATATAAAGGAGGTGAATAATTCCAGAGAGGTGATGAATTTTTGAGTGTTAGGAAAGTTTTTAGGAGAGAGAACATCTTTGTTAAGTGTTTTGTGTTTTAGATTTTTGTAATTCCATAAGATCATATTAATAAAAAAGTGTTCTTAATCTTCAAATTATGTCATAAATATTGATAGATTCTTGAATAGGGTGTAGTGTGGGAATTCCTGCAACTACATTTTGGCGCCCAGAAACAGGGAGAATCAAGCTTGAGAAATTTCAAATTGCAGTTTGAAGATTTGAAGAAATTATTAGAATTGAAGAGAAATGGATAGAAGGACGAGAAATACATCAGAACCATCAACAACGGTGAGAAGAAGTAAAAGAATTGCAGGGGAAGGAACAGGTGAATTGGAAGTATCTTTAAGGAACAGATCAGGAAGAAGTAGAATGAGAAATGGAGCAGAAAATTCAATCCAACCACCAAATCAACAAATACGAGCACAAGATAGAAATATGGATCATGATAGAGTAAGTGTGCATACTTGGAGGTCGGATTCGATAGAAGAGGCGGAAAGTCAAGAAGAGGAAAGAAATCAAGAAATGGAGGGAGGATTAATTCATGAAGGACGTGAAGTGGAAGATGATTTGAGACAAAGGATACAGGAAGAAAGAAGATTATAGGCAGAAGAACGTGCTAATCTTACGAGGCAAAATCATGAATTAAGAATGGAAAATTTGAGGTTACAAAACAGAAGATCAAGAAGCAGCATGAGATCAAATTCAAGATCATATAGAGAAGAAGCAAGGCAAAATCTTCCTATACAAAATATTGAGGAAAATTTGATAAATGATCGTTATGCTCCACGCGATGAAACTTTAGACATTAGACATAATCAGATAGAAGGAGAAAATCAAGAAGAGAGAAGGAAAATTTTACGTGATGAAGAGATTCGAAGAAATCGCAGGATTATCGAAGATGATATTGAGAGACATTATATTGAGCAAGTACGCTTAGCAGGAGAAAGAGAGAGATTGTGAGCAGAAGTAGAAGAGCAAGAAATTCAAGCAGCGTTGCGTCAGAATAATCATGACAATCGAGAAAGACGACGTGCACAAAATCGTAATAATGATAATCTAAGTAAGGAATATGAGAGAGTTCGCAGAGACATAGAAAGGAAAATAAACTTGCAAGAAGAAGAAAGTCGCAGAAGAAGGCAAAACCAAGATGTTGAAGAAGAAGCGAGAAACATCGCAAGACAAGAAAAGCATGAACGCAGACGAAGAGAAGCTGTGTTGAAAAGACCAATTGAGCAAGATTCTGATAGGAATGAACAAATTTTGCGAGAATTGGCAGAAATGAGAGGAATAATAAATAACAGAAGAGAAGGAGGAAGAAGACAACTTGATGAAGCAATCGAAGAGGCTGAGAAAACTCCATTTACTTAAGAGGTACAATTAGGAGGGATACCTCCAAAATGTAATTTACCAGTGTTGACCAGTATATTTGATGGAACTACGTGTGTTGTCCAACATATCAAATCTTATATTTGATGTATGCTACAATGGGAGAATCATGATGTCGTTTTGTGCAAATATTTTGCGTCAAGTTTAACTGGAGAAGCATTGAAGTGGTTCGAAAGTCTTCCCAAGAATACAATAACTTCATTTATGCACTTGCAAACCACTTTCTTAGGAGCCTACATTAGCAATAATTCTGCGCGACCTGGAATTGAAGATGTGTTTGGATTAAAACAGAGAGTTGGTGAGAGTTTGAAGCACTTAACCATAAGGTGGAGGACAATGTGTAGTGAAATGGCAGGAAGAGTAGATGAAAGATATCTCATTTTGTCCTTCATAAATGTTATGTTTGCGACAAATCTATTATACATCCAGGTCTTCAGAGTCAAAAACACAATCACTATGACAGAGTTGTGAGAATTGCAAGAGGAATATATTGCTTTAGAGGAAAAACAAAATGAAATGGAATCTTATCCAACTCTTATAGGCACAAGTTTAGCCACAACAAATGGAAGTTTGTTACCAAGGATGATTAATACAGTAGCAAGTACTTCCCAAAATCCGCGAGAGAAGATGGAGACTGATAATCAACTTAAGATAGTAGCAATGGGGAGTAGAGATCAAGAGTAATTAGAAAAAGAGAGAATTTTTTATAATCGCAATAACAATAATAAGGTTCCACGGTTTGATCAACTGCAGGAAACTTATGGTGGACAGAGGTAGAATCATTCAAGAAAGCAAAGAGGTCAGAGGAATATGTGGGAAGATATCAAATTGCCGCCTTTAAATACTGGTATAGATAAGATTTGGGAAGCGATTATTTTAATGGAGAACATACCCTCACCCTGGAACATGGGGAAGGAACCACATCCCAACAATCACAATCAAGAATTTTGTCCTTATCATCATTTTCATGGTCATTCTGTGAATAATTGTAGGAATGTGAAAAGAATCATTTTGCGAATGATCGAACAAGGAAAATTAAATCATTTTTAGCAAGATATTTACAACCGCAACAATTGCCGCAAGCACCATAAATTCACAGAGTTAATGTTGCGAAAGAAGCAGAAACATTTGTCATTGAAGTAGGAGCTACAACAAAAAATTTATTTTGCAATTCAATTGTACATTCACAAAAAACGATAGAGGATTTCCATGATAATGTGCTAAGCAGAGTATTTGCAAGGGATATAGAGGGAAGAGAGGTGATGAATATTACGAAGATTTCTCCGTTAGAAGAATGGCAGAAACAAGTTATCTCTTTTAATGCAGAAGAGATACCAGAGCCTGGGAAGATGCATGACAATCCATTGGTGGTGAAATTAGAGATAAATCCAAAATATAGAGGAGAAGAAGATGATGATGATGATGCAGCAAGTGATTCCTGGGCAATAGATAAAGTTCTAATTGACACTGGTAGCTCGGTGGACATTTTGTTTTATCATACTTATCGCACAATGGGTGGAAGAGATGATGAGATAATCCCTTCAACTTACAAGATCTATGGTTTTAATGGCACCGCAAACAAGCCAAAAGGAGAAATTACTATGGAAATTCCATTGAACAAGATATCTTCAAAAATCAAGTTTTGTGTAGTGGATATAGAATCTCCTTACAATGCCTTAATTGGAAGGACATGGCTCCATGGGATCTTGGGAATAGCATCAACATATCATCAATGCATAAAATTTCCACATCCTCATGGTATTGGGATAATTAAAGGTGATTGGTTTGAAGGCAAAAAGTGTTATGAAGTTGACATTAATACTTGCGAAGAAAGGAATGCTCGAAATCGTAATTGGAAACATAACAGAAGCAAAATCAGTAGAGTGAGAAATTGATGGTGGACAATATAGAATTGCGGGGAAAGGGTATACTTCAAGAATAGTTTGTCTCAAAACATTCAATGGCGATAAATCATACAAAAATGGGGAAAAGTTGAAATATTCATTTTTCGCAGGAGCACAAAAAGATGAAGTTGCGAATAATCATTCGTCATGAGAAGAAAAGAAGTACAACAATATCATTTTGCGAACAATTAAAAAACAAGATGATTTCGAATATTAAAAGAAAAATTCTGCTCAAAAATGAGAAATTTTTCTATTAAAAAGAAAGAGATGGTGATTTCTAAATAAGAATTTTTAATGCAAATGCATAAGACGGGCGCAAATCGCCTAAAAACATATAAGAACGGGACGAACTTTTATGGCGTACACCTTAGTTCGCGGATTCTATTCCATAAGAGGAAATGTCCTTAAAGTGCGTCATAAGGGGGGTATCTTCTTTACTTTCAATTATCATAAGAATGGGACGAACTTTTATGGCGTACACCTTAGTTCGCGGATTCTATTCCGTAAGAGGCAATGTCCTTAAAGTGCGTCATAAGGGGGGTATCTCTTTGCATGGATATGGGAAAGGCTATACCGATGCTGGAACCTAGTCATGGAGATTGGGATTATATAAAATCCATCCAGGAGAGATAACTTGGATTCCCAACTATATAAGGTTATACCCTGGTTGGGAGCCCGAGAGTTTCTCCTAAGGAATGCAACGTATGATCAAGGCGCCGAGGTACACGGTTGAGATGTGGGTGCCCGAGATGGATGAAACTACCCTGGCCATCCATGGAAAGTCTTGGCTTACGATGTGTTCGGCCCGAAGAAAACCCCACTTAGGGTGCAGTCTTGTAACTATAAGACATATAAGGCATAAAGGACAAGGCTGCGAAAACAACTGGTTGTTGGCAGAACCGGATGGGAAAGTGCTAGTCTTGTATGGCCGATGTATAATCCTTGAATGGGCAACCGGGGGGAGAGATAAGGGCGATACCCTCCATTAGGGAGCTGTGTATCAAAAAATACGGCAATGTCATGGGGCTTTATATTCACAAGAATATTTAGGCCCGTCAGATTGTCGCGTGACAGAGACAGCAATGTCATGGGACTTTATATTCGCAAGAATATTTAGGTCCGTCACATTGTCGTATGACTGGCCAAAAAGCCTAAAGAGAAATGTTAAGATGAGGTCAATGGGTTTTTGCGATAAGATCAAAAGATGAGATAAATGAAATCAATAATAAGAGGAAATAAATCGCAAAGACGACAATGTCATAAATCTTAAAAAGCAAAGAGAGAATTAATCTCTCACAAGATGGCTTAGATTTATCATATTGTCGCAGAAAATAAAATAATGATAAGGCAAGATCAATGGATTATTACATATAAGGTAAGAATATCCTGGGATCTTGTCGCATAAAGGTGGCATAATAATACCTTTAACTAGGAAGGCGAAATAAGACCACAAGAAAAGATATGTCTGCAAAACATATAATAAATTGTTCGCAGAAATATTTGCGATAATTCATTTATCATATTGCAGATTAATAACAAGAGGCAAGTATGGGAACGATGTATAAGAATGATAAGTATTGTTATTCATAATTATATGATAAATTCATATAAGTAACGGATGGATAAAATAAAAAAGGGAATTTATATATATTGAAGAACATCAGGAGTTACAAGCATCTTGTGGAAAGGATGATACAATTTGCCAAAGATAATTATCGCAAGAAAGGAAGAGAAAAATACAGACGAAGATCAAAAAGAAGAAGCAAAATTATTGAGATTTATCTTCACCATTATCTTCATCTTTGTCTTCATTATCTTCATCATCAGTTTCTTCGTCATCTTCTCATTCATTCTCATCTATATCAGCCTCACTGTCAGAAATAACTGGTACTTCAGATCTGGATGGGATATTTTCCAAGAGGCAGGGATATAGGCTAAGAGAGAGGTTATTATCATTGCAGACTTTCTCAATAGCGTTATTGCGAACAGTGAGAAGATTACTATGCAAATTGGAGTTAGATATTTTTATCTTCTTTCGCAGTCTAGTGATCTTATCATTGCGGGAAGCAAGATTATTCGCAAGACCACTTTTTCTTCTTCAAGTTCTGCGATCCTTTTAGCATGTTTTTCTTCAGATTCTGCGATAACACAATAACAAGTTAGAAATTTATCAAGAATTTACAAAAAATATAAAGATGTTAGAGGAGCAATAAATAACCTTCTCTTTCATGAATCATTTCTTGTATCAAGGTTGCCTGTGTTCGGTGTGAAGACTGACATCTATTGCTAAGTTTTTCCTAGCATTATCGAGAACTGTCGCAGCCCATGCGAACTCATAATCATTTTGAATGAGAAGATGGGAACGGATCTGTTTTTCTCTTTTAAGAAGTTCAATATTTTCATCCTTAAGTCTATCTCTCTCAAGTTCAGTGTCAATAAGGGCATTGCAGAACTTTGATAGAGCTTCAGCGCCTTGAAGAGTAATGCGTTCTTTCTCCTTCTCAAGTTCCTTCTTTTGGGCTTTCAAGGTTTTGATTCTTTTTCCAAATTCATCTCTACAAGTCTTAAAACTATTGGATATACTCAAATTTGACCTATAATCCATTCTTATAAGGGAAATGTGAAATCTAAGTTCATCGATAGATAGAGCATTAATTTTTTCATCGGAATAATTATTTAAAGCGTCATTAAGACACTGAAGAAGAATGGATTCATCTATGGGTTCATCAAAAGAATTAAGAATAAGAGCTTCATCAGTAAGGTTATAGGCATCTGCAAAATGGTTGTTTAAATAAGCTAAAATAGCAAGAAAGAAGAAAGTGAAAATAAAATAAAATAAATCATACCAATAATTTGTTTGCAGAACTTCTCATTGTCAGCTAGTTTTTGTTGAAGAACTTCAACATCTACTTCAAGCGATTTATTCTTGTTAAGGAGCTCAGTATTCCCAGATACTTCCTATTGTTTACATTTTTCGCGAAGAATGGATATTTCATCTTCGTATTGCTTATTCGTTTCGCGAAGTTTCGCAGACTCAGATTGTGAATCAGTAAGCCTTCTTTGCGATAATGATAATCTATTTTCTAATTCCGAAGCAACGGAAAAGAAGCTCTAGCAGTCTGTGGCAGATAAGAGAAAATAAGTAAGGGTAAAAATAAGATCTTCGAAATTCATGACAAGTGTAAAGGGGCATACCAATGAAGCTAGTGCATGAATAAAATATGGATTGATAAATCTCGAGACTCCTTTAAGATCTTTATTATTGGTTAAGATGGAAGCATCGCAGATTTTTGAGAGATAATTGCAAGCGTGAGCAATATCGTCATCACCAATACCTTGCATGGGATTTCTAAAGATATTTGACAATTGATCCATAGGAGTCTCAGGTTGAGGAAGACCCATCGCATATCTAACTCTTGCGGAGGAAAAACGTAATGAAGAGGTGCTCATGGTAGCATCATTATTAATTCTTCCGCTCTCTTCAACCTCATCATTATCTTTTTCAGCGACAAAAGAAATGTCTTTAAGTGGTTGAGTTTTTCTTCTCTTTTTTTGGAGGACTCTCAGCAGTTTGATTCTCATTGCGATGAGGAGAAGTGCCAGAACTCTCATTTGGAGTTATTACTTTTTTGCCTTTATCCTTGGCTTCAACTACTGCGACAAATGGTATTTCCTAGAAAACAACCACACATGAAGATAAGAAACAGGGGCAACAATATATTGTTAAAAGTTATAAGAGAATGTTTCTTACTTCATTTGTGAAGGTTTTCAAAAAATTTAGGAGATTAGGATTCCCAGTACTGATGTAGCTAGCCTTCATTTTTCCAATCTGATAACAAATAATTCAATAACTAGTAAGAATAGTATATTTATCTAAATTTGTGAATAATGATTAACTTCGTGAGATATACCTCAGAATTTTTTTCAGGCCAATTAAAAATCCAAGGATGATAAGCCGCAAAATATGCAGGATTCGCAGGAAGGTTAAGAGTACCAGAAATATATGGACCTTCAAGGAGGAGAGGAAATCTACACCATTTATCATCTTTGGAGAAGCGTGGAATATTGTTTCTTGTGGAATGATAGTCTATATCTTGCATAAGGATTTTATCTTTCGCAACTTTTTTATCCCTATTCAAACGAATATCCCAACACATGCTTTCTTTCTTCATTGGAATCACTTGATAATTCGCAAAGAAGTTCTCCACGGTATATTTCGCTGGAATAATTGGAATTTTCTTATGATCAGGATGTTTCACATCATCAGGATAAAGAGATCCTTTACCAGCTCCACGGGAAGCATATTCAAGAATGAAGCGAATACAATCTCCACTTAGTTGGAAGATTGCTCGTGAAAGTTTAGCATGAGAAATAATCTCATAAAAAAAGAGGGAGATCTGGGTTATAAAGAGGAATAGGAAGGCCAGCTTCTAATTGACCTAGCGAAACAAGGATCTTCTCGTTAGAAGAAGGAAATTTTGAAACAAGATCAATGGAGAGATCATATTCTGAAGATTGATCAGGGATTTCAGAAAGTGTGAAACCTTAGGATTGAAGCTTCTGCTGGTGCTTTTTGAAAGTGGATTGACCTAATTTTTTAGCAGGAGCCATTTCTTAATATGGGAACGATGGTTAAGGCGAAGAAGAATAAAGAAGAAAAACTGAAAGAATAATTGAGATCCGGAATTTGCGGAAGAAGACGATGAATAGTGAAGTTGCAGAAAAGAAAAGCGAAAGTAAAAAGAAGAAGAGGGATTAGCATAGACGATATTTATAAGAGAGGAAAATTTTCGAGATTATCAATGTGCATTCAATGAAGAAAGGACGTGAATGGTCAGAACTCAACGGTTGGAAGAATACGTGTCAAGGAATAAATGGAGAAAAGAAAAACATGTGTAGGATATTTAGCGATGGATATAGAGACGTGTCAAAATAAAAGAAATATGAAAAGACAAGATGTATTTGATATTCTCGAAAAATATGAGTTGCGGCAAATCAAGAAATTTAAATTCTCATGATCTTTGTCTTCTTCATGAGAAAAGATATGAGAAGAGGCAAGATGTAGGGGCAGAATATTGTCACAACAATATTCTGCAATGAAATAAACAAGCGTTCTGCGATGCATCGATAATAAACGAATTACTCTGCGGCACATCAGTGATATTCTGCGACACATCCAAAGATGACTTAAACAATGACGTAATGACTAAAAAACGACGAAACACGAAGAAAGTGTGACATGTTTGCGGTATATCAATAAAACTGCGAAAGATAAAGGCGGTGCAAGTGCGATTTATCGCAAGAACTCAGATCCGAAATTGAAGGGAATCTTAGCTGTAAATGAGCTGTAATCCACTATGTAAATACCTATATAAAGGAGGTGAATAGTTCCAGAGAGGTGATGAATTTTTGTGTGTTAGGAAAGTTTTTAGGAGAGAGAAAATCTTTGTTAAGTGTTTTGTGTTCTAGATTTTTGTAATTCCATAAGATCATATTAATAAAAAAGTGTTCTTAATCTTCAAATTATGTCATAAATATTGATAGATTCTTGAATAGGGTGTAGTGTGGGAATTCCTGCAACTACAGAATCAACGAAGTTATTGGGGCACATCGTATCAGAGAAAGAAATTGAAGTAGATCCAGCAAAGGTTCAAGCCATATTGGACATGCCATCACTTGCAACGGTAAAAGACGTGCAAAAATTGAATGGGCAATTGGCTGCTTTGGGGAGATTTATTTCTAGATCATCAGATAAATGCAAACATTTCTTTGATATTTTGAAGAAATGGGCTAAGTTTGCATGGACTCAAGAGTGTGAGAGGAATTGCAAAATATAAAGGAATACCTCATCAATCTTTCCATCATTCAGAAATCAGAACCTGGCAAAGAGATGCTGATCTGTCTCACAACTACACCAAATGCAATAAGTGCAGTGCTACTTCGTTCAGATGAAGGAGTCGAAAAACCGGTCTTTTACGTCAGCAAAAATCTCAATGCGGCTGAAAGAAATTATCCAAAAATTGAAAAGCTAATATTGGATTTAGTATATGCATCATAGAAGTTACAAACTTATTTTCAAACTCATAAGATTAAGGTTTTAACCAGAATTCCAATATAGTCAACTTTAAAGAATACGAAGAGAGTTGGGCGAGTTGAAAGGTGGAATACCCGAATTGATCAATGTGGGTTGAAATACGAAGTCCAGACCTCCACGAAGTCACACATAGTAGCATAATTTCTAGCCGAATTCCCGTTAGAAGAAGACGAGGGAGTAGAAGAGATGATGGAGGTAGATGAAGATCGCCCAGATCCAACAGACCTGCTGAAACAAAATCACCCGAGGAGATGGGAAATATTTGTAGATGGGGCATCCAATAGTGCAGGAGGAGGCATGGAAATCATATTTACTTCTCCAGGAGGAGCAGGAGCAGTTTTCTGCTTTCGATTGAAGTATAAGGCAACTAACAATGAAACAAAATATGAAGCAGTAATACAAGCCTTAAGACTGGCCATTAAAATGAAGTTAGACAAAGTAAGGATAACCAGTGATTTGCAGCTAGTGGTCAGACAGATAGAAGGAAGATATCTAACAAATGATGTCGTAATGAAGATATACCTATAGCTCGTGAAAGAATACACCATGAAAATACCAAACATAATCTGGAGGCAGGTGAGTAGGGATAATAACAGACACGCTGATGCATTATCCTTCATATCTTTAATGATTCAAAATCCTTTGGAAAAGCATATCCGTATTGAGCGACTAATGCAACCATCAGTGACTAGTGAATTGGAAGGTGAAACCGTCTTGACAATCGATAACACGAAAACATCTGCAGAAATGGTAGAAGACGATTGGCGAACTCCCATTTTTAAATACCTGGAGAAAGGATATTTACCTCGTGATAGGTTTGAGGCACACAAAATCAAGGGGAGGACCACGAATTATGAGCTGTGAGAAGGAATCTTGTATCTAAGGTCATTCTTAGGTCCACTACTGTGATGTTTATCACAAAAGGAAGGAATAGAGATCATAAAAGTAATCCTTTATGGTGACGTGGGTAATCACAGCGGAACGCGATCTTCGGCTCACAAAACCAAAACACAAGGGTATTTCTGGCTAGGCATGCGCAAAGACGCGAAGAACACTACAACGAGGTGTGAAGCATGTCAGAGATTTGGCAAACACATACATGCACCGACAACAAGCTTAAATTCCATATTAGATGTATGGCCGTTTGGTATGTGGGGAATAGATATCGTGGGACCATTTGTCACGGGAAGTAAGCAGCGAAAATATCTAACAGTGGCAACCGATTATTTCACAAAGTGGGTTGAGGAAAAACCCTTGAAGAATACACGAGATGATGACGTATATGATTTTATTCTCGAGCACATAATCTGCAGATTTTGGATTCCATTGCAAATTGTCTCAGATAATGGGAAGCAATTCGAAGGTGAAAATGTGAGCATGCTATTCAACACATTCAAGATACAATTTGGAAATTCAACTCCGCTATATCCACAGAGCAATGGAAAAGCCGAGGCGACGAACAAAACAATAGAAACCACTTTAAAAAATAAGCTAGAAGGACACCATTCTGACTGGTACGAGGAAGTACCGAAGGTGCTATGGTCATACAGGACAACAAGACGAGAAGCAACAGGAATGTCCCCTTTCTGTTTGACATACGGAGTAGAATCAGTTTTAGCAACCGAGATCATCATCCCAACCACTAAGCAAGAGGCATGGAAAAAGGGTTTAAATTCAGATATGATCCTGGCGAAGCTGGGTGATTTGGAGGAGAACAGGGAAACTGCACTGCAACACATGATAAATTATCACCGAAGATTATCTCGTGAATATAATAAGAGGGGGTAAAAGAGAGGATCTTCGTTCTAGGCGAATTATTCTTGCGGGAAATACCCCGTTATCAGAAAGGAGCTGGAGGAAAGCTAGAACCTACTTTGGAATGACCATTCATCGTGAAAAGAGTGGTGGGAAATGGAGCCTACGAACTTACGGACTGCCAAGGCAAAGAGACATATGACGAGGGAAATATCATATACGGTGAAGTAGAAAGACGAGATCGGAGACTGGATCACCCGTGGAATCCGGTCTATATAAAGAAGTATTATCCTTAGCCATCAGCTGTGCTCGCAAAAAAAAAAGTAATACAGCATGAAGATGCAAGTTTGTATTCAACAAAAAGGAGAAATGAAATGAAATTTTTATTGAGAAAATATGAGCTATGAGCAAAACAAAGCAAATATGAAATGAAAAATGAGCAAAAGAAAACACGAAATGAAAAATAAGCAAAATAAAGCAAATAAAGAAACTACTTGGGCGAAATAAGACCTCGCGAATAGGCAAGTAAGACCTCACTAGGAGGCTGCGTAAAACCCACGAAATAAAGAATATATGAAAAAGAAAGAGAAAAGAAAACAGTCTCCATGGATACTATAAAACCTCCACTTATGGAGGCTGAGACCCCATGGCGTGCAACCTAGATAAACAAAAAAAGGGAAACAAACACAAAAATGTGTAGCCCTAGCGCCTCGTCGTGGGACAATCTCAATAACATCAAATAGGGGCAATGATAAGACCCATCCGCCGAGGTCCCCTATTTGGGTAACCACTCAGTAAGGGTGTAGGAACGAGACCAGCGGATATAGTAGATGGCTTGGCGTGATTCCTCCACTCGATCCCAAAGAAACCCAACCTAAGGTGTGACTTCGTAAACATAAGCCATATCGTCGCAGGGATAAGAGGTCACGAAATAACTGATACCTAAGCCCGATAGAAAGGGGGTATTCAGGGGGAATATAAAGGGACGACACCCTCCTTTAGGGAGCTGAGTGACCGAAAAAAGACGGCAATATTACGGGACTATTATTCATAGGAATAAGTAGACCTGTGATATTATTGCACAATAAGACCTCAATGAGTGAGTTAAGGAGAGGTTGATGGATCTTTACTTCGCAAGAGTAAAGAGCGCCTGAGACTTCATCGTAAAAACCCTGAACAACGGGGTGGGGAAAAATAAGACCTTAACTAGGAGGCGAAATAAGACCCCGAGATAACAAATATAACGTAGGGAATAAAAGAGGCAAACGAGTATAAGAACGAGGCCCGTTAAGACCCTCTCATGGAAGGTAAGATTCCTCGTCTACAAGTAGAAGACAATAAGACCTTAACTAAGAGGCAAATTAAGACCTCGTAGAATAGTTTCCAATAGGGAGAGGGTTGTAAGGCAAAAATAAAACCTGAGGAAAAACAAAAAGGAAAGATACAAATCAAAACAAGAGGCAAGCATATGACCCTGCTTGACCTTACGAATCATGAAAATAAAAGTATACAAAAGAATAAAGTAAGGGAAATAATGATAAAGAATCATACAAATTCGAGAAATCTTTATCGAATGAGAAATACTTGCAATTGAAGTATTGCATAAGATAATATTCATATTAACTCGATTATGCTGTGATTTAAATATTAATAGTGTAGGAACAAGCTTAAAGGAAATGATATATCATTGAAGGCGATATAAAAGGTGCGAAGAAATACAAAAGATAGACGAGACAAGGAGAATAGAAACACAGAGAACCAGCAGCACTAGAAGAAGCGCAGGTATGCTACATAAATCCACAAAAGAATAAGAGGCAAGTATATACTTTAAGCTTTATTTTATTCTTTTGAGCATTTGCTTCACATTAAAGAAAAAGTAGTTATGGGTTTACGAGATAGAAAGGCAAGTTATGTTTTAGACTGCAGGTATACTCCGGAAATTCACAAAGAATAAGGAGCAAGTATATACTGTTACATATTATTATTCTTTGAGTATTTCCTTCGCCAAGTATATACTTGAGATGAACTAATATGTTAGCTTAGATATTTCGTTACCCTGCTAGATGGAAAAATTAAGTTTACGAGTTAAAAGCAAAAGGAAACAGGGAATACATGCAATATTTTGTTAGGTCTACGAACTAGATGTGTTAACCATGTTGAGTGCAGTTAGTTGAACGAAATAAACGATTAAAGATAGCAAAATTAGAAAAGACGATATATTAAACAAAGACGAGATAAATGTTATTCCCCCCAAGATTGGGAGAGCCCAGTTAAAATGTTAAGAGAACACGAAGTTAAAATCATCAGCAAAACAAAAGCATCAAGATTGTGAAGAAGATTGCTAAATAGGAGTAGATTTAGTGGCTTCTTCTCCAACGTAACCTGCCTCCACACGAAGATCACCATCATCAGAACCTATGTTTTGAGAAGCTTCACCAGTAAGCCTACCAATTTCCTTATCAGTCTCGGTCTTCTCATCATCATCTTCACCTTCAGTAGCAGGTTCGTCATCAGAAAAGACTTCAAGCTCCAAAGGAACACGAGGAATGCCACTAGAATCACAAAACTCGTTGAAGAGATGAACTTTGGCCTCCTGAAATTTCTTACGAGTTAACTTGGAAACATTAGCAGCATCTTTCTCCATCTGGTCACAATCTTTGTTTAGAAGCTTGAATTCTTCCTTAAGATCAGATACCTCCTTGGAGAGATCATCCTTCTGGCGAGATAGGTAAAGGACTTGATTCTTCTATCTTTCCTCAGACTCTGCGAAAAAGGAGAACGAAGTAAGAAACAACGTAAGAAACAAAGTAAACTAAGTAAAATGAAAATAAGAGTTAACCATAGCTCCTAGAACTACTTTCCTTCTGCGAAATAACAGAATTCAAAGTTTTCTGAATGTCAATGTTAAGATGATCAAGTCTTGAGACTTCTGTTTCGAGATGAATACAAAGTTCTTGGTAAGATTTATCTTCATCCTTGCTCGGATTTGACTTGGGATTTTCATCATCAGAAGATCTTATGACAAGTTTACCACTTCTCGGAGGAGCAATATGTATTTTTTTCATAGGAGGAGTAATATCTATTTTCTTGCCCTGAAGTTTTTCCATACGAGCTAAAATAGAGGACATCTCGTTTTTCAACCTAACATTCTCATCCTTCAATATACCATTTTTGGTCTTAAACCTATATTTTTCAATCTCTAAATCAGAAACTTCGCTCCTAAGCCTACGAAGTTCAACTTCAGACTTGTCCTTCCTCTTAATTATTCGAGTTTTATCTTCCTTCAAACGTTTGATTAGAGTCAAGGACGAAGAATGAAGATTCCACGAAGTTGTGAGAAGATTGCTAACTCGTTGCAGCTCAACCCTTAAATTTTCATTTTCCGTATGAAGATGGGAATTCAACTCTTCATTATTGGAAGATTCCTTAGCCATAGGATCTGACAGGGAATATGATACTTCTAACTTTTTGTTTAAAATTTCATTCTCAGTTAGGTAACAGTTTATTTGGGACAAAAGGTTTCCCTGTTCAGCTTGAATATCACCAGCTGACTCCTTTGATTTGAGGTAATCCATGTAACACTTCGTAGAACGAGCTTGACGAAAAATAAAATAAGGAGAATTATAAAGACAAGCTAAGGAAAAATTAGAGACAAAAAAAGAAAAAAAGACTTACTTCGAAGCTCCTCAACCCTTTGTTCAAATTTGGCAGAACGTGTCTTCTCATCAACAAGATCATTCTAAAGCTCCTGCACACGAATGCCAGCAGTCTTCAAATTTTCACGAGCCACTCTCGTTTCTACTAGTTGGGTCATATGGCGATTAAATTCCTGCGAGATAAAATAAATCAGAGAAGAACTTAGGCGAGCGATGATCCAAAATCTATAATACATACCAAGCCCATAATAGTAGCACATTGTTGAATAACAAGATTTAACGAGGTGTTCAATATGAAGGATTGATCCTTGGACAGAAAATTGTCAGAACTAAAGGGGATCTGGGACTCGGTAGCTGAGGACCGAAGAGATGGGACGTTCCAAGTTAAGATGAAAGAGTCCTTCAACAAATTCATGCCAGGGTTGTAAGATGGGTCTTCAACTTCGTATACCCTCTTTCCCTTCTCCTTCTTCTTGTCATTTTGGCCTTCAGATGGCTTAGCAGGAGAATAATCCACAGAAATAGTAGGAACAGAGAAAAAATATTGAGACCCTGACGCTGGGTGCTGATGAGAAACTTCAGGAAGAACTTTAGCAGCTTTTTCTTGAAGAGGAAGAGCAGTCGAACTTGAAGACTTCTTGGAGCCAGGAATGTGAGTTAAGGCATCCAAGTTCAAAACCCTACGTCACTTTGGGGGATCTTTGGCAGGAGGAGAACTGGGAGAAGCATCCTGTGAAATGCAAAGTCAGTATGATGAAGTTAGTAACAAGAGATACATAAACACGAAGTAGAGAAGATGGTAAAAAATACCTTAGTATCAGTAGAAGGAACATCGTGGCGGTCACGCTTCCTTAATAGTTTAGGAGGAACAACAGCCGGGGGCTCCATGAAGTCATCCTCCTATAAGATATGATGTTAGTTACGGGAGAAGAAAGCACCAATAGCCATGTAAAGAGTGAAATACCTGATCATAAGCAGGAGATTCAACAAATATTTTCCATGATCGATCCTTAATTAAACCAGCAGGAGGAAGTTGATACTGCAGCAAAATGGTGGAGGTTAGGGAAACAAATAAGAAAGTTAAGAAAATTGAACATCGTAATGAAGCATACCTCGTTCGGGATCTCTGACCAGCGAAGTCTTTCGGGCTCATAAGTTGCGAGATGACTATGCTCGGGAATGGGACCGGTACGAGCTTTCCCATTTTCGTCAAAGGGCCTTTAACAATTACTGAAAGCATCATCCAATATTCATCGTTGGAAAAGCGAAGGGTAGCATTTATGGAAGGGACATAGGGCTCAACATCAAGAAGAAGAACTTTAGATGGGTCCTCCACAATCTTTCGGGCGAGTTTAACACCCCATTCTTGATATTTCCTCCGAGTTAGAGTTTTGTCAGTGTAATTCTCCGAGAAGGAAGCAATGTTGTAATCAGCAAGATCAAATTCCTTCGCCACCAAGGGAATTTGAGACTCACCACTATTGGAGCGTCTCACAAATTCGTTTGCAATACGAATTTCATTCCCACTCAGCTGGAAGACGCCCCTGTTAAGTTTGGCTAGAATCTCGTAGAACAGAGGATTATTGGTGTCATACAAAGGGAAGACGAGCCCATCTCGTAATTGACCAACAATGATGATCAATCTTGTAGATGTCCAGGATTCATCTCGAATCCACCTGTAATTCAGTTCCATGAGCTTTGTTGCCATCACAGGAGGAGAAACCGAGGAGTCGATCGCCGGAGTTAGGGTTAAACCCCTCTTCTCGAAATCAGCCTGAAAATCTTCAAGGGATTTGGATGTGGTAGGCGCAGGAATCTTTTTGGGAGCCATTATTTTAAAAATCAAAAGGAGATAAAGCTTAAAAGCTAAAGAATTAATGGAAGAGGTTGAAAACAGAGAGAAGATGGAAAGTAGAGATAAAAACTGCAGAGCGACATCACCGTTGAAGAAGAAGATGAAGTTCGAAAAGTAAAGGAAGGGAAGAGGAACTGTGATATTTATAGCAGGTCCAAAATATACCCGGCAAAGGCAGTTATACAAGAAGGGGAACTGACTGTATACGGTTATAAGGAATCATGGGGGACAAGGGAGCGAGAAAACCGGATACATGGCGGTTACGAATTTAAGGCTGGATTCTTTTTCCATTCTTGATCCTCATGAATGAAATGAGAAAATGAAAAATGTAGGTACGGAAAACCTACTCGCCACGTGGTCAAACGAGATTGAGCGAATTCACGAAGTAAATCTTGAGACGAGATATTATTTACTGATTCCCAGAGAAATATCAGTGACGAGTCAAATCAAGTGTCAGACTTACTTTAACGAATATTGGATGTAGTACCAAAATATCGCCACAACGATATTCTCGTAGTAAAAACAACGCTTTCACGAGAAGGTCAAATATTCCTATAAGTATAAATGACATTGTTCACGAGAGTGTCGTAAGGATTCTTCAGCAACATTTGGCGAGCGTCACGAGGAAGCATCATAATAGATGACGATTGAAGAGACATGTTATGAGAGTATTGTTTCACGAGGATTACAAAAGTTGGAAAAGATTAATATTGCAAATACCACGATGAGATCGCAGAATATATCCGAAAGAAGGGGAAAACTTAGCTGTCACCCACTATGTAATTTCCTATATAAAGGGTTCAAGTAAGTCCAGATGAGGGGGATGTATTTTTTAGAGTTGAGAAAACCTTGAGGAGAGAGAAACTCAGAATGGAAAGTTGTAATTCGAGTTTGAATATTTTTCGTAAACATTTCTGAGATCTAAATAATAAAAGTGTCGTTTAATTCTTTAATCTTCAACTAGTTTCACTTAGATTTTTATAGGATCTTAATAGGGGTGTAGTGTGGGAAATCCTGCTACTATATTTTGGCGCCGACTAAGGGGACGTTGAATTAGCAAAATCGAAGAAAAGGTAAAAAAGAAGACATGAATTATTCAAGATCAGGGAAACTTTGAAGAAGATTGGTGAAATATTCAGAAGAAAAATGATTAGAATTAAAGAAAATTGTAGGAAATTGAAGTATGAATTAGTGTCAAGATAAATGATCGATAAATTTAATGAAAATATTAAAGGGAAGATACATAAGCGTGATTTTGAAGGGAGAAAAATTATGATGGTAAATAAAACGCCATTATTAAAGAATTGGGAAAAGAAGGAAATTACATTTACATCAACATAAGTTTTAGAAGAAAATCTAGATCATACATCTCCTTTGGTGATTACAGTACCCATGATACCAATAAGGAAGGAGAAGTCAATAAAATCTGTAGAAAAATGGGCTATAAATAGAACTCTAGTTGACACAGGAAGTTATGTGGATATAATGTTCTATCATGCTTTTTAGAAAATGGGGTATAAGGATGAAGAAATGTCTATTTCAGCATATCATATTCATGGTTTCGGAAAATCTATAACAAAACCAAGAGGATAAATAATAGTACGATTACCACTTGGAGAAATTGAAACACAAGTAACATTATGCGTGGTGGATATGGAATCACCATACAACATGATATTGGGAAGACCATGGATACACGCAATTAAAGCTGTAGCGTCAACCTTACATCAACGTATCAAATTCCCTATGCCTAGTGGAATTGGGGAAATTAAAGGAGATACAGATCTTGTGAAGATATGCTATCAAATTGAAGTAAAAAATTGTGAAGAACGTCCTAAGCAAAATAAAAGCTCGAGAAAATTGATGAGAGAAACAAGAAAAGAAGAAGAATTTAAAATTTACATGATAAGAGCAAAAGATGGAAAAGGAATACCAAATGAATTTTCGCGAGAAGGAGATGAACGTGCGAGAGTCATAAAAACACCAGCACCAGAAGCCAGTTACACTGCAGCTGAACCAACAAAAGAAGTAAATATTTGGAGTGAAGAAGAACCTAAAATACTGAAAATTGGGACTAGAATGGAGATAGACGAGGAAGAAAGAACTATAAATCTTTTGCGAGAATACAAAGACATTTTCACGTGGAGCATGGATGAAATGCCAGGGATAGATCCATCGGTAGCATGTCATAAATTATAAATCAACAAAAATGTAAGGCCGTTCAAGCAAAGAATAATAAAAATCGCAACAACATGCCATTCTCAGATAGAAGAAGAATTACAGAAGATGCTTGATGCAGGAATAATAAGGCAAGCCAAGTATCCAGAGTGGATTGCAAATATGGTGGTGGTCCCAAAGAAGAATAAAGGAATAAGAATTTGCATAGATTTTACCGATTTAAATAAAGCTTGTCCTAAAGATAGTTTTCCACTACCAGATATTCCCCAAATGGTTGAGTCAGCAACGGGAAATGCAAGAATATCTTCGTTAGATGGATATAAAGGATACAACCAAATCCCTCTCGCTGAATAAGATCAAGAACATACTGCATTTTTTGCTCCAAGAGGGTTATATTGTTATACAAAAATTCCCTTTGGATTACGAAATGATGGTGCAACATACCAAAGAATGGTGGAGAAGGTATTTGCAAAGTGGATCCACAAAACACTGGAGGTATATGTAGATGATATGTTAGTCAAGAGCAAGGAAGCTGAAGATCATGTACAAGACTTGAAGGAAATTTTTGAACAAATGCGGCAATTTAATATTAAAGTAAATCCTGACAAGTGTACTTTTGGTGTGACTTCAGGAAAGTTTCTGGGGTATATTGTATCAAAGGAAGGAATACAAGTTGATCCATAAAAAGTGCAAGCGATTCGCGATATGCCCACACCAGCTACGAGTAAAAGATGTGCAAAAATTGAATGGGCTGTTAGCCTCGTTAGGAAGATTCATCTCGCGATCTTCGATAAATGCAAGCATTTTTCGATATACTCAAAAAGGGAACAAAATTCGGATGGACAGATGAATGTGAGAAGGCTTTTCAGGGGAATAAAAGAGCATTTAATGGATATAACCATTTTACAGAAAAGCTGAACCAGGAGAAGAGTTATTAATTTATCTCACGACAACGGCATATGCGCTAAGTGCGGTATTGCTGTGAGTAGATCTTTGGGATAGAGAAACAAATTTACTATATTAGTAAAACATTCAATTCAGCAGAGAAAAATTATTCAAAGATTGAGAAATTAATCCTATCATTGGTACATGCAACTTTCAAGCTTCGCATTTACTTCCAAGCACATAAGGTCAAGGTGTTAACAAAAGTGACAATTGAATCAATAATGAAGAATTCAAAAAGATCAGGAAGAGTAGAAAGATGGAATGCACAAGTGGGACATTTCGATCTCAAATATGAAATTCTATCTTCGCCAAAATCCCAAGTCATCGTAAATTTCTTAGCTGAATTTCCTTTGGAAAATGACGAAGCTGTGGAAGAAATGATGGAGGCAGAAGAAGAACATGGAGATCCAAAAGAATTATTAACAGAACCCAATAGATGGGAGATATTAGTGGATGGATCATCTAATAGAGAAGGAAATGGGATTGGTGTTGTTTTTATTTCACCAGAAGGAGAAAAAACAGCTTTCTCATTCAGGTTAGAATTTAAATCCACTAATAATGAGACAGAATATGAGGCTGTTATCCACGCTTTGAAATTTGCAATAGAAATGAAGTTGGAAAATGCTAGAATCACAAGCGATTCTCAATTGGTTATTCGTCAAATAACTGGAGAATATATAACAAATGAACCTTCTTTAAAGAAATACAAGAGACTCGTGGAAGAATTATCTGCGAGAATTCCAAAGATAAAATGGAGGCACATATCAAGGAAAGATAACCGGCTTGCGGACGCTTTTGCCTTCATATCTAGCATGATGACAAACCCACTTGCGAGATTCATAAAAATTCAAACACTCTTATTACCTTCAGTAAATAAAGAAGACGAAGATGTGGATGGGAATTCCGTCGAAATTGACGAAGAAGGAGAGAAAGATGTGATGATTGTAGAAAATGGCGAAATAGAAGCAAAAGAGAGAAACAAAGATTGGCGAGCGGAACTTCTTGTTTATTTGGCAAAAGGAGAAACTCAAGAAATAGACTGGAGGCACACAAGCTAAGAAGCGGGCAACTAATTATGAGATAAGATACGGAGTGTTATATCGCGAGATCTTTTAATGGACCATCGCTAAGATGTTTGACAAGGAGGAAGGAGAAAAGGTGTTAAAAATCTTTGCACAGTGGAGATCTTTGGTAATCATAGCGGAGGTAGATCTTTGGCATATAGAACGAAGATGCAAGGGTATTACTGGCCTTACATGCATGAAGATGCGAAACAACATTCAAGGCGTTGTGAAGAATGTCAGCGATTTGGAAAAAAGATACATGCACCAGGAGCACCACTATCATCCTCAACAAGTGTATGGCCCTTCGGAAAATGGGGATTAGATATTGTGGGACCATTTGTGCCTGGCTCTATACAAAGGAGATGCCTCATTGTGGCTATAGATTATTTCACAAAATGGGGAGAAGTAAAAGCAGTACAACATATTCATGATAAAGATATTTTCACATTCATATTCGAGAATATCATCTGCAGATTTGGAATACCAGCACAGTTGATGTCTGATAATGGAAAGCAGTTTGAAGGACAGAACATAGAGTTACTACTCAATGCATTTAAGATAAAATGTGGAAAATCTACTCCTTTATACCCACAAGAAAATGGTCAAGCTGAGGCAACTAATAAAACGATCGCAGATATTCTGAAGAAGAAATTAGAAGGGTATCACAAATCATGGTGTGAGCAAGTACATAATGCAATATGGGCCTACAACACCACTAGAAGAGAGGCTACTGGAATGTCACCCTTTTGTTTAACATATGGGGTTGAAGCTGTATTACCAACAGAAGTTGCTATTCCTACAACAAAAAGAGAAGCGTGGGAAAAGAATTTAAGTGCTGGTATGATTTTACATAAACTAGATGAATTGGAAGAAAAAAGGGAGAAGACTCTACAACATATGGAAAACTACCAGCGAAGGTTAGCTCGCGAATACAACAAACGTGTCAAAAAACGAGAATTCCAAATTGGTGATTTAGTTATGCGAGAGACACCGAGATATCAGCGAGAGAATGGTGGAAAATTGGCGAAAAAATGGGACGAACCTTACTTAATTAAAGAAATAATTGGAAATGGGGCATACAAATTAATGGATCCTGAAGGAAGAGATGTTGGCCAACGACTTGATAGACCATGGAATAGACTATTTTTGAAAAGGTATTATCAGTGACAAATGTTGTAAGGTAAGAAATATTGGCATAACTAAAGGTTATTATCAGTGACTATTTTTATTTTAAAGATTACGCGAGCAACATCGCGAGAAACGCGAATGAAATTTCGTAGAGATTAAGAGAATGGGACAAACCTTTATGGCGTGCAACTTAGTTCGCGAGTACAATTTCGTAAGAGGCAAATGTAAGACCTACAAGCACGTTGTAAAGGGGGTATCTCTTTATATGATTCAGGGATAAGGTTATACCGCTACTAGAACCTGAGTTATACAGATGTAGGGGTTAAAGAAAACCTATCCGGGAGAGAGATCTTGGATTTCCAACTTTATAAGGTTATACCCTGGTTGGACGACTGAGAGTCTCTTTCAAGAAGTGCAGAGTATGACCAAGGCACCGAGGTACACGGTTTAGACAAGGGTGCCCGGGACGGACGAACCTACCCTGGCCATCTTTGGTAAGTCTTGGCTACAATGCACTTGGCCTGAAGAAAACCCCACCTAGGGTGCAGTCTTGTAACTATAATCCATATAGGCATAAAGGACAAGAGGTTGCGAAAACAACTAGTTGTTGGTAAATCTGGATGGGAGGAGCTAGTCTTGTATGGCCGATGTGCCCTCCTTGAAGGGGCAACCAGGGGGAAGATAAGGGCGGCACCCTCCATTAGGGAGCTGATAAGTGTCTTAAGACGGCAATGTCATGGGGCTCTAAGATCGCAAGATCATTTAGGCCTGTCATATTGTCGCGTAAATTATACAGAGGCAAAAAGCCATAAGAGAAAGAAAAAGTTAAGATGAGATCAAGGGGTTTTTACATGCAAATGTGAAGACGTCCTGCGATTTCATCGCAAGACGGAAATGTCATGAGGCTTTATTTTCGCGAGAAAACTTAGACTCGTCATATTGTCGCAATATAATAAAGAAATATAGATAAGGCAAGATCAATGGGTCAATACATGAAAATGTAAAGACGTCCTGCGATTTTGTCGCAAAAAGAAAAAATTGGCAAAATAAGACCTTTAATTAGGAAGGCAAAATAAGACCAATAGAATAATCTCAAAAATTAATTCTTCTTTGTTAAGCATGCAGGGAAGATTTCTTTATCACAAGAAACAAGTTGAGTTCAACAAGTCTCAAGAAATTTAATGAGGAGGCAAGCAAGGGGATAAATATGTAGGATTTCATTAAGTTTCTTGAGAATATTATAGTTCAAAAAAAGGGTTATATCATTTGCGAGAAAGAAGAAGAAAAAAAGAAACTAAAAATAGAACTCAAGCTTCAAGCGGTAGTCTCGCCAGATTTAGAATTGTCAGGATTATTATCATCACCAATATTTCTTTCATCGCGAACATCATCGCCAGAGTTCTTTTTGTTACGATCTTCTCCTTCTTTTGAAGAGTTTTCTTCTTTTCCTTGATCATCTTCTTCTTCAGCGTCTTCTTCAACATCTCCTTCAGAAGACGGGTATTCTAAATCTTTATCCATAGGAAGAGGGACTTCATCATCGTCAACTTTCAAAGGTAGAACGGATACAGGAGAAAGAGAGTTGGAGATCAAAATTTCGTTCACGAGAACTTCAGCACTAAGATTTCTGATCTCTATATTCTTGAAATACTCAAGATAATCAAGTTTTCTTTCTGCTTTATCACGAGTTTCTAAAAGGTTGAGAAGAAGAGTCTTGTTTTCTTTGCGAACACTGTCTAGCTCCTTAGTAAGATTGGTGATAGTAGAATGAAGGCTTTTTTCAGATTCTGCGAGCAACAAAATAAAGAAAGGTTATAGAAATAAATATATCGTGAGAATATCAACAAGTGAAATATAACATAAATTATGAAAATGGAAATCAACAAGTGAGGCAGTCATAATTGACTACCTTTTTTTTGCGAAGTTAAGTTTTGGATTAATGAAAAGAGGCAGTTCTCCCATTGGTTCATAGCATCATCAAATTTGTCGCCAACTATGCCTTTTACACGAGATTTCATGTTCTCTTCTTTGGTGCATAAATATGAATTTTTTTTTGACAATGAGGAATGAGACTCCTTTAGTTGGGAATATTCATCTCGAAGCTTGCTGGCATTCAAACTAAGAGTTAGTCTACCCTTGATAAGTTTGTCTATTTTGTGTGAGATGATTCATTACTTCGTCAAGTTTATTTTTAAGAGAGCGGAGAGACTGCTTTTGGTCATCACATATCCCTTGAAGATTTTTTAATTTCTGCGAGGAGATCGCCAACAAGCTTGATAATTTGTGTTTCTCTTGAGATAAAGTTCTATTCTTGTCTGACAAAGATTCTATAGACAACTTAGTCTTGGATAACGAATATGAGAGGTGAGTAACCTAGTTGTTTAGAAAACTGTGATTTTGCAATAATTGATTATTCTCATTTGTGAGATTTCTTATTTGATCAACTGAATACGTATAAAGATTATATAATCTACTATGCTGGTCCATCCAAGAATCTCTTTCAATGCGAGCTTCATCAGCTATGGTTTCAGATTTAAGTTTTTCGATGAAACGATTTCGGTTGGAAACTAATATATAAACCAAGAATTTAAAGGGAGGATTAAGTACGAAGAATATGTAAATAGAATAAAAAGATAAAAGGACAGAGGCAAAAAGAAGCTTACTTTTTAGCTCATCAACCTTTCTAGCGAGATTCTCGCGATCCAGTACAGAGTTATTGATCTTGTGATTTAGAGTTTCACATTCAGAAGTCTTATCTTGAAGAATTTTTCTCAAGGCAGCATTTTCATTCTCTAGAGAAGCTCGTGAAACAGAATTGTCTGAGCCAAAATATTTGAGCAGAGTTTCGCAAACTCCTCTTTGAAGAGAATCAGTAGAAGAATCTCTAGCATTATTTAGAATGTTAAATAAAATTTTGAAAGCAACATCAATTCCTGCGATGGTCTCATTTGATGAAGGAAGGGATGTAGAAGGTGAAATAGAAGAAGTGAGGACAAGATGATGATTTGAGTCATTAGCAATGGTTGTATCATCAGAATGAGGAGTTTTCGGGAAAGTAACATTTGAAGGAAGTAAAGGGCTAGAGGGAGTTTCAGTTGTGATGGGTTATGCAATTTGAATTGGTGGAGGACCAGTAGAGGTAGTGGTAGTGAAAGCGAGCTTCTCTCCAGAAGAAGGAGGGAGATCAGATTGTACAGGTATAGGTGAAGCTTTCGCAGACATTAAGGGAGGAATGACGAAATTACTTCCAAAGGTCTTATTTAATTGGCGAGATCTTTTAGGAGGATTAGCATTACCCTCGTCATTCTGCAAACAATAATCTACATAAGAAACAGAGGCAACAATATTGTTATTAAGAGATGGAATTTGTTTCTTACTACCTTATTGCTCGCATAATTTTCTTTCCTCTTTCCAGTCGGCCTCTTGTGAATAATAGGTTTTTGAGTCGAGGATTGGGAAATAGATGCAGCTCCGCTGAAGAGAACATAATATGGGGTTATAAAGAATTAAGTAAGAGAAGATCGAAGAATATAAATAAAAAGTTTAATCTAAGAAAATATCATGATCAAAAATATACCTCGAGGACTCCATTAATACAGTAGCAGAAGAATGAGAAGGAGAAGAAGTTGCAGAACAACAAGCAAAGAAACTAAGTAAAGAAGAAAGAGAATTAATAGAAGAAAACTAGAAATGAAATTCGAATATTCCTTTTATAGGCAAAGAAGGAAGTAAATTATGTGAGACGTGTCAATATAAAAGGACAGATTTACAACACGTGTTAACAAGGAAAGCTGAATTAGCAGAATATTGCCGGGGAAAAAAGTTCAGATATTCTTGCGATAGTCAAGGATTCTCATGATCGTTTCTTCTTCACAGAAAATACATGAGAAGAGGCAAGATGTAGTACCAGAATATCTCCACAACGATATTCTCGTAGTAAAAACAACGCTTTCACGAGAAGGTCAAATATTCCTATAAGTATAAATGACATTGTTCACGAGAGTGTCGTAAGGATTCTTCAGCAACATTTGGCGAGCGTCACTGGGAAGCATCATAATAGCTGACGATTGAAGAGACATGTTATGAGAGTACTATTTCACGAGGATTACAAAAGTTGGCGAAGGTTAATATTGCAAATACCACGATGAGATCGCAGAATATATCCGAAAGAAGGGGAAAACTTAGTTGTCACCCACAATGTAATTTCCTATATAAAGGGTTCAAGTAAGTCCAGATGAGGGGGATGTATTTTTTAGAGTTGAGAAAATCTTGAGGAGAGAGAAACTCCAGAATGGAAAGTTGTAATTCTGAGTTTGAATATTTTCTGTAAACATTTCTGAGATCTAAATAATAAAAGTGTCGTTTAATTCTTTAATCTTCAACTAGTTTCACTTAGATTTTTATAGGATCTTAATAGGGGTGTAGTGTGGGAAATCCTGCTACTACATTGGATATGCGAAGTCAAATCTGAGATTAGCGAGATACTGATTACTTTCACAGGAAGATATTTCACGAAGGAAAGTAAGGATGCGAAGTATGGATTGTTACGCAAGAAACAGGACAGCTGTCCCCGACAACAACCGAATGATAAGGAAAAAAGGAAGGGAAAACTTTATTGAAAATGGATCAGGTGAAGTAAAAAGTAGAGTCACGTGAAATGTGTGATTCCTAGCGAGATAAAATGAGATGTAACCCGTTATGTAATTTTCCCTATAAATAGAGGACTTAGACCATTGTAAGGAGGGTTGAAAATTTATGGAGTGAGTTCTTGTGAGTGATATGTATATCATCTGCACTTTGATTATCATAAATTGAGTTAATAAATTAATTCTTGTTTTCATCTCGTAGTGAGTTCATATCGTTGTGTTGTAGAAATTAATAATTGGGTGTAACTATGGATTTTCCGTAGTTACAGGTTGTACATAGGTTTTGAGAGGATTTTGACAACTATAAAATAGAGAAGAAGAAGATGATTCTGGTAATGTTAAATTATGAGATTGTTGGAGAATAAATTAGTGATGGGTCTGTTCGAAATTGAGAAATGGAAAGAAGCATATTGTTGCCAAGAAGAATTAGGGATTTGTGGTTGATATAGGTTTTTGTGTAAGGTTCGAGCATGGTTGATTTGTGGACATCAGTTTGATCCAAGAGAACGAGAAAAAGATTGAGCTCTTTTGATTCGAGTTGGAATAGTCGTTGTGGTTGAATCAACAAAGCAGCTTGCTACTGTCGAAAATAGTGAGAAGAAACAGATAAAGAAGATGAAGCTAATCTTGTTTTAAAATGACTTGGTATATGTATTAGTGTAAGTTTTCCTAATTTTGGATTTCTTAGAATTTAATACCCTTGGTTAGTATCTGTAATAAGTAATAACTAAAATATCTGATTTTTTTAAACCCTTATTTCCATTTTCGGTTCTCTTTCTATTGATTCAACTTAATATTGATTATGTGTAAAAAATTGAAGCAGGGAAGTAGTGCAAATCATTTATTATAATCATAAAAAAGTTCCATAACAGTGATGCAAATTGGGGATGAACTCGGCCCAGATTAGACCGATCTAGGAGAGATAAAAACTGCTCTGATGAGTTCCTCAGTGAAATTTCGTATCGTCGAAAACTTGTGATTCGCTCGTTGCATGAGTGAAACGAGGAAAATCTCTGGAATCTAAGCCGATACATCCAAGATCGACTACATTGATTAAGAGAAAGTTTTGGAAAGATTTGTATATACAAGATTTTGATGGAATTCCTTGGAATTGTACTGTCACTGGAATTCGAAGTAGATAGAGCATTATCAAGCAAAAAGTGGATAATTTTTTTAGATATTTTGTAATTATTAACACAAATAATCCTAATTTGGTTTATAATAACCGGATATATTATCTAAAACTTGTTCGCAACACCTTATAATAGTGAGAAGCGAAATTTCAAGCAGAACAAGGAACCCTTCGGCCGCGAAGAAGAATTTGAGATGATTAAAGATACTTAGATCAAGATAAAGATGTAAGATGTGTGTAACTACTTTGTCAAGCCAATACCCTAGTAATTTCCTAAATGAATTTTCAAGTCAATCCTCAAATCCTCAAAATCTCTCTTCCATCCAAGTTCCTCAAACCCCGTTTGCAAATTAATTTCTAAGATTTTGTTAGAGCATAGCTCGGTTGAACCCACCAAGCGTTGGTATGTCAAGTTTGGTTGTCATATTTTAGTGAATCAAAACTCATTTAAAGAGTCGCTTGATTATTTACTAGAGTCAACTTCGTATAGGTTAGCTAGAAAGTTATTAGGATATGAGACATACAAGTATTACTCAAAAACTTAAAGAATGTGAAGAAGTAAAGAACTACAACGACGACATCATCCTTCCTCTTGAGGTTAGTAATATTTTGACTTGAACTATTTCATTCCTAACATATCTTTCAAGTCATGCTATATTGAAAACATAAATGTGAAGCTGTAAATGATTATACCCTAGTTAGACGTAGTATTAAGGAATTATAATACAAAGTATAACGCCTATCTTTTGAACTTCGTATATAAGACATCGACATAATCGTCTGAATGCTATTGTGATTATGTATGGGTATGGGTGAAGATTTCGTCCTAATGTTGATGGTGGATTTTCGACAAATGTCAAAATCGTAAAATCATAATACTGCATGTTTCTTACCCGGCTTCAGGAATGCATGTAACGATTCATATTTTATGATCCGTGAATCGTTTCACGATCTCTGATCGATTTCCTCTCAGAGCCATGATGAATATGTTTCTCGAAAGGCCTCCCACTAGATGAGCGTTCGATGCTACACATTTTATCGTGACCTTTATGTAGAATAACATGATTGGGCGGTTCTCCTACATAATTGTTTGTTGACAGGGATTAACGCCTTCAGGACGTCGGCGATACTCGATGTTCCCTAACTACATAGAGAGACCGTGTATAGATTCAGGCGGCTCTCCTACATAATTGTTTGTTGAGGGGGCTAAACGCCTTCAGGACACCAATGCTGCACATTGTTTCCTGACTATGCACTTTTTAGAACGAGTATGATGCTTCAACTATCTCATATCTCGTAACTACAATAGATTAATTTTACTGTGACATTCACCGACTGAATTCCTAGAAAATAATCTATTCTATCGCATTACTTCATTTTATGGCTATCCCCGGCTGGTTCCATGGATTAGTAATAGATAACCATCTTATCTCATTACTTTGTTCCTTCAATTCCCCGGCTTAATTCATGGATTAGTAGTAGATAGACAATTCATTTATTACTCCGTTTCATGAGTCATTCTCCGCTGAATTTCATGAATTAGTAATAAATATTCAACAATCGGGAATCTGGACTATCACCGAGTAATCCCCAATAAAATGGTGCAAGTGTACTCAACATTGATGCACGAACGAGCACCCAAATGCACGAACGAGCATTCGAAAATATGAACAAACGAGGAATCCTACACAAAATAGGAGAGAGAAAATAATAATAAAAAATATAAAAGAGGTGCCTAGGGACCGTCCCACCGGTCGGCCAGTCATGCCGCCGTGGCCGGTCCCACATGCCTCTTCCTTTATTTTTTTTCTTATTTTGTTAATTTCATGAACTAATGAAGACTCCTTCATTTGAGCAACTTTCCTTGTTTGAGCAAAACTCACGGTTTCTCCATATTTTCACGGTTTCACGAAAAATACTAAAATGGGGAAAAGTGTTGCGGGACCGGGCTACCTATCCGGCAGGCCATTCCCTAGACGTGGCCGGTCCCATACCTTGCAATCCTTTTTTTAATAATTATTTATTTCCCTCATCTCATGAAACTCCTCCGTTTGAGCAAAAATCATGGCTTCTTCATATTTTCTCAAATGTTGCTCAAACCATGAAAAACACCAAAAAGTTAATTGGTCTAATGACTGACTAGGCTTTTCATGAAAATATTAAATTATTATTATTATTTTAATATTCTCAAAATATTGATCAAACGAGCAAAGTCCTACATGCTCATTCGAGCAAAATCAAGGATTTCAGTCAAATATCAAATTCTTCTGAAAATCCAAAATATTGCTCAAACGCGCATCAGAAAATACCGAAACTCTCAGAACTGAGACATGGACATTATGGTGACACATGCATGCTTACTTGACCTACCAAGGCCTTACCTAAGGATTGCAAAGAGTCGGTCCCACACACTCTTATAATTTTGACCTAATTTGCTCAATTGCTCATATTGGGTCCAAATTCTTTCCAACCAACTTGGAATTTGCTCAAACGACCATCAGCTGGTCCCGCGACCACCAAGGGCCGGTTTCATGCCCTCTTGGCCATTCCATCACTTATCCATAAATTAGGTTTTATTACCTAATACTTAGACGAGCAGTATTTTAATAAATGATGAAACTGGCATTTAATCATCATTCTTTCACCAACTGGTCACTCTGGTACATGCTCACTCGAGCACTTTGACACCACATGGTCATCCATATTCCAATGTGGTCGGTCCCTCCTTCACTCAGTGACCTGTTTTCAGTAATTCATCAATTGACGAACAATTTATCAAAAATTAGGGTTTGAAATTGAAATGCTCTGCAAATCATGATTTTGAGCAACTTTAAACACTAATAATTTTATGTTGATCCAGAAATCAACATCTTAATTAATTATATAATATTCGGTCCAGTTACCAATATTTTAATTAATCTTTTATTTGGTCACGCTACCAATAATTCAACAAACGAGCAATATTTGCTCAATTCGTCAATATTGGTTCAACTATCAATATCCAACAATTTATCACACGAGCAACATTTACTCAGTCCATCAATATTCATCATGTTATCAACATTTATTCAAGAACTATACATCATGTTCAATCTATGAATCACTGACCTAATACACATCTGCCTTGCAGACTCCACGTTCGTGAGACATCAATCACATCACATGGGGGGATATCAATTAGGGTTTTGGTCTGGCGGTCTACGACACGTGTGTTCATCCACGGCGAGAAATGTGAGTAAGTCGTGCAAACGGTTGAAGGAGTTAGTAAAGTAGTGGGTACACGATCAGTCAAGTCTCCACACGACATGGAACTGACTTTACCACGATCTCCCACTTTCCCATTCTTTTACTCAAGAAACCGTCACACTTACTGGGATCAATATAATTAAATAAGTCTCTGAATCCATGATTGAACAAGACACAAAAAATCCACGAGATATTGAACAAACAATCCATCGTCTAACCAAGAATCATCATGTGAGAAACACTCTCTCAATAATTCGAAACTTATTTACACAAACTTGCTCGATCATCATTGATCACACAATTCTCAGCTTCCCTCCTACAGATCAACCCATCTCCCTCTTTGTGACCGAATTGACTCTGGAACGTCCATTGAATTGGTTTAGACTGGAGTCCTACAGATTGATCTATCGAACTCAAAGCACTCCCGTGCAGTGCATCTTTTTGAGGTTAAGCAGTTTTCTCAGTTGAAGGAGCCTCCGTCACACGGTCGTCTCTCCATTCCCTAAAAAACCAGCGAATCATTTTTTCCCCATCAACAGATTGGCGACCATAGTGGGAGATTAATCTCTCAGTTATAATTTCAATTTCTCACAAAATAGTTAATCTTAGGTCAGGTTCAGTCACAAATCCTAACCCAAACAACGCTAGCACTAGCAATAATGGTTGTACTCTAGAAACTACTCATGTTTCCAACAACGGCTCTGGCGATACCACTCCTCCGCAAAAAAACATCGGAGACAATCCTATATTCGGTAGGTCTCCTTAAGAAATCAAAAGAAATCCACCTACCATAGGTGATCTCATGAAGGTGCAAGAAACTCTTGCCAAAAATCAGATTAACATGGATAACACTCAGAAGGAGTAATGTAATTATCTCAAGACTCTCACTGACAAGATATCATAGAATACTCAGGAGAAGGGAAAATCCAAAAAACTTCTTCAGCTACTGATCCTGAAGTCACTCTGATCCATGTAGTATATAATGATGAAGTCCACAAGGCTGCAGATAACCCACCAATAAAGGAAACTGCATGCTTCATCACTCGTGAGGACCTGAAAAGCTTTATGGAGGACCAAGGAAAAGAAAAAAACACCATCTGTTCACCGTCATCAACCTCCATATTCTACTGCCACGCAAAGAATCTAAAAAAGCGGGGGTCTAACAACCACACCCAATATTTCTATTAGAAATCTGCATGGACAACTCCGAGTTACTTTCTAGAGAATCAACTAGACAGTTAGACTCAATCAATAAAAAATATCTCAAATAGTTTATTATCTCTATATCTTAATTTGATTTACTCAAGAAAATATAATCTGCGAGTCTTAATCAAAGAGAGATAACTTGGATGGTACCAAAGACCAATATCCAAGTGTCAATCAATCTAAATCAACAACCAATAAGGTCGAATATTTTAATCGATTGAACAACACACAACCTGTATTATTTAAATTATATAACAAAATATAATGCGGAAAAAAAATAACACAGATACTAGAATTTTGTTAACGAGGAAACCGCAAATGCAGAAAAACCCCGGGACCTAGTCTAGATTAAACATACATTATATTAAGCCACTACAGACACTAGCCTACTCCAAATTAACTTCGGTCTGGACTGTAGTTGAACCCTAACCAATATCACACTGATCCAAGGTATAATTATGCTCTTACGCCTCTGATCCCAGCAGGATACTGCGCACTTGATTCCCTCAGTTGATCTCACCCACAACCAAGAGTTCCTACGACCCAAAGTCGAAGACTTTAATAAACAAATATGTCTCACACATAAATGTCTACAAGATAGATAAAATCGTCTCCCACGAATAAACCTATGAGTTTTGTTTCATCTTTTGATAAATAAAGGTGAACAGGAACCAATCAATAAATCTCGAATATGTTTGTGATTATATTTATATCTTGTCTATCGGAGAAATAAATCTCAAGCCAATTATTACAATTATACTCGTACAATAGAAGATGCAAGATCAGATCACACAACTAAGATAAAAGTAGTATCGGGTTGGCTTCACAATCCCAATGAAGTCTTTAAGTCGTTAACCTGGTTTTAGAATAAGAAAACCAAGGGTTAAAGTAGAATCGACTCTAACTTAGCAAGCTTGTATCACACAAAATGTGTGGGGATTAGGATTCCCAGTTGCTAGAGTTCTCCCTTATATAGTCTTCAAATCAGGGTTTGCAATCAATGTTAGCTTAGTAACAAAGCATTCAATATTCACTGTTAGATGAAAACCTGATTAGATTCAAGATAATATTTATCAACATTTAGACCGAAAACATAGCTTTTTATACACACATGTACTTGACGATTTTGGGTTTGTGTAACTGTACCCAAACTTGTACATTAGTTGGTTCAACACTAGTTAACCAAATGGTTAGCCAAATGATAACTTCCATATCAACCATATTATTCTTCACCACAACTAGTCCAAATGACTCAAAAGAACTAGTTAGAGAGTTGTTCAATTGGTTATATCTTTATATACTACACAAGGCACAATTAAAGCAAAAACTATGTGATTTACTCTAATCGATTCATGAACTATAAAGCCACGGTTTGCAAAAGCATTCCTTAGTTTATTATGATAAGTTCACAAACATCGTTTTTAGACATAACCTACTCAAGTTCGCGGACTGGGTTCGCGGACTTAAGTTCCCGGACGAAGTTCACAAACTCCAGCAGAAATTCTCGGGTTCGAGAACTATGCCAGTTTACGGACTGATCTTGTATGCTGAGTTCGTGGACTGAGATCACGCACTACTCCGGTTTCACTTGATCAACAAAGTTCGCAAACTTCGGTTCAAGCAATAAGGACTTATACATTTATGTGTTACCACAATAATGCTTATATCCTCTAATGGTTATATTGTCTAAACTCTCATTTCAATCATTGAAACATTTTTAGAGGCCGTTATATAGTTGTTATTCACAAACTATTTTTCGTCAGAGCGATTTACAAAATGATTGAAACATAACATGACTTCTGTCAGTATGTAGGACCATAATATTTCCATGATATTACTCTTGCGAGATTAACATCACTTCTGCGAACATCATCGCGAGTTCTTCAACAACACTTCACTAATGTCACAGAATGATTTGAATAATGACGTAATAGCTGACGAATGAAGAAACACGGAAAGAGCGTGATTATCCTGCGATGGTTACAATGCTTACGAGAATGGACATTATAACTACTGCGATAATATCACGAGTCAGATCCGAAATTAAAGGACAGATTAGTTGTCACCCACTATGTAACTATCCTATATAAAGAGACCCAGTAGATTCAGAGAGAGGATGGTGTATTTTTTGAGTGTTGAGAAAGTCTTGAGGAGAGAGAAAAATCAAGAGAGTGGTTGTATTCTTGATTTCTTTCGTTTCTTGTAAATATTTCTGAGAATCAAATAATAAAGTGTTGTTTTTAATCTTCAAATATGTCTTAATTACAGTAAATTCTTATCAAGGGTGTAGTGTAGGATTTCCAGCAACTACATTTTGGCGCCCGAAACAGGGATGAATTAATGATTATTTGAAGAAAAAGATAAAAATTGACATTGTGATTGGAAGGAATTTGGAATAATTAGTGAAAGATCTTACGCAACATCCAACATATTACTAATATTAATGGCTAGAAGAAGAAGAAATACATCAGAACCACCATCAATCGTAAGGAGGAGTAAAAGACTTGCAGGTGGAGAAACAAATGAAATGGGAGAATCTTCAAGGATAAGAACAAGAATAAATAGAACAAGGAATGAAGGAGAAAATAAAATTCAACAACCGAACCAACAAACACCAATACAAGATAGAGATGTGGATTACGACAGAGTGAGTGTGCATACTTGGCGATCAAATTCGATGGAAGAAGCAGAAGATCGATAATTAAGAAATGAAAGAAGAGAAGAAATAAAGCGAGAAGTAAATGGAGGATTAATACATAGAGATGATTCAAATCTCCAGCTCGCCATCATTACCACTTTAACCTCTACACCTCTTCCCTCATCTAAAGAATCATCAATAGGGGTTGATGCTACTTTTAGAGTTATGTCTGACATTTTAGATGATGCCATAAAATCTTCCACTGACCCCTTCAAATACGATGTTTGCGAGACTTTAATAAAATATTTTGGTTCTGACCGCACTGCTTCGCAAGCATCTTTAGAAAATGAAATTGAAGCTCTAAAGAGAAGTTTCCAAGACAAAACTTCAGAATGTGATATCCTTGGTCACAAGCTTCGCAACTCTTCATTAGATTGCGAAAATCTTTGCAATAAAAACAAGGAATTAAAAGGTATGTTTCTTTTTCCTCTGCCTCTAACTTTTCTGTTCCTGTAGATTTTCATCTTTTCTGTACTCAATTTCCTTTTAAATATTTGGTGTGCCTATTTAGCTTTAAATCAGAAACGAGTAATGAAGATATTTGAATTAGAATCTGCTGAAGAAGCCCGTGTTGAGAGAGATTCTTGGATGGATCAATATAATAGATTAGATAATCTCTACACATACTCAATCGATCAAATAAATAATCTTACCAATGAGAACGATCAATTAGTGCAAAAGAAAAATCTATTAAATAGCGAAGCTACTCGCCTCTCATATTTATTAACTCGAGCTAACTTGGCGATGAAATCTTTATCAGATGAAAATAAAACTTTATCTCAGGAGAAACGTAGCTTTTTAAAGAAGATGGCGATCTCCTCACAGCAAATAAATGATCTTCATAAAATGTGTAACGACCAAGAGCAATCTATTCGTTTACTAAAAGATGAACTCAAGGAAGTAACTGAATCTTCTGCCGCTGAGAAAGATAAACTTATCAAAGGTAGGCTAACTCTAAGTTTAAAGGCAAGTAAACTCCAAGATCAATATTCTCAATTAGAAGAATCTTACTCCTTATTAGCAAAAGAAAACACTTATCTCCTTTCCAAAGAAGAAATTATAAAATCTCGCCTGAAGGGTATAGTTGGAGATAATTTCGATGATGCCATGAATCAATGGGAGAATTGTTTCTTAACATTAATTCAAAATTTAACTTCTCAAAAGGAAGGTAGTCATTTTGATTGCCTTAATTGTTAATTTTTCAATTTAATTTATCTGTAATATTTCTTGCGAAATTTTACTTGAATATTTTCTTGTCAACTTCTGTTTCTCGCAGAATCTGAAAAAATCCTTCATTCTACCATTTCTGATCTGAATGAAAAATTGGCTAAAGTTCGCAAAGAAAACGGAAAGCTCACTACCCATCTTGTTCAATCTCGCGATCGTGCTGAGAGGAGATATGACTACCTTGAATACTACAAAAATATAGAGATTAGAAATCGTGATAGAGGTTTCCTTCGCAAGGTTCATCTTAATGCTAAAGTTCTTGTGAATGACATTCGGTTATCCCAATCTCTTCCTCCAGTATCCATTGATCCTCTAGAAGTATATGATGATGAAATTCCCATTCCTATCGATAATGACCTATACTATGATAGTGATGAAGAAAATGAAGAAGATGAAGAAGATATCTCTCAAGAAGACCCAACAGAAGAAGAAGATAGTCCTTATAGAAAAGTAGCTACCAGTGGTGAAGTAGTTGCTGGCGAAAAATTAGGTGAAGAAGAAACTCAAGCTGATCGCGATGCAAAGAATACCAGTAAGGAGAATGAAGCTGGCGACACTAATAGCAAGATTAATACAGAAGTCTGAATTTTGCTCTTGTTTTATTTTCCCTCCTTTTTCTTGCGAGCAATGTATCTTTCTGCAACTTTGGAGTTCAACTTTGCCTCTGTTATTTTGAATATTCTCAAGAAAGATAATGATATTTTATTTATTAACTCCCCTATTTTCCCTTCATTATCTTTCTTATAATGATCAAGTGTTTCCTATATTCTTCCTTTGTGAACTATGTTGTTGTAGGACCAGAATATCGCTACAACACTATTCCTGCAATATTAACAACGTTTCTGCGAGCGTCACTGCCAATTCTTTAACAACGTTTCACGAGCGTCACAGAATATCCAAAAGAAGCTGACGATGGAAGAAGTAAAGGAAGAATATGTTGATCCTATGATGGTCATCATTCTTGCGATAGAGAATATTGTTGCGATCGCGATGAGATCGCAGAATAGATCCGAAATAGGAGGAAAACTTAGCTGTCATCCATTATGTAAATCCCTATATAAAGGTCTCAATAAATCCAGAAAATGATGATGTATTTTTGAGAGCTGAAAGAGTCTTGAGGAGAGAGAAACTTCAAGAGAATATTTGTAATCTTGATTTCTTCCAATTCTGTAAACATTTCTGAAATTTGAATAGTAAAGTGTCATTTAAATCTTTGAAGTTTAATTGATTTCCAACAGATTTCTATAGAATCTTAACAAGGGTGTAGTGTAGGAATTCCTGCAACTACAGTTGCGATATTTCTTGCGAAATTATGGACGATGTTGCGATATGATGAATATTATGAATAATCATGTTGTGTGATTCTGAATAATATTTCTGAAAAATTCCGAAGGATTCTGAGAAATCTTTCCTGCATTCTTAAAAGAAAATAGTTAATGTTTGGGATTTTTCTGTTGGTCTTATCTTGCCTTCCTAGTTAAAGGTCTTATTTTGCCAATTTTTTCTGTCTGCGACAAAATCGCAGGACGTCTTTACATTTGTATGCAAAAACCCATTGATCTTGCCTTATCTGTATTTTGTCAATTTCTATGCGACAATATGACAAGTCTAAGTTTTCTTGCGAAAACGAAGCCATGTGACATTGTCGTCTCGCAATGACATCGCATGACGTCTTTACACTTTCATGTAAAAACCCATTGATCTCATCTTAACGTTTTCTCTTATGGCTTGTTTCCTTTGTATAATATTTGTCACGCGACAATATGATAGGCCTAAATTCTCTTGCGAGCATAAATCCCCATGACATTGTCGTCTTTAGACACTTATCAGCTCCCTAATGGAGGGTGCCGCCCTTATCTTCCCCCTGGTTGCCCCTTCAAGGAGGGCACATCGTCCATACAAGACTAGCTCCTCCCATTTAGATTTACCAACAACCAGTTGTTTTCGCAGCCTCTTGTGTTTTATGCCTATATGGCTTATAGTTACAAGACTGCACCCTAAGTGGGGTTTTCTTCAGGCCGAGTGCATCATAGCCAAGACTTACCAAGAATGTCCAGGGTAGGTTCGTCCATCCCGGGCATCCTTGGGTCAACCGTGTACCTCGGCGCCTTGGTCATACTCTGCACTCTTTAAAAGAGACCCTCGGTCGTCCAACCAGGGTATAACCTTATATAGTTGGAAATCCAAGGTACCTCTCCCGGATAGGTTTTCTTTAACCCCAACATCTTCATGACTCAGGTTCCAGCAGCGGTATAACCTTATCCCCGAGTCACGCAAAGACATACCCCCTAATATGAAGTAATTTAGGTCTTACATTTGCCTCTTGCGAAATTGTATTCATGAACTAGGGTGTACGCCATAAAGGTTCGTCCCGTTCTTTGTTTCTTTTGTGTATATCGTAATCTTTCATTCTTTATGTAATCTTGAATAATCTTGCGAATGAACTCGCAGCTGTAAAAATTTGTTTTGCCCATTTTTTATAAAAATTTGTTACTGATAATATATTTTTAAATATAATCTTTTCCATGGTCTACCAAGTCTTTGACGAAGATCTCTGCCTTCTGGGTCTACTAGCATGTACGCCCCTATTCCAACTATCTCCTTAATGATATACGGTCCAACCCATTTTCTCGCCAACTTTCCACCACATTCTCGCTAGTACTCTGGTGTTTCTCGCAAAACTAAATCACCTGGTTGAAATTCACGTTTCTTGACTCGCTTGTTATATTCGCGGGACAACCTTCGCTGGTAATTTTCCATATGTTGTAATGCTTTTTCTCTCTTCTCTTCTAATTCATCAAGTTCTCTTAGAATCATGCTAGCATTAAGATTCTTCTCCCAAACCTCTCTTTTTATTGTAGGAATAGAAACTTCTGTTGGTAGTACTGCTTCAACACCATATGTTAAACAAAAAGGTGACATCCCAGTTGCCTCTCTCCTGGTTGTGTTGTAAGCCCAGAATGCATTATGTACCTGTTCACACCATGCTCTATGGTACCCTTCTAATTTCTTTTTTAAGATGTTTGCGATTGTCTTATTAGTTGCTTCATCCTGACCATTAGCTTGTGGGTATAAATGAGTAGATTTTCCACATCTTATCTTAAATGCATTGAGTAGCAATTTTATGTTTTGTCCTTCAAATCGTTTTCCATTATCAGAAACCAACTGTGCTGGAATTCCAAATCTGCAGATGATATTTTCAAAGATGAATGTAAATATATCTTTATCGCGAATGTGTTTTACTGCTTTTACTTCTACCCACTTTGTGAAGTAATCTGTCGCGACAATTAAGTATCTCTTCTGCCCTGAACCTGGCACAAAGGGTCCCACAATATCTAAGCCTCATTTTCCAAAAGGCCACACACTTTTTGAAGATGATAATGGTGCCCCTAGTGCATGTATCCTCTTTCCATATCGCTTGAAATCTTCACAACGCTTTGATAATTGTTTTGCATCTTCATGCATATACATCCAGTAATAGCCTTGCATTTTTGTTATATAAGCCAAAGATCTTCCTCCGCTATGATTACCAGCATTGCCGCTATGCAACATTTTTAACACTTTTTCTCCTTCTTCCCGTGTCAAGCATCTAAGTAATGGCCCATTAAAAGATTTTCGATACAATAACCCATCTCTTAATTCATATTTTGTTGCACGGCTCTTTAATTTGCGCGCCTCCAATCTATTTCTTGGTGTTTCGCCTGTCGCCAAGTTTGCGTGAAGTTCTTCTCTCCAATATGCGATAATGTCGTTGGATGATTCTTCTGTGTCATTTTCTATTATCATTACATCCGCTTTTTCTTCTTCTTCTTTATTAATTGAAGGTACAAGTGTCTGAATTCTTATGCATCTCGCAGCTGGGTTTGTCATCATACTTGATATGAACGCAAAAGCATCTGCGAGTCTATTATATTTTCTTGATATATGTCTCCATTTTATTTTTGGAATTCTCGCAGACAATTCTTCAACAAGTTTCTTATATTTCTTTAGAGATGGTTCATTCGTTGTGTATTCTCCTTTTATCTAGTGAATAACCAATTGCGAGTCACTGGTAATCCTTGCGTTCTCCAACTTCATCTCTACGGCGAACCTTAGAGCATGCACCTCAGCTTCATACTCTGTCTTATTATTAGTGGATGTGAAATCCAAACGAAATGAGAAAGCCATTTATTCTCCTTTTGGAGAGATAAAGACTATTCCAATTCCATTTCCTTCCCCATTTGATGATCCATCCACCAATATTTCCCACATGTTGGGTTCCTTTAATAGATCTTTTGGATCTCCATGTTCTTCTTCCATGTCCATCATTTCTTCTATAACTTCATCATCTTCTAGAGGGAATTCTGCTAAAACATATGCCACAACTTGTGATTTTGGTGAGGATAGGACTTCATATTTGATTTCAAAGTGCCCTACTTGTGCATTCAATCTCTCAACTCTTCCTGATCCTTTTGAGTTCTTCATTACTGACTCAATGGGCACCTTTGTTAACACCTTTACTTTATGTGCTTGAAAATATATGCGAAGTTTAAAGGTTGCATAAACCAATGCCAGAATTAACTTCTCAATTTTTGAATAATTTTTCTCTACAGAATTAAACATTTTGCTGATGTAGTAAATTAGTTTTTCTACCCCAGCATCTATTTGCAATAACACTGCGCTTAATGCGTGCGATGTTATCGCAAGATAAATCAATAATTCTTCTCTCGACTAGGCTTTCTGTAAAATAGATATGTTCATTATATATTCTTTAACTCCTTGAAAAGCATTCTCACATTCATCTGTCCACTTGAATTTTGAACCCTTCTTGAGTATATTGAAAAAAATGCTTGCATTTATCTGAAGATCGCGAGATAAATCTTCCTAGCGATGCTAAGAGCCCATTCAACTTCTGTATATCTTTCACTGTAGCTGGCGTTGGCATATCGCGAATTGCCTGTACTTTCTCTGGATCAACTTGATTTCCTTCTTTTGATACAATATAACCTAAAAATTTCCCTGATGCTACTCCAAAAATGCATTTCTCAGGATTCACCTTGATGTTAAAGAGTCGCATTTGATCAAAAATCTCCTTCAAATCTCGCACATGGTTCCTAGCTTCTTTACTATTTATTAACATGTCATCTACGTACACCTCTAATGTTTTGTGTATCCACTTTGCGAACACCTTCTCCACCATTCTTTGATACGTTGCACCAGCATTTCGTAACCCAAATGGCATTTTTGTGTAACAATATAATCCTCTTGGAGAAAAAAATGCGGGGTGCTCTTGATCCTTTTCAGCAAGAGGGATATGATTATATCCTTTATACCCATCCAATGAAGATATTCTATCATTTCCTGCTGCTGATTCGACCATTTGAAAAATATCTGGTAATAGAAAGCTATCTTTAGGACAAGCTTTGTTTATGTCAGTAAAATCTATGTAAATTATTATCCCTTTATTCTTCTTTGGAACCACTACCATATTTGCAATCCATTCCGGGTATTTTGCTTGCCTTATAATTCCCGCATCGAGCATCTTCTGTAACTCTTCTTCTATTTTTGAGTGATAAGTTGTCACGATTTTCCTTATCCTTTACTTGAATGGTGTCACATCTTTGTTAATTTCTAACTCATGACATGCAACTGATGGATCTATTCTTGGCATCTCATCCATACTCCACGCGAAAATATCCTTATATTCTCGCAAGAGATTTATGGTTTGTTCTTCTTCATATGCACCCATCTTAGTTCCAATTTTTAGCATTTTAGGTTCTTCTTCACTTCCAACATTTACTTCCTTTGTTGGTTCGGATGCGGTGTAGCTGGCCTCAGGTTCTCCCATTGGCGTTTGTGTTTCCATGACTCTCGTGGGCTCATCATCTTCTTGCGAGATCTCGCTAGGTATTCCTTTTCCTTCTCTTTCTCTTATCACGTAAACTTTAAATTCTTCTTCCTTCTTTGCCTCTTTTGCCAATTTTCTGCGAGCTTTTCGCAATTTTGGACGCTCTTCATAGTTTCTCACTTCAATTCGATAACACAGTTTCGCAAGATCAGTATCCCCTCTAATTTCTCCAATTCCACTAGGCATAGGAAATTCGATGCATTGATGTAATGTTGATTCTACATATTTGATTGCGTATATCCATGGTCTCCCCAATATCATGTTATATGGTGCCTCCACATCCACCACACATAATGTTACTTGTGTTTCAATCTCTCCTAGCAGAATGCGTACCATTATTTCTCCTTTAGGTTTTGTTATAGATTTTCCAAAACCATGAATGTGATAATTTGAAAAAGACATCTCTTCATCCTTATATCCCATTTTCTTAAATGTATGATAGAATATAATATCTACAGAACTTCATGCGTCCACCAAAGTTCTATTCACAGCTCATTCTTCTGCAGATCTTGTTGATTTCTTCTTCTTCACTCGCATAGTAGATACCGTGATTACCAATGGAAATGTATGATTCAAATTTTATTTTGGTATTTCTGCTGCTGTGAATGTGATTTCTTACTTTTCCCAATCTTTTAGAGGTGATATTTTCTCCACCGTCGTAATTCTTTTTCCTTCAAAATCTCGTTATGAATCTTTCCTCTAATATTTTCATGTAATTGGTTGATCATTGTTTTTGTTATCGTATTGCACTCCAACTTCCTTTAATCCTCCTTTGCTTCAATTTTTCCTTCAACTGCTTCACCAATTTGTTCAATCATCTTCTTAACTTGAATATTGATATTTTATCTTTCTTTTTCCTATAATTTTCAACTTTCAATCCCTGTTTCGGGCGCCAAAATGTAGTTGCAGGAAATCCTACACTACACCCATGATAAGAATTCACACTAATTAACACATTTTGGAAGATTAAAAATGACACTTTATTATTTGATTCTCAGAAATGTTTACAAGTAATGGAAGAAGATCAAGAATACAAACGCTCTCTTGAATTTTATCTCTCCTCAAGACTTTTTCAACACTCAAAAATACATCATCCCTCTTTTCTGAATCTACTGGATCCCTTTATATAGGGCAGTTACATAGTGGATGACATCTAAGTTTTCCTTTAATTTCGGATCTAGATCGCGGTGCTCTCGCGGTAGTTGTAATGTTAACTCTCGCAGGAGTTGCAACCATCGCTGAACAATCACGCTCTTCCCGTGTTTCCTGTTTTCGTCATTCGTTACGTCATTCTTTGGATTATTCTTTGAGCTATTTTGTGATGCTCGCAGAGTGTTGTTTTAGAATCTCGCAGAAATATTATAGCGATATTCTGATCCTACAATGCTACAATGGGAAAACCATGATGCTGTGTTTTGCAAATACTTTGCATCTAGTTTAACTAGTGAGGCGTTAAAATGGTTCGAAGGCTCACCTAAAAATACAATAACTTCTTTCGACCATTTGCAAGCTACATTTCTGAGAGCATATATAAGCAAAAATTCTTCGCGGCGCGGTATTGAAGATGTGTTTGGGTTAAAACAGAGGATTTGCGAGAGTCTGAAACACCTAACCATAAGATGGAAGACAATGTACAGTGAAATGGCAGGAAGAGTGGATGAGAGATGCCTCATTTTATCTTTCATTAATGTAATGTTCGCAACCAATCTGCTGTACATACAAATTTTCAGAATCAAAAATACCATCACAATGACTGAGCTGCGAGAGCTACAAGAAGAATACATTTCTTTAGAGGAAAAATAAAATGAGATGGAATCTTATCCAGTCGCAAACACCAGCTCAATAGAGGTAAATGGAAGTTTACTTCCTAAAATGATTAATAATGTGGCGAGCACCTCGCAGTCACAACAAGAGAAAGTGGTGATTGAAAACCAGCAGAAGTTAGTATCCATGGGAAGTCGAGATCAAGAGGAGTATGAAAGATAAAGGAATTATTACAATCGCGGTGGAAATAATAAAATTCAAAGACTTGATCAGCCGCAAGAGACTTATAGAGGACAAGGGAGTCAAAGAGTAATATGGGAAGAAATTAAGATGCCACCCCTGAATGCTAGCATAGAAAAAATTTGGGAAGCTATCATTCTGATGGAAAATATACCATCACCTTGGAATATGGGAAAAGAGCCACATCAAAATAATCAAAATCAAGAATTTTGTCTTTATCATCATTTTCATGGACATTCAATAAACGATTGCAAGAATGTAAAAAAGAATAATTTTGAGGATGATTTATCATGGAAAGTTAAATCATTTTCTAATAGGACATCTACAATCTCAGCAGTTACCACCAGCACCCGATATACGCAGAGTGAATACTGTAAAAGGAGCAGAAATATTTGTGATAAAGGTTGGAGCCAAGGAGAAGAATTTGTTCTGTAATTCCATCATACATTCATACAAGACTATTGAGGATTTCCATGACAATGTTCTGAGCAGAGTCTTCGCGAGAGACGTAGATGGAAGAGAGATAATGAATATTGCGAGAGTCTCGCCATTATAGGAGTGGGAAAAGCAAACTATTTCTTTTACTGCGCAAGAAGTACCAGAGCCTGGCGAGATGAATGACAACCCACTAGTGGTAAGATTAGAAATAAATCCAAAACAAATAGAAGAAGAAGATGAAGAAAATGATGATGGTGAAACTGAGGACTCATAAGCCATTAACAGAGTTCTAATAGATACTGGAAGTTCAGTTGATATCTTATTTTATCATACTTACAGAACCATGGGTGGAAAAGACGAGGATCTGATATCATTAACCTATAAAATCTATGGTTTCAATGACACTGACAACAAGCCCAAAAGGGAAATTAAAATGTGAATTCCATTAAAGGGGTTATCTTCTAAGATTCTATTTTGCGTTGTGGATATTGAATCACCTTATAATGCCCTGATTGGCCGACCTTGGATACATAGAATATTAGGTGTGGCGTCAACTTTCCACCAATGTATTAAATTTCCTCATCCTAATGGTGTTGGAGTAATAAAGGGAGACTGGGTTGATGGGAATAAATGCTATGAAATTGACATGGAATCTTGTGAAGAAAGGGCAACGAGGAATAGAAATTGGAAACATAACATCAAGCAAAAACAAAGAGGTGATAAGCTGATGGTTGATACAATAGAGCGGCGAGAGGAAGCAATACTGCGAAGTCAACATGAGTTGCAAACTGTAAATGGCGAGCATCTCACAGATGGAAATAAAATAGCAAAACGCAACAAAAGGGCAGAAGCAGAAAGTAGTAAGTAGAAAGGTAAAATGATGAAATTTAAGAAATTTATGAATGATTTATTTCAAAAGAATATTTCATTTGAATAAAAAAAAAATTTGAGAAGTTATACAAGAGTTGAAATGAAAATAAAGAGAAGATCAATGACAAGAAATTTCATCAGAGTTGCAATACTCGCAAGAAACGCGAATAAAATTTCACAGAGACATAAGAATGGGACGAACCTATATAGCGTACACCCTATTTCGCGGATACAATTTCGCAAGAGGCAAATGTAAGACCTAAAGTGCTTCATATAAGGGGGTATCTCTTTGCGTGGCTCAGGGATAAGGCTATACCACTGCTGGAACCTGAGTCACGGAGACTGGGGTCCATATCTTTGAGATACCTATCCAAGAGAGATACTTTGGATTTACAACTATATAAGGTTATACCTTGGTTGGACGACCGAAGGTCTCTTCTAAGGGGTGCAGAGTATGACGAAGGCGTCGAGATACATGGTTGAGCCAAGAGTGCCCGGGATGGACGAACCTACCCTGGCCATTTTTGGTAAGTCTTGGCTATGATGCACTCGGCCTCAAGAAAACCCCACTTAGGGTGCAGTCTCGTAACTATAAGCCATATAGGCATAAAGGATAAGAGGCAATGTAAACAACTGGTTGTTGTTAAGACCGGATGGGAGGAGATAGTCTTGTATGGATGATGTTCCCTCCTTGAAGGGGCAACCAGGGGGGTTAGGGCGTCACCCTCCATTAGGGAGCTGATAAGTGTCTTAAGACGGAAATGTCATGGGGCTTTATGTTCGCAAGAACATTTAGGCCTGTCATATTATCGCGTGACAAATATAGAGGCAACAAGCAATAAGAAAAAGTTAAGATGAGATCAATGGGTTTTTACATGAAATTGTAAAGACGTCCTGCGATTTCATTGCAAGACGACAATGTCATAGGGCTTTATTCTCGCAAGGAACTTAGGCCTGTCATATTGTCGCAGGCATTTGACAACATATGGATAAGGCAATATCAATGGGTCTTTACATACGAATATAAGGACGTCCTGCGATTTTGTCGCAGAAAGAAACGTGGCGAAATAAGACCTTTAATTAGGAAGGAAAACTAAGACCACAAGTGATTAACACATGACTGCGAGATTGTGGTTACGATATTTGCACAATTTTATTAAGAATCTAATATGATCAATCTTTTATAATGTAGACTAATAACAGAGGAAAGTATGTGAATGAACATAACGATAATGTTGTTATTCATCTTTATATAACAGATTTACGCACAGATAGCTAAAAACTTATAAATATATTACTTAACCATATTGCACAAAATAAATTGTCTTTTAATATATGCAGGAAGAGATAAGAAGAAGTCCGTACACTAGAGAACATTAGAAGCTGGAGAAATTCGCAGCAAGTATACTACAAAGAGAAAAGGATAAGTGTACAGATATTACAGGGAAGAATATAAGAAATATAATTAGATCCATCGTTGTCTTCGCCGGATATCTTTTCTTCATCTCCACCACCTTCATCATGACCTTCATCTTCTTCAGAATCTTTAGCTTCGCTATCAGAAATGACAAAATCAGGGACATTTTGTGGAACTTCATGCAAAATGTCAGGATACTCAGAATGAGGAATTTTATGATCATTGCAGACCAATTTAATGGAGTCATTGCGAACACCAACAAGAGTGTTACTAAAATTCCTTCTCATAATTTCTAACTGTTCCTTCAGTCTTGAATACTTTTCGTTGTGAGAAGCTAGATTTTTTGCGAGCACTCCCTTATCATCTTCAAGTTCTTTAACTCTGACAGAGTATCTCTTTTCAACTCCTGCAAATACAGAATAGCAAATCATAAATTTAGTAGCAAACTATAAAAGACGAAAGACCAATGAGGATGAATAATTAACAACCTTCTCTTTCAGAAATCATGTCTCTAATCAAGGCTGCTTGTTCAGTATGAAGACTAACATCTACACCTAGATTATTTCTGGCACTATCAAGAACTTTCGCATCCCAAGCAAATTCTTCATCATTGCCAATAAGAAGACAAGGGCGAACTTGGTTCTCTCTCGCAAGAAGATCTCTATTTTCGCCGATAAGTCTATCCCTCTCAATTTTAACATCAGTGAGAATTTTATGGAAATCTTCTAGGGCTTGAGCACCATTTTTAGAAATAAGATCTTTCTCATCAATAATATCACTATTCTTACTTCTCAATCTATTAGTTTCTTCTTTCGAATCAAGATAAAGACGCTTAAACTTATTGGTTAAGCCCAAGTTGAATCTGTGCTCAATTTTCAAGAGATGAAGTTTGGATTTAAGTTCATCTATGGAAAGAGATCTAATTTGATCATCTAAGAAACTACTTAAAGAGCTATTAAGACGAGCAAGAAGGGTATCCTCATCTACAGGATCAGGGAAAGATCAAAGGAATGTAGCCTCATCTGTAAGGTCATAAATATCTGCAAAAATGGTTACCTGAATGAGCCAAAATAAGTCAAAAGAATTAAAAAAAAAGAATGAAAAGTTTATACCATAGAGTTGCTGATTAGCTTTTTCAAGATCAGAAATCTTTTGTTTATCACTCGAAGCATCAATTTCTAATTGCTTATTATTCTTGCAAAGCTCAGCAACCTCAACTTCTAAATCTCCTTTACTCTTGTGATGATCAATACCTTCAGATTCCAACTGTTCCTTTTTCTTGCGAAGATCTGCAGATTTAGACTTTAAATTTTTATTTTTGTTGCGAAGGTCAGCACGTATTTTCTCCAAATCTGAGGCAGCAATAAAAGAAGCTCTTCCAGCCTGCGAAGAAATGTAAAAATTGTTAAGACAGATATAGTTCAAAATCTAAGGTATAAGGAAGAGGCAAAGAAGTGAAAACATACCAGAATTCCGAGTGAATTCAAAAGACTGGGAGTCATCGATCTCGAGATTCCCTGGAAAGAATCATTGTCAACCAATAGGGAAGCATCACAAACCTTTGCGAGAGCTTGAGATACTTCATTAACATCTTCATCTCCATAATCATTTGAAATACCATGCATGACATCGCCAAAAATCTTAGATAATTGGGTCATATGATATTCAGGAGAAGAGGAATCCTTCATAGGAGAGATGTCATTATTATCTTCATCTTCATTATCATCATCATCATCATTACTCGGATTTTATGGATTAGGTTGAGGAATTGAAGAAGAAGATAATTGGGTTTTTCTTTTCTTTAAGGGAGGAGCACCAGATTTCTCTCTGCGAGAAGCAGTAGACTTCTCTTTGAGAGGGGAAGTAGATTTCCCCTTGCGATCAACTGTGGATTTCTCTTTAGTTCTCGCAGGCTTCACATAATCTCTTTCTTTAATTTCCTGCGAACACAGATAAAGATAAGAAATAGAGGCAACAATATATTGTAAAAAGTTATAAAAAAATATTTCTTACTTCTTCTGTGAGAGATTTGAGAGCTAAGTAAGTAGCAGGATTCCCTAGCCTATATTTGTAGCTGGCTTTCAACCTTTTAATATGATAAAAAGGAAATAGTCAGCGAGAATCTACAGACATGAAGAAAATAATAATGGTAATTTATTATGCAAAAAATTAAGAAAAACATACTTCTTTATTTCTCTCAGGCCAGTTGAATATCCACGGCTGGTATTCCGTGAGTTTCACAGGTAAAGCATGGGTACCAGAGATATATGAACCCTCTAAAATTAGAGGGAAGATATACCATTTATCATCGCTAGAATGACATGGACCTTGATTATTATTAGTATGCCAGTCGATGTCCAACATAAGAATTTTGTCTTTCGCAATATCATCTTTCTTTTGAAAGCGGACACCCCAGCAGGTGTTATCCCTCTTTATGGGGATTATGTCATAGTTTATGAAGAAATTATCTACAATATACATTGCGGGAATAATTGGAACATCCTTGAATTTAGGATTCTTCGCAGTATCAGGGTAGAGAGATTTTTTATCAGCACCGCGAGTAGCATACTCCACCAGCATACGGATGCAATCCCCACCCAGTTGATATATGGCTCGCGAGAATTTTGGATGAGAAAGTATCTCATAGAACAAAGGAAGTTCAGGATTTTAAAGAGGAATAAGAAGACCAACTTCAAGTTGACCTAGCGAGACTATAATCTTCTCGCGAGAACTTGGATGATCAGAAAATAGTTTAACGGAAAGTTCGGCTTTAGGGTTTTGATCAGGGAAAGTGGATAAAGAAAAACCTTGATCCTTAAACTTCTTCTGCATTTCCTCAAAGGCGATCATATATTTACGACCAGCGGGAGCCATTTTTAATAAAGTAAGTATGGGAATAAAGAAAAGGATAGAAGATTGAAGGAAAAGTTGCAACAGTAACATATGCGGAATTTACGGAAGAACATCAAAATTGCAGAGAGATAGAAAGAAGAAAGTAAAAAGAGGGAAAGAAAAGAATGAAAGAAGCATTTATAGAAGAAGAAAGTTTTCGAGAAGATGAATGCAATTAATGCAAAGAAAGGACGTGAACGATCAGATCGCAGCGGTTGAAAAGGACGTGTCAAAAATTGAATGGAAGAAAAAGTATGTGAAAACAGCTGGCGAAGAATACAGAAATGTGTCAAATCAGAAGAGTGCAAAAAGATAAAAAGCTGCATCATTATAAAAGATTCAATTCTCATGATCTTTCCTCCTTAGCAGAAAATACATGAGAAGAGGCAAGATGTAGGACCAGAATATCGCCATGATACTACTCTTGCGAGATTAAAAACACTTCTGCGAACATCATCGCGAGTTCTTCAACAACACTTCACGAGTGTCACATAATGATTTGAAGAATGACGTAATAGCTGACGAATGAAGAAACACGGGAAGAGCGTGATTATCCTGCGGTGGTTACAATGCTTGCGAGAATGGACATTATAACTACTGCGATAATATCGCGAGTCAGATCCTAAATTAAAGGACAGATTAGCTGTCACCCACTATGTAACTATCCTATATAAAGAGACCCAGTAGATTCAGAGAGAGGATGATGTATTTTTTGAGTGTTGAGAAAGTCTTTAGGAGAGATAAAATTCAAGAGAGCGGTTGTATTCTTGATTTATTTCTTTTCTTGTAAACATTTCTGAGAATCAAATAATAAAGTGTTGTTTTTAATCTTCAAATATGTCTTAATTACAGTAAATTATTATCAAGGGTGTAGTGTAGGATTTCCTGCAACTACACACTAGGCACAGATGAACTTGGATAAAGCGAAAGCTTTACCAACACATATTTCGAGAAATAAATAAGCGAGATATACTTAGCTCGAAATAGCATATGTGTATAATCTTAGTGTATATAGTAATATGACTTTTGTCTCAAGATAGGAGATAGAGTATATAAACTTTTGAGTGATAGATAAGTTCAAGTCTCCACATACCTTTTAGTCGATGAAGATCCATTGTTTCCTTGGGTAGTCCTTCGTCTTGTATGATGATCTCCATGGAGTTATTGAGATCAACTACACTTTATATCCTAGTCCGAGACCTTAGCTATAGTAGACTAGAAATCAAGACTTTATAGTTTTGATCACTAACATTGAAAAACATGCTTGAGATAGCAGCGCATGCGAGTTCGACCAAGCAATGCTCTAACAATCTCCCCCTTTTTCAATTTTAGTGTAAAAACTATTAATACATATGGAATACAAAATTTATAAATAAACTTTGTATCTCTTATTCCACATGTCGTCTAATCTTCAACTATACTCGAAATCTTCATCACTTCCAAGTAATCCAATGATCCCATAGGTAGTAAGTTTAGCACCATTGTAGTAGCAGGAAATCCCACACTAGACCCCTCACAAGAATTCATAATAATCAACACATATTTAAAAGATTAGGAACAACACTTTTATTAATTGATTCACAGAAATATTACAAGAAATGGAAGAAAACAAGAATACAATCGCTCTTTTAATTTTCTCTCTCCTAATAACTTGCTCAACACTCGAAAAAGATCTCCCCTTCCTTGCGCTTATTCGACTCTTTATATAGGGATTTACATAGTGGATGACAGATAATCTGTCCTTTATTTTAGGATCTGACTTGCGATATTCTCGCAAGCTTGTTAGTTGTAGGACCAGAATATCGCTACAACGCTATTATTGCGATATTAACAACGTTTCACGAGCGTCACTGCCAATTCTTTAACAACGTTTCACGAGCATCACAGAATATCCAAAAGAAACTGACGATGGAAGAAATAAAAGAAGAATATGTTGATCCTGTGATGGTCATCATTCTTGCGATAGAGAATATTGTAGCGTTCGCGATGAGATCGCAGAGTAAATCCGAAAGAGGAGGAAAACTTAGCTGTCATCCATTATGTAAATCCCTATATAAAGGGCTCGATAGATCCAGAAAAGGATGATGTATTTTTTTGAGAGTTGAAAGAGTCTTGAGGAGAGAGAAACTTCAAGAGAATATTTGTAATCTTGATTTCTTCCAATTTTGTAAACATCTCTGAAATTTGAATAGTAAAGTGTCGTTTAAATCTTTGAAGTTTAATTGATTTCCAATAGATTTCTATAGAATCTTAATAAGGGTGTAGTGTGGGAATTCCTGCAACTACATTTTGGCGCCCAGAAACAGGGAGAATCAAGCTAAGAAATCTCTAATTAGAACTTGAAAATTTGAAGAAATTGTTAGGGTTGAAGAAATGGATAGAAGAAGAAGAAATACATCAGAACCACCGACAACTGTGAGGAGAAGTAAAAGACTTGCAGGTGAGGGAACAGGTGAATTGGAAGAATCTTTAAGGATAAGATCAGGAAGAAATAGAATAAGAAATGAAGCAGAAAGTTCAATTCAACAACCGAATCAACAAACACAAACACAAGATAGGAATGTGGATTATGATAGAGTGAGTGTGCATACTTGGAGGTCGGATTCGATAGAAGAAGCAGAAAATCGACAATTGAGAAATGAAGAAGAAAGAGAAAGAAATCAAGAAATGGTTGGAGGATTAATTCATGAAGGACGTGAAATAGTGGATGATTTGAGACAAAGAATACAGGAAGAAAGAAGATTAGAGGCAGAAGAGCGTGCGAATTTAACAAGGCAAAATCATGAGCTAAGAATGGAGAATTTGAGGTTACAAAGAAGGAGATCAAGAAGTACTTTTAGATCAAATTCAAGATCATTCAGAGAAGAACCAAGGCAAAATTCCCCTATAAGAAATGTTAGATAAAATACTCGAGGAGAAGTGCAAAATAGAGAAGAAGAGATAATTGGTGATCGCTATAATCCGCGTGACAATAGAAATCAAGAGGGAAGAAAAAACCAAATTGAAGAAGAAAATCCCGAAGAAGGTAGGAGGATATTACATGGGCGAGAGAATCAAAGAATGATTGAAGAATAAATTGAGAGTCATTACGCTGAACAAGCACGTCTAGCCCGCGAGAGGGAAAGATTAAGGGCAGAAGTAGAAGAACATGAATTTCGAGAAGCAGTGCGACAAAATAATCATGAAAATCGAGAAAGGAGACGTACGCAAAATCGCTACAATGGTAATATTCAGGAGGAGTATGATAGGATACAGAGGAGAATAGAGACATCGAAGAGAAATGAGGAGAAATGAAGAAATCCGCGAGAAGAAGAAGATAAGCGAATCGATATCAAGAGGAAGATGAAAGAGAAAATCGCAGAGAAAGACGAGATGATGATGAAGAAGAAGATACACAAAATCTCGCAAGACAAGAAAGGCAAGAACGCAGAAGAAGGGAAACAACATTAAAGAGGCCAATGGAACAAAATTCAGCTGAGAACGAGCAAATATTGAGAGAATTAGCAGAAATGCGAGGAATGATAAACAATAGAAGAGAAGGAGGTAGAAGGCAACTTGATGAAGCTATTGAAGAAGCTGCGAGAACTCCATTTACTCAAGAAGTATAGTTAAGAGGGATACCTCCAAAATGTAATTTACCAGCATTAACCAACATTTTTGATGGAACTACTTGTGTTGTTCAACACGTCAAAGCTTATGTTAGATGTATGATACAATGGGAGAATCATGATGCTGTGCTATGAAAATATTTTGCATCCAGCTTAACTGGCGAGGCGTTGAAATGGTTCGAAGGATTACCAAAGAATACCATAACTTCTTTTGATCATTTACAAGCTATATTTTTAGGAGCGTATATTAGCAACAATTCTTCGTGGCCGGGTATTGAAGATGTGTTTGGGTTAAAACAGAGAGTTAGCGAGAGTCTGAAACATTTAACCATAAAATGGAAGACAATGTGCAGTGAGATGGCAGGAAGAGTTGACGAGAGATATCTTATATTGTCTTTTATCAATGCAATGTTTGCGACCAATATACTGTACATACAAATTTTCAGAGTCAAGAATACAATCACTATGACTGAACTGCGAGAACTACAGGAAGAATACATTACTTTGGAGGAGAAACAAAATGAGATGGAATCATATCCAATCGCGAACACCAGCTCTCTAGCGGAAAGTGGAAGTTTGCTCCCTAAAATGATAAATAATGTGGAGAGCACCTCGCAGGCACAACAAGAGAAAGTAGTAATTAATAACCAACAAAAATTGGTAGCAATTGGGAGTCGAGATCAAGAAGAATATGAAAGGGAGAAGAATTATTACAATCATGGTGGAAATAATAAGATTCAAAGACTTGATCAACCGTAAGAAACTTATGGTGGACAAAGGCAGAATAACTTTAGAGGGCAAGGAAATCAAAAGATAATATGGGAAGAAATTAAGATGCCACCTCTTAATGCTAGTATAGAAAATTTTTTGGGAAGCTATCATTCTGATGGAAAATATACCATCACCATGGAACATGGGAAAAGAACCACATCCAAGAAACCGAAGTCAAGAATTTTGTCCTTACCATCACTTTCATGGCCATTCAATAAATGATTGTAGGAATGTAAAGAAGATAATTTTGAGGATGATTGATCAGGGGAAGTTAAATCACTTTCTAGTAGGACATCAACAACCTCATCAATTACCGCCAGCACCAGAAACTCGCAGAGTGAATGTTGTAAAACGAGCAGAAACATTCGTGATAGAAGTGGGGGCTAAAGCAAAGAATTTGTTTTGTAACTCCATTGTGCATTCATACAGAAATGTGGAAGATTTCCATGATAATGTTTTAAGTAGAGTCTTCGCGAGAAATACAGATGGAAGAGAGATAATGAATATAGCGAGAGCCTCGCCATTAGAAGAATGGCAGAAACAAACTCTATCTTTCACCGCGCAAGACGTACCAGAGCTGGGCGAGCAACATGACAACCCATTGGTAGTACGATTAGAGATAAAACCAAATCAAATGCAAGAAGAAGATGATGGTAAAATTGAAGACTCTTGGGCCATCAACAGAGTCTTAATAGATACCGGGAGTTCAGTTGATATCTTATTCTATCATACCTATAGAACCATGGGCGAAAGAGATGAAGATTTGATACCATCAACGTATAAAATCTATGGATTTAACGGTACATCTAACAAACCAAAGGGGGAAATTGAAATGCAAATATCGTTAAAAGGAATATGTTCGAAAATCTTATTCTGTGTTGTGGACATCGAATCACCTTACAATGCTTTGATAGGACGACCTTGGTTACACGGGATATTGGGTGTAGCATCCACTTATCTCCAGTGTATCAAATTTCCTCATCCTAAAGGTGTTGGAGTTATTAAAGGAGATTGGGGAGAAAACAAGAAATGTTATGAAATCGATATGAAGACTTGCGAAGAAAGAGCTGAAAAGAATGGCAATTGGAAGTACAAAATCAAACAAAAATAGAGATGTGAAAGGTTAATGATTGATACAATAGAGCGGAAAGAGGATGTGAAAGCTGATGGCGAGCGTCTCGCAGAAAAAGAAACAACAGTAAAACATAGCAGAAAAGAAGAATCGGAAAATAGTAAGTAGAAGAGGTAAAATGATGAACTTTAGAGAACTATATGAATGATTTGTTTGAAGAATATGTAATTGAATAGAATATTCTATTTGAGGAATCGCAAGATTTTACAAAAAGAAAGAAGATCAAAATTATGAAATTCTATCAGAGTTACAATACTCGCGAGAAGCGCGAATAAAATTTCGCAGAGATTAAAGAATGGGACGAACCTTTATGGCGTGCATCCTAGTTCGCGAATAAAATTTCACAAGAGGCAAATGTAAGACCTAATAGCGCGTCATAGGAGGGGGTATCTCTTGACATGATTTAGGGGTAAGGTTATACCGCTGCTGGATCCTGAGTCATGCAGATGTTGGGGTTAAAGAAAACCTATCCGGGAGAGAGGTCTTGGATTTCCAATTATATATGGTTATACCCTGGTTGGACGACCGAGAATCTCTTCCAAGAAGTACAAAGTATGACCAAGGCGCCGAGGTACACGGTTGAGCCAAGGGTGCCAAGGGAGTACGAAACTCCCTTGCCATTCTTGGTAAGTCTTGGCTACGATGCACTTGGCCTGAAGAAAACCCCACTTAGGGTGCAGTCTTGTAACTATAAGCCATATAGGCATAAAGGACAAGATGCTGCTAAAACAGCTGGTTGTTGTTAAATCTGGATGGGAGGAGCTAGTCTTGTATGGCCGATGTGCCCTCCATGAAGGGGCAACCAGGGGGAAGATAAGGGCGGCACCCTCCATTAGGGAGCTGATAAGTGTCTTAAGACGGCAATGTCATGGGGATTTATGATCGCAAGAACATTTAGGCCTGTCATATTGTCGAGTGACGTAAATTATACAGAGGCAACAAGCCAAAAGTTAAGATGAGATCAATGGGTTTTTACATGAAAGTGTAAAGACATCCTGCGATTTCATCGCAAGACGGAAATGTCACGAGGCTTTGATCTCGCGAGAGAACTTAGACTTGTCATATTGTCGCAATACAATCAAAGAAGAAAGATAAGGAAAGATCAATGGGTCAATACATGCAAATTTAAAGACGTCCTGCGATTTTGTCGCAGAAAGAAAGAGTGTGGCAAAATAAGACCTTTAATTAGGAAGGAATAATAAGACCACAAGATTACTGCGATAATACTCGCAGATGTTATGAGAATTGCGATTTCACGCAGTTATTGCTGGCGATAAGATCGCCAATATTAAGGCAAATTTTATTTACCACTAATATCTAAATCTTTTAATCAATTTTTTATATTGCAGATGAATAATAGAGGCAAGTATGGGAATGCATGAGAACGATGAAATTATTATTCATTTATCATATAAAAATTGCATAGATAAATGCACGCAGATAATTAAATAATAATAATTATATTGATTGATTGACTTGCAGAAAAAGAACTGTTTTCTAATTCACACAGGTAGAAGCAAAATAAATTCACAAAATTGGAGAAACTCACAGCAATGTTACAGAAAGAAGAAAATAAATATACAAGGAAGATAGAAGGAAAAAGAAGAACTAGCTAGATCCATCGCCATCCTCTTTATCAGACTTCTCTTCATCGCCAAATTTCTCCCTTTCATCATTATCATCACTATCTTCATTCTTATAAGATTCTTCTCCTCCACCATATTTTTCTCCTTCGTCATTATCATTATCATTTTCATCCTCATCAGAATCCTCAGCTTCGCTATCTGAGATGTTAATATTTGGGATTATTGCGGGGATTTTCTTTGCAAGATCAAGATATATAGAAGGAGAAATTCCATGATCATTGTAGACCAACTTAATGGAATCATTACGAACAACAATGAGAGATCTATTGAAATTCGCAGTGGTAATGTCAAACTGCTCTTTCAATCGTGAATATTTATTATTGCGAGAAGCAAGAGTATTCATGAGCTGATTCTTCTCATTTTCAAGTTCCCCAATTCTTTCAAGATATCTTTTTTCATCTCCTGCGAGAATATATGACAACAAGTTAGAAATTTTGTAAAGAAGAGTAATAAAAACAGGAAAATAGCGAGAACAAGAACATCAAACAACCTTATCTTTCAGAAATCATATCTCTAATTAAGGCCTCCTATTCAAATTGAAGGCTAACATTTACACCTAGGTCATTCCTGGAATTGTCAAGAACCTTCGCAGCCCAAGCAAACACATCATCGCTATTAATAAGGAAACGAGATCGAACTTGAGTCTCCCTCGCAAGAAGATCTTCATTCTCGCGGATAAGTTTATCTCTGTCCATTTGAACGTCAAGGAGAGTTTTATGAAAGTCTGCTAGGGTCTTGGATCCCTTTTTAATGGAAAGATCTTTCTCGTCAATAAGATCGCTATTCTTCTATCTTAATCTATCTATTTCTTTTTTTGAATCAAGATAAAAGCGCTTATATTTGTCAGTCAAACCTAAATTGAATCTGTGTTCAATTTTTAAGAGATTAAGCTTGGATCTAAGTTCATCTATGGAGAGGGATTTAATCTTTTCATTTGAGAAATTATTTAAAGAATTATTAAGACAGGCAAGAAGAGTATGATCATCTACAGGTTCAGGGAAAGATTGAAAGAGTATAGCCTCGTCAGTAAGACCATAAATATCTGCAAGTTAAAATTGGTCGCTTGAATAAGCTGCGATAGGGTAAAAAGAATTAAGAGAGAAAGGAATCAGTCATACCATAGAGTTGTTGGTTAGCTCTATAAAGATCAGAGATCTTTTTCTTATCAACTGAAGCTTCAGTCTCCAGCTGTTTATTCTTCTTGCGAAGCTCAATAACTTCAGATTCTAATTTTTCTTTATCCTGCCGAAGTTTAGCAGCTTTCTCTTCAGCGTTGGCACGTCTTTTATCTAAATCAGAAGCAACAGCAAAAGAAGCTCTTCCAACCTACGAAAGAAAAATATAAATTAAGATCTAGCAATGGAGAAAATATATAAACAAACTAAAGAAATGAAAACATACCAAGGCACCAAGAGAATTTAAGAGACTAGGAGTCAGCGATTTTGAGACTCCTTGGAGAGAATCATTGTCCACCAGTATGGGAGCATCACAAACACTGGCAAGAGCTTTGGATGTCTTATTAATAATTTCATCCTCTTCATTACAAGTTATGTTGTGGGAAATATCGCTAAAATGTTTGGATAAATGAGTCATTGAAGAATCAGAATCAGAAGAATTTTTTATTGAAAGAAAACCACTAACATTAAAATCCTCGTCATTATTATCCTTATCAAGATCAACACTTGGATTTTCTGGAGTTAGTTGAGGAATTGAAGAAGAAGAAGGTTGAGTTTTCCTTCTCTTTAGTGGAGGATCACTAGATTATTCATTGCGAGGGGCAGAAGACTTTCCCCTGGAAGGAGCAGTAGATTTCTCCTTTGAAGATTTCCCAGATTTCTCTTTTGAAGATTTCTCCTTGGTTTTTGCGGGTATTAATGGTTCCAACTCTTCGATTTCTTGCGAGCACAGATGAAGATAAAAAATAGGGGCAACAATATATTGTTAAAATTTATGAAGAGATATTTCTTACTTCATCCGTGAAATATTTCAGAGCCAAGAAAGTGCTAGGCTTCCTAAAAGTTTGGTAAATGAGCTTCATTCTTTCAATCTGAGAAAGATCAAAATAATTAGCGAGAATATAAAAACACAAGGAAGATAATGAATAATAATAATATGAAAATTCATAAAGATTAGTACCTCTTTAGTTCTCTCAGGCCAATTAAAGACCCAAGGTTGATATTCTTTAAGACTCGTGGGAAGTTCGCGAGAACCAGAAATATAAGGACCTTCGAGACACAACGGAAAGATAAACCACTTGTCATCGCTAGAATGGCGAGGGCCATGATTAGTTTTCGTGTGAAAATCAATATCTAGCATGAGAGCTTCATCGACATCGAGTTTCTTCAAAGAACACCCCAAAGAGTGCTATCCCTCTTCATAGGGAGTATCTTGTAATTTTTGAAAAAGTTTTCTAAAAGTATAATCTGCAGAGTTAATTGGAATATGTTTGTAAAGAGGATTTTGAGCATCTGAGAGAATAGCGCGATCATTTTCCAGCACCACGAGAAGCATATTCAAGTAGCAACCTAATGCAATCTCCACCTAGTTGATATATTGCTCACGAGAACCTCTCGTCAGATATTATTTGGTAGAATAATGGGAGTTTTGGGTCATAGAGAGGAAGGGGAAGACCAACTTCAAGTTGGCCAAGCTATACTATGATTTTTTCGCGAGAACATTGATCATCAGTAAATAATTTAAGAGAAAGTTCATATCTAGAATCCTGATCTGGAATTAAGGACATGTTAAAACCTTTAATTTTGAGTTTCTCGTGCATCTCATTAAAGGCCTTCAAGTTTTTAGTACCAGCAACAACCATTTTTGAGCATGGGAATGAAAGAAAAGGTTGAAAAGAAGAAAGAAATCACAGCAGTAACAGAAGCGCAATTCGCGAAAGAACAGTAAAATTTGCAGAGAGGGAACAGAGAGAAAGAAGAAGAAAGTAAAAGAGAAAAAGGAAAGGAATGAGAAGAGTATTTATAGAAGAAGAAATTTCTTGAAAAAGATTAAGGTAATTAATGTAAAGAAGAGACATGGGTGGTCAGATCGCAACGGTTAGAGGAGACGTGTCAAAAATTTATTGGAAGAAAGAATTCGTGAAAACAGCTGGCGAAGGACATAGAAACGTGTCAGAACGGGGAAGTCTAAAAAGATAAGCAGTTATGGCATTTTAAGTTCTCATGATCCTCTCTTCTTCGCAGAAAAGACATGAGAAGAGGAAATATGTAGGACCAAAATATCGCTACAACGCTAATCTTGCGATATTAACAAATTTTCACGAACGTCACTGCCAATTCTTTAACAACGTTTCACGAGCGTCACTGCCAATTCTTTAACAACGTTTCATGAGCGTCACAGAATATCCAAAAGAACATGACGATGGAAGAAATAAAAGAAGAATATGTTGATCATGCGATGGTCATCATTCTTGCGATAGAGAATATTATAGCGATTGCGATGAGATCGCAGAATAGATCCGAAAGAGGAGGAAAACTTAGCTGTCATCAATTATGCAAATCCCTATATAAAGGGCTCGATAGATCCAGAAAAGGATGATGTATTTTTTTGAGAGTTGAAAGAGTCTTGAGGATAGAGAAACTTCAAGAGAATATTTGTAATCTTGTTTTCTTCCAATTCTGTAAACATTTGTGAAATTTGAATAGTAAAGTGTCGTTTAAATCTTTGAAGTTTAATTGATTTCCAATAGATTTCTATAGAATCTTAACAAGGGTGTAGTGTGGGAATTCCTGCAACTACATTAGTGATACTTCCTCGTAAACCTCTATCATTCGTAATATTATCACACTTTCTTCATGTTTATACCACCGTCATCTATTATGTCACTTTCCTAACCATTCTGCGACATTTGTAATGAGTTGTTAAAATTTCGCAAGAGTGTTGTTGTTAACTTCGCAAGACTGTTGCTCCTGCGATATTGTGATCCTACATCTAGCCTCTTCTCATATCTTCTCTGCGAAGGGGAGAAGATCATGAGAATCTTATTTTTTCAGAATGTCGCAACCTCCCATCTTTCCATATTCTTCTATTCTGACACGATCTTCATTCCTCGCCAAATTTATTACACGTATCCCTTCTTCCATCCAGCTTATGACACGTCCTTTTCAACCGCTGTATTTCAACCATTCATGTCTAATCTTCGCATTAAATGTGTTTATCTTCTCGAGCATTATTCTCTCTATATATACTCTTTTCATTATTCTCTCCTCTTCTTTTTTACTTTCTTTCTTATTTTCTCTGCAACTTTCTTCATTGTTCTTCCGCGAATTTCGCTCCTGCTACTTTAATTTTTCTTGATTATTCTTCTCTTCAAGTTTTAACTTTTTTCTACATTCCCATACTAAAAATGCCTCCATCCGGTCGAAAGAATGAGATTTCCTTTGAAAAAGCTCAAAATAAACTTCAAAACTGCGGTTTTACTCTATCTCGCATTCCCGTCCAGAACCCTAAATCTGAGCTAACTGCCAAATTATTTTATGATCATCCCTGCAATCAGGGAAAGATCATAATCTCGCTAGGTCAGCTTGAATCTGGTCTTCCCATTCCCCTATATGATCCTGAGCTCCCCTTGTTTTATGAAATTATTTCTCATGCGAAGTTCTCGTGAGCTGTGTACCAATTGAGTGGGGGTTGCATTCGTCTAATGCTAAAATTTTCCACTCGCGGTGCTGGTAAGGAATCTATTTACCCCACTGAAGTTAAGAATCCTAAATTTGCTGATGTTGCGATTATACCTGCGAAATATACTGTAGAAAACTTCTTTGTGAATTATGAAGTAATTCCTATGAAGAGAGACAATACTTTCCGGGGTGTTCGCTTACATAAGAGAGATAATGTTGCTGATGACGAATTACTCATGCAAGACATTGACTGGCATCCTGGCGATAATTCTACCCCGCGTCATTCTAATGATAATAAGTGGTGTGTTTTCCCCTTAATTCTAGAGGGTCCATATATTTTTGGTTCTCATGTCTTACCTGAGAATCTCGTAGAGTTCCAACCCTGGGTATTTAACTGGCCCGAAAGAGATGGAGAGGTACATTTCCACCTTTTGCTTGAATCATTATTATTATTTTTTTTCTTATATTCTTACATGTGTTCTCGCTAATCACTCCAATATTTTCGTGTAATTGCGAAATTACCAGATTGAAAGGCTGAAAGCAAGCTAAAATAAATATGGGAAAGCTAGTACTTTATCATCTTTCCAATCAATCATAGATGAAGTAAGAAATATTCTTTTAAGATTCTTGACAATATATTGTTGCCTCTATTTCTTATCTTTATCTGTGTTTGAAGGTTATTGGTGAGATAGATGAACCCTCCAAGGTTGCGAAGAGCAAAGGTAAAGGTAAGGGAAAAGGTTCTCCTCGCAAGGAGAATTCTGCTGCTCCTCCTTTAAAGAAATAAAGATTTTAATCTCCCACTCCTTTAGATCTTCAATTCAGTGAAAGTTCTGATAGTGATGATGACGAAGATGAAGATATTAATACTTCTTTTGCCTAAGAAAATTCTCCACCTGAATCTTCTATGGCACAGTTGTCTGGTATTTTCTCCAATACTATGCATGGAATTGGTGATACTCCTCTTACCAACGCCTGCAACTCTCTAGCGACTATCTGTGATGCCCCTCTCTTAGAGAATAATGAATCTCTTCGCGGGGTTTCAAGATCCATTTCTGCGAGTTTCTTACATTCGCTTAATATCCTGGTAAGTTTTCATTCTTATACTTTTCTTCTTTTATTTTTTCCTTGAATTCATAATTAATTCCTAAAATTCGCTGCATTATTTCGCAGGATGGGAAAGCTTCCTTTGTTGTTGTCTCATATTTGGAGAAGAGGCATGCGTCTTTCGCAAAGAAGAATCTTAAACTTCTCAACAAAAACGCAGAATTGGAGGCTGAAGTCACCAGTCTTCGCGAGAAGGATAAGCAAAATAAAGGATTAGAGATCGAAGCTGCTAATCTTCGCGAAAAAATCAAATAATTGGAATTAGACAATTCTCTTCAGAAGGACAAAATATCTAATCTTCAAGATGCCAATAAGCAACTCTATGGTATGGGATCTTTTTCTTTCCCCTTTATTTTATTTTCTCAAATTGTTTTGTTAATAGAGTTTATTATTTTGCATACGTCTATGGTCTTACTGGTGAAGCTATTATTTTTCATACATTTCCCAGTATCATGGATGATGATACCCTTCTTGAACATCTAAACACTTCTATAAATAGTTTTTCAAATGATAAGATTGAATCTCTTCCCATAAATTAACTTAGATCCAAACTTCGCCTTTTAGAAATTGAACATAGATCTGTCTTGGATATGGCTAATAAATTTAGACAATTCTTTCACAACTATAAAGAAGAAATCCATAAGTTACAAGACAAATATAGTGATCTGATAGATGAGAAAGATCTTATTTCTCTCCAAGGTGCTCAGACATTAGCGAAATTTCAAGAAATTCTTCTTGAGATTCAAATTGAAAGAGATGATCTCAAACATAGAAATGTTGTACTCTGCGAAAGAGAGAATCAAACTCGCTCTCGCCTTCTCATAAATGATGATGATGAATTCGCTTGGGCTGCGAAGGTTATAGATAATTCCATGAATAATTTAGGTGTAGATGTTAGTCTTAAAGTTGAGCAAACAACCTTCATTAGAGATATGATTTCTAGCAGAGAAGGTTAATAACTTGTTCTTCCTTATTTGATTATTTATTTTTCACAATTTTATATCAAATTGTTGATTTATTGTTGTATTTTCGCATAAGCTGAAGAGAGATATCACAGTAGAATTGAAGAACTTAAGAATGAAAATGCGAAGCTCGTAAAGGATATTTCTTCTCGCAATGAGAAATGTTCAAGATTGAAGTCTCAACTGAAGATCACTATTGCGAATTTTGGGAATGACGCAATTTCTTATCATAATGATACTATCAAGGTGATCTGTGATGACAACAAGATTCCTTACTCCAAATATCCTTGTCTTTTAGACAATATCCCGAAGAATGTGTCAAACTTGATCATCTCTGATAGTGAATATGATGAAGGAGAAGAATCTAAAGAGGATGGAGATAATGAATCTGATGAAGATAAGGAAAAAATCTCTAGTAAAGAATCTGATGGAGATAATGATGAATCAAGCTCGAAATAGATTTTGCTTCCTTGCTTGATCCCTTGTAAAACTTGTACATTCATTCTTCAATCTTTTACTCTTGTAATCTATCACTATGAATTTCTCTAATCTTATATATAAGCTCTATTTCTTTTGTTCTTTCCTGCGTGTGTTAGAAAAAATTTCTCTCTTGCAATATGACTATCCAAAATACAATTAACTTTTTTATGTGTAAATCTATCATGTAAAAACAAATAACACTTAACTTATCCTATGCATTCCCCTACTTGCTTCTATTATTTGTATTCAGATGAGCGATTGAGCAAGCTGCCTCTGTTTAATAAAATAATTTGCGACAAAATTGCAATTTTCTCTGCATAATCTCGCAATCATAAATTGTTAGAAAATCACAATTATCTCTGTATAATCTCGCAATTATAAATTTTAAAATTGCGTTCTTTCTTATATTCTGATGTGGTCATATTTTGCCTTCCTAAGTAAAGGTCTTATTTTGCCATCTTTTTTCTTTTTTGACAAAATCGCAGGATGTCTCTACACTTTCATGTAGAAACCCATTGATCTTGCCATAATCTTTTGTTCTTTTGTATTTTTGCTGCGATAATATGACATGCCAAAATTTTCTTGCGAAACTAAAGCCCCATGACATTGCCGTCTTGCGACGAAATCGCAGGATGTCTTTACACTTGCATGTAATGACCCCTTGATCTCGTCTTATATTCTCTTTTGTATTATTGCCTCTTCAGGAATGTTGCACAAACATGACAAGTCTTAATACTCCAATGAGTAAAAATTCTCATGGCATTTGCGTCTTAAGACACTTATCAGCTCCCTAATGGAGGGTGCCGCCCTTATCTTCCCCCTGGTTTCCCTTTCAAGGAGACGTACACCGGCCATAAAAGACTAGCTCCTCCCATCCAGTCTTAACAACAACCAGTTGTGTTCGCAGCCTCTTATCCCTTTTGTATATATGCCTTATGGTTACGAGACTGCACCCTAAGTGGGGTTTTCTTCGGGCCGAGTGCATCATAGACAAGACTTGCCAAGAATGGCAAGGGTAGTTTTATACGCCCCGTGCACCCTTGGCTCAACCGTGTACCTCGGCACCTTGGTCATACTCTGCACCCCTTATGAGAGTCCTTCTTACCTTAGTCTCCCAACTCAAGTCATATGCTTAAGTTGAGAATCCAAGGTGCCTCTCCTGGATGGGCTTTCATTGACCCCAAATATCCATGACTCAGGTTCCAGCAGTGGTGTAACCTTATCGCTGAGTCATGTAACAAATACCCCCTTTTATGACGTACTTTAGGTCTTACATTTGCCTCTTGCGAAATTTTATTCGCAAACTAGGGTGTACACCATAAAGGTTCGTCCCATTCTGGATCTTAAATGATCATTTCTTGCGAAATTTTTGCACATTTTCATTCTTCTTTTGATATTTGTAATTTCGCATCTTTCTTTTCATAAAATTTTTGTATTCATTTATTTCATTTTAATCATTAAGGAAAATATATTTTTTGAAATTTTCGCAACAAACCAAGTACACATCTTTTTTCTTTTCCTCAATATTTCTTTCATTTCACAGTTTGAAATTTTTACCTTTACTGTTCTCTGCCTCTGCGAGATTGTTAGTTACTTTCTGTCCTTCTGCGAGTTTTTCTCCGCTTGTTGTTTTCATCAAGTTCTGATTTCACAACTTTCCTTCTTTTCTTTGTTTTACTTAATCGACCATAAATCTCCACTTATTTGTCTTTCTTTGATGTTATACTTCCAATTCCACTTCTTCGCAAGATTCTACATCAATTTCATAGCACTTCTTTCCTTCAACCCAATATCCCTTTATTACTCTAATGCCACCAGGATGTGGAAACATAATGCACTAGTGGAAAGTTGATGCCACACCTAAAATCCCATGTATCCAAGGTCGACCAATTAAGGCATTGTAGGGCGACTCCACATCGACAATACAGAACAAAATCTTGGATGATATCCCCTTTAATGGAATTCGCATTGTGATCTCCCCTTTAGGTTTATTGGCAGTGCCATTAAAACCATAAATTTTATAGGTTGAAGGTATTATATCCTCATCTCTGCCTCCCATTGTCCATTAAGTATGATAAAATAGGATATCTATAGAACTCCCTGTATCAATTAAAACTCTATTAATTGCCCATGAATCTTCAGCCTCATCATCTTAATCTTCATCATCTTCTTCATCTTCTCTTTGTTTTGGGTTTATCTCTAGTCCCACCACCAATGGATTTTCATGCATTTCGCCAGGTTCAGGTACTTTTTGTGCAGTGAAAGAAATAGTCTTCTTTTTCCACTCTTTTAATGACGAAGCTTTCACAATATTCATTATTTCTCTCCCATTAGCATCTCTCGCGAAAACTCTGCTTAGGACATTGTCATGGAAACCTTCGATTGTTTTGTATGAATGTACAATAGAGTTTTTTGCTTTCGCCCCAACTTCTATGACAAATGTTTCTCCTCCTTTTGGTGCATTAACTCTGCGAATATCTGGTGGTGGTGTCAAGAGTTGAGATTGAGGGTTCCCTATTAGAAAATGATTTAGATTTCCCTGGTTTATCATTCTGAGAATGATTCTATTTATGTTTCTGCAGTTATTTGTAGAATGTCCATGAAAGTGATGATAAGAGCAAAATTCTTGGCTCCTTTTATTTGAAAGCGGTTCTTTTCCCATGTTCCAAGGTGTTGGTATATTCTCCATTAAAATTATTGCTTCCCAAATTTTTTCCACACTAGTATTCAAAGGCGGCATCTTGATCTCCTCCCATGTCATTCTTTGACTTCCTGATCATCTCTGATAGTTTTGTCTTTGTCCTCCATTTGTTTCATGTGGATGATCAAGTCTTTGAATTTTATTGTTCCCTCCTCGACTATAAAAATTTCTTTCTCTTTCGAATTCTTATTGATCCCCACTTCCCATAGCTACCAACTTCTATTGATTGTCATTCTTATTTTCTTGTTGGACCTGTGAAGTGCTCGCAACTGTGTTTATCAATTTTGGTAGCAAACTCGCATTCGCTGCTGATGAGATTGTATTCGCAACAGGATATGATTCCATTTCATTCTGTTTTTATTCAAGATCAATGTATTCCTCATGTAGCTCCCGTAATTATGTCATTGTGATTGTATTTTTGATTCTAAAAATTTGAATGTATAGCAGATTGGTTGTGAACATTGCATTGATCAAGGATAAAATGAGATATCTCTCATCCACACGTCCATCCATCTCACTGCATATTGTCTTTCATCTTATGGTTAGATGCTTTAAACTTTCTCCAATTCTATGTTTTAATCCAAATACATCTTCTATTCCTGGTCGCGAGGAGTTGTTAGTTATATATGCCCCTAAGAATGTAGTCTGTAAATGGTTGAAAGATGTTATATTATTCCTGGGTAGACCCTCGAACCATTTTAGCGCCTCTCCTGTTAGACTTGATGAAAAATACTTGCACAACACAACATCATGATTCTCCCATTGTAACATACATCTCACATAAGCTTTAATGTGTTGAATCGCACAAGTTGTCCCATCAAAGATGTTGGTTAACGCAGGCAAACTGCATTTTGGCGGTATTCCTCCTAATTGTACTTCTTGTGAGAACGGAGTTTTCGCAGATTCTTCTATAGCTTCATCTAACTGTCTCTTACCTCCTTCCCTCATATTATTTGTAGTTGCAGGAATTCCCACACTACACCCTATTCAAGAATTTATCAATATTTACGACATAATTTGAAGATTAAAGACACTTTTTCATTAATTTGATCTTAAGGAATTACAGAAATCAAGAACACAGAACATTTGATAAAAGATTTTCTCTCTCCTAAAAACTTTCCTAGCACTCCAAAATTCATCTCTCCCTCTGGAACTATTCATCTCCTTTATATAGGTATTTACATAGTGGATTACAGCTCATGACAGCTCATTTACAACTAAGATCCCCTTCAATTTCGGATCTGAGTAAATGCGATAAATCGCAGTTAGCACCGCCTTTATCTTTTGCAGGATTTATTGATATATCGCAGACATGTCACACTTTCTTCGTGTTTCCGTCGTTTTCAATCATTACGTCACTGTTTAAGTCTTCTTTGGATGTCTTCGCAGGATATCATTGAAGTATCGCAGAACAGTTGTTTATTACCGATGTATCACAATACTGTTGTTTGTTTCGCAGGAATATTGTTGTGACAATATTCTGACCCTACATCTTGCCTCTTCTCATATCTTTTCTGCGAAGAAGATAAAGATCATGAGAATTTAAGTTTTTTAATTTGCCGCAACTCCTTATATTTTACCCGACAAAGTTCCATACTTTACGCTTTTACTACCGACACGCGTCAATCTTTACCAATTAACCCAGTTACCCATCCTTCATCTATAAATAATGTCTCACTCGAGAGTATTTCTTTCTTCTTTCACTTTCTCTTTTTCTTCAACTTTTCCTTTTTCTTGTCTGCAACTTTTTATCTCCTGGTATCCTTCCTGCTGCTGCTCTAATGGAGGCTCAAAGGTATGTTCTTATCTTGAATCTTATTTTGTTCATGTTATGTTATCTTTATCGCCCCATTTTCTTCATTTTCCCCATATTTTATCATCTTTTTTCGGTAACACCACTTCTCATATTAAAGTTACTATATAAAAACCCTAACCCTAAGGGTTCTCAGAAAAGGCGTGTTGGGAAGACGAAAAGATCTGAGGATGATAAGGTAGTAAGAAACATCTATTCATTTGAAATAACAATATTGTTGCCTCTGTTTCTTATCTACATTATTATTCGCAGAATGAAGGGAATATTCCTAAACCTCTTAAGCGTTCTCGTCAAGTTAAATCTCTTTCAGATGAAGTGGATATTCTTGAATTTTTACCTGCAAAACCTATCCCATCGCAAGATAAATCTGCTTCTTCTCCTTGCGCGAATTTCAATACCCATATTACTTCTTCCTCAACCCCTACTAAAGTTATTGATACTAATATTCCTATCTCTGATAATCCCAACATTTTAAAAACTGCGATGGATGAATCTATGATAGTTGGAAATAAATCTGTGACGAATGAAACTGCGGTGAATGAAACTATAGTAAATGAAACGACAGTTAATGAGGCTGCGGTGAATGAAGTCGTAGATAATAAAACTATGGTAAATGAAGCTTCAATTAAGGAAGCTGCGGTGGATGATGTTGTGGTGAATGAAACTGTAACTGCGACCAATCAAATTCCTTCTTCCATTCTTACTATCGCCAAAACTTCTTCCTCTACTTCTCTTCCTTCTTCCCAAGAAATAGCAACAGGGGTTGAAGCTGCTTTTCAAATATTATATGAAGTTTTAAACGATGCTATGAAATCTTCTTCATATCCTGCGAGACAGGATGTTTATATGATTCTAAGCAAACATCTTGGGTCTTGCGGTTCTTCATCTTCGTTAACTGCCTTAGAAGATGAGGTTGAAACTTTGAAGAAGAATCTTCAAGCAAAAACTTTGGAGTGTGAACTTCTCAATCATAAGCTTCACAATTAAGAATTAGATTTGTGAAATTCTTCGCAAAGAGAAATGATGATCTAAAAGGTATAACCTTCTTGCTTCTGCTTTTTGCCTCTGTAAATATTTGCTTTTTTTATGTACTCAATTTTACTTTATTTATTTGTTGATGCATATTTAGCTTCAAAACATAACCAATTAATGAAGATACTTGAGTGGGAAACAATCGTTGATGAGGCCCGTATTGGGAAAGAATCTTGGAAGAATCAATTTGATAAATTGAATGTTCTTCACACATACTCAATTGACGAGATAAATAATCTTAATAATGAGAACAACTAGCTAATTCATGAACGAGATCAACTAATTCATGAACGCGATCGTCTAAATAATGATGCCACCCAACTTTTATATTCGCTAAACCAAATTAACTTGAGGGTGGAATCTTTATCAGATGAAAACAGAGTTTTATCCCAAGAGAAACGTAGTTTTGTGGATACAACAAAGATTTATTCGCAGCAATTAGACAATCTACAAAAGCTGTGTAAGGACCAAGAGCAATCCCTTCGTGTCTTTGAAAGATGAACTTAAAAAGATAACTGAATCATCTCTTTCTTTGAACAAGAGAAGCTTATAAAGGGTAGGTTATCTCTAAGTGTAAAAGTCAATAATCTCAAAGATGATTATACTCGATTGAAGGAAGAAAATGTTTATCTTCGCAATTGTGACAAAAGTATAAAATCTCGTTTAAAAGGTAAGGTTGGGGATAATTTTGATGATGCCATGAACCGATGGAATAGTTGCTTCTTTAATATAATTCACACTTTATCTTCGCAAAAGGAAGGTAGTCATTTTGACTGCCTCATCTATTAATTAATTCATTGTATTTTCTCATTTTATTTTTCGCGAAAATTCCATCTAATATGCAATTTTCCTCTCGCAGAATCTGAGAAGAATCTTCAAGCTTCAATTTCTGATCTGTCTACGAGGTTAGCCAAACTTCGCAAAAAGAATACCACGCTTTCTAATTCTCACAACAGAGCATTGAGAAGATTTGACTATCTTGAGTATTTCAAAGATATAGAGATCAGAAATCGGGAAAAGAATTGCCTCCGCAAGGCTCATTTAGGCGCTGAGGTTTTCATAAATAATGTTCTATTCTCTCATTCTTTACCTCCTATGAATATCAAACCCTTGGAGATAGATGATGACGAATTTCCTCATCCCATAGATGAAGACCTAAATTATTCAAGCAATGAAGAAGATTTTTCTGAAAATGAACAAAGTCCACCTGAGAATGAAGAAAATCCTCTTAATGAAGCAGAAGAACAAAATCCTCCTCATTAAGAACAAAATCCTCCTCATGAAACAATCGCTGGTGATGGAAAAACTCAAAATGAAAAAGATGATGATGGTGAAGATAATAGTGGTGAACAAGAATGATGAATTTAGAGAAGAATATTCTTATCATATATTTCTGCGAAATATTTCTTGTTCTTCTCCTTGTTCTGCGAATGATTGTAATTTCCGAATCTTTATTCTTACTGCTCCTTTTGCGAAATATTGAAGTTTTGTAACTCAATCACTTATCCTGATTTATATACTTTTATTAATTCTGAATCCAATCTTCATAAACTCTTGTAACTTGATTATCTTCCTTCTTTTTTATTATTTTGATTCTTCTCAAGGAAGATAATGAAATATTGTTTTATATTCCCCATATTTGCCCCTCATAATCTTCCTTGTGAAGTATTTTATTTGTTATCCTTGTAAGAAATCCCATACTTGCCTCTTTTTATCAATATGTAATATGATAAATGAATTATCGCAAATATTTCTTCGAAGAATTTGTTATATGCTTTGCAGATATAACTTTTCTTGTGGTCTTATTTTGCCTTCCTAGTTAAAGGTCTTATTTTGCCACTTTTATGCGACAAGATAGCAGGACATTCTTAATTTTATATGTAATAATCCATTGATCTTGCCTTATCATTTAATTTTAATTTCTGCGACAATATGATAAATCTAAGCCATCTTGTGAGATTAATCTCTCTTTGCTTTTTAAGACTTATGACATTGCCGTCTTTGCGATGAAATCGCAGGACGTCTTTACGATTTATATCCTCTTATTATTTGATTACATTTATCTCATATTTTGATCTTATCGCAAAAACCCATTGATCTCATCTTAACATTTTTCTTTAGGCTTTTTGGCCAGTCACGCGGCAATATGACAGGTCTAAAAATTCTTGCGAATATAAAGTCCCATGACATTGCTGTCTCTGTCACGCGACAATATTACAGGCCTAAATATTCTTGCGAATATAAAGCCCCATGACATTGCCGTCTTTTTTGATACACAACTCCCTAATGGAGGGTATCGCCCTTATCTCTCCCCCCGGTTTCCCCTTCAAGGATTATACATCGGCCATACAAGACTAGCACTTTCCCATACGGTTCGCCAACAACTGATTGTTTTCGCAGCCTTGTCCTTTATGCCTTATATGGATTATAGTTACAAGACTGCACCCTAAGTGGGGTTTTCTTCGGGCCGAACACATCGTAAGACAAGACTTGCCATGGATGGCCAGGGTAGGTTCATCCATCCCGGGCACCCACATCTCAACCGTGTACCTCGGCGCCTTGATCATACGTTGCATTCCTTAGGAGAAACTCTCGGACGCCCAACCAGGGTATAACCTTATATAATTGGGAATCCAAGTTATCTCTCCCGGATGGATTTTCTATAATCCCAAATCTCCATGACTAGGTTCTAGCAGCGGTATAGCCTTTCCCATATCCATGCAAAGAGATACCCCCCTTATGACGCACTTTAAGGACATTGCCTCTTACGGAATAGAATCCGCGAACTAAGGTGCACACCATAAAAGTTCATCCCGTTCTTATATATTTTTAGGCGATTTGCGCCCGTCTTATGCATTTGCATTAAAAAAAATTAATTATCTCACAAATTATTGCGGAAAATAACTTTTATATGCAGCCAACTTTGTAATCCATTCATTCTAGTCTTTCAAACCTTTATTGAAAATATTTTCTTAGATATTGTCTATTCCATGGTCTGCCAAGTTTTTGACCCATGTCTCTTCCTTCTGGATCCATTAATTTATATGCTCCAGTTCCAACTATTTCTTTGATTATATATGGCCCATCCCATTTTTTCGCTAATTTTCCTCCATTTTCTCGCTGATATTCTGGTGTTTCTCGCAGAACTAAATCTCCAATTTGGAATTCACGCTTCTTTACTCGTTTATTATATTCACGAGCTAATCTGCGATGGTAGTTTTCCATATGTTGTAGTGCCTTTTCTCTCTTCTCTTCTACCTCATCAAGTTTGTCTAGAATCATACCAGCACTAAGATTCTTTTCCCAAGCTTCTCTTTTTGTTGTAGGAATAGCAACTTATGTTGGTAATACTGCCTCAACCCCATATGTTAAACAAAAAGGTGATACCCCAGTTGATTCTCTTCGTGTTGTATTATAAGCCCAAACTGCATTATGGACTTGTTGACACCACGTTCTATGATGCCCTTCTAACTTCTTTTTGAGAATATCTGCAATTATTTTGTTAGTTTCTTCAGCTTGACCATTGGCCTGTGGATATGAAGGAGTTGATTTTCCACACTTTATCTTGAATGCATTAAGTAACATCTCTATATTTTGTCCTTCAAATTGTTTTCCATTATCTGACACCAATTCGTTGGAATTCGAATCGCAAATGATATTTTCAAATATAAATGTGAAAATGTCCTTATCACGAATATGCTATACTGCCTTAACTTCCGCCCATTTTGTGAAGTAATATGTTGCGACAATTAAGTATCTATTTTGACCTGTTCCTGGTACAAATGGTCCCACAATATCTAAACCCCACTTTCCAAATGGCCAAACATTTTTTGAAGATGTTAATGTTTCACCTGGTGCATGTATTCTTTTTGAAAATCGCTGACATTCCTCGCAACTTCTTGATAAATTCTTTGCATCTTCATGCATATATGGCCAATAATAACCTTGCATTTTAGTTCTGTATGCTAAAGAGATCCATTCTTTGTGATTACAAACATCCCCACTATGTAACATTTTTAATATTTGCTTTCCTTCTTATTGTGTCAAACATCTGAGGGAAGGCCCATTTAAAGATTTTCGATATAATACCCCATCTCTTAACTCATAATTTGTTGCTCTAATTTTTAATTTATGTGCTTCCAATCTATTCCTTGGTATCTCCCCCCTTGCTAGATATGCGTGAATTTCCGCACGCCAATCTTCGATAATTCGTCTTGATTCTTCGCCATTATTTTCTACTACCATCGTTTCAGCTTCCTCTTTATTAATTGACGGTGCTATGAGTGTTTGTATTTTTATATTTCTCGCAGTCGGATCTACCATCATACTTGATATAAACGCAAAAGCATCTGCAAGCCTATTATCTCTTCTTGAAATATGCCTCCATTTGAGTTTTGGAATTTTCGCAGATAATTCTTCAACAAGTTTCTTATATTTTTTAAAAGATATATCATTAGTTGCATATTCCCATTCAATTTGGCGAATAATCAATTGTGAATCACTTGTAACTCTTGCATTCTCCACCTTCATTTCTATCGCAAATCTTAAAGCATGTACTACATCCTCGTATTCTGTCTCATTATTGGTAGATTCGAATTCCAGTCGAAATGCAAATGCCATTTTCGCACCTTCTAGCGAAATAAAAACGACTCCCACTCCATTTCCTTCTCCATTGGATGATCCGTCTACTAATATCTCCCACCTATTTGGTTATGTTAAAAGATCTCTAGGATCCCCATATTCTTCTTCTATATCTATCATGTCTTCTACAACTTCATCATCCTCCAAAGGAAATTCTGCGAGAAAATCTGCGACAATTTGAGATTTTGGCAAAGATAAAATTGCATATTGGATCTCAAAATGCCCCACTTGTACATTCCATCTTTCGTCTCTGCCTGATCTTTTTGAATTTTTCATTACTGACTCGATTGGTACCTTTGTTAGTACTTTAATTTTATGCGCTTGGAAATATATGTGAAGTTTAGAAGCTGCATAAACTAATGCCAAAATTAGATTTTCAATCTTGAATAATTTTCTCCATGACATTGAATGTTTTCTTGATGTAGTAAATGGGTTTTTCAACTCCTGCGTCATTTCGCAAAAATCTTTGCGCTTAAAGCATGTGGAGTTGTCGCAAGACATATCAGCAATTCTTCTCCTGGTTCAGCCTTCTATAGTATGGATATATTCATCAAATATTCCTTAACTCCTTGAAAAGCTTTCTCACACTCGTCTGTCCATTTAAATTTTGTTCCCTTCTTTAGTGTGTTGAAGAAATGCTTGCATTTATCTGATGACCGCGAAATAAATCTTCCTAGTGAGGCTAAAAGTCCATTCAATTTTTGCACATCTTTTACTGTTGATGGAGTTGGCATATCTCGAACTGCTTTCACCTTTTCAGGGTCAACTTGTATTCCTTCTTTTGATACAATATATCCCAAGAATTTCCCAGATGATACTCCGAAAGTACATTTCTCAGGATTTACTTTGACATTAAAAATCGCATCTGATCAAAAATTTCCCTTAGGTCCTGCACATGATTTTTAGCTTCTTTGCTTTTTACCAACATATCATCCACATATACCTCTAAAGTTTTATGTATCCATTTTGCAAATACTTTTTCCACCATTCTTTGGTATGTTGCTCCTGCATTTCGTAACCCAAAAGGCATCTTTGTGTAGCAATATAGTCCTCTGGGTGCAAAGAATGCAGTGTGTTCTTGATCTTCTTCTGCCAACGGGATTTGATTATAGCCCTTGTATCCATCTAACGAAGATATTCGATCATTTCCCCGCGCTGATTCCACCATCTGCGGGAAATCTGGTAAGGGAAAACTATCTTTGGGACATGCTTTATTTAAATCAGTAAAATCGATGTAAATTCTTATCCCCTTGTTTTTCTTGGGAACTACTACCATATTGGCGATCCATTCTGGATATTTCTCTTGCCTTATAATTCCTACATCAAGCATCTTTTGCAATTCTTCTTCTATCTTGGCATGATAAGTAGTTGCAATCTTTCTTATTCTTTGTTTGATCGGTCTCATATTTTTGTTAATTTCTAATCTATGGCATGCAATAGATGGATCTATTCCAGGCATCTCATCCATATTCCACGCAAAAATATCTCTGTATTCTCGCAGAAGATTTACAGTTTTCTCTTCTTCCTCTACGTCCATCTTAGTTCCAATTTTCAGCATCTTTGGGTCTTCTTCACTTCCAACATTTACTTCTTTTGTTGGTTCTGCTGCAGTATAAATAGCTTCACGTTCTCCCATTGGTGTTGGTGCCTTTACTATCTTGATTTGGTTCATCATTTTCTTGCGATACATCGCCAAATATTCCTTTTCCTTCTTTGATTTTATCATGTAAATCTTGAATTCTTCTTCTTTCTTTTCTTCTCTCCTCACTTTTCTACGCTGTTTTCGCAACTGAATTTCATTTTCACAATTCCTTACTTCATTTTGGAAACATAATGCTGCATAATCTGCATCTCCTCTAATTTCACCAATTCCACTAGGCATAGGGAACTTTAAACACTGATGTAGAGTTGATGATACAGCCTTGATTGCGTGTATCCATGGTCTTCCCAACATCATGTTATAAGGTGATTTCACATCCACCACGCACAAAGTGACCTGCGTCTCTATTTTCCCAGTAGGAATTCGCACTACAATTTCACCTTTAGGTTTTGTTAGAGATTTTCCAAATCCATGAATATGATATGTTGGACTAAGCATTTCTTCATCTTTGTATCCCATTTTCTTAAATGTGTGGTAAAATATTATATTCACAGAACTTCCTGCGTCCACCAGAGTCCTATTCACAGCCCATTCTTCTGTAGATCTTATTAATTTATCTTTTCTTGTTGGTACAACAGACACTGTGATCACCAATGGAGATGTATGACTTAAATTCTCTTTTGGAATTTCTACTGCCGTGAATGTGATCTTCTGCTTTTCCCAATCTTTTAACGGTGATGCCTCATCTACTGTCATAATTTTCTTTCCTTCAAAATATCCCTTGTGTATCCTTCCTCTAATATCTTCATGGAACTTATCTATTATCATCTTTGTTATTACATCACACTCCAATTTCTTTTGATTATCTTTGACTTCAATCATCTTTTCTTCCATCCAATTTCTTAATATTCTTCTAATTCTTGAATAATTTCTTTCTTTTACCTAACTTTTACTATGATTTTCAACTCTTCAATCCCTGTTTCTGGGCGCCAAAATGTAGTTGCAGGAATTCCCACACTACACCCTATTCAAGAATTTATCAATATTTACGACATAATTTGAATATTAAAGACACTTTTTCATTAATTTGATCTTAAGGAATCACAGAAATCAAGAACACAGAACACTTGATAAAAGATTTTCTCTCTCCTAAAAACTTTCCTAGCACTCCAAAATTCATCTCTCCCTCTGGAACTATTCATCTCCTTTATATAGGTATTTACATAGTGGATTACAGCTCATGACAGCTCATTTACAGCTAAGATCCCCTTCAATTTCGGATCTGAGTAAATGCGATAAATCGCAGTTAGCACCGCCTTTATCTTTCATGAGGATTTATTGATATATCGCAGACATGTCACACTTTCTTCGTGTTTCCGTCGTTTTCAATCATTACGTCACTGTTTAAGTCATCTTTGGATGTCTTCGCAGGATATCATTGAAGTATCGCAGAACAGTTGTTTATTACCGATGTATCACAGTACTGTTGTTTGTTTCGCAGGAATATTGTTGTGACAACCACTATGTAAATACCTATATAAAGGAGATGAATAGTTCCAGAGGGAGAGATGAATTTTGGAGTGCTAGGAAAGTTTTTAGGAGAGAGAAAATATTTTATCAAGTGTTCTGTGTTCTTGATTTCTGTAATTCCTTAAGATCAAATTAATGAAAAAGTGTCTTTAATCTTCAAATTATGTCGTAAATATTGATAAATTCTTGAATAGGGTGTAGTGTGGGAATTCCTGCAACTACATTATTTAGCATCCCTCTCATTTCTTCCAGTTCTCTTAAGATTTGTTCATTTACCCCGGACACTAGTTCCATTGGTCTCTTCAATTCTACTTCTCTTCTCCTTCGTTCTTGCCTGTTTTGTGTTGCGAGAGTTTGATTTCCTTCCCCAGCATTTTCTTCCTGTTTTTCTCTGCGATCTCCTCTTTCATTTCTTTCATGAATTCGCACACCGTTATATCTTTCATTTTCTCCTCTGTGATTTTGCTCACTCCTTATCAGCTCTCTTTGTTGTCTTTCGATTCTCCTTTGTATTCTATCATATTCTTCATTGATATTACCATTTTTTCGGTTTTGCTCGCGTCTTCTTTCTCGATTATCATGGTTGTTCTGAAGTATTGCTTCTTGTAGTTCTCTTTCTTCCACTTCTTCTCTCAATCTCTCTCTCTCGAGGGCTAAACGTGCTTGTTCAACATAATGTCTCTCAATTTCTTCTTTAATTATTTGTTCATTTCTGCGATTTTCTTTTCCATGTAATATTCTTATTCATTCTTCTTGATTTTCTTCACCACCTTGGTTATTTCGTTCCTGATGCTGCCTATTTTGTGGAATTTTTCCATGTGGAATGTATTGATCTTCAATCATTTCTTTATTTTCGCGACGTTCTTCATCTAGATTTTGCACCTCCTGCCTAATATTTCCATCAACATTTTCTACAAGTGAGTTTCATCTTTCTTCCCTTCTGATTGATCTTGAACTTGATCTTGTAGTGCTTCTTGACTTTCTATTTTGTAGTCTCATATTTTCCATTCTCAATTCATGATTCTGTCTTGTCAAATTAGCACGTTCTTCTGCTTCTACTCTCCTTTCTTCATGTATTCTTTGTCTCAATTCCTCTAATGCTTCACTTCTTTCATATCCATGAATTATTCCTCCAATTGCTTCTTCATCTCTCTCTTCTTGTCTTTTATTTCTTAAATGTTGCTCCTCTTCTATTTCTTCCGTTGAATCTGATCGCCAAGTATGTACGCTCACTTTATCATAATCCAAAGTTATATTTTGCGCTGGTGTATGTTTAATTGGTTGTTGAATTTGATTTTCTCCATCATTTTTTGTATCCATTCTTGATGGTTCTCCAGTTTTGTTTCTTCTTTCTCCAACAAGTCTCTTACTCCTTCTCACAGTAATTGGTTGTCTTGAAGCATTTTTTCTTCTAGCCATCTCTTCAATCTCAATGAATTGTTGAAAACTGTTTGAAACTTTTCACCAACTATTCCAAATTCTTTCAAATCACAATATTAATTTTCACACTAAAAACAAGGGAAGAATCCCTGTTTCTAGCGCCAATATGTAGTAGCAGGAAATCCCATACTACACCCCTCACAAGAATTCATAATAATCAACACATCTTTAAAAGATTAATAAAAACACTTTTATTAATTGATTCACATAAATATTACAAGAAATGGAAGAAAACAAGAAGGGTTATTTGGTTTTTGGTACATATGTTTTGTCCAATGTTAGTGTTTGGTCTAACATTTGTCCAACTTAGTGGTTGGTACCTGGACTTCACGTTGACCATCGTTGATTCTGTTTAGTCAAATTTTCAGTTAATTAATTATGTAAATACCAAAATATCTTTCACTTTAGTAACAATGACTAACCAAGTCCTTAACCTATTATATCGAGTTACACGGTCAAACCAGGGTCCCACCGGCGCAAACTAATGAGCTTTTTTTTTTCACGAACTCCATCTCTTTTATGTCTATAGAGTCGTCTTCGCTACCACCTCTCTATTCTATTTCTTCGCCGCTGTAGATTTATTTTTTCCCTTTTTGCAAAGATTAGGGTTTTATTTTAGAGATTTCGATGAAACAATAAACCAAACAGATGTTATGTAACCGCTGACATGGTACAGTCTGTGTTCAATTAGGTTCATAATAGGATCAATTAAGGGTTTCAGTTAGGATTTTATTAGCGTTTCAATTGCATATTTTGAAGGAGAAGAAATGGTTAGTTCTTGTTGCATATTCACTAATCTAATTTGGGTTTGAGAAGGGTATAATTAATCTTGTTATTTATTTATGTTTTCCCAATTCAAATGGCAGAGAATGTCGAATCCTGTTCATGTACTGAATTTTGATGATCAATTATTGATGATAACTTAGTTATTTATATTTTTCTTTTGTTTTTCGATTTTGCTAGGGTTGTACTCAATTCCCCAAATTGTATTGAATTTTCATTCCTAATTGCAATCATAGAGTTTACCTATGTTTGATCAATTTGAAATTATGATGAACTGTATTGAGTAACAGAGGGTGTTGGTTGGTGTTTTGAATGATGAACAATATTTAGTGGTGATGGTTCTTTTGTAGTATGGTGTTGATGATGTCCATCGATCGTTAATGATTTTCAGTAGATTTAATCTGTATGGTGAGGATGATTGATCAAATCCATAACCACTAATCGACCATGTTTTTCCTATTTTTCTCTCTGGTGGTTGCTAGTGCAGAGAGATTTGAATTCAAAGTGGTTACGTTAGATCTTGTAATATATCTGGGTTCGGTTTGTATTAAAATTGAACAGTTGGGTTGGGGTTTCGATTTAGGGAAGAACATCGATAAGAGTTCTCCCTTTAAATTGCTAACGGACATAGTAGCGGTGTTAAATAAATGGATTATATTTAATTATTTTAAATAATTACTAAACAGAAATCAAGACTTAACGGGTCAACGCAGGTCAACGTCATTTCCAAGTACCAACCACTAAGTTGGACAAAAGTTAGACCAAATGCTAACATTGGAAAAAAAGTAAGTACTAAAAACCAAATAACCCAAACAAGAATACAATCGCTCTTTTAACTTTCTCTCTCCTAATGACTTGCTCAACACTCGAAAAAGATCTCCCATTCCTTATGCTTATTCGACTCTTTATATAGGGATTTACATAGTGGATGACAACTAATCTGTCCTTTATTTTAGGATCTGAATTGCGATATTCTCGAAAGCTTGTTAGTGATACTTCCTTGCAAACCTCTATCGTTCGCAAGATTGTCACACTTTCTTCATGTTTATACCACCGTCATCTATTACGTCACTTTCCTAACCATTCTGCGACATTTGTAATGAGTTGTTAAAATTTCGCAAGAGTGTTGTTGTTAACTTCGCAAGACTGTTGCTCATGCGATATTATGATCCTACAACCATCGTTGTTGAAAATCCGTAGCTATAACAATGAGAAAAGCAATGGTTCTCAATCATTGTTATATAGTGTCATAGTATTATTACACAGCATCAAAGTCCAATTGCATCACAACTTTAACAACAATACTATGGTGATACTTCACTCCCCCTTAGTCAATACTCCATCTCACATGGAAACCACTCCCCCTTACATAATGATCCGAAAACCATGTGTATTTGTAGTATGAACTACATATTAATTTTCCCCCTTTTTGTCAATAAAATTGGCAAAGGTACAAGAACAGGATCCTAATGAAATTTTCGTAAGAGATATTTCATGACCAAAGGTAAATGTATATCATCTTGTTTAGATGCAATCATAAATCCGAAGCTAAATGCATTCATCAAGGAGTTCATAAAGATACAAGATAACCCCTCTAATATTCCACAGCCGCACTCCCCACAAAGATTTGGCAATTAAGCACAAGTTCAAAAGAACTCTCCCTCATAAAATGTCATTCCATAGGGAATAACAAGAGCGACCTTAATTTCAAAAGAAATGAAGGATTTCTTTAGACTCAACAAATCACATACAAGTATGAATTTGGAATCCAAAAAGAAATATTCAATCATATTAACCAAAGTGAACCAAGATTAATTTGACTAAATATGCTCAACACAAGTAAACTTATGGAGACTTAAATCAATTAGATTAATCACAAGAAAACTCGCAAATAATCTAATTGTCACACTCAATCAAACTAATTACAAAAGTAATCAATTTAATTGGCAACACTAGACACAAGAAACCTATGGAGCAATGACTAAGTTAATCACAAATAATCAACCCAATCAAAGATATGCTCAAACATAAGAAAACTTATGGAGTGCTAACTAAATAACCACACAAGATGATTAATTTAGTTTATCATGTTCAACATAAAGTACCTTACGGAATAATAACTAAGCTAATCACAAAGTAATCAACTTTTGTTGTTTTAGTGCTCAACATAAGACACTTCATGGAACAACACAGTATTTACACAAAAATTGTGGATCGGAGAATCGAACTTATACCGTGGAATATGAAAGGATTCATTTTATGTTTCCATCACTATTTGCACAATGACACACAATAGACATAATCCTTGAATCACAAAATATTTTAACCTATTTTACATCAAAACTTGAAAATATAGGATTAACTTTTGTGTTTTGCCAAAAGTCTATTCATTATTTTATCAATATGTGCATATCAATTCACGAACGACTTTACTTTTGACAAAATATGGACAATCAAGTTCACGGACGTAAACATACATATCCCATAACAATATTGCAATATATAAAATCAAAAAGATTAATACTGCGACCATCATCTTCCAAACAAGTTTAGAATTTAAACCAATAAATATAAAAACAAGAAGATGAAAACTTTTGGACATAGCTATGTGTAATCACGATAATGGATATTCCATAAACACTAGTTATTATTCTAAAAAAAAGAGAAAAATAAAAGATTTACTAGGCAATAATACCTTTGAAGAATTCTTTATCATCCCCGAACTCCTTGTCGTTAACAACCATTGGAACATAAGGTTCATTAAGGTAGGAGTTTATATCAATAAATCTTCTTGGTTGTTGTTGTCGAACCAGGGCCTTCTGAATCTCATGAGTCTTATACACAAAAACCTTTATTTGCTGAATCTCCTTACGCAACTCCTTCATTACTTCAAGAACATCAGAAAACTTCTGAGAATTTGAAGAAACGGCTCTTGACTTCCTCACATTCCTTATTTTCCTTGTCAATGTACGAGGAAATGGAGATTGTTATTTTTCCTTCATGATTGATGGCTTAGCAATCATATTACCGTCCTTTCCATCCGAAGACATTATTCTTGGAGCGTCCATGAACGTATGGGTTTGTGAGAGGAATTCACAATTAGCTCAATAGGTAGTCTTGAGATAAAAAGAAGTTTTATAGAAGGAAAAGGAATGTAGGGTTCAAAACCTTTAACAGGTTCGTAAATGACCAACTCTTGAATAGTGAAATTGTCGATAGTACCCTTTCTTTTGTTTGATAGACAAAAAATAAACAAACCTAAGAAAAGAAAGAAGAAAGACTTTTCTTAAAGCCTGATAGGTACAAAATCATTTTCTCTTTTGATCAGGCACATGAGACAAGATTTTAAAAACAACACAATCAAGTTGCGTTGTGGTGAACAATAATTTGTCCATCAATTTCCTCTAGGGAGGAATCCACAGACTCTGTCTATCAAAACAATTTGACCATAATTTCTTATCAAATGGTCTTGATTTATCCTTGGAAACTAACTTCTTAGACGAAGATAAAATCTTACATACCTTAGCGGTCTTTTGAGAAAGTTTAAGCTTTCTTGCTAGATGATTTGCTCTTCGTTGAAGTTTGTTGACATGCCTTTGTTGGTGTTTGAACTTATAGCACCTTGAGAGTTCATGACCCTTTAATGAACAATATGGGCACGTTAGACTTGGATAAAAATCAGGCTTCTGGAATGTGCAAGCAACTAAGCACATATTGGGACCTGAGACATTATAAGCAGCGTTTCCAAAGATTGGGTCAACTTTTTTTTCCATAATTGTTGGATTTTCTTCTGAAAGAATATCAAGATTGATATGTGTATTGCTATAATTATCAAAAATTAATATTTTTACCAAGAAGTGCAACACTTTATTTCTCGTCTTCATTAGAATCATAATTGTCAGACATTTCATCAAGAGTTGCGGCAAGACCTTTGTTTCCAGTGTATTCTCTCCGATTCGGACACTCATTTGCAAAATGACCAAAACCTTTACACTTAAAGCACCGAGGCATATCCTTTTCATCAGTTTCATCAATATCCCTGTTTTTAGGAGGAACACGATTATGAGGTTTAATTGATGCCTTAGGCTTATCTCTGGAGAACCGTTTACTTGTCTTCAACAGAAGATCCCTAAACTGTCTTGTGATCATCGAGACTGACTTATCAAGATCTTCATCTAATGAATCTGTCTCAGAGTGATCATCTTCAGAGATATACACTTTTTTACTTTTATCAAGTAATTTAGTGTCCTTTAGTGCTTTGAACGCAACATCCTTAGATTTGGAAGAATGTTCATGATCAAAGATTTTAAGCTTTCCAACTAGCGTATTTCTGGAGAGAGTATCAAGGTTATTTCCATCAAAGATGGCATGCTTCTTAGAATCATATCTAAATGGAAGCAATCTGAGAATTTTCATCACAATGTCCTTTTCTGGAATAGTCTTACCCAATGAAAAACATGCATTAACAATTTCAGACACTTTGTGATTAAACTCATCAAATGTTTTTTCATCTGCCATACGAAGGTTTTCCCAAACGGAATTACGATTTTGAAGTCTAGCTTCCTTTTCACTGGAATTACCTTCGAATATGGTTGCTAATATATCCCAAGATTCTTGCGACTTAGTGCAATTAGACACATGGTGCTGAAGATTTGGCATAATGGCATGTATGATGGCATTCAAACTGTCGGAGTTTTGCTTTGCTACAAGAATCTCAGCAGGAGTGTATTCACCAATATTCTTTGGAACGTTTACACCTCCAACTGCCTCAACAGGAGCATCATATCCATTAACAACATATACCCATGATTGGAAATCACATGCTTGAAGAAAAGCACGCATATCAATTTTCCACCATAAGTAATTAGAGCCATCGAACACTGGTGGTACGTTAATTGAGAAAACAACTCTGTACATAGAGTCAGATCGCTACAAACACAGACTTGTGAGGTCTTGAACGTGTTTGCCTGCTCTGATACCAATTAAAAAAGCGGGTGTCTAACAACCACACCCAATATTTCGATTAGCAATCTGTATGGACAACTTCGAGTTACTTTCTAGAGAATCAACTAGACAGTTAGACTCAATCAATAGAAAATATCTTAAGGAGTTTATTATCTCTATCTCTCAATTTGATTTACTCAAGTGAATACAATATGCGAGTCTTAATCAAAGAGAGATAACTTGGATGGTACCAAAGACCAAAATCCAAGTGTCAATCAATTTAAATAAACAACCAATAAGGTCGGATATTCTAATTGATTGAACAACGCACAACTTGTATTATTTCAATTATATAACAAAATATAATACAGAAAAAAAATAACACAGACACCAGAATTTTGTTAACGAGGAAATAGTAAATGCAGAAAAATCCCGGGACCTAGTCCATATTAAACATAAAATGTATTAAGCCGCTACAAACACTAGCCTACTCCAAATTAACTTCGGTCTGGACTGTAGTTGAACCCCAACCAATATCATACTGATCCAAGGTACAGTTATGCTCCTACGCCTCTGATCCCAGCATGATACTACGCACTTGATTCCCTCAGTTAATCTCACCCACAACTAATAGTTACTACGACCCAAAGTCGAAGACTTTAATAAACAAATCGGTCTCACACAGAAAAGTCTACAAGATAGATAAATTCGTCTCCCATGAATAAACCTATGAGTTTTGTTTCGTCTTTTGATAAATTAAGGTGAATAGGAACCAATCAATAAAACTAGACTTATATTCCTGAAGAACAGCTCAGTTTTATCAATCACCTCACAATAGTCTTAATCAATGCAGGGAAAAAAAATATTGTGGAATCACAAACGATGAGACGAAGATGTTTGTGATTACTTTTATATCTTTCCTATCGGAGAAATAAATCCCAAGCCAATTATTACAATTGTACTCGTACGATAAAAGATATAAGATTAGATCACACAACTATGATAAAAGTAGTACCGGTCTGGCTTCACAATCCCAATGAAGTCTTTAAGTCGTTAACCTGGTTTTAGAAGAAGAAAACCAAAGGTTAAAGGAGAATCGACTCTAGCTTAGCAAACTAGTATCACACAGAATGTGTGGGGATTAGGTTTCCCAGTTGCTAGAGTTCTCCCTTATATAGTCTTCAAATCAGGGTTTGCAATCAATGTTAGCTTAGTAACAAAGCATTCAATATTCACCGTTAGATGAAAACCTGATTAGATTCAAGATAATATTTATCAACCGTTAGATCGAAAACATAACTTGTTATACACACATGTACTTGACGATTTTGGGTTTGTGTAACCATACCCAAACTTGTACATTAGTTGGTTCAACACTATTTAACCAAATGGTTAGCCAAATGATAACTTCCATATCAACCATATTCTTCTTCAACACAACTAGTCCAAATGACTCAAATAAACTAGTTAGAGATTTGTTCAATTTCTTAGATCTTTATGTACTACACAAGACACAATTGAAGAAAAAATAATGTGATTCACTCGAATCGATTCATGAACTATAAATCCATGGTTTGCAAAAGCATTCCTTAGTTTATTATGATAAGTTCACAAACATCGTTTTTAGACATAACATACTCAAGTTCGCGGACTGGTTTCGTGGACTTAAGTTCCCGGATGGAGTTCACAAACTCTACCAGAAATTCTCGGGTTCGAGAACTACACCAGTTCGTGGACTGAGCTTGTATGCTGAGTTTGCGGATTGAGTTCACACACTACTCCGGTTTCACTTGATCAACAAAGTTCGCAAACTTCGGTTCAAGAAATAAGGACTTATACATATATGTGTTACCACAATAATGCTTATATCCTCATATGGTTATATTGTCTAAACTCTCATTTTAATCATTGAAACATTTTCAGAGGGTGTTATATAGTTTTTATTCACAAACTATTTTTCGTCAGAGCGATATCCAAAATGATTGAAACATAACATGACTTTCGTTACTAGGCAAAGATGAACTTGGGTAAAGCGAAAGCTTTACCAACACATATTTCGAGAAATAGATAAGCGAGATATACTCAGCTCGAAATATCATATATGTATAATCTTAGTCTATATAGTAATATGAATTTTATCTCAAGATAGGAGATAGAGTAGGTAGACTTTTGAGTGATAGATAAGTTCAAGTCTCCACATACCTTTTAGTCGATGAATATCCACTAGTTCATTGAGTAGTCCTTCATCTTGTATGATGATCTCCATGGAGTTCTTGATCTCAACTACACTTTCTATCCTAGTCTGAGACCTTAGCTATAGTAGATTAAAAATCAAGACTTTATAGTTTTGATCACAAACATTGACAAACATGCTTGAGATAGCAGTGCATGCGAGTTCGATTGAGCAATGCTCTAACAGAATCCCTCTCCCAAAAGGCTACACTTCTCTAACATTCACGTTATACAACGAAACATGGAATGCTCGAGAACACATCTCTCAATTCCTGGAAGCACTAAGAGAGCACAAGCACAACCATGTTGTCCGTTTGAAAGAATTCTCAAAATCTCTGACAGGACGAGCATACACATGGTACAACAACATTGCACTAGGGAGCATTTCTAGTTGGGGAGAAATGGTTAATGCTTTTTACAGGAAATAATTATTTGTCTTAGAGCAGATCACTCTTTCTGACTTAGGGAGAATAGCTCAGAAAAACACCGAACATCCGAACGAATATGTGAAGAGATTCAGAATTCAAGCCTTGGATTGTCATGATCCTAATGCTACTGAATAATAATTGGTGGACTTGTGCATCAACTGGTGATACAGGTCTACAGAGTTTTGCTGGAAAATCTCCGGTTCCATACTTTCTCAGAACTCCATGAAGCGGCTAAGCGATCAACAACTACAGCTCCAGCCTTACTGGAAAGAACAAAAACTGTCAAAACCGAGGAGCCGCAAGATACTCAAACCAGCACCAAGCGCCTAGTCAATAAACAATACAATGTTCAACCTTCCATGAATGTTGTTGAATGAAGCAAAGGGAAAGCTGAGGTGCAACAACATAAGAATGTTCCTTCAGCGTCCCACCCTAAAAAAGCACCAAGGAAGGACAACCAATCCATAAATGCACAAACACCTACTCAGTGTCAGTAGAATGATCAGAAAGTACTAGACTTTTTTTTCCCTATTGAAGAGGTGATCGATCTATCGGAAGTCTGGATCCAAGATGGTGCTATCAATTTACCTCGTGTCAGGTGAGAGCGGACAAACGAGGAAGTGGAGAATCTGAGTTACTATCGCTTTCATAGGTATGTTAGTCATTCGACCAGTGACTGCAGAACTTTGAAAAACATATTCAAGGAAAAGGCCGGCTCAGGAGAACTGGGGACTAAAGGAGTACACAAGAATCCTCTCCCAATCATAACCTTTACACTCTCTGAACATCCAATCAAATAAACACTTCAATCATTGATCGAGCATGTATGAGAATTGCTTTATCTGTCAAAATATCAAAGGGGAGATACGTTCACGGCTTTAAACCTCATAGTGTCTTGGAAACGACTATCCAGTCCGGAAACGCTCCCTGAACCTCCAGCCACTGACAAAGAGATGTACAACTGGGGACTGCTCACCATAGTACACCTCAAAGGAAATGAATTCAGAAAGGTGCTTATCGACGTTGGCACAGCTATTAACATCGTTCATTTGAAAACTCTTAAAGATGCAGGCATCACTCGACAAGAATCCACATATGCTCCTGTCTCAGTCAAAGATCATGAGGGAATGCTCAGAGATGTGTATGGTTACATCTTTCTCAAGATGAAAGTTGATGAAACCTGGACGAAGATCAAATTTCATATAATCAGGGAATATCCAGGGTATGACATGATCCTTGGACGAACATGGATTCATGCTGAAAAGGTAACTCCAACGCCTTCAATTATACATTTCTCTGCTGAAGAAAGCTCCGACTCCGAAGAAATAGAGGACGATACGTCATTCGAACATCCGGGGAAAGTTTTAGCCTTGATAAAACTCACACAAAATCCTGAAGAGAGGGCACATGAATTCGTCAAAAGATTTCGTACTCAGGAAAGTCTTATTCCTCTTCATGCGTCCATATTATCAACTTTCAAACATGCTACCCTAGTCAGGGGAATCAATTTCGCTAATAACCTAGCACTCACCAAACGCTATGAGTGATTGGTCTCACCTTAGCAATACTTCACCATGTGGTTAGATGCATAACCTCTCAGAATTCAGCATTCTACTGATACTGTCATTGCTAAAATAATGGCCAAGCACAACAAACAAAACCATAAATATTCTTCCTTGCGTGAGTGTCCACATATGCTGCAGGATTGGAAAGCTCCACCAACATGGAATCCCACTATACGAGGAATTATGAACCAGCATAAGATATTCAGGGAACGAGCAACCAAGCCTAACAAATTTCATGAAAGGGATTTAGTACTCAAGGAAACTAAGCGTAACCTCCATTCCACAAGGAGATCTAACTGGGAAGGGCCTTTTATGATTGCTAAGTCAACATGTGGAGGATATTACAAATTGGATGACATGAAAGGCAAGACAAGTGTACCAGTGATTCATGAGAATCGGATAAAATATTTTGACGCATGAAGCATTTAACGTGCCAAGGTATTTTATGTTCAAGGCATGAACTCTCGAGACACCTAATATTTCATATTTTTAGGATTTTCTTTCACATGTATTTTCAATTCCTCCAAAATGTTTGCAATATTTGCATCCAGTATTTGAATTCAATAATTTATCAAAGTTATTTTATTTAAATAAAATCTCTATCAATTCCATAAACAAAAACCCTCAATCACTCTTTCTGTAGGATCAGAATATCGCAACAAGGACACATATGCAAAGTCTTCATCAACGACACATTGCGAGTGTCGCAAGTGGATTATAAAAATGACGCAACAGATGACAATGGTAGAAACATGTGTAGGATCAAAATATCGCAGCAAGAACATTCTTGCGAAGTTTTCACTAAAGACACTAGTGAGCGTCGCAGAAAAGATCAAAAGAACGACGCAACAAGTAACGATGGTAGAAACATGAAGAAAACGTAAAAGATCCTACGAAGATTAGAGTGTTTGAGAGATTAACATTATTGCACTCGTGAAGATATCGCAAGTTAAATCCGAAATTAAGGGATAACTTAGCTGTCTATGAGCTGTCATCCATTATGTAATACCCTATATATAGGGGATGAGTAATCTTGAGAGAGGAATAATTTTTTGAAATACTAAGAAAGTTTTTAGGAGAGAGAAAATTCTAAACAGAGTGATTGTATTTTAATTTCCCTTTTCCTTTGTAATTTTCTAAGTGTCAATTAATGAAAATCATTGTTCCTGATTAAGTGTTCATAGATCAATTGTGCAAATTCTTATGAGGGGTGTAGTGTGGGATTTCCTATTACTACATTTTGGCGCTAGAAACAGGGAGAATCAAATTAAGAGATCTATAGTTGTAATTTGGAAATTTGAAGAAATTGTTAGGGTTGAAGAAATGGCTAGAAGAAGAATAAATACGTCAGAACCACCAACAACCGTAAGGAGGAGTAAAAGACTTGCAGGTGGAGAAACAAGTGAAATGAGAGAATCTTCAAGAGTAAGAACAAGAAGAAATAGAACAAGGAATGATGGAGAAAATCAGGTTCGACAGCCGAATCAGCAAACACCTATACAAGATAGAGCTGTGGATTATGATAGAGTAAGCGTGCATACCTGGCGATCAGATTCAATGGAAGAACCAGAAGATCAACAATTAAGAGATGAAAGACGAGAAGGAAGAAATCAAGAGGTAAATGGAGGATTAATACATGGTGATGACGAAAATGAAACAGTAGAGGTTTTAAGACAAAGAATACAAGAAGAAAGAAGATTAGAGGCGGAAGAACGTGTAAATTTGGCAAGACAAAACCATGAATTGAGAATGGAAAACATGAGGTTACAAAATAGAAGATCAAGAAGTACAACGAGATCAAGTTCGAGAACAATCATAAGTGAGATAAGAAGAAGATCACCTATAACAAATATTGAAGAAGAAAATCATGATCCAAATGGGGAACGTCGCGAAAGGAGAGAAATAAGGGAAGATCGTTATATACCACATGGTGAAATTCAACAAAATGAACAAAACAATAGAAGGCAAGAGAATGAATAGAGTCAGGCACGAAATAACCAAGACGACGAAGAAAATCAAGATGAAGGGAGGAGGATATTGCATGGAAGAGAAACTCTAAGAAATCAGCAGATAATTGAAAGATAAATCGAGAGACATTATGCTGAACAAGCACACTTAGATTGCGAAAGGTAAATATTGAGAGAAGAAGTGGAAGAGAAAGAATTCCAAGAGGCAATTCGCCAGAATAATCATGACAATCGAGAAAGAAGACGCGAACAAAACCGCAATAATGGTAATATTAACGAAGAATACAATAGGGTGCAAATAAGAGCAGAAGAAAATCGCAGAAGAGAAAATGAGAGATATAATGGTGTGCGCATTCATGAAAGAAATGTAAGAGAAGAAGGATGAGAAAGACAAGAAGAAAATAATGGATACGGAAATCAAAATCTCGCAACACAAGATAGGCAAGAGCGCAGGATAAGGGAAGCTGCGCTGAAAATACCAATGGAGCAAAACTCAGATGGGAATGAACAAATCTTAAGAGAGCTAGCATAAATGAGGGGAATGTTAAATAACAGAAGAGAAGGAGGCAGAAGGCAACTTGATGAATCCATAGAAGAAGCTGCGAGAACTCCATTCACTCAAGAAGTACAATTTGGAGGAATACCTCCAAAATGCAATTTACCAGCATTAACCAGTATCTTCGATGGGACTACCTGTGTTGTTCCACATGTCAAGGCTTATGTTAGGTGTATGATACAGTGGGAAAACCATGATGTTGTATTATGCAAATACTTTGCATCTAGCTTAACTGGCGAGGCATTAAAATGGTTCGAAGGTTTACCTAAGAACACTATAACTTCTTTCGACCATCTGCAAGCTACATTTTTGGGAGCATATATAACTAACAATTCTTCGCGACCCGGTATTGAAGATGTATTTGGGTTAAAACAGAGGATTGACGAAAGTTTGAAACACCTAACCATAAGATGGAAGACAATGTGCAATGAGATAGCTGGAAGAGTAGATGAGAGATACCTCATTTTGTCCTTCATTAATGCTATGTTCGCAACCAACCTGTTATATATACAAATTTTTAGAATCAAAAATACGATCACTATGACAGAGCTGCGAGAGTTGCAGGAAGAATATATTGCGTTGGAGGAAAAAAATATGAGACGGAGTCGTATCCTATTGCGAATACTAGTTCAGTTGCAGTGAGCACAAGTTTACTTCCCAAGATGATAAATACAGTAGCAAGCACCTCGCAGGTAAAACAAGAAAAGAATGTGGATGATGGTCAACAAAAATTAGTAGCTATGGGAAGTCGAGATCAAGAAGAGTTTGAAAGAGAGAGAAACTTTTATCTCGGGGGAAACAATAAAATTCAGAGACTTGATCAACCACAAGAGACTTATGGTGGACAGAGACAAAGCTATCAAAGAGGGCAGGGAAATCAGAGGATGATATGGGAAGAAATCAAAATGCCACCTTTGAATGCAAGTGTAGAAAAAATTTGGGAATCCATAATCTTAATGGAAAATATACAAGCACTATGGAACATGGGAAAAGAACCACACCCAAATAACCGGAGTCAAGAATTTTGCTCTTATCATCATTTTCATGGTCACTCAACAAATGAATGCAGGAATATAAAGAAGATCATTTTAAGGATGATAAATAAGGGAAGATTAAACCATTTTCTAATAGGGAACCCGCAATCTCAGCCATTACCACCTCCACCAGAAATTCGCAGAGTAAATACAACAAAAGGAGGAGAAACACTTGTGATAGAAGTTGGAGCAAAGGAAAAAAGTTTGTTCTGTAACTCCATTATACATTCATTCAAGACTATCGAAGACTTCCATGATAATGTTTTAAGCCGAGTGTTTGCGAGAGATGTTGATGGGAAAGAAATCATGAACATTGTGAAAGCCTCGCCGCTTAAAGAGTGGCAGAAACAGACTATTTCTTTCACCGCACAAGAAGTATATGAGCCTGGAGAAATGCATGATCAACCATTGGTTGTGAGACTAGAAATAAATCCAAAACAAAAATAAGATGAAGATGAAGATAAAGCTGAAGATGATGAAAATGAAGATTAATGGGCAATTAATAGAGTATTGATTGATACAGGTAGTTCTGTGGATATTTTATTTTATCATACTTACAAAACCATGGGTGGAAGAGACGAGGACCTGATACCGTCAACCTATAAGATCTATGGTTTCAATGGTACCGCCAATAAACCAAAGGGAGATATCACAATGAGAATCCCATTAAAAGGAATAACATATAAAGTTTTATTATGTGTAGTGGATGTGGAGTCACCCTACAATGCCTTAATTGGCATACCTTGGTTGCATGAAATTCTAGGTGTGGCATCAACCTACCATCAGTGAATGAAGTTTCCACATCAAAATGGTGTTGGAGTCATAAAAGGAGATTGGAGTGAAAGAAGAAAGTGTTATGAGATTGATATAAAATCTTGCGAAGAGAAAGTTGCGAAGCATAGCAATTGGAAGCACAACATCAAGCAAAGACAAAGATGTGACAGATTAATGGTGGATGCCATAGAGCTGCGAGAAGAAGAAAATCTGAGAAAGGATGAACACAGTATCTAGTTAATAGCTTGTAAGGGCAACATAGCAAAGCGTAACAAAATCCCAAGGGAAGAATAAAGTAAAGGTAAAAGATTTCATATTATGATGTTGAAATGATATTGAAAGATATGTATGAACAATGTGGTTCACATATTGTTGCTTAATAAAAAATATGAGATTGTGAAATTACACCAGCATTGAAGCAAGAATATGCGAAAATATCGCAAGAAACGCGAAGAGAAATTCGTGGAATGGGACGAACCTTTATGGCGTACACCCTAGTTCGCGAATAAAATTTCGCAAGAGGCAAATGTAAGAACTAAAGTACGTCATTTAAGGGGGTATCTGATTGCATGGCTCAAAGATAAGGTTATACCGCTACTGGAACTTGATTCATGGAGATGTGGGGCTCATGAAAGCCTATCCGGGAGAGATACCTTGGATTTCCAACTATATATAAGGTTATACCCTGGTTGGACGACCGGGGGTCTCTTCTAAGGAGTGCAGAATATGATCAAGGCGCTGCGGTACACAGTTGAGCCAAGAGTGCCTGGGGCGGATGAACCTACCCTGGAAATTGTTGGAAAGTCTTGACTATGATGCACTCGGCCTGAAGAAAACCCCACTTAGGGTGCAGTCTCGTAACTATAAGCCATATAGGCAAAAATGATATGAGGCTGCGAAAAATAACTGGTTGTTGGTAAATCTAGATGGGAAGAGATAGTCTTGTATGGCCGATGTACGCCTCCTTGAAGGTCCAACCAGGGGGAAGATAAGGGCGACACCCTCTATTAGGGAGCTGATAAGTGTCTTAAGACACAAATATCATGAGGCTTTATTTTCGCAAGAAAATTTAGGCTTGTCGTATTTGTGCAACAAATATCAAAAGAGGCAAAAAACCAAGAGAAAAAAGATAAGATGAGATCAATGGGTCATTGCATGAAAATGTAAAGACGTCCTGCGATTTCATCGCAAGACGACAATGTCATGGGGCTTTATTTTCGCAAGAAAATTTAGGCCTATCATATTGTCGCAGCAAAAGAATACAAAAAGATAAGTCAAGATCAATGGGTTTTTGCATGAAAATGAAAAAACGTCCTGCGATTTTGTCGCAAAAGAAAGAGTGGCTAAATAACACCTTTACTTAGGAAGGAAAAATAAGACCACATAAGAATATAAGAATTGCGATATTGTGCAATATTCACTTTACAAATTGCTTAATCTCTCATTTGGATACAAAAAACAGAGGCAAATATGGGAATAATATATGATTAATTTTTACCATGAGAAAGTATTTTTTGACTCTGCATGATAGATTTACGCAGATTTATACATAGATTGAAAAAGTTAATTATATATTGATTGATTATATTGCAAGAAAGAATTGTTCTACTAACACATGCATGAAGGAATAGAAATTCGCAGCAAAAAGATAAGAAGATTAAAGAACGAATATACAAGTTTTACAAGTTTTATATTCAACAAAGTTCTTGGTTGATTCATTTTCCTCTTCATCCGATTTTTCTGATCCTTCATCTTCAGATTCTTCTTCATCTTCATCAGCTTCACTATCAGAAATCACTAAAGAAGGAACATTCTCCGGAACATTTTCTTCAATACAGGGGTAATTAGAAAGAGGAATGTTGTGATTATTGCAGATTGACCTGATAGTATTATTGCGATAAGTAAGAGCATCATTCTTGAAGTTGGTGATAGTTATCTTCAGTTGATTCTTTAATCTTGAGCAATTGTCATTGCGAGAATAAAGGGAATTTGCGAGAACTCCTTTTTCATTTTCTAATTCTTCAATTCTTTGACGGAGTCTCTTTTCAGAAGCTGTGAACGTATAAAAATGAATTAGTAACTTGATGAAAATTTATGAAAAACAAAGAGTTAGTAGGAAAGAATAGTTGACAACCTTCTCTCTCAGAAAGCAAATCTTTAATCAAGGCTGTTTGGTTAGCATGGAGACCAACATTTACACCTAGATTACTTCTAGCATCATCTAATACTTTCGCATCCCATGCGAATTCATCATCATTATCTATAGAAGACGGGAGAGAACTTGGGTTTCCCTCTCAACAAGTTTTGAATTCTCGCAGATAAGCCGATCTCTTTCAATCTGAGTTTCGAGAAGAGTCTTGTGGAATTCCGCTAAAGATTGAACACCTTGTTTAGTAATACGATCCTTTTCATCAATAAGATTACTGTATTTGGATCTAGATTTACCAATCTCCTCTTTGGCATCAACATAAAAACGCTTATACTTATTGGCTAACCCTAAACTGGATCTGTGTTCAATCTCTAAAAGGCGAAGTTTTGATTTAAGTTCATCTATGGAGAGGGGAGTAATTCGGACATTAGAAAAACTATTCAAAGATTTATTCAGACATTCAAGAAGGGTATCATCATCTATAGAATTGGGAAAAGAACGAAGGGTCGCATCTTCATCAGATAAACAATAAATGTCTGCAAGAGTGGTTGATCAAATAAGATGAAGTAAAAGGATAAGAGGACAAAAGAAAGAGGGAAAATTTTTATACCATAAAGTTGATCGTTCGCAGCTTGAAGGTTAGCAACCTTATCTTGCGAAGAGGAAAGTTTAACTCCCAATCGCTTGTTTTTTTCGCGAAGGTTGGCTGAATCAGATTGTAACTGCTCGCGAAGGTTGGCAGATTCAGATTTTAGATTTTCGTTATCCTTGCGAAGATCAACATTTTTATTTAAGAGAGTTGATCGCCTCTTATCCAAATCTGAAGAAACTGCGAAAGCAGCTTTACCAACCTAAAAAAAGAATTACAAGAAGTACAAGAGAAGAATTACAAGGATGAATATACATTTGAAAATTTTGAAATAAAAAAGAACAAAGAAACAAGAACATACCAGAGTACCAAGGGATTTTAGAAGGCTGGGAGATACTGATTTAGAAACTCCGCAAAGTGAGTCATTATTAGTCAGTAGGAAAGCATCGCAGATATTTACGAGAGCTTGGAAAGGGTTAGTAAGAGCCTCATTATCATCTCCAATGCCATGCAAAGAATCTGAGAATATGATGGATAGCAGAGCCATAGAAGACTCACGTTAAGAAGTTTCATTCGCAGAAGAAATGTCATCTTTACCATCATCATCGGTATCATCAACATTATCCTTAGTATAACTTTCGCTAGATTGAGAATTTGAAGTGGAGGGAGAACAAGTTTTTCTTTTCTTTGAAGGAGGAGCAACAGATTTCTCCTTGCGAGTAACATCTTTACTGGATTTCTCCTTGCGAGAAGAACCTTTGCCTTTACATTTATTAGTGATCTTCGAAATTTCAATAGGTTCTATATCAGTGATAACCTATACCAAAAATAAAGATAATAAACAGAGAGAATAAAAGCAACAATATATCATTAAAAAATTATGAAAGAGAATTTCTTACCTCATCTGTGATAGAACGAAGAGCAGATAAAATGTTGGGTTTCCCAGTATTTCTAAAATTCTTCTTTAATCTCTCATTATGATAATTTTGTAAACATATGAAGATATAAAAATAATCAGCAAAAAGAGATAAAGAATACAGAAGATAATAATTCAAGAGGAGTTCAGAAATATACCTCCAAATTTCTATCAGGCCAATAGAATTCCCAAGGATTATACTCTGCGAGGTTCGCAGGTAAAGTAAGAGTACCAGAAATATATGGACCTTCTAGGATTAAAGGAAAAATATGCCATCTATCATCATTAGAGTGACGTGGGCATGAATTATTACCAGGGTGCCAGTCAATATCTTGCATTAAGATCTTGTCAGCAGCAACATTACTTTTCTTGTTTAAACGAACTCCCCAACAAGTGCTATCTCACTTCATGGAAATTAACTCATAATTCGCAAAAACATTTTCCATAGTATACTTCGCATGAACAATCGTAACGTCTTTGAACTTAGGATTTTTGGCGTCATCAGAATAAAGAGATTTTTTACCTGCACCGCAAGTGGAAAACTCATGGATTATATGAATGCAATCACCGCTTAGTTTATATACAGCTCGCGAGAATTTCTTATGAGAAAGTATCTCATAAAACAGAGGAAGGTCAGGATCGTAGAGAGGAATGGGAAGGCCCGCGAGAAGTTGACCCAGCGATATTATGATCTTAATCTGATGGGATTGATGATCAGAAAATAACTTTGCAGTGAGTTCAGATTTAGGGCCTTGACCCGGGATAGTGTATAAAGTAAAACCTTTACTTTGAATTTTCTTCTGAACTATTTCAAAAGCAATTTCGTTTCTGCGACCAGCGGGAGCCATATTTAAAGAATGGGGATGAAAGTTGAAAGAAAGAAAAGAATGAAGAGTTACAGTAGCAGAAGCGCAAATTAGGGAGGAATAGTAAAATTTGCAGAGAGATTGGGAAGAAGATAAAAATAGGCAAAAGAGAGAATGAAAGGGATATTTATAGAGAGGGAAAGTTCTCGAAAAGATAAACGCAATTAATGCGAGGAGACACGTGAATGGTTGAAAAATTGCGGTTGAAAAAGATGTGTCAAGAATTGGATGGAAGAAAAGATACGTGTGATATATTCTGCGAAAATTATAAAAATATATGTCAGAAGTATTATTTGTAGTCTCGCAAATATGTCATAATTTCGTAGAAATATTATTAAAGTTTTTTGAGAAACACTATTTCGCAGAAATAGCTACAACATCGCAGAATATGCAAGAGTTTCGCAGAGTATGGTTATTTTGCAAAGTTAAAGACATCCTTAAAGGATTATATTACCCTGAGGCAGAGGCAAGATAAGGGTGAAGAAATCACTAACTCACTTTCTCAAAGATTCTACTCTTATAAGATAAAGAATAGAGGCTAGTATGGATTATTAAGAAAATATCTATATTCTTTATCTTCTCATCAAGAATCATTTCCAAAGTGTACAAGTTAAAGTGATAATTTCGAAAGAGCAGAAGCAATATTCTAGAACTTTGAAAAATAATAGAGGCAAGTATGTACTTTTCAAGTCTAAATATTCTTTCACTCGTTCCTTCAACAGCTACAACAAGGAAGATTTTTCCTTAAAATCGCTTCTTAAGCAATATTCAAGGAAAAATAGGCAAGATGTATGATTAGAATATCGCAGCTAGAACATTCTTGCGAAGTTTTCACTAAAGACACTGGCGAGCGTCGCAGAAAAGATCAAAAGAACGATGCAACAATTAACGATGGTAGAAACATGAAGAAAACGTAAAAGATCATGCGAAGATTAGAGTGTTTGCAAGATTAACATTATTGCACTCGTGAAGATATCACAAGTTAAATCTGAAATTAAGGGATAGCTTAGCTGTCTATGAGCATGGAGACCAATGATATTCATCATCTGGATACTAAGGGGGCTAAATTCACTTGGTCGAATGGTCGTAAAGGTAAACACCACACAGAGATTTGGCTGGACAGAGCAATCTGCAACGAGCAATGGCTTTTATCCTGGGATTCTACGGTGTGCAGCACGCTGTCTCGTATTAAGTCAGATCACTTTCCTTTACTGTTGGAGTCAAACAACTGAGATAAAAAATTTCCCTCGTCTTTTAAGTTCCAGAATGCGTGGTTGAATCATCCGGGTTTAACAAAGGTGGTGAACACTGCTTGGAATCAACAGTTTTTTGGGTGTCCTATGTATGTGCTAATCCAAAAGCTGAAATTCCTAAAATCGGTGCTGAAGGTTTGGAACAAGGAAGTTTTTGGAGATATTCAGCTCAAGGTTAGTGAGGCTACAAGGGCTCTTAAAAATATTCAGTGTCGAATTGGGGAGGAGGGTTACTCGGACGACCTTCACTCGATAGAGGTGGAGGCTGCAAACATTCTGCTCGTAGCTCTAAAAACTCAAAAAGAATTCTTGAGAGATAAGTCCAGGCTAAAGTGGGTAAAGGAGGTGGATGTGTGTACTAAATTCTTCCACACTTACGCGAAGATAAGAGATGCTACCAACAAAATTACGCATCTTAAGGCTAATAGTGACCTGTTGTGCTCTCATGAACAAGTGTCAGACCATGTGGTTTCTTACTTTCAAAATCTTTATGACACAGATAATGCTAATATTTCTACAGATTTTATTATGAGGAATACTACAAGTGGGGTGTCTCAAGAAGATAACAATCATCTCACTGCCATTTCAGGCGAGCGGGAAATAAAATAAGTGGTGGTTGCGATAAATGTTAATGGGGCTCCTGGTCCGGACGGATTCGGAGGTATCTTCTTCACTTTTTTATGGGACATAGTTAGTACAGAGGTGATCAATTCCGTTAAATTCTTCTTTCAAAATGGTTGCATAATACCTAATGCCAACCCTAGCCATGTTATAATAATCCCTAAAGATAAAGGTGCTGGTATGATTGAGAAATTTCACCCAATTGCACTCAGTAATTTCCATTTCAAGATTATTGGTAAGATCTTAGCCAACCGTCTGACGCCTATAGCTTCAAAAATGATATCTCCGCAGCAGAGAGCTTTTCTTAAAAACAGAGATATCTTTAACTGCATTGGCATTACTTCAGAGGAAATTAACACGCTGGACTACAAGTGCTTTGGAGGGAACATTGCTCTCAAGCTAGATATTCGCAAGGCGTTTGATACGCTAGACTGGGATTTTCTGATTAAGGCACTACAAGGCTACGGTTTTGGTGATATCTTCCTTGGGTGGATTCGTTCAATCTTGAATTCGGCTAGACTTTCGATTGTGATCAATGGTAGGGCGATGGGCTACTTTGGCTGCAAGAGGGGTCCGCAGCAGGGGGACCCTCTCTCTCCAATTCTGTTTTGTTTGGAAGAATATTTCCTAAGTAACGCTATCACTAATGCTTTTGTGCAGGGGAAGATGAATAACATTTCTTCTCCAAGAGGGACAACTTTTCCTTCTCATGTGATATATGCAGACGACATAATAGTATTCTGTAGAGGCACTAAAGTCAACATCAGGGTGTTAATGCAAATTTTAGAGGAGTACGGACAGAACTCGTTTCAATTCATAAGTGCTGCTAAGTGCACAATGTATTCAAGTAAGCACTTTATAACAGAATCTCTAATGTTGCATCTTATTATAACATTCCGATGGGTACACTGCCTTTTAGGTACCTGGGTGTACCAATCTTCAAAGGAAAGCCAAGAGCAGCTCACTTTTGGGAGATTATGGACAGAATAAAAATAAAATTTTCAGCGTGGAAAGGTAAGTCTTTATCGATGATGGGTAGAGTGGAGCTAGTTAACTCAGTGTTATCCAGTTCTGCTTTGCATAGCTTTCATGTTTATAAATGTCCTATTTCCTACATTAAAGCACTTGAGATGTGGATTTGAAACTTTGTCTAGTCTGGTGATATCAACATTTTGCATCACAGTAACGTGGCTTGGGACAGAGTCTGTCTTCCAGTGAATGAAGGGGGGATAGGCATCAAATATTTGAGGTGCATGAATGAAGCGGCTCTCATGAAAATGACTTGGAAGATGATGAATGCTAACTCTACTTTTGGATTTTTCATTAAGGCTCGTTTTTCAGGTGCGACTTATAAAAAATCTTCAATTTGGTACGGCTTTAAACAGCATTGGACCATAATCAAAGAAAATGTATTTTGGTTAGTTGGAAATGGTAGGAAAATAGACTTTTGGAATGATAATTGGAATAGTAACATGGATAGCTCGATTGCGGATTACTTGGAGCTGGACAGAAGAAATCTTCACAACTTGGTGGCATATTTTATTGTATATGCAGAATGGAAGTTCCCTATTTACATGCCAGAGTTAACAGGTGAAGTTCAGCAGCTCATTAAACAAACTCCTTTTGCTCTTCATAGTGAGGATAAACAGGTGTGGAAGATCAGTTGCTCGGGTGACATAACGATGAAGGATGCGTACAATTATCATAGACCTAGGGATGTGGAAATGAGGGATTTCAAAGACTTATGGTCAATAAAAATTCCTCCAAGGCGCGCCTGCACGATTTGGAAATTATTGCACAACAAAATTGCTTCAGATGATAATGTTAAATACTATGGGAGGGATACGGTGAATTGCTGCAATATGTGCCTTTATCCGTGCTGCGCTGAGACTCAAAACCATCTTTTTTTTGACTGTGTGTTTGCCAAGATCCTTTGGTGTTGGATAATGCAGGTATTTGGTACCGGAATAAATTACTCAATTGTTACTGATATTTTTGAATCAGTGAGAAGCTTTGTGGGATGCTCTCAAACCAAAAAGCTCATTTGGATTGCTGTTACAATCTGTATTTGGCTTATTTGGTTTTGCCGCAATAAGTTAAGATTCGACCACCAGGCTACCTCTTCACAGAAGGCTATCATTCATCTGGATAATCTAATAGCGGAATCGGGCAGGATTAGTGGAGGATTCTCCTTCTAAACTTCTGCAGATAATAAAATACTTGACATCTTGGGCATACAGAGAAGGGCTCCTAAAATTCCTAGAGCTATGTTGGTTAAATGGTTTCCGCCGGCTAGGGGATGGATTAAAGCAAACATAGATGGATGTTCCATAGGAAACTCGGGTCCTTCGGTCTGTGGCGTGGTGCTTCGTGACTCGAATGACAGGGTCCAAGGATGCTTAGCGCAAAACTTGGGGATCAACAACTTAGTGTTTGCGGAGTTATGGGGGGAAATTTATGCACTCCGTTTAGCCCGTACGAGGAGAATTAGCATCCCTTGGATGGAGTGCGATTCAACTTTTGTTATTCAAGCGCTCAAAAATCCGGACTTAGTCCCGTGGAAGCTGGCGACGCACTGGATAAATTGTTTGAAGTTTGCTTCTTCTATTCGTCTAATTTGTACGCATGCTTTTCGTGAAGAAAACTCGGTAGCATACTTACTGGCTAAGCACGGCGCTATGGTATAATCTCGCTGGTGGAAAAATGATCCAACCTTCGCAAGACACAAGATCTCAATAGACAACTCATGTCTCCCGTTATACCGATTTTGTAATATGTAATTTTGTTTTTAAGTTCGGTTTGTTTGGTTTCTCTCCTTGTTGTCTTTCTGGAGGTTAGGTCTAGTCCCCCTCCTTATTTTTTCCTGATTTAATAAATTCTCTTTTTAACCATAAAAAAAAGCTGTCTATGAGCTGTCATCCATTATGTAATACCCTATATATATGGGATGAGTAATCTTGAGAGAGGAATAATTTTTTGAAATACTAAGAAAGTTTTTAGGAGAGAGAAAATTCTAAACAGAGTGATTTTATTTTAATTTCCTTTTTCCTTTGTAATTTTCTAAGTGTCAATTAATGAAAATCGTTGTTCCTGATTAAGTGTTCATAGATCAATTGTGCAAATTCTCGTGAGGGGTGTAGTGTGGGATTTCCTGCTACTACAACATGAGAAAAGCGTGATGATCCTGTGAAGTTTAGAGTGTTTGCGAAGGTTAACATTAGAACTCTTGCGAGAGAATTGCAAGCCAGATCCGAAAATAAGGGATATCATAGCTATCATCCACTATGTAAACACCAATATAAAGAGAAGGGCAGGAGAGAGAAAGGAAGACACATTTTTTGTAAGAGGGAGGGATAAATTTTTTGTAACAGAGAAAGAGAGAGATTTATTTTTCTTTATCATCTTCTTCCCATAAAACTAAATCTAGAGCTCCAAATACTCATTAATGGAGTCTCCATGTAACCCAAATGTAATTTCAATAATCATAGTGAAGAACCCTAACCCCGTGGATGTAGATCACATTGATCGAACCACGTAAATCTTGTGTCTTATTTATAATTTTATCACTTTAATATTTATTTTGGTTATGAAATAGATTTAGATCTACAATTATTATCATAATATTATATGGGGTGTGTTGTGGGATTTCCTACAACTACATTTTTGGCCATAGAAACAGGGACGTTGGTGATAAATTCATTTGGATCTGTAAACTTCAAGGACAAAGAAAGAAGTCTCAACCAAAGTCCACATCTTAAGTAAAATCAGACAAAGAAAGACCATATTAATTGGAATACAAAAGATTTGAAGTTTCGGCAAAATGAAGTCAGCCACAGTTCTCCACAATTGTTATCAAAAGAACAAGTGATGATAATCAACAGATCCAGTGAAGAAAATGAGAAGAAGAGAAAGTGTGTGAAGGTATGAAGTTGTTCATGGGGAATGATGAGAAGACACCAGCGAAAGGAAATAACGGGGACGGTAAAATAGCAGGCGAAGCAAATGGAGCAAAGTCAAGACAACAGCTTTTCTTATAAATATTTCTGCGAAGGAAATTCAAGTAAAGACAAAGAAAAATAAAGATGCACATGTAGTAAAGGAAAATGAATAAATCAGATTGTTCCTGCGATCAAATTGTGCAGCTGCGAAGAAGTAATAAGCTGAAATGAGTAACCAATTAACTGACGAGAAGAGGATTAGTTTGAACAAATAAACTTGCGAAATAAATACTTGGAATAGAAAAAGAATTATCAAACGTCAAGGAGCCCATTGACAAGGCTAGTAGAGTGACTAGAAAACCTGAACTGCAGGGTCCACATAAATTATTATAACAAAGACACAACAACCAACATAGCTGGAGAAGCATTTATTGACAACCACAGAAAGAACCCAAGCATCAACTAATAAAGCCCACATAATGAGATGCAAGCCCTTAGCGTGAAGAGGAACACGATTTAGAGGCAGCTAGCATTACCGGCAGCAATAAAGGAGATATTTGAACATTTATGCGAAGGAATAAAGCACCATCCATTCGCAACATTCTGCGAAGAAATCATCAGCAACAGCGAAAAACAACCATTTTCATAAGGAAAAGGGTGGAAATATCGAAGAACAACATTCACGTAGCTGATATTTTACTGAGACTTTACATCAATAACAAACTACTTCGTAAACGATCATTTCAATGACGAAAAATTAGTTAAAATCTAGCAAGCTGATAAGTTTAGGCTAGTTTGCGAATTTCACAGTTAAAATTAGTTAAAATCCAGCAACAAATTAGGAAAGAAATCATCAATCATAAATATTTTTATGCATAGTTTGCGAGTTTCCAGTCCATTGATATCATAGCACGGATGCAGCAACAAATAGGGAACCTAACAAGCTTGCGAAGAACGAATTCAAGCCAAGCTTAAAGATCCAGCAGAGACATAATATAGCAACACTACAACTTCTATAAATAGATTCTTATCTTCGACATTGTCTTTGCCAAATTCTCAAAAAGAACAAAAATAGGAGAACAAAAGAACAAAAAGAGGAGAGATTTAGCGAACAAAAGGAGGAGACATTCTTATCTTCGTCACCGTCTTTGTTAACTTGTAAAAGTACGATCCATTAAAAAAGGAAACTTCGCAGGAAACTTCATTAATCTATTTCACAAATTCATTAATATACACAGCCACATCACCAGCGAAGCTATAAGAGGAGTATGGTAGTAGTTATCTTCGTAGGAAACTTCTTCATAAACTAGAATAAAAAAGGAGCAATGTTTTCTATTTCACAAGTGAGACGTGGCACAGATGGTTAGAGAAGGGGTTCCCGAATCAAGTTAGAGTAGCAGATCATAAGTACCAATAGAGAAAAAGACGCAAATGAAAATAAAGCTTCATGCTAGAAGTACTAACCAAAGACAAAAGAGAAAACCATCATCAGCATAAAAATACCAAGACGAAGGAATTAACTCATGTCAAGTCAATCAACCGTGCGAAAGAGTCATTATCAGTAAAACGAGAAAATAAAGAAGAAAGTACAAAGAGAAAGTCTATGCAAAGAGCGAAATTCACCATCCATGCGAATTTTGTTACACCAACACAACCGAGAGGTAGCGCATATGATCTAGAGAGATTTAATTTCGCATAAGAGAGTTAATTTCGCACAGAGAAAGCAAAGTTTCATCAAGTATACTATAATTTCGCAGAGGCAAAGAAAAGAGTTGATGATTATTTCGCAGATATATTTCGTAAGGAATGATTAGAACAGTTGGTATGGTGCGAGAATATTGAAGAGGAAGGTCAAGAGATCAAGTATCACTTATCACACTTCTTTTTGCTGCGTGAAGTTTGGTAATCATTACTCTCCCAAAAACCTAGCATTATTACTTGAATTTCAAGATCATTAAAGTCTTTAAACACTCAAGAGTGTATTTTAGATCACTACCCCCAAACTTATGGTAATCATTACTCTCAGAAAGACCTAAAACTATTGCTTGAATTTCAGGGTCCTTAGAATCCGAAAAATACTCGAGAGCTTATTCTAGTTCTAGAGTCTGGTCACATATCTGACCTAAGAGAATTGTCTCATCAAATTTATCTATATAATCACCAAATAAAGTGTTGTACAAATGATCCTGAACTAAAGTTTTAATCATATTAAACTTCTTATAAATCATTATACAGTTATCTAACATTGAAGATATTTAGTTCAATGGTCATATTACAAAAGGATATGTTCACAAGTCCGGTTCTACAATTATGATAGCATTAGATGTGGCTAAAAATGGGCGACCTAAAATCACCGATGTTTGAGCACTTGGGTCTTGAACATACTAGGTATCTAGAACAATGAAATCCACTCGATAAATGAACATATCAACCTCAATCATAACATCCTCTATGACACCACGAGGGACTTTGATAGACCTATCAGCTAATTTCAATGTCATTTAAGTCGGTTTCAACTTACCAAGACCTAGTGCGGAAAAAATTTGGGAAGCTATAATTCTAATGGAGAACATTCTAACACCCTGGAACATGGGAAAATAACCACTTTCAAGCAACCGAAATCAAGAATTTTGCTCCTACCATCATTTTCATGGACATTTGACAAATAACTGCAAAAATATTAAAAGGATCATTCTCAAGATGATAGACCAAGGAAAATTAAATCATTTTTTAATAGGGCATCATCAATCTCAACCCTTACCACCACCACCAGAAATTCGCAGAGTAAATGCAACAAAAGGAGGAGAAACATTTGTCATAGATGTTGGATCTAAGGCGAAGAATCTGTTTTGTAACTCTATTGTACATTCGTTCAAAACAATTGAAGATTTTCACGACAATGTTCTAAGTAGAGTTTTCGCAAGAGATGCTGATGAAAGAGAGATAATGAACATTGCGAAAATCTCGCCGCTAAAAGAATGGAAAAATAAAACCATCTCTTTTACCGCAGAAGAAGTACCAGAGTCCGGCAAAATGCATGATAAGCCATTAGTAGTGAGGCTGGAAATAAACCCAAAACAAAAATAAGATGAAGATGAAGAAGAGGATGATGAGGCTGAAGATACATGAGAAATTAATAGAGTCTTAATTGACACGGGAAGTTATGTGGATATCTTATTCTATCATACCTATAAGATTATGGGAGGCAGAGACGAGGATTTAATACCTTCAACCTACAAAATTTATGGTTTTAATGGTACTCCCAATAAGCCTAAGGGGGAGATCACAGTGACAATTCCACTAAAGGGGATATCTTCCAAGATTCTATTCTGTATTGTCGATGTAGAGTCACCCTACAACGCTCTGATTGGTCGACCTTGGCTACATGGGATTTTAGGTGTGGCATCGACTTTCCACCAGTGCATTAAGTTTCCACATCCTAATGGTGTTGGAATAATAAAGGGAGATTGGATTGAAGGAAAGAAATGTTATGAGATTGATGTGGAATCTTGCGAAGAAAGAGCTGCCAAGAAGGGTAATTGGAAGTATAACATCAAAGAAAAAAAAAGAAGTGAGAAATTAATGGTTGATTCAGTAGAACTAAGAGAAAAAAGACTGCTGCGAAGCCAACGCCAAATGAAAATAACAAATGATGAAAATATCGCAGAAGAAAATATTGTAGAAAAAAGCAACCAAAGAACAGAGGCAGAAAACGGCAAAGGTAAAAAATTCAAATTGTGAAGTGAAAGAAATATTGAGATTAAGAAAAAAGGTGTATAATTGATTTGTTACAAAAATTTCAAAAAAATTAAAACTATATTTTGTTTAATGGTAAAAATGAGATTGAGAAATTATAACAAAAATGAAAGATATGCGAAAATTTCGCAGGAAATGATCATTTAAGATCCAGAATGGGATGAACCTTTATGGCGTACACCCTAGTTCGCGAATAAAATTTTGCAAGAGGAAAATGTAAGACCTAAAGTACGTCATAGAAGGGGGTATCTGTAACATGACTCAGCGATAAGGTTACACTGCTGCTGGAACCTGAGCCATGGAGATTTTGGGTCAATGAAAGCCTATCCAAAAGAGATACCTTTGATTCTCAACTTGAGCATATGACTTGAGTTGGGCGACTAAGGTAATAAGAGATCTCCTAAGGGGTGCAGAGTATGACCAAGGTTCCGAGGTACACGGTTGAGCCAAGAGTGCCCGGGGCGTATGAAACTACCCTGGCCATTCTTGGTAAGTATTGGCTATGATGCACTCGGCCTGAAGAAAACCCCACTTAGGGTGTAGTCTCGTAACCATAATCCATATAGGCAAAAAGGATAAGAGGATGCGAACACAACTGGTTGTTGTTAAGACTGGATGGGAGGAGCTAGTCTTGTATGGCCGATGTACGTCTCCTTGAAAGGGCAACCAGAGGGAAGATAAGGGAGGTACCCTCCATTAGGGAGCTGATAAGTGTCTTAAGACGCAAATGTTATGAGATTTTTTACTCACGGGAGTATTAAGACTTGTCATATTTGTGCAACATTCCTGAAGAGGCAATAATACAAAAGAGAAGATAAGACAAGATCAATGGGTCATTGCATGCAAGTGTAAAGACATCCTGCGATTTCGTCGCAAGACGGCAATATCATGGGGCTTTAATTTCGAAAGAAAATTTAGGCCTATCATATTGTCGCAGGAGAAATACAAAAGAACAAAAAGTTAAGGCAAGATCAATGGGTTTCTACATGAAAGCGTAGAGATGTCCTGCGATTTTGTCGCAATGAAAAAAGTTGGCAAAATAAGACCTTTACTTAGGAAGGAAAAATACGACCACATTAGAATACAAGAATAAAGGTAATCTTACAATTTATGATTGCGAGATTATACAGAGGCAATTGCGATTTTATCGCAAACTACTTTATCAAACAAAATCAATATGCTCAATCATTCATCTAGACACAAATAACATAGGCAAGTATGGGAATGCATAAGATAAATTAAATGTTATTTGTTTCCATATGATAGATTTACGGAACTATATTTTGGTTAATCATATTACAAGAGAGAAAATTTTGCTAACACATGCAGGGTGGAACAAAAAAGAATTTATATTAAAGACTAGAGAGATTCACAAGTGATAGATTACAAGAATAAAAAAATCAGAGAATGAATGTACAAGTATCAGATCTTTCGTCTTCAGATTTTTCATCATCCTCACCAGCTTCATTGTCTGAAATCACTAAAGAATGAACATTCTCTGGGACTTTTTCTTCAACGCAAGGATATGTAGAGAGAGGAATGCTGTGATTATTACAAACCATCCTGATAGTGTTATTGCAATAAGAAATGGCATCATTCTTAAAATTGGAAATAGTAATGTTCAGTTGATTCTTGAATCTTGAACACTTATCATTACGAGAAGAGATATTCTTTGCGAGATCCCCCTTTTCAACTTCTAATTCTTCAATTCTCCGGCGAAGTCTTCCTTCATTATGCGAATGTATAATGTTGAATCAGTAATTTAAAGAAAATTTACAAAGGAAAAGAAGTTAATAGGAAAGAATAGTTAACAACCTTCTCTCTCGGAAAGCATATCTTTAATCAAGGCTGTATGGTCAGCGTGAAGACTAACATTTACACCTAGATTACTTCTGGCATCATCTAAAATTTTTGCATCCCAAGAAAATTCATCATCATTATCTATGAGAAAACGGGAGCGAACTTGGTTTTCCCTCTCAACAAAAGCTGTATTCTCGCAGATAAATCGATCCCTTTTAATTTGAATATCAAGAAGAGTTTTATGAAAATCCGCTAAAGCTTGAGCACCTTGTTTAGCGATGCGGTCTTTTTTATCAATAAGATCACTGTATTTGATTCTTAACATAGCAATCTCCTCTTTGGAATAAATGTAAAAGCGCTTATACTTATTGGTTAGCCACAAGTTGAATCTATGCTCGACCTCTAAAAGGCGGAGTTTTGATCTAAGTTCATCTATAGAGAGGGGAGTAATTTGGTCATTAGAAAAACTATTCAAGGATTTATTCAGATGTTCAAGAAGAGTATTGTCATCCATAAAATTGGGAAAAGAACGAAGGGTTGTAGCTTCATCAGATAGACCATAAATGTCTACAAGAGTGGTTGATCAAATAAGATAAAATAGTAGGAAAAAAGAATAAAAGAATGAGGAAAAATTGTATACCATAAAGTTGATTGTTCGCAGCTTGGAGACTAGCAACCTTATTCTGCAAAGAAGAGAGTTCAGTTTCCAATCGCTTGATCTTCTCATGAAGGCCAACATATCAAGATTCCAACTGCTTGCGAAGATTAACAGTTTCATATTTTAATTCTTCATTTTCTTTGCGAAGATTAGTATTTTTCTTTTCAAAAGCCATACGTCTTTTTTCCAGATCTGAGGCAACAATGAAGGAAGCTCTGCCAGCCTGCAAAGAAAAGAAAAAATTATCAGGATACATATATAGTTAAAACTTTAAATATGAAGGAGAAGCAAAGAAATGAAAACATACCAGAATACAAAGTGAGTTCAGAAGGCTAGGAGACATTGATCTAGAAATCCCACGAAGAGAATTGTGGTTCACTAATATGGGAGCGTTGCAGATAGTTGCGAGATCCTGACACACACTAGTAAGAACATCATCTCCAATACCGTGCATAATATCAATAAATATGCTGGACAATTGATCCATAGAAGACTCAGGCTGAGAAGTTTCCTTCGCAAAAGAAATATTATTATCACTAGTATCATCCTCAGCAGAATTTTCACAAGAATGAGAATTTGAAGAAGAGGGAGAACAGGTTTTCCTTTTATTTAAAGGAGGAGCAGTAGATTTCTCCTCATTAAGAGCATCTTTGTCAGATTTCTCATTGCGAAGAGCACTTTTGCCTTTACTTCTATTGCTGGTCTTCACAACTTTAACAAGCTCTTCTATCTCAGCGATAACCTATACACGCAAATAAAAATAAGAAATAGAGACAACAATACATTGTTAAGGATCTTAAAAGAGAATTCCTTACTCTTCTGTGATCAATCGAATAGGTGATAAAATACTAAGTTTCCCAGTCTTGCTATAATTTACTTTCAATCTCTCAATCTGATAAATTCGCAAACATACAAAAATATGAGAATAATCAGCAAAAATTTATATAGAAGCATAAAAGATAATAATTCAAGAGAAATTTAGAAACATACCTCTTCATCCTTCTCGGGCCATTTGAATTCCCAAGGATGATATTATGCGAGGTTCGCAGGTAAAATATGAATACCGGATATGTATGGACCTTCTAGGGTTAAGGGGGAAATATGCCACCTATCACCATTAGAGTGACGCGGGGATGAATTATTGCCAGGATACCAGTCAATATCTTGCATCAAAATCTTTTCAGCAGCAACATCATTCTTTTTCATCAAGTGAACGCCCCAACGAGTGATATCTCTCTTCATGGGAATTACTTCATAATTCGCAAAGAAGTTTTCGACGGTATAGTTCGCAGGAACAATCGCAATGTCTTTAAACTTAGGATTCTTAGATCCATTAGGATAACAAGATCCCTTGCCAGCACCGTGGTTGGAGAACTCAAGCATCAGACGTATGCAATCCCCACTTAATTGATACACAGCTCGCGAAAATTTCTCATGGGAAAGTATTTCATAAAACAAGGGAAGTTCAGGGTCGTAGAGAGGAATGGGAAGGCCAGAGAGAAGTTGACCCAGCGAGACTATGATTTTTTCACGATTGCAAGGATGATTAGAAAATAATTTGGCAGAAAGCTCGGATTTAGGGTTTTGTCCGGGAATAGAAGATAAAGTAAAACCTCTGTTTTGAAGTTTCTTTTGAACTGCTTTGAAAGCAAGTTCATTTTTATGACCAGCTGGAGGCATATTTGAAGTATGATGATGAAGATTGAAAAAAAAAGAATAAAGAATTACAGTAGCAGAAGCGGAAGCGGAAATTGCGGAGGAATAGTAAAGTTGCAGAGAAATTGAAAAAAAGGTAAAAAGAAGAAGAAAGAAGAATGGAAAGAATATTTATAGAGAGGAAAAGTCCTCGGAAAGACAAACGCAATTAATGCAAAGATTAGACGCGAACGGTTGAAAAATTGCGGTTGAAAAAGACATGTCAAGGATTGGATGTAAGTAGAGATGCGTGTAATAAATCTTGCGAAAATCACAAAAATGTGTCAGAAGAATTATTCATAAGTTCGCATAATGTGGTAATTTCGCGAATTAAAGGCATCTTCAAGAGATTGTACTATCCTGAGGCAGAGACAAGATAAGAATGAAGAAACAACTAACTCATTTTCTCAATATTTCTACCCTCTAAAGATAAAGAACAAAGGCAAGCATGGATTACTAAGAAAACATCTTATGTTCTTTATCTTCTCGACAAGAATCATTTCCAAAGTGGACAAGTTTAAGTAATAATTTCGCAAGAGCATAGGAAATATTCAAAAATTAACATTCCTTATTTGTATCTTTGGAACTTCACAAAATAATAGAGGCAAGCATGTACTTTCCAAATCCAATATTCTTTCACTCGTTCCTCCAACAAGTAACAACAAAGTAGATTTTTCCTTAAAAATCACTCTTCAAGCAATATTCAAGGAAAAAAGAGGCAAGATGTAGGATCAGAATATCGAAAAAAGGACGCATTTGCGAAATATGATTAACAACACCTTGAGATCGTCGCAGGATGATCTGAAGAATGACACAATGGATGACGATAGCAGAAACATGATAAAAGTGTGATACTTCTGCGAGGAATATAATGTTTGCGAAGATTAACAATGTAACTCTTGCGAGAATATCGCAAGTCAGATACGAAATTAAAGGACAGATTAGTTGTCATCCACTATGTAAATCCATATATAAAGAGTTGAACAGGCGTAAGGGAGAGAGATATCTTTTTCGAGTGTTAAGCAAGTTATTTAGGAGAGAGAGAAAGTAAAAAGAGCGATTGTATTCTTGTTTTCTTCCATTACTTGTAACATTTCTGTGAAGTGTTGTTCTTAATCTTCAAAATATGTGTTGATTATGATGAATTCTTGTGAGGGGTACGTAGTGTAGGATTTCCTGCTACTACACAAATGGTTAGACAAATGATAACTTTCATATCAACCATATTCTTCTTCACCATAACTAGTCCAAATGACTCAAATGAACTAGTTAGAGAGTTGTTCAATTTCCATAAGATATTATGTACTACATAAGACATAATTGAAGCAAAAACGATGTGATTCACTCGAATCGATTCATTAACTATAAAGCCACGGTTTGCAATAGCATTCCTTATATAATTTATATAAGTTCACAAACATCATTTTTTAGACATAACCACTCAAGTTCGCGGACTTAAGTAACCGGTTGGAGTTCACAAACTCCAGCAAAAATTCTCGGGTTCGAGAACTTCCGTCAGTTCGTGGACTGAGTTTGCGGACTGAAACCGAGCTGCAACTCCAGTATAAATTCCCGGGTTCGAGAACTATGCACGTTCGCGGACTGCGTTCGCGAACTGGGTTGACTGCTCAAGTTCCGGTTTTCACTTGATCAACAAATTTCGCAAACTTCGGTTCAAGTGCTAAGGACTTATACATATATGTGTTACCACAACAAAGTTTATATCCCCAGTGGTTATATTGTCTAAACTCTCATTTTAATCATTGAAACTTTCTCAGAGGACGTCATATAGTTGTTATTCACAAACTAGTTTTTGTCAGAGCAATTTCCAAAGTGATTGAAACATAACATGACTTTCGTCACTAGGCAAAGATGAACTTGGCTAAAGCGAAAGCTTTACCAACACATATTTAGAGAAATAGATAAGCGAGATATACTCAATTCGAAATGTCACATGTATATATCTTTAGTCTATATAGTAAAACGACTTTTGTCTCAAGATAGGATATAGAGTAGATAGACTTTTGAGTGATAGATAAGTTCAAGTCTCCACATACCTTTTAGTCGATGAAGATCCACTGGTTCCTTGAGTAGTCCTTCGTCTTGTATGATGATTTCCATGGAGTTATTGAGCTCAATTACACTTTCTATCCTAGTCCAAGACCTTAGCTATAGTAGACTAGAAATCAAAACTTTATAGTTTTGATCACTAACATTGACAAACATGCTTGATATAGCAATGCATGCGAGTTCGACCGAGCAATGCTCTAACAATATCCCCCTTTGTTAATTTTAGTGGCAAACCTATTAATACATATGGAATACAAAAAATATATAAATAAACTTTGTATCTCCTATTCCATATGTCTAATCTTCAACAATACTCGAAATCTTCGTCACTTCCAAGTAGTCCAATGATCCCAAACGTTGTAAGTTTAGCATCATCGTTGTTGAAAATCCGTAGCTATAACAATGAGAAAAGCATCGGTTCTCAATCATTGTTATACAGTGTCAAAGTATTATTACATAACGTCAAAGTCCAATTGCATCACAACTTCAACAATAATACTATGGTGATACTTCACTCCCCCTTAGTCAATACTCCATCTCACATGGAAACCACTCCCCCTTATATAATGATCCTAAAACCATATGTATTTGTAGTATGAACTACATATTAATTCTCCCCCTTTTTGTCAATAAAATTAGCAAAGGTACAAGAACGGGATCCTAATGAAATTTCCGTAAGAGACATGTAATGACCAAAGGTAAATGTATATCATCTTGTTTAGATGAAATCATAAAGCCGAAGCTAAATACATTCATCAAGGAGTTTATAAAGACGCAAGATAACCCTTATAATATTCCACAGCCGCACTCCCCATAAAGATTTGTCAATTAAGCACAAGTTCAAAAGAACTCTCCCCCATAATATGTCATTCCCTAAGGAACAACAAGAGAGACCTTAATTTCAAAAAGAAAAGAAGGATTTCTTTAGACTCAACAAATTGCAAACAAGTATGAATTTGGAATCCAACAAGAAATATTCAATCAAATTAACCAAAGTGAACCATGATTAATATTGACTAAATATGCTCAACACAAGTAAACTTATGGAGACTTAAAAAATCAATTAGATTGATCACAAGAAAACTTGCAAATAATCTAATTGTCATACTCAACCAAACTAATTACAAGAGTAATCAATTTAATTGGCCACACTTTACATAAGAAAAACTTACAGAGTGCTAACTAAATAACCATACTAGATGATTGATTTAGTTTATTTGGGCTCGACACAAGAGATTATGGAACCCCGACTAAGATTATCATAACATGACAACCTTAACCGTACATGTACTCAACATAAGAAAACTTATGGAATACAAACTAAACAACCACACAAGTTGATTAATTTAGTTTTTAATGCTTAACATATAGCATCTCATGGAACAACCAACCATGCCAATAGGAAATCGACTTAGTTGTATAGTTCTTAACATAAGATACACAATGGAGCCTTCACGGTAATACATAAAAAATGGATCAATAAGGATCTATACCGTGGATAACACAAGGATTCATTCTATGTTTCATCACCATTTGCAAAATGACACACAATAGACATAATCCTTGAATCACAAAAGATTTTAACCTATCTTACATCAATAATTGACAATATAGGCTTAACTTTTGTGTTTGTCAAAAGTCTATTCATCCTTTTATCAATATTTGCATATCAATTAACGAACGACTTTACTTTTGACAAAATATGGGACAATCAAGTTCACGGACGTAAACACAATATCCTATCAAAATATTGCAATATATAAAACCAAGGGATTAATACTGCAACCATCATCTTCCAAACAAACTTAGAAATTTTAAACCAAAAAATCTAAAAACAAGAAGATGAAAACATTGGATATAACTATGTGTAATCACAATAATGTCTATTCCAAAACACTAATTATTTTTCTAAACAAAATAAAAACAATAGAAGATTTACTAGACATTAAGACCTTTGAAGAATTCATTATTGTCCCCGAACTCATTGTCGTCAACATCCATGGGAACATAAGGTTTATTAAGAAAGGAGTTTATATCGATGAACCTTCTTGGTTGATGTTGACGAACCAGGGCTTTCTGAATCTCATGAGTCTTATACACAAAAGCCTTTATTTGTTGAATCTCCTTTCGCAGCTCCTTCAACACTTCAAGAACATCAGAAAACTTTTGAGAATTTGAAGGATCAGCTCTTGGCTTCCTTGTATTCCTTCTTTTTCTTTTCAAGGTTGGAGACAATGAAGATTTTTTTTTCCTACATGATTGATGGCTTAACAATCACATTACCTTCTTTTTCATCAGAAGACATCATTCTGGGAGCGTCCATAAGCATATGGGTTTGTGAGAGGAATTCATAATTATCTCAACAAGTAGTCTTAAGATAAAGAGAGGTTTTAGATAAGGAAAAGAAATGTAGGGTTCGAAACCTAAAACAGGTTTGTGGACGATAAACTCTTCTATAAAGAGCAGAATTGTCGATAGTACCCTTTCTTATGTATGATAGACAAAAAGGAAAAATACTCCTAAGAAAAGAAAACAACAAACTTTTCCTAAAGCCTGAGAGGTACACAATCATTGTCTCTTTTGATCAGGCACATGAGACATGATTTTACGAAAAACACAATCAAGTTGCGTTGTGGTGAACTATAATTTGTCCACCAATTTCCTCTTGTGGAGAATCCACAGACTTATGTAGATCAAAACAGTTTGACCATACTTTCTTCTCAAATGGTCTTTATTTTTCATTGGAAACTAACTTCTTTGACGAAGATAAAATCTTACATACCTCTGCGGTCTTCTGAGCAAGTTTAAGCTTTCTTGCTAGATGATTTACTCTTCGTTGAAGTTTGTTGACGTGTCTTTGCTTGTGTTTGAACTTGTAACACCTTGAAAGTTCATGACCTTTTAATGAACAATATGAGCACGTCACATTTGGATAGTAATCATGCTTCTGAAATGTGCAAGTATCTAGGCACATAGTGGATCCTGAAACACTATAAACAGAGTTTCCAAGAAAAGGGTCAACTTTTTCTTCCAGAATGGTTGGATTATCTTCTGAAAGAATATCAAGATTGATATGTGTATTGCTACATTTATAAAAATTAATATTTTGACCAAGAAGTGCAACACTTTACTTCTCGTCTTCATTGGAGTCATAGCTATCAGACATTTCATCAAGAGTTGCTGCAAGACCTTTGTTCCTAGTGTACTTTCTATGATTTGGACACTCGTTTGACAAAATGACCAAATCCATTACACTTAAAGCATTGAGGCATATCCTCATCATCAATATACCTATTTTTAGGAGGAACACAATTATGAGGTTTGACTGATGCCTTAGGCTTATCTCTGGAGAACCGTTTACTTCTCTTCAATAGAAGATCCCTAAACTGTCTTGTGATCGTCGAGACTAATTTTCCAAGATCTTCATCTGATGAATTTGTCTCAGAGTGATCACCTTCAGAGATATACAATTTTTTACTTTTAACAAGTAAGTTAGTGTCCTTTAGTGCTTTGAACGCAACATCCTTAGATTTGGATGAATGTTCATGATCAAAGATCTTAAGCTTTCCAACCAACGTGTTTCTGGAGAGATTATCTAGGTTATTTCCCTCAACGATGGCATGCTTCTTAGCATCGTATCTAGATGGCAGTGATCTGAGAATTTTCATCACAATGTCCTTTTCAGGAATAGTCTTTATAGTTGCAGGAAATCCTACACTACACCCTTGATAAGATCTTACAGTGATTAACACATACTTGATGATTAAAACAACACTTTATTATTTGATTCTCGGAAATATTTACAAGTAATGGAAGAATATCAAGAATACAACCGCTCTTTTGAATTTTCTCTCTCCTCAAGACTTTCTCAACACTCTAAAAAATACATCATCCTTTTCTGAATCTACCGGGTCTCTTTATATAGGATAATTACATAGTGGACGACAGCTAGGTTGTCCTTTAATTTCGGATTTGGTTCACGATGCTCTCGCGGTAGTTATAATGCCGACTCTTGCAGGTGTTGTGTCCATCGCAGGATAATCACTTTCTTCCCGTATTTCTTCATTCGTCAGCTATTACGTCATTCTTTTAATTATTTTGTGACACTTGCGAAGTGTTATTGAAGAACTCGAGGTAACGCTCGCAGACGTGTTGCTAATCTCGTAAGAGTAATATCATGGTGATTATTCTAGTCCTATATCTTGCCTCTTCTCATGTCTTTTCTGCGAAGGAGGAAAGATCATGAGAATTGAATCTTTCATAATGCCGCAACTGTTTATATTTTTGCACCTTTCTGATTTTACACGTTTCTGTATCCTTCGCTAGCTGTTTTCACATACTTCTTCTTCCATTCGATTTTTGACACGTCATTTTCAACCGTTGCGATCTGACCGTTCATGTCCTTTCCTTGCATTAATTACATTCATCTTTTCGAGAACTTTCTTCTTCTATAAATACTTCTTTCATTCTTTTCTTTTCTTCTTTTTACTTTCTTCTTCCTCTCTACAACTTCTCTGCAATTTTACTGTTCTTCCGCTAATTGCGCATCTATTACTGCTGTGATTTCTTTCTCGTTCTTCAATCTTTTCCTACATTCCCATACTCAAAAATGGTTTCTCATGGTCATAAAAATTTGGTTGCTTTTGGTGAGATGCGAAAAAAGCTTTAAAATAAGGGTTTTACTTTGTCTACAATTCCAGATCAAAACCCTAAATCCGAACTTTCTGTCAAATTATTTTCTGATCATCAATGTTCTCGCGAGAAAGTTATAGTCTCGCTAGGTCAACTTGAAGCTGGTCTTCCCATTCCTCTCTATGATCCTGAACTTCCTTTATTCTATGAGATACTTTCTCATCCCAAATTCTCGCGATCCATATACCAACTGGGTGGGGATTGCATCTGTCTGCTGGTAGAGTATGCTACTCACGGTGCTGATAAAAAATTTTGCTACCCTGAAACTGCGAAGAATCCTAAATTCATGGATGTTCCAATTATTCCCGCAATGTATATCGTAGATAATTTCTTCATAAATTATGACATAATCCCCATGAAAAGGGATACCACCTGTTGGGGTGTTCGCTTGCAAAAGAAGGTTGATGTTGCGAAAAATAAAATGCTTATGCTGGATATCGACATCTACGTCATTCCAGCGATGACAAATGGTATATCTTCCCTTTACTTTTAGAGGGTTCATATATTTCTGGTACCCATGCTCTACCTGCGAATCTCGCAGAGTTCCAACCGTGGGTATTCAGCTGGCCTGAGAGAAATAAAGAAGTATGTTCTCTTAATCCTTTGCATACTAAATTACCATTATTAATTTCTTCATGTCTTTAGATTCTCGCTGACTATCTCTTTTTTATCAGATTGAAAGGTTGAAAGCCAGCTATGATAAGTTTGGGAAACCTGCTACTTTCTTAGCTCTCAAATCTCTCACAGATGAAGTAAGAAATATTTATTTATAACTTTTTACAATATATTATTGCCTCTATTTCTTATCTTTATCTGTGTTCGCAGGAAATCGAAGAAAGAGAACCTGTGAAGATTGTGAAGACTAAAGGGAAAGACAAATATGCTTCTCGCAAGGAAGAATCTACTATTCCTCTCAAAGAGAAGTCTGTTGCTCCTCGCAGAGAAAAATCTGGTGCTCCTCCCTTAAATAAAAGAAAAACCCAATTCTCTTCTTCTTCAACTCCTCAAGCTAATGCAGAAAACTCGAGTGCTAATTCTGATGATTTTAATGCTGATGTCCCTTCTACCATGGAGTCTTCCCAATCTGATTCCTCCATGACTCAACTATCCAAGATCTTCGGTGATATTACATATGGTATCACAAATGATTATGGAGATGAACCTCTTAATGGGGTATCCCAGGATCTCGCTAAAGTCTGCAATGCTCCGATACTGGTTGATAATGATTCTCTCCAAGGAATCTCAAGATCAATATCTCCCAGTATCTTAAATTATCTTGGTATTCTGGTATTTTTTTATTTCTTTACTATACTTATGTATTCATGTCCTCGCCAGCTTTAATTTACCTTGTACTCTCGCATACTGGAAGAGCTTCCTTTGTTGTTGCCTCAGACTTGGAGAGGAGGTGTGCATCTTTTCGCAAGAAGAATGTGGATTTGGAATCTAAGTCCACTAGTCTACGCGGGCAATTAGAATCTGGGTCAACTGACCTTCATGAAAAAATCAAGCAGTTGGAAACTGATCTAACTTTCTCGCAAGAAAAGGTCGCAAGCCTCCAAGCTGTGAATGATCATCTTCATGGTAAGAAATCTTTCCCTTTCTTTTTATCCTTGTATTCCTTTACATTTTGTTCTTATTATTCTTTTTCGCAGATGTTTATGGCCTTTCTAACGAATATGTATTCCTTCGTTCTTTTCCAAACCCAATAGATGATGATACACTTCTCAATCGCCTTAATGAATCCTTAGGTAGTTATTCAAATGAACAGATTAACTCTGTTTCTGTAGATGATCTTAGATCCAAATTTCATCTTTTAGCAATTGATCATAGATCTAGCTTGAAAGTGGCTAATGCATCCAAGCGTCAATATCTTAATTCTAAAGAAGAAATCAAGATTCTAAGAGCCCAAAAAAGTGATCTTATAGATGAAAGGGATCGTATCTCTAGATAGGGAGCACAAACCATAGAGGATTTTCATAAAAACCTTCTTGAAGTCCAAAGAGATAAACTTATCCGTGAGAGAGATGATCTTCTTAAAAGACAAAACCAAATCCGTTCCCGTCTTCTTATTAACGATGATGATGAATTTTCTTGGGCTGCAAAGATTCTTGACAACGCCAGAGCTAATTTAGGTGTAGATGTTAGTCTTCATTTTGAACAGGCGACCTTAATTAAGGACATGATTTCTGAAAGAGAAGGTTGCTAATTGTTCTTCCTCATTAATTTTTTGTCATTAATCTTCTTATCTTTGCAAAATTTTCAATTTGTTGTTATATATTCGCAGGAGTTGAGAAGAGATATACTGAAAGAATTGGAGAACTTGAATCCGATAAGAATCAACTCGCAAATACCCTTGCTGCTCGCAATGAAAAATATTCAAGGTTGAAAGATCAATTATGCTGCGAATTTTAGTAATGCCCTTATTGGTGTTCGTAACAATTCCATTAAAATGGTCTGCGATGATGATATCATTCCTCATTCTACATATCCTGATCGCGCAGAAGAAATTCCATCGAATACTCCAAAACTTGTTATCTCTGATTGATCGCTGTCGTATGCGTCAAAAATAAATTACACTTTCTTACTACTCAAAATATAAATATAGCAAGGGCAAGAAAGGATCGATCCCACAGAGAGGACTAGGTTGTCAAAATGTTTCGGTTTCCTATATAAAACACCAGGGTTTTTTCTGATTTTTATATACTAAAATAAAATAAAAACAAGACAAAGAAAAGTAAACACGCAAATCAAGGTTATGAGAATATTGGATAAAGGTTTCATCTTCAATTGTAAACAAGTGTTGAATCTATGAATATAATTCGTATTTAATCTCTCTATCATCAAAATCCCTAGAATACCTTATTGCAAGAATACTCCATAAATTTCTTAAGTCATCAACACACACATTAGAGCTGCGTATGTGAATTCTACCTAAAGAATAACTCAACGCCTTGCGCTAATCAAGTTCAATTCCTAGGAGCATTAAGTTTCAGAAATAGGCTAATCAATGCAACTATCATACATTGCGCATGATAATTCGAACAAAGGTCAACTTCTACATATGATTACAAGAGTGTATCACTACAAACCGTAATTATATCATGCTACTCATATTCAAGGTTATCGCTCGATGAAAACCCTAAAATAGCTATAGATATGGATGTATGTTCAATCAATTCTAGACTCAACTAAACAAACATTCAATCATATTGCAATACATCAATCATGAAATTATTATAATCAGTAGAAATTAAACGATAATATTGAGAGAAAACTAATTCATAAAATCCATAACTTGTTTTCAAAATCCAACTACATCTTTAACCAATAGCAAAATCAAGTACTTGTGTTTTTGGAAATCATTATAGAAAGCAAAGAAGAACTATCATGTGAAACCCAAGAACAAAAGTAGAAGTATCCCCTAATGGAGATATCTCTTGGTTTAGAAAAGAGATTTTATATTTATATGCTTTTCTCCCCAAAAGGATACTTTCCCAAAATTTGGTTAAGTCTCAAAACCCATCTCCAAGTAGTCCACCAAGCCCATGTGTGAATACCCATCTCAAAATTATGTTTGAAAAATGGGTCACCGGAAAAATGGGTCACTGCCGGAAGTTGATCGGAATCCGGTCACCGGTTGCCGGAATTTGTCACCGTAAACTACCTCCGGCCGCGTTTGTCATCAGAAACTGTCACTAGGAAATTCTACACTTCCATTAGCTCAACTTTGCTTCTTTGCAGTCCACACATTCATAAAAACCATTTTAGCCAATTCCTTGTTTCTTGCGAAAACGCACCCAAAAGCGTGACCCGTAGCTCATATATACGGCCACCAACTCTTGCATTCGACACATACCCCCTTCACGATTCATGAAACATTACGATTCATGCTTTAAGTTCCGAAATCCGGCAATCGGAACTAGTACCACCAGCTCACCATTCTTGCTGCGTTTTCGCACAGTCTCTGCAGTTCTGGTTCAGGAACTATGTCCTAGTCAGTTTACTCCACTGTCCTCCTTTCTGGTTCCATTGCAGCTCCATGATCTTTTACACCACCTATGACAGACCCTTCTCTAGTATCAGTTGCATCATGCCATCGTTTAAGTTTCAGCTTAAAACAACATCACCCAAATCTCCTTGAAGCATCACCATTCCATCCTAGCCAGTACAATCCAACTCCAGGCAACAGTGCCACAAAGCATTCTGCAATTCATCTCCAAAATCCATCCAACTTTGCTCAAATCCCAGCTGTAACCTGCAATATCAGCTCAAAACTCATCCAGAACATTACTCACTCGCTTTAGCTCCAGCTAATGCTCATCTACTTGCAGCTCCCAACCATTGCTGCTCCTGAACTCACAACCCTGACGACACATTCCGCGCAGCATCTCAGACGCTCAACTGCAGCTGCGATTCCATATTCCACCTGTATCATCACAACTCAAACCAACACTACCAGATACTACAAATGAATCCACCCTAAATATTCATCTAGGCCTTATTCTTCACATCACCACTTCCCTGTATATCAACACCACACAGCAGCGGAAACAACTTAGCTTCTCTATTTCATTCCCATTCTTTAGCTCTCTTAAATTCAAAATACACCCAAGTTCATTCTTTGTCTCAGATGGTAACCTGCTTTAAACCTCCAGAAAGTACCCACTGGATCAAGGCTAACTGACTGCCTGAATTTGGTACAGCGGCAAAGTAATCTGAAATTGTTCATTCCGGCATTTTATCAAACAGTATGCCTACATTCTTCTGCTGAAACAGATGAAAGCTTCTTGTTGTTTTATAAGCCGATCTCAGCTCCTTCCCTGCATTGAAATCAAATTCCACACACAACCCATTCATTCAAATCATTACATAACTCAATCACCCATCATACATTTATAAAACAATGGCAGCAACTTGTTTTCTTTACTGACTTTTCTTGGCTTGTAATTCATCCAGAACACAACATAACTTGAACCCAGTCTCTGTAATCATTCATAGATACAAAAATAGCTTTGAATCCTCTTCGTTATCTCTTTAAATTCACCTATATTCATATGGATTTGAACAACAATAGAGTTTACTGTAGTTGCAGGAATTCCCACAACACACCCCTTATAATATCTTGATAATAATTCCTAGATCTATATATAAAATGGTAGTAAAATTTCTAAAATTATAAACGGACACCAAGATTTTTTACATGGTTCGATCATTTGATCTACATCCATGGTTCTTCACTATGATTGTTATAATTTACATTTGATTTTACATTGATAATCTACATTAATGAAGTTCTAAATGTAGTTTTGGGGAAGAAGATGATAAAGAAAAATACATTCTCTCTCCTAAAATATCTCTGCAAAATATCTCTCTCCTCTAAAATTGTGTTCCCCCCCTTTTCTCTCTCCTGCTCTTTTCTTTATATAGGTATCTTCATAGTGGGTGACAGCTCACGTTCAACCTATCTTTCCCATTTTTTTAGGATTTTGGCAATGCTCCTTGTTGGCTCTGCTATCGTGCTCGCGAGACTCTTTTATAACCACAAAATCTTCATTTCCTGCCTTGCTCTCGCGAATTCCGGCCTTGTGCTCGTGAATATTCTCTTTGACTACAAAATCTTCATATTTTTCTTATGTTTTATGTTGTCGTTGTTTATTACGTCATTCTTTGAATTATTTTGTGGCGTTTGTGAAATGTTGTTGAAGAGTTTTAGGTGACGCTCACAGAAGTGTCGTTAATCTCTCGTGAACATAATTGTGGCGATATTCTGGTACTACATCTTGCCTCTTTTTTCTTGAATATTGCTTGAAAAGTAATCTTTAAGAAAAAATCTGTTATTGTAATAGTCTTTGATTTTTGTTGATGAAGGAATGAGCGAAAAAATACTGGATTTGAAAAGTATATACTTGCCTCTATTCTTTTGCGAAGTTCCATATCTTTGTTAAGTAAATAAGAAGTATTAACTCTTGAAGTGCTCGTGAAGTATGAAGTATCTCTGAAGAAATATAAGAAGTACTCAATCTTCAAGAAGTATCCGTTCTTTAATGAAAATCATAAGTATTGCCTCTGTTCTCGTGAAATTATTACTTCATTTTTGGTGAAAATCCTAGTCCATTTTGGAAATGATTCTTGCGAGAAGATAAAGAACAAAAAATGTTTTCTTGGTAATCCATAGTTGCCTCTGTTCTTTATCTACGAAGGAAGGATCTCTGAGAAAATGTTAAATGAACGAATTTCCTCTGCCTCATTTGAAAAAATGATCATATTCTGCGAAATAATCACTTCTCCTGCAAAATTCTTGAATGGTCTGCAATATGCTGAATTAGTCTGAAAATTTATGAATGTTTCTGAATGTTTCTGTGAGGCTCTAAATGTTTCCGCGAGATTCTGAAATAATGCTTTGAATAGTGCTGCGATGAATAGTAACGATGAATAGGGGCGAGATTGTGAATAATGCTACGAGATTGTAGACATTCCTTTTGAGAGACTCTGAATAATACTTCGAGAAACTCGAATAGTATTTCTGAGAGATTTTGAATAGTACTTGCTTTCTCTTTTGCGATGAACAAATCTTTCCTGCATTCTTAAAAGAAAATAATTAATGTTTGAGATTATTCTATTGGTCTTATTTTGCCTTCCTAGTTAAAGGTCTTATTTCGCCAATTTTTCTTTCTGCGAAAAAATCGCAGGACGTCTTTACATTTGCATGTATTGACCCATTGATCTTGCCTTATCATTTCTTAGTATTATAGCCTCTTCAGGATATTTGTCACGCGACAATATGACAGGTCTAAATATTCTTGCGAAAGTAAAGTCCCGTGACATTGCCGTCTTACGATGAAATCGCAGGACGTCTTTACACTTTCATGCAAAAACCCATTGATCTCATCTTAACTTTTTCTCTTTTGGATTTTTGCCTCTGTATAATTTACGTCACGCGACAATATGACAGGCCTAAATGATCTTGCGATCATAGAGCCCCATGACATTGCCGTCTTAAGACACTTATCAGCTCCCTAATGGAGGGTGCCGCCCTTATCTTCCCCCCTGGTTGCCCCTTCAAGGAGGGAACATCGGCCATACAATACTAGCTCCTCCCATCCAGATTTACCAACAACCAGCTGTTTTTGCAGCCTCTTATCCTTTATGCCTATATGGCTTATAGTTACAAGATTGCACCCTAAGTGGGGTTTTCTTCAGGCCAAGTGCATCATAGCCAAGACTTACCAAAGATGGCCAGGGTAGGTTCGTCCGTCCCGGGCACCCTTGGATAAACCGTGTACCTCGGCGCCTTGGTCATACTCTGCACTTCTTGGAAGAGATCCTCGGTCGTCCAACCAGGGTATAACCTTATAAAGCTGGAAATCCAAGATCTCTCTCCCGGATAGGTTTTCTTTAACCCCAACATCTGCATGACTCAGGTTCCAGCAGCGGTATAACCTTATCGCTGAATCATGTAAAGAGATACCCCCCTTATAACGTGCTTGTAGGTCTTACATGTGCCTCTTACGAAATTGTATTCGCGAACTAGGGTGCACGCCATAAAGGTTTGTCCCATTCTTTAAATCTCTGCGAAATTATATTCGCGTTTCTTCATTCTTTCATTTTTGTCAATTCTTTATATAATCTTGAATAATCTCGCGATTATACTCGCAGCTTTGATAAAAATTTGTTTTGCTCATTTTTGTGAGTTGAAATATTCTTTAAAATCTTTTGAAATCTTAGAAATATTCTTTGAAATCTTGCGATTTTATAGCATTTGTTAAACCAAAATTCTCTTTCTGTAAAAGAAATATTCTAGAGAAATCTTTGAAATCTTGCGATTGTATCGCGTATTTTGGAAATTTGAAATCTTAGAAACTTTGGCGATAATTTCGTTTTCTGTAACCTTAGAAATCTTTGAAATTTTTTGCGATAATTCCATTTTCTGTAATCTTTTGAAATCTTTGTAATCTTGCGAGGGTATCGCTGTTTTGGAAATGAAATAATTTTTTTTTGAAATATTAGAAATCTTTGCGATAGTTTCATTTATTGTAATCTTTGAAATCTTTGAAAATTTTTGCGATCTTTTGCGATGATCTCATTTTTTATAATTTTTTGAAATCTTGCGATTGTACCACTTTTGGTAAATTGAGTCAAAATTTTTTGAAATTTTTTGAAATATTATAAATCTTAAAATATTCTTTGAAATCTGGCGATAATATAAATCAAAAATTTTCATTTTCTGTAAGTAAAATATTCAAGGAAGTGGTACTTAGCTTTTTGACGATTTGTTGTTGCTGCCAATTCTCGCGAAGTATTTGATTTGCTTATAGATTGAGAAGAAATAAGAAATGAACTCTTGACCTGCCTTTTGCACCATACCAATTATTCTAACCTTTTTCTTGCGAAATTAACTTGCGAAATAATCAAATATCGATTTAAGTAATGAAATACCAAATTCCTGCCTCTGACCAATTTGGCGAAGTAATGAAATAATCCTCTCGTGGAAAGTAGATGTACCAATTTCTGCTCGTCAATATTTCTTCTTTGACGATAGTGTGTATAATTTTTGACGATAGTGAGGCAAGAGAAAAACTAAATTAATTAATTGTTAAAGAATTGGCCCACTAATTGTTAAAGATTGAGAAGAAATATGTGATTAGTTGACCCACTAATGAGCACGTGGAAAAACTAGGAAAAGGAATTATTAATTGTTTTGCATGATGACCTTAATTTCTTCATTCTCTGCTATCAACTTAACTATCAACGTTTGGCTAAAGACATTTGGCTCCCCATGAGGAAAGGATGATGACGTTTGATTTTTGGTGAAGTTTGGCTCTCGCTATAAAGACGTCCTGACTAAACCATCGCGGGTAATCTATACTTGTTTTTGGGAAAAATGAAATCCTGCGATTTCCCACACTCCAGGTCACCCCCATTAAAACTCAAACCCCACTAGTAACAATTATTTGATATTAGTCAAGATTTGACTACGTACTCAAACAATTAATTGATACCCCTAATACGTAATGGATGTTTCCAAGTGATATGTTGCTCGCCAAGAATCACCCTTTCTATTTGCTCACCAAATATTGTTCATTATCGAAAGTATTGAACTTTAGTTGTCCTTCTTCACTCTTTGGCGTTGTTGCTCGCGGTAATCCGAAAGATTTTCCACCCTATATCTCCACAACAGTGGCGATAATCACTATTGCCCTTCGTAAGCAGATGGTAATTATTCTCCAATAACGGCACTTAAAATGTCCAATAGTTGTTTATATCCTTCTTATTTCCTGGAGTAGATTTTTGATTTTCGCAAGTGAATTTCTGCGAGATTCATCCATTTAATTTAGTGAGAAATCTATTAAAATAACATCCATAATAATATTTTTTTTTTTTAAAACTAGAAAATAGAAGAGATTTTGTCCTGTAGAATTATTTGTTGGTGTAACTTCATTTGATTTCTTCATTTCTAAGAGCCTTAATCCCTTCACGCTGAATTCTTTTGCCGTGGACGTCTTTGTTTTCACGCTGAGACATCTCTAAAATTCTCAGAAATGAACTTCGCCAAAATGGAGTATTCCTTAACCTCTCTGCTCCTGAATAATTACATAAAAGTAAGTTAATTAGTTAATGATTGGGAAATAGTTAATTAATTGCATATGAGAAACGGATGTCTATGATACGAAGGTAAAAGTAGTTAATTAATTCCATGCAAGTAGCTCCAACAACTTGGAGTTTATTGTATTTTCTGAAGTGGCGGAGTTAACAAATACATTTCGCGAAAAAGTGGGGGGAGTATAACTGCTTTTATTATTTCTCCTGGGGTCATGGTTTGGCGATGAAAATCGCAGGGGATATTGATTGAGGTGATTTGCTTGCGATCTTGAAGACTGAGACTATTTTTTTCTCATTTCCTATTAGAAAGAAATCTGTTTTGTTTTCCTTAATCATCTAAATTTGTTCTTTTCTCCTAAATTTGTTCGTTTTGAAATGATGTTGGTTTGGCTAAGTAATGCCTTCATTTCCTAAATTTTGTGTATCTCGCTGGCTTATGCTCCTAAACTTTCTTTTTTAGCTTCATTTGATTTCTTCGCGATTGTGATGAAGTATTTAGCAAATTAATCATTAGTTTTCTTCCTTTATCCATTGTATTGTCTGTGTCCTTTGTCTTTTCTCCTCGTTGGAATCTAAATTTTTTGCTAAAATGTTGGTGTTGATTTAATCCATTTATTCGTTGACGTTGTATGTTGATAAGCTGGTGGATGAATGTTATCACAAAAGAGGAATTTCGTTAGAGCTTTTGATTCCTTCATCTGTGACTTCAATCACAAAAATCATGTTCACATTAGATGTCAAAATTATGATTAAATTCAAGATTTATAGACGTAAATTTATGATCAAAACTCTTTTGAATTCATAATATCAACTAAAAATCTACTTTTGTGAAAAACAAAGATTAATAATCTAAAATTCAGAATTTTCCAGATCCAAAAAATGAAACAAAGAATAAGAAAAGTGAGAAGAAATTTGTCCTTTTTGATGATTTGTTGACACAATTTTGCTGATATTTTCTTCATCCCCCATTTAACATATCTCCTTCTCTCTATTTGTTGTATAATCATGATCTTTTGTTGTAGTTTTCCATATTTGATCTTGAAATTTTTAGATCCAGTGAAATCTAATTCTAATGATAATCAATTTCTTTGAATCTTCTTCAATCCTCCCCTTAGTCGGCGCCAAAATGTAGTTGCAGGAATTCCCACAACACACCCCTTATAATATCTTGATAATAATTCCTAGATCTACATATAAAATGGTAGTAAAATTTCTAAAATTATAAACGGACACCAAGATTTTTTACATGGTTCGATCATTTGATCTACATCCATGGTTCTTCACTATGATTGTTATAATTTACATTTGATTTTACATTGATAATCTCCATTAATGAAGTTCTAAATGTAGTTTTGGGGAAGAAGATGATAAAGAAAAATACATTCTCTCTCCTAAAATCTCTCTGCAAAATATCTCTCTCCTCTAAAATTGTGTTCCCCCCCTTTTCTCTCTCCTTCTCTTCTCTTCATATAGGTATCTTCATAGTGGGTGACAACTCACGTTCAACCTATCTTTCCCATTTTTTTAGGATTTTGGCTATGCTCCTTGTTGGCTCTGCTATCGTGCTCGCGAGACTCTTTTATAACCACAAAATCTTCATTTCCTGCCTTGCTCTCGCGAATTCCGGCCTTGTGCTCGTGAATATTCTCTTTGACTACAAAATCTTCATATTTTTCTTATGTTTTATGTTGTCGTTGTTTATTACGTCATTCTTTGAATTATTTTGTGGCGTTCGTGAAATGTTGTTGAAGAGTTTTCGGTGACTCTCGCAGAAGTGTTGTTAATCTTTCGTGAACATAATTGTGGCGATATTCTGGTACTACATTTACTTCTTCCATGTTTCTTCGGTTTCAAACAATACCCAAAAGCTTTTCCAATATTCTTCCTTAGCTTCCCTATATCTGATTTTACCCAAAACATCTCCATCTTTCTTTTAGTGTCAATCGGCTGCTCAATGCCACTGTTTCTTCCTCCTCTCAATTTAAGTGAACTAGTAATGAAATAGAAAAACATTCTCTAAGTTTTAGGGTTGCTGTAGGAAATGAAAGCGGATATAGCCACTTTGTTGAAGTTGATAAGGGGTGGACACCCAAGGAACCCTTAAATAGATATTAGCCACCAAGATACGTTGCTTCTCTAGACTAAGATGCAGTAGTTATCTCCTATCGCTGGCTTGGATTGGCTCCGCTCCCATTAGCAAGTACACATGAAATGATGCTTTTGTTTTTCTTGCTCCACTGTCAGTTGAGGGGAACTGAAAGTTCACTCTTAGCCTCTTTTGCTGCATACCCTTCGCTAGATCCAAGTATCACTCGACTATGAATTGAACTTTTTACGCTTTACGCTCCAAATGGACGATTTCTCATTATTTTACTCATAATGACTCCAAAACACCTATGAAACTCAAAAGCAAACATAAGATACATAATTCACACGAAAAATAGCAAAGAAAGCATAAATACTAAATATAAAAATAAGGTGTTTTAGACACCTTTCACTGATAGCGAAGATGAAGAATCTGACGAGGATGAGGCTGATGGTAAAGGTGAATAAGAAGAAAAATCTGGCGAAGATGATGATGGATATAATTAGTCTTGAACCCCTCTGTAATATTTGTTCATTTATCTCTTTCTCCTTGTATTGTACTGCTGTGAGTATCTCCAGCTTCTAACATTCCTTAATGTATTAATTTCTTTTGCTTCTATCTATAAATTGAAAAGCAATTCTTTTCTGTGATATAATTAATCAACATAATTATTAGTCTTTAACTATATGTGTAAATGTGTCATATAATAATGTCTACGTAAATTTATCATATGATGATGAATAAAAAATTTATCATTCTATGCATTCCCATACTTGCCTCTGTTATTCATCTGCAATATGAAAAAAATTGAGTAGAGCTTAGATATCAATTGTAAATAAAATTGAGTTGTGAGCATCATCACAAGTAACAGTTGTATACTTTTATGCGTAAATATCGCATATTTCATAATCTTTGCAAAAATATCGCAGTCATTCAACTTCTTGTGGTCTTATTATTCCTTCCTAGTTAAAGGTCTTACTTTGCCACCTTTTGTATTTGCAACAAAATCGCAGGACGTCCTTACACTTGTATGTAAAAACCCATTGATCCTACCTTATCTATATTTTTTCAATTTCTCTGCGACAATATGACAAGTCTAAGTTCCCTTGCGAGAACAAAGATTCATGACATTGACGTCTTGCGATGAAATCGCAGGACGTCTTTAGACTTTCATATAAAAACCCATTGATCTCATCTTAACTTTTTCTTATGGCTTATTGCCTTTGTATAATATTCGTCACGCGATAATATGACAGGCCTAAATGCTCTTTCGAGCGTAAATCCCCATGACATTGTCGTCTTTAGACACTTATCAGCTCCCTAATGGAGGGTTCCTCCCTTATCTTACCCCTGGTTGCACCTTCAAGGAGGGCACATCGTCCATACAAGACTAGCTCCTCCCATCCGGATTTACCAATAACCAGTTGTTTTCGCAGCCTCTTGTCCTTTATGCCCATATGGCTTATAGTTACAAGACTGCACCCTAAGTGGGGTTTTCTTTGGGCCGAGTGCATCATAGCCAAGACTTACCAAGAATGGCCAGGGTAGGTTCGTCCGTCCCGGGCATCCTTGGTTCAACCGTGTACCTCAGCGCCTTGGTCATACTCTGCACCCCTTAGAAGAGACCTTCAGTCGTCCAACCAGGGTGTAGGTACCAAATATCGCAAGATGTTGGGTTACAAATATAGTAATAAGTACAAAAGAAAAGTGTCGCAAGATAATACGATGATATAAGAAACACGGGAGAAGTGTGAAGGGTTTGCGAGAGTATAGAATAAATTTACGATCAGAGGTTACGATTATTCGCAGGTTATATACAGTTGTACAGATTTCACTATAAATAGTAGTTCAAATGATAGATTAGGGAGGTTCTTTTAGTGAGTGTTAGAACAAGTCTTAGGAGAGAGAACAAAGAAAGTTGTAACTATTCTAATATCCATTAACATATTTCTTTGTAATCAATTGAAAATATTAATCAATATTGTCATTTTTCATCAAGGACTTCTTAAAGTTTTACAAATTCTACTGAGGGTGTAGTTGTAGGATTTCCTGCAACTACATAATTGGCGCTAGAAACAGGGAGCTCTGGAGAAATAATTAAAGAATTTTGCGTCATAAAAATGGCTAGAAGAAGAAATATATCAGAACCACTGACTGCAGTAAGTAGAAGTGCAAGACTCGCAGGTGGAGAAGCAAACATAACAGGAGAACCTAGTAGGGGAAGGAACAATCGAACAAATCAAACTCAACAAACAGTAACACAAGAAAGAGAAATAGATCAAGATAGAGTGAGTATACACACTTGGAGAATTGATACACTAGAGGAAGCATATAGAGAACCACAAATCAGAGAAAATGGGAGATTGATGGGAGGAATAATTCATGAAAGAGAAATGGAGGCATTAGAAACATTGAGACAAGAAATTCAAGAAGAACGAAGGTTTGAAGATGAAGAACGTGCAAATCTAACAAGACAGAATCAAGAATTGAGGATGGAAAATGAGATATTATAAAGGAGGAGATCTCAAAGTGCTGCGAGATAAAGTATTATACCAGAGAGAGAAGAACGAAACTCACCAACAATCAATAGTGAAAGTACTATGGAAAGATAAGCACAGAATTCGGTTGAAAGAAATCGAGAGAATCGCTTCATTTTAGTACCGAACAACGAACAATACGTGGAAGATTTTCGAACACAACCATTTCCAAGGGAAAATAACCAAAATGGCGAAGAAAATCGAGAGGAAGAGCAGCAACTTATGGAAGAAATTGAGAGGCAACAAGTAATGCATCAAAATAACTACGAGGATGGAGTAAGAAGACATGAACAGATTCGCAACAATCAAGATCTTGAGTATGGTAGAATGCAAAGGAGAGTTGGAAATCAACGAACAGAATTAATAAGGAATGAACCAAATATTCAAAACGGAATTCAGGCAAATCAGGGAGAGGTAAATCGCAGAAGGAGGAGAAATGAAGAAGAAGAAATTCCTGATATTCACATGAGAAGGATAAGGAGAATAGAAATGGAAGAACAAGAATTTCAAGATGCTCTACAACAAAACAATTGTGACAATCTTGAAAGAAGATATTTGAAAAATTGTGTAAATGGAAACATTAATGAAGAGTATGATAGAATGCGAAGGATCGCAAGAGAAGAAATGCAAGAACGTAGAAGAAGAGAGGCTGCGATGAAGAGACCAATGGATGAGAATTCTGAGGCAAATGAACGGATCTTTCGAGAATTAGCGGAAATGAGAGAAATGATAAATAGTAGAGGAGGAGGACATAGAAGGAAATTAGATGAAGCAATAGAAGAAGCTGCGAGGACTACTTTCTCTAGAGAAGTACAATTGGGAGGGATTCCACCAAAATGCAATCTGCCTGCATTAACCAGCATCTTTGACGGGACTTCATGTGATATTCAGCACATTAAAGCGTATATAAGATGCATGTTACAATGGGAGAATCACGATGATGTATTATGCAAATACTTCGCATCGAGCTTAACATGAGAAGCTCTAAAGTGGTTCGAAGGACTTCCAAAGAATACTATTACATCATTTAATCATCTACAAGTAACTTTCTTAGGAGAATATATCACAAATCATTCCTCGCGACTTGGTATTGAAGATGTGTTTGGTTTAAAACAAAGAATTGGTGAAAGTTTGAAGCATCTGGTAAGAAGATGGAAAACTATGTGCAGTGATATGGCAGGGCGTGTAGACGAGAGGTACCTGATTTTGTCTTTCGCAAATTCGATGTTCGCAACTGAGCAATTATATGTTCAAATCTTCAGAAGAAAGAATTCCATTATGATGACAGAGTTGCGATAATTTCAAGAGGAGTACATTTCATTAGAGGAAAAGCAAAACAATATGGAGTCATATCCAGTGACAAATACCAACACTCAAGATACAGGAGCAAATTTACTTCCTATAATAGTCAATATCGTAGCAGGTACCTCACAGACATCCTCGCAAACATCTTCGCATGTATCAGAAGAGAAGAAAATTGGCAATGGTCAACCAAAAATGGTAGCAATGAGTAGCAAGGATCAAGAAGAGTATGATAGATAAAGGAATTTCTATAGCCGAGGAGGAAATAACCAGATCCCAAGATTAGATCAGCAATAGGAAAATTATGGAGGACAAAGGCAGAACTATTTTGGACAAGGGAATCATAGACAAAACTATAACCAGGGACAGGGAGGTCAAAGAATGATAATAGAAGAGATAAAGATGCCACCTTTGAATGCAAATGTAGAAAAGATATGGCAAGCGATCATCTTGATGGAGAATATACCAACGCCATGGAATATGGGAAAAGAGCCACCAATGGGTCCAAGAAGTCATGAATTCTGCTTGTACCATCACTTTCATGGGCATTCTACAAATAATTGCAACAATATCAAAAGAATTATCTTGCGAATGATTGATCAAGGTAAATTGGAACATTTTTTACTCAAGCAAGCACAATCGCAACAATTACCACAGGCTCCAATGATAGCTCACATGGCGAACACAATACAAGAAAAGGGAAAGGAAATCTTACACATAGAAGTGGGACCAAAAGCAAGGAATGTTTTCTGCAATTATATTGTTCACTCATATAAAACCATAGAATATTTTCATGATAATGTGTTAAGCATGGTATATGCGAGAGATGGTGAAGGAATGGAAATAATGAACATCGCAAAAATTTCATGACTTGAAGATTGGCAGAAACGTGAAATTTCTTTTGAAGCCACAGAAATTCCAGAAGGTTGCGAAATACATGATAATCCATTGGTGGTAAGATTAGAAATTTGTCTGAATACGGAAGAAATCGAAGATGATACAGAAGAAGAATCATTTGGTCTTAATAGAATCTTAATTGATACGGGAAGTTCGGTCAATATTCTCTTCTATCCTTCTTACAAAACCATGGGGGGAAAAGACGCAGATTTAATACCTTCTACCTACAGGATTTATGGCTTTAATGGAACTGCTAATAAACCTAAAGGAGAAGTAAGCATGCGAATTACCTTAAGCGGGATGCGAACTGAAATTCTGTTATGCGTTGTTGATGTCGAATCACCATACAATGCTTTGATAGGTGTAGTTGCAGAATAACCTACAACTACACCCTCAGTAGAATTAGTAAAACTTGAGAAGTTCTTGATG